>NC_069400.1:102764107-102881607 GCF_026875155.1 Cherax quadricarinatus
AAAAATTAAAAAGGTTCTAATGTCTAATTTCTTAAATAAAAATTGCAAATTGGGACATACACAGAAAAACTAATTAAAGGGTTTCCATAAAAAACCCCCTTTTAGTCAAATAAAGAGTATGACTCACGAATCGTAATAACACGACTGTGAACACATCAGGGAACGGGAAGGGTTCAAATCCATGGTGAGAGAGTCCTAAAACTCAAGGTCAATATGTTAACTACTCGACAGGCCGAGTGGTTAACACACTGGCCTGTGAATTTTAGGATTCATTTGCCATGGGTTCAAATCCCACCTGTTCCGTGACCTGAAGAAATATATTAAGTTTCAAGCCGCTAAGAAGATGCATTATTAAGTCATCAGCATTTAAAAGTTGAAGCCGGCAACTGAGATGCTGAAAAATTATCACATTAAAACCAATATTTTGCCATTTCCGTATTAAAAGAGGCAAAATGGCAAGTACGCACTCCATTAACAATACCAACCTAGTGAGCAGGATACACCTGTGTTAAGAGGTACCTAACTTCCCCCGTCTTCTAATAACATGTTCATTTTCCCTTGTAATCTAATTTGTCCATAATTACTATAGCATTTGCTTTATCTGTTTCGTAAGGTGAAGTCTAAGATCTTTTCTTAATTCATGGTATAACTTAACAAATCTCTGAGGACAAATGTGTCGCAGCGGTCTGAACTTCGCTACGGGTCACTACATATACACGCGTTAAAGCGAAGTTCCCTGTTAAGTGAGGGTAGGTATGCAATATCTCACAAACTAGAGCCAATTTGAAAAACCTACTGACATTTTCCAACTCAGCAACCCCAAAATACCCTAAATACCTTCAAATATCTTCGGCAACGAAATTTTTGTTATACCTGGAAAATACTGAAGGAACTGGTTTTCCAGTGAACTTACTCTGTGAGAGCGAGAGGCTTGACACACGATGCAAAGTATCCAAATGAAAATTAAGGTTGCAACAAGTACCCAGATATATAACAAAATAAGTATAAAGGGTCCAAGACTTTTCAGTATTGTCCCTTCATACATAAGGAAAATTACTAACAGACCCCTAACTGCCTTAAGAGGAATTGATAAATTCAGATATTTCCTGCTCAACTGGGCTGTGGCTCTCACGTTGGAATGCATGCTGGTAGCACCAACAGTCTGACTGTTCAAGCAGGGGGTCTGGTCTGGGGCCGGGTCATGAGGCTGATGACCCCCGGAACCTGTGGTGATTTTAGAATCCAAGTATGTTAGAAAATTTTAGTGTAATAACCCCTGTCTTGAGATGCTAAGTGACCCAGTGATCCTTTCTCTGCCAAATGGAGTTTCACTCCACCATAATGTCAAGTGCTAAGTCACACCTGCCTGGCAGGTAGCACTTGCAATATAACAGTCTGCAACCCAATTTGCTTACTAGGTCCCAGAACATTATTGAGTTTATGAATGTTAGTGACTGATGCTCTGACATGTTAAGAATAATATTGCCAGCTTTTGCAATAATGCCCCCGGGTTTTGTTGGCCTATAGGCCGGGCCACTTTTTTTGCAAGCCTGGGGGGGGGGAAACCCTTCAGGTTGGCGGAACGTCACATCAGGGATGGTTTTTCTACCATGACGCAGCACTGGGAAAACCCAGGCTTAGTGAACCCCCGGTGCTTCTAATTTGGGGGGTTTCCCCAAAAACACCTATTCAATGACGGGCGTGGGGACTTTAAAGGGACCTTTTAAAGTTTTAAATATTGTTTTTTTTGGCCCAAAAGGGGGGAATCCACTTTTTGGGAGAGGGGCCCTTTTGGGTGTCTAAGACTTTAAACCAAAGCACGTTTTCCTTGCCCACCTAAAAAATTTATTTGACGGGTTCGGATACAGCGACAGTTCTCTTTAGGGCAGGACATGTTTTAAAGGGGGGCCCCTGTCCTGACGCCCACCACCACCCGGGAAGACCCCAAACCCTCAACAAATATAGCTGAGAGTCGGGAAAAATTCCTTTTTCTCCTGACTCTGATCCTTAAATAGATAGAAATTCAAATTTTGAAAGGCAAAAAAAACCTGATTGATTACTGTTTCAGTGTTGGTATACAAGTGAAGGAATTAACTCTGGAAAAAGGGCAGTGTCCGTATAGATATTTTTTACTCTCTTCTCAAACCTAAATTTATCATCCAATATGCGGGAAATTTAGCCTTGGGAAAAATCTAGGAACCAGGTGTCAACAAGGACATCATTTCTATAAGGGTAACCCTGTCCATTTTACTTTTTTATAAAAGCGCCACCCGTTCCCGAGAAGTGGGTTCCCCCCGATCTTCTGATAGTGTGACCGTGGTGCACGCTTGGCCCCGCCACATGGGCGCTAAAAACAGAGTTAGTCAATAAATAACATATTTTCCCCCCACAGCGCCCCTCAACAGTTAAATCGGGGGGGTAGAGATTTACTTTAATGTTTGTATTATTATTGTCCGCAAAAAAGATACAAAAATGTGTGTGTGGTACATGTACTTTCATATTTGTTTGGTTTCAGGGGGGCGATTTACGCTCCTGGCCCCCCCTCTTCGCGGGCACGTTGTGTGGTGTGTGGTGTGGTGTGTGTGTGTGTGTTTGTGTGTGTTGTGTGTGTGTGTGGTAAAAAGGGTTTAAAAGAATTTTTGTTGCATGGGACGAGTGGTTAAAAGCACTGGCCTGCGAGTATTAAGACTCACCTGCCATGGGTTCGATCCCCAACCCACTCTGTGATTTAGTAAGCTTAATTAAAGGTGCTACAACACTACCTGGCCGAACTCGATATAAGGACGAGGTAATCAAATATATTTTCATATTAAAAATTATAATATATATTTATAATAATTATATTTAAAAATCAATACATCACCGTAGTCAGTTAATTTAACATTAAACTACCAATATTAATGTAAAATAGGTAGTTAAATGTTACAATTATTATATACGTTAAAGGGTAATGAGAAAGCGTGAAGGTGTAGTGACGGTGTCTCACGGGAAAGATTTTATACTGACTGGATTCAACTTTTGTTGACTCTCAGTGTGAGTCTTTGTCAAAAATACGAACATTTACTTGGCTATATTACCTGTTATACTTTATGACTGAGTCTACCCGGGTATAGTCCTGGGCAAGTCTAGGCGTTACCTGGAGTATACCTGAAGGGTGTTCTGGTGTACTTGGGCCTGGGGGGTCAACGCAGCCGCGGCCCAGTCCATGACCAAGTCTCGTTACACTTGTTGCTCCTGTTGGACAAGTCTCCTTACAACTGTTGCCTCTGTTGGACAAGTCTCCTTACAACTGTTGCCTCTGTTGGACAAGACTCCATACAACTGTTGCCTCTGTTGGACAAGTCTCCTTACAACTGTTGTCTCTGTTGGACAAGTCTCCTTACAACTGTTGCCTCTGTTGGACAAGTCTCCTTCAACTGTTGTCTCTGTTGGACAAGTCTCCTTCAACTGTTGCCTCTGTTGGACAAGTCTCCTTACAACTGTTGCCTCTGTTGGACAAGTCTCCTTACAACTGTTGCCTCTGTTGGACAAGACTCCATACAACTGTTGCCTCTGTTGGACAAGTCTCCTTCAACTGTTGCCTCTGTTGGACAAGTCTCCTTACAATTGTTGCCTCTGTTGGACAAGTCTCCTTACAACTGTTGCTTCTGTTGGACAAGTCTCCTTACAACTGTTGCCTGTTTATAAATTAGACACATGTGCAAATCTTGGGTATCTTGATGGACTGACCACATCGACTCAAGGTTGAGGGACTGATTACCTCATTCTTCTCCTGTTCTTCAAGATTCTCTCTCCTTTGTATGGACTGATGAAGCCACTGTGTGGCGAAATGTTTCCTCAATAAAGATACCCAAGATTTGCACATGTGTCTAATTTATCAACGTGTCGGTTCTCTGAACCATTCATCTACAACTGTTGCCTGTGTTGGACAAGTCTCCTTGCAACTGTTGCCTGTGTTCACCTAGCAGCAATAAGAAGCTACCAGGGTGAAGGTCAGGTTCTGGCTACCTGCACTTCAACCTCTTCGGTTAACCTAAATAAATCCAGGGAAACCTAAATTTAACCAAAAACGGAAATTAAAAGCTCTCCGTGACGCGTCAGGCAACACTGTGGCATAACCAGTGTGGTGGTGCTGGTGGTGGTGCCAGAGCTGCACCACCAGACAGTAGTGTGGTGGTGGTGCCAGAGCTGCACCACCAGACAGGAGTGTGGTAGCAGTGGTGCTAGAGCTGCACCACCAGACAGGAGTGTGTTGGTGGTGCCAGAGCTGCACCACCAGAGAAGAGTGTGGTTCTGGTGGTGCCAGAGCTGCACCACCAGATAGGAGTGTGGTGGTGGTGGTGCCAGAGCTGCACCACCAGAGTAGTGTGGTGGTGGTGCCAGAGCTGCACCACCAGAGAGTAGTGTGGTGGTGGTGCCAGAGATGCACCACCAGACAAGAGTGTTGTGGTGGTGGTGCTAGAGCTGTACCACCAGACAGGAGTGTTGTAGTGGTGGTGCCAGAGCTGCACCACCAAACAGGAGTGTGGTGGTGGTGCCAGAGCTGCACCACCAGACAGGAGTGTGGTGGTGGTGGTGGTGGTAGTGCCAGAGCAGCACCACCAGAGAAGTGTGGTAGTGGTGGTGCCAGATCTGCACCACCAGACAGGAGTGTGGTGGTGGTGGTGCCAGAGCTGCACCACCAGACCGGAGTGTTGTGGTAGTGGTGCCTATTGAGAGCCCTGAATGGGTCACAATGTATATAATGTATATTGTTCATATAATTTTATATTGCTTATATTTGCGATAATAGCTAAATCGTAAATATATTGTTTTATACCATTATTTGACTTAGTTATATTATTAGGTAGGATGTAACATTTACATATTATTCAGTGCTCATAGTTCGAGTGTTAAGTAGCTGACAACATTATCTAACTACATGTACTGTGTTTTCTCTCCGCTCGTTACGCTGCCGGCTTGTATGTTGCTGGGCAGCAGCAGTCCACAGAGAGTCACGTGATCAGGGGGGAATGATCACCTCACCTGGATTAGTCTGCCTGGCCTGTGCTTGCTATTGTCGGTTGGACGTTACTTCTAACAAGAGGTCCCCACAGCAGCTCTACCTTGTGGGCCCTTGTTGGAAGATCATCTCGGTCGCTTTCTTGTTGTTGGTTCTGTGTAACACTGTTCACAGAACATTGCCTAGACTTGGTGATTTTCGACGTTGTACTGAGGTTGGGTGTCTTATAGACACTCTGAGAAACTCAGGTCCTGAGCTGTAGCTTCTGACCTAACTTGTACTGGTATCTGTGTACTGTCATAGTCGGGGTTTTTCTAATGCTGAACTTAGTTTTCAGTATATGGGAGTTTTGTGACTTTTGTGGAGGATCTGCAGATGGTCCCTACTTAGTGCTGTTATATTATCTCCTTGTTCCTGATTCGTTCGCGGTTGCTTGTTATAGTGCTATTGGGCTTAGCATCGTTTTATTTCAAGCAAGCTGTTCTGTTTGCCGGGTTGGTCAAGAAGTTAATTTATGTGAGGACTTTTAGTCAGTCACGGGTTAAGTCTATTTCGAGTCTTGAGACATACGAGCTACTTAGAGCACTTACACGCATACACACAAATTTATTTCTAATATATGTATTATTTATAAAATTGTTAACAATGTACCAGACGGTACTTAAAAACCATTTAAAATGTGATATGTGCCGTCAGCACAATACTACTGTACACGAGAGAAGTGTAGGAACTTGTATCCTATATTATATTCAATTGATTAATTTAATTTAATTTGATAATATACGCCTAGACAATTTTGTTATAAATAAACTTATTAAATTTTAATTTCTTTGGTTAGTAGCCTACCAGTTGTAATCCTGAAGCACTATTGAATCTTACTAAATTCTAATGGATAATTGGACCAGGATACTGACTACTTGTTACAAAACCCAGTAACAGGCTGGATGCTAGAAGGACAGTCCTTTCTAGTATTCACTGGAGATCTCTATGCTTATTAGAAATCGCGTTTTTTGTAACAGTGCCAGAGCTGCACCACCAGACAGGAGTGTGGTGGTGGTGGTGCCAGAGCTGCAGCCCCAGACAGGAATGTGGTGGTGGTGGTGCCAGAGCTGCAGCCCCAGACAGGAGTGTGGTGGTGGTGCCAAAGCTGCAGCCCCAGACAGGAGTGTGGTGGTGGTGGTGCCAGAGCTGCACCACCAGACAGGAGTGTGCTGGTGGTGCCAGAGTTGCACCACTAGACAGGAGAGTGGTTGTGGTGGTGCCAGAGCTGCACCACCAGACAGGAGTGTGGTGGTGGTGGTGGTAGTGTCAGAGCTGCACCACCAGACAACAGTGTGGTGGTGGTGCCAGAGCTGCACCACCAGACAGTAGTGTGGTGGTGGTGGTGCCAGAGCTGCACAACCAGACACGAGTGTGGTGGTGGTGGTGTCAGAGCTGCACAACCAGACACGAGTGTGGTGGTGGTGGTGTCAGAGCTGCACCACCAGACAGGAGTGTGGTGGTGGTGGTGCCAGAGCTGCGCCACCAGACAGGAATGTGGTGGTGCCAGAGCTGCACCACCAGACAGGAGTGTGGTGGTGGTGGTGCCAGAGCTGCACCACCAGACAGGAGTGTGGTGGTGCCAGAGCTGCACCACCAGACAGGAGTGTGGTGGTGCCAGAGCTGCACCACCAGACAGGAGTGTGGTGGTGGTGGTGCCAGAGCTGCACCACCAGACAGGAGTGTGGTGGTGGTGGTGGTGCCAGAGCTGCACCACCAGACAGGAGTGTGGTGGTGCCAGAGCTGCACCAACAGATAGTAGTGATGCTCTACAACGTTGTTCACTTATTCCGCCGGAAGGTGTTTCCTGTTTTCCGGAGTGACGGGAAGGGTGGCGGGAGTTGTGGCAGTAGGGATGTCTGGATGGATGTCGGGAGGGGTGGCGGGAAGGGTCGCGGGAAGGGTGGCGGTGTTGGTGGCGGGATGGGTGGCGGGTAGGGGAATGGGCGAGGGAGAAATGGAGCCGTAGTGGGTTGAGGGTTTGTGAGGGGATGGAGTGAAGGGAAGAGGGAAGCTGTGTGTATGTGATTGAGAGTTTATTTTTATCTACATTTATGGATTATACTATTCTTGATGGTAATGTACAGGTGAACTGCAGCCTGCATGACCCTCGCAGTCAATAAACTTGAAATCTAACTAACCTAACTAAGCAAAACTAAACATTAGAAATAGAGCAAACATTATCAGAACTAAATATTACATTGAAAACAAACAGAAACTGCAAAGGGAACTATGAAGAGAAAGGTACCGATTTATTCCCAACAGTGAAAACGTAGACCGAAGATTAATTCCAGAAGAAGAATCTTTATTATAATGTGACAGGACAATGTAACACAAAACTTGACCTTATGTCTCGGCCAGAGACCATCTGGGGTGCCCAGCACACCACAGCTGTGACGCCAGCACGTGGGTGCCACTCAGAGGTCAGAGATCAAAGTTAGTCCTGAGAGAGAGGGAGAGGGATGAGGGGGGTAAGCCAGGGGATCAAGAGTGAGGGAAGACTAAGACAAACTGGCTACACAAGATCACAATGTCATCACATTTCCTTCCACGTGATGACACGGGAGAAATATTTCAAGGCTGGTGGATCACTAGTTATATGAAGGATGGCACAAATTATTGCAATGTTTCCTGTCTTTGAATGCACATAAGAGGAGGAAGAGAGGGAGGGAGGGAAGAAATGAAGGAGGTTACGAAGACTGGTGGGAGTTACTTTAAAGAGGCACATAAGTTCCCCCGTCTTCTAATAACATGTTCATTTTTCCACTATAATCTACCTTGTATATAATTACTATCGCATTTGCTCTGTCTGTTACATAAGGTGAAGTCCAGGATCTTTCCTTAATTCACGGTATAACTCTGCAACACAATTATCCTCAAAGATTTGTTAAGTTATACCAAGAATTAAGGAAAGATCCTGGACTTCACCTTATGAAACAGACAAAGCAAATGCGATAGCAATTATATACAAGGTAGATTATAGTGGAAAAATGAGTACGGGAGAACTTATGTGCCTCTTAAGCGAGGGGAAAGAGAGTACATGTTCCACCCACCTGGCAACCATATGTTTGTCCTACATCTGTTACTTATTATCCACTAATTAACTATTCCCACACTGAAAGGTTATACCAGTAATCCTTAATTAAGAAACGTCTTGGTTTGGGTAAGGTAAAGGCGTGATTTATGTTCTAGTTATTTAATCGCTTGTTTAACTTAAAAAAAAAGTTAATATTAGGAGTAAATCATGAGTAAGAATGGTTGAATTATACTTTGCATAATAAGGGACTTTACAAAAAAATATACAAACAAGATGAAACTTACATTGGCGATAGCAGAGAAATGAGTGGAATCCTGAAACGTCTGTATGACTTGTGTTTAGTGAGCTGTTAATCAGACTGAAGGTTGGTAATCCGAATGATTTTTTTATGAAAGAGACTCAAAACTTTGTGAACATCTCCAAAATTTCTCCCCACACGATTCTGGAATAGCCATTCACAGCATGCCCATGCAACTACTGCTGCTCCAAGCTCAGGCTCATGGAACTTCATATTCATCACGAACTGTCCCTTAACTATTTCTTGGAGAGGGAGTCTAGACACTGGGGTTACCCCACCGTCGTTAAAAACAAGGGATATAGCCCCACTCCACGAAGGTGGCAGCAAAGCTATAGCAAAGAACTATAGAACGATAGCACTAATGTCCCACATTATATAAATCTTTGAAAAAGTTTTAAGAAGCAAGATCACACACAACACGGACTCACAAAATTTGCACAACCTAAGGCAGCTTGTGTTTACAAGAACAGGCCGCTCCTGCCTCTCGCAACTACTAGACTACTATGATATGGTCTTGGATGCACTGGAAGACAAACTGTAGACGTAATATACATAGCCTCATCGCACATCGCACTCACACAAAGCCTTTGATGAGTGCGATCACTGTGTAACAGCACACAAAATGCATGTAAAAGAAGTAACTGGAATATTTAATTTTATAACGAAAGTAACACAAAGTGTAATAGTGAACAGAGTGGAATCAGAGGCTGTCATAGCGAAAAGCTCTGTTTCTCAAGACACAATACTTGCCCTTGTTCTTTCTTATTCTCATATCTGACATAGAGGCATAAATCAAAGCACCGTATCCTCCTTCGCAGACAATGCTAGACTCTGCATGAGAGTGGCATCTATTGAGAACACAGCAAACCTTTAAGCTGACTTGAACAAAGTCTTCCTGTGGGCCACTGACAACATGATGTCCGACGAGGACAAATTTCAGTTACTCGAATCCCTCAGTAGAGCATAAGACTAATTTGAGAGACCTGGGAGTGATTATGTCAGAAGATCTAACCCTGAAGGAATACAGCATTGTCACTATCATAACTGCAAGGAAAACGATCGGCTGGATAACTAGAACCTTTAAAACAAGGGATGCCAATCCTATGATGATGCTCTTCCCTCTAGGTTGGAGCACTGTTAAACTCTAACAGGTCCATTCAAGGCAGGGGAAATTGAAGACCTGGGATGCAAATTCAGTCAAGCACCTAAATTACTGGGGACGTTTGAAGTCCCTCGATCAGTGCTTCTTGAAACATAAGCGAAAGGTACATAATAATCTACACCTGGGAATAATCCTATGGGCCGTAGTGAGTTCACTAAAGAAAAACTCAATAAGTGTAAAGGAACCAAGACTTTCAATGTCCTTTATACATAAGGGGAATTACCAACAGACCTCTGCCCGCCTTCAGAAAGAAACTGGACAAGTTTCTTAAGTCAATGCCTGATCAGCCTGGCTGTGGTGCTTACTTTGGACTTCGTGGGGCTTGCACCAGGTCACCTACCGGGAGGCCCGGCCTGGTCTCCCTCGGAACACACTCCAAGTAAACTCCAGGAACTGAACGTATGGGTAATATATATACGAATTACCCACATTCATTAGTACAAAAATGAAGTTAAGAATAAAGAATACCTAACAAATGGAACCACAGAAAGGAAGGAATTGATCTCTTGCAATGATAAGATGGCTGGAACCTAACCTTGATCTAATACATTAATTTGTATTGCTTTTCATTGTTAATGTTAAGAATGCACTGAATGAACATTAATACGTATGTATCTATGTAAATTAACAAGAACCCAATGAATATGTCACAGTGAGTTTAGTAGGTCATAATGTACATAGGGCATTCTAAAAACAATATATATGTATCAATCATTACCTTACCTTACTTACCTTACCTTACCAACATCCTAAATTTACTTACTAACGCGAATATTCGTATATGTGGCTGTAACACACAATATACACCTCCATGGAAGTACATCCCTCTGAGGAGCTGAAGGAATATCTTAGAACAAACTGTCCTAAGACATCAGTTTTCCTTACAATATCTATGTACCGAGCAACCATCAACACTGAAGACTTATTGCTATCATATATTTGTGTATTTTGATATTTCATAAACAATTTTTTACGGTTGTTTGAGGGCACACCTTTGTTACTGACACATATATATCATATTATGTAGCTCTAATCTACGACAGCCGAATAAATTCAAACAATGTGGCTAATTTCCACTGAGGTCATTGTTACTTTACATAGACACATTACGTATACCGCCTTGTATTCTACCCTAAATTGGGTTTCAAGTCAATCGACTACATGAAGGGTCATTAGCTTGTAATATATAACCTGCGATCAGTATTGTGGTTCAACAATCATAAAAGTAATGAATCTAAAAATTTTTTTAATTTAATCTGGCTCGGTTGGCAACGCACTTGCCTCACAGTGACTGTCCGGGGGTCAATCCCCGGCACGGGTGGAAACGTTGGTCATGTTTCCTTACACCTGCTGCCCTGTCATCGGTAAACGTTGGTACCTGGGTGTTAGTCGACTGGTGTGGATCGCATCCTGTGGGACAAGACTGAAGGACCACAATGGAAATGACAGACAGTCCTCGATGGCGCACTGACTTTCTTGGGTTATCCTGGGTGACTAACCTTCAAGGTTAAAAATCCTAACAAATCTTATAGCTACCCAAAAAGTTTGACAGTTTTCTTTGAATTTCCTCTCGAAAACATTTTCTGTTTACTATCGCTGTATGTCTACATACAGCGGTGGGGATGCCCGGGTGTTGTGCATGTGTCATTACATCTGTCGTATTAATACAATTCTTGTAACTATATACTTACTACTACTACCACTACTATACTCACCTCTTCCTGCCTATATATAGCCGTCCTGCTCCTCCTCTGTTAGTGTGACTTTGTCAATGGTCCAAGTCGGACCGAAACGTCGTCGTAAGCTTCTGTCTTTTATGTGCGGGTTATTTGTGTATCGTTCCAGTCACGGTATTGTGCCTTTTTGTTATTTCTAAGTTTCATTTTGAAAAAATCAATCTTTTCTAAATAGCAGTACAAATATATACTGTATGTACTTCTGAGGGCACATGTATATACTGCAGTATATTGTATGATGATGTTGGCGGGAACTCTCCCGGACCTGGTCTGGTCCAGTTGGTGACCCGGCAAGTACAATTAAGGTTGGTTAATGTGGAAAATTTTTGATTTTCCGAAGCTGTGGCGCCTGGTAGGTGGTTGATGTGTCGATGTGAGTCAAAAATTTATTTGACAATAGGGTAGAACCAAGAGTTCCCTTTGCGCATGCGCGGATGTGCGGGGGTTTGGGGTGACTCGGGCCATGGGGGAGGCGGAGTGTTTTGAATGTGGTGAGGAGGCTGGGAAAGCATGGAACCACGAAATTGGCATTCACGGCGGCCTAAGGATTAATATAGGCCTCATTTCATAATAGGAAGTGTCGTAACTGTTCCTGGTGAAGAGTGAGGGAACGTGATTTACGGGACCACCGTAAAAGGGTGGTAAAATTAGTGAATAATGGTTTGACGGGGTGTGACTGGTGCACGGCCATGGTGTGTGTCCAGGGGAAATACCCGTGTGTTAATCCTCGCTCATCGGCCTCAGATCTTAATGGAGTGACCTCTAATGTGTATAATAATTATGAGAGGTTAAATCGCCTTGTGAATGGTAATGTAATCAGTGATAATAACATTGAGTTAAGAGAATGCGGGATGTGAAATAGATCCCCTGCTCGAGTGAATGTGTGATTCTCGTACCGAGGATAGGGAAGCTTTATGGAAGCACGACTTCTAAACCGGGACAAACCGACGGGTACCTCGTCCTGCTGGAATGAGAACCGTGTCGGTGTAGCAGAACATCGAAATGAGATGGTGAATGGAGGAAATAAGGAGTATCAATCACCCACAGTTAAGTAACCCTTCTAGTTATAGCAGACTGATACTGGCCAGTTAGGTATGTTGTAATTGGATAGGTTATGAGTGATCCAGCTACATCAAGTGACCACCAGAGAATATCTGGTAAGTGGAGAGATTATGTACAAGTGGTTTTCCTTGATGGATATATCCATGTGGAACCTACCCCCCCCCCTTCATTCAGTTACACTAATATAATCTATACAGTCCACAATTAATTAGTAGCACCGTACTTGTGGGTGCTATCCAATCCATACTGGTCTCGGATAGATATGGATAAGATTGTGAGGTCGAAGGGACCACCTGCCGTGACCAGGGGTGTTTAAGTTTTCTCACATGTCTACACGGGGTGACTACGGTAAACAATATGGGTGTCTCCCAATGAGATTACTGGTATGTATATAATGTTGAGGTACATACAGGTAAGCACCCTATAAAATTTTCCATAGTTAATGGGGTTGATAGCCTATCGACATTAAGGTCGTCTCTTTAATGACTTTCAAGAGTTTTTCTACTCCTGGAGCCCGACCCTGAACCAGGCTTGTCTGGTGCTTGCCTGGTCAACCAGGCTGTTGTTGCTGGTGGCCCACACATCCATCACAGCCTGGTTGATCTCAGTATATATCCCCTGAGAGAAGTACATCTCTCAGGGTGTATATCCTGTACAGAATTAACCAAAGCAATTTCAGAAAATGCTTGTAAACATGTTTGAAATACAATCAATAAACAAAATTATTTAACTGTAAAAAACACCGGTAAATTCGTCTGAAGAAAGTCATCTATCATTTTTATCATATATATAATATATCTTACAAGGTTACTTGGGAAATTTAATAGATTTATTTTAATTCTTCTCAAGGACAACATTTTCTCTTTGCCAACTTTTATCATAAACTTTTCCATGACTCACAACCAGTTTTTCACTGACAGATCCAAAAATATTAAAAAAATATGTTATATGCATTAAACACAACATAATACACTAATGCAGTAATGTAATTTATTGAACAGTTAGTTTAATATGTTTTATTATGCACCACATACCCATCCTGTGGGCGGTAGTCAAAGGATTACAAGGTACATAATGGGTCCAGGGACTGGACCACAAAGTTATGATAGCTGAACTAGTTACAAAGGTAATAAACTCCAGGTAGATCTGGTCATAATCATGGCCAAGTTACAAAAGTAATAAATCATCCACACGTCATACATGGTTACAATTATAAACAAATTACAAAATAATGAGCAATTCACACGTCCACACCCGGTCACAACTCTGATGAGTTATTACTGCAACATTATTAGATACACTTTGAAAGTCTGAAGGAGAAATCTCACTATTTTTCCTTGAAGTCTGTTTTTTTTTTTTATCTCTCTCGAGGCAATGGTTCCCCACACTTACACCTCGAGGAGGACCACCAACTCTATTAGGTATCCCGGAGCTCAATTGCTAGCACACTCAGCTCACACACTGATATCCGGGGGTCGATCCCCGGTACGGGTGAAACATTAGGACATATTTCCATAAGACACCTGCTGTCCATGTTCAAGCATCAGTAAAATAGACACCTGAGTGTTAGTAGACTGGTGTGGGTCGCATCCTGGGACAAAATTGACCTAATTTGCCCGGAATGCTCTGCATAACAAGCGACTTTCTACATAGCAGTATGTCACTGATGTCAGTTATGCCTGTATACCTTACACATGCACTTGTAGAAATAAAGATCATTATATTATAACTGGTAACTAACAATGTAAATATTGTTGTGGATATACCATCACGATAACAGAAAACGGGTTAGAGAAAATTCAGAGAAAACGACCAAAGTTAGTGGGTAACTATAAATTATAGTTCATCGTTCTCTTATCACCTATCTTAGGGAGATTAAGTAAGTAAGTAAGTAAGTAAGTTTATTCAGGTATACACAAATACAGTTACATAGAATTATCATACATAGCAGCATATGTGTAGAGAACCTGGGATAACCCAAAAAAGTCAGACACAGTGACTTATTTCCATTGGGGTCCTTTTACCTTATTATTATAATATAAAGGTTATAATATTTTCTTATTATTCTACAATGAAGATAATATCTTATTATCATACTAAAAAGACTATCTACTACACCAAGGTCATTAAGACTATCTACAATACGAGGGTCATTACAAGGAATAAGGTAAAATTTACACGTATGTTAGCTAAAAAATAGAAAATCATTCCCCTCCCTTTCTGTAGCTACATTCATCAGACACCTTTTGGCACTCTTCTTGAACTGGTTCACGCTATGACTGGCTTTGACATGTGCGGGCAGTCTGTTCCATTCCTTTATTGCTGTACAATAAAAGGTGTTTGAAGCCTGGCCACTGACTGTGGGTACTACAAAGTTGTGCTCTCTCCCCCTAGTACTATGATTGCTTTGGTTCCCAACCTTGACAAAATTGACAGCAAGATATTCTGGACATTGTTTGTGAGCAATTTTATAAACATGATTTAGCTTCAGTTGTTTTACTCTGTCTTCAACATTCAGCATATCCAACTGCTGTAATTCATCCTGGCCTACATGTTCTCTTGGTCCCAGCCCCAGGATGAATCTTACGATTTTGTTCTGGGTGATTTGCAGTCTATCTTTCAGTTTTTTTGTCAAGGCAGAGTACCAAGAAGAGCAAGCGTAATCCATATGGCATTGTATAAGGGCTAGACATAGGGTCCTGCGAGCCTCAGTAGGTAGACACTGTGCTTGTCTATACAGGAACTTCAGTCTGGCATTCGCTTTCTTTACTACACTGTTCCCTATCAATTCTCCTGACATGCATGGGTCAAAGGGGATTCCCAAATATTTTACTGATGAAACCAAAGTGATGGGCTCCCCATTATACTGAACATTAAAATTATTTACCCTTCTCAGTTTATGTTTCATGCCAAAGAGAATGGCTTCAGTTTTCCCTAGGTGTAATGATAGTTTGTTGTCTACTAACCATTTGCTGCAGGACTCCAGTTCCAGTGTTAAAACATTAGCAATATCTTGTGGGTCTTTACCTGACACTAACAGAGCACTGTCATCTGCATACAGTAGGAGTTTGCACTTGACACTGATAGGCATATCATTGACATAACATAAGAAAAATAAGGGACCCAGAATACTACTTTGGGGAACTCCACATGTTATCGGCAGGGGTTCTGATTCTGTTTTGTTGATTTTGACTATTTGTCTCCTGTTGCTAAGGTAGGACTTAAACCAGTCTACAGAACCTATACCGATAGCTTGAAGTTTATTACATAATATATTGTGGTTGACAGTATCGAAGGCCTTTTGCAGGTCTAAGGTTACCATACCTATGACGTTCCCCTTTGACATTTCAGTTCTCAGATAGGTGATTAAATTTACTATTTTTTTTTATAAATTTGAGATTGTTTTTATAATAACTGCATAAATCAGTAATATCTTAGGCATTCATTTTTTTTTTTATTTCTTCAGGTCAGTGGTTTCTTACTTTGTTAACGTATTCAAGTGTAACACTGATCTGTCGCATTCATTTTCCTTCCTGTTATTAAGGAAATTACATGAAGCTTTATGATCCCTTTAGGTACTCGACAGGACGCATGTGTGTGCGTTGAGAGCAACAGTGCAGTTTTATTAGCATAAAAATATATTAATGTATTTAATGCTAATAATCGAACGCCAGCAACACAATTAATTAATTACGTTTGGTAGCCTGTACTGGGAACCTTGATGTTATTGCAATAACTGAAACATGGTAGAATTCAAAGAGTCGAGATATGATTTCCGGGAACTGGAAATGTGTTCTCTATTTAATGATTATTTTTTGTCAGTCTTTAACGACAATTTTAATGATTATTTTTTGTCAGTCTTTAACGGAGAGGGGATGGAGTTGCATTGTATGTACGAGAAAATATAAATTGTTGCTTAAAAACAGGAATAAAAATGGATGGATTAGTAGCATTATCTGTTTGGGTAGAATTTCTAGGTAAAGAAAAACTAATTCTAGGTGTAATATACCGACCTCCAGGGCTTGGATCACGATAGAGAGAGACTTCTTTTGGCTTCTAAACACAAAAACGTAGTGAAAGTAGGGGATTTTCAAATCACAATGATTGGACTTCTTTGACTGGTAATTTGGAGTCCAGTGACTTTATGGAAGTAGTTCAGGACTGTTTCCTGAAACAGTGTGTAACAGAACCTACCAGAGGTAATTTGCTCGACCTAGTCTCGTCAAATAAACACTCGTAAATAATCTGGAGATCATTGAAGAGCTTGACGTAAGTGATCACAAATCCATTACTTTTAATATTACCTGGGAGTACCAGAATAAGGATAATACAGTAAAAGTTTCCGATTTTCATTCTGCCGATTACAATGGACTTAGGGAACACTTGTCTAACCTCGACTAGGGTAATCTAGTTAATGATTTTATTGACGATGGTCATAATTACGATTACGAAGGGATCTGCACTTATGAGTTTTTTCTACAATGTTGCCGTAGCTGAAAACCAGTAACAAATCGGTCCTTATTGTGATGGAGTGACGTATACAGTTTGTGGTAATACACTAAACCCGGTCGCAATATACACAACGAACATCAAATATTCCTCCAGAAATCTCCAGAAGCCACGGCTGCTCCAACACGCAAGTTATACTTTTTGTATCAAACTGAACACATATTACTCTGTTAAATATTTTTCCATTAGTCCTTTTCATGAGCTAGTCCAAAATCGCCGACTGGATACATCCAAAATAAGTGATCCACTAATATGAACTCGCCCGGATTCGTCCTAGAAGTGAACCAACGACCGGATTCAAAGGGATTCGTTGAAAACAAGGTATGCTCTGACCGGATCCTTGAGCTGACGGGGTTTTACGTGCCCTCATCATATACCCAAACAGTAACTACAACAAAGAGATACAATACAAATAGACAGATTTGCTTTTAAGGTGGCTACTAGTACAAAATATACAGTGATTAACTAACCGGATTCGTCCAGATTCGCCTGGATTCGTCCAAGAAATAAGTGAACAAACGACCAGATTCAAACGGATTCGTTGGCAATAACGTATCCTCTTATCGGATTCACAAGCTGGTGGGTTTTTATGCGCACTAGGGGTAATTGTACGTGTATGTGTATATGTGTGTATGTACGCTGAGGTCAGTGGTCACCTGCGGTCATACCTGTCCCAAGCTCTGGGAGTTAGCGTGGGGTGTTACCAAGCACCATGGCTTGTTGTAGTGTTCTAGAATCTCAGGTTAAAGTGTTGAAGAAGGAGGTTCTACTTCTTCAGGAGGAAAATAGGAGGCTGAAGCTTCGCATAGATGAGTTTGGGAGTGAGTGTGAGAAGGATTTAGCTGGTAAGGAGGAAATGGTCACCAGCAGTGATAGTGGCAGCCACTTTAAGTGGCAAGTGGTTCACAGCTCAGGAAGAAGGAAGATAAGGAGGGTTAACAGAGAAGATGTGAAGGTAAAAAATCGATTCTCTGTTCTCCAGGACGAGTGCATTTCAGTGGTTAGTGAGGTTGAAGGTACCACTGATTCCCTTGCTAATCAAGGTAAGAATATTTTAATAGTAGGAGATTCTCAGGTAAGATATATGGACTGTGCTTTTTGTAACAGAGACAGAAAGGTCAGACAGAGGCTGTGCCTTCCTGGAGCTGGTGTTGGTGACATAGTCAGCAGGTTGGATAATATTATGTCAGGTAATGGGAACAAGCCCATTATCTGTCTTAGTGCTGGGGGGAATGACATTGGGAAGGGCAGGAGACAGGAGCTGCTGGATAAGTACAGGTCAGCCATAGAAGTAGTTAGGTCTAAGGGAGGGATCCTAGTCATATGTAGCATCTTGCCTAGAAAGGGAGTGGGCAATGAATGGATGTCTAGGGCAATTGGTATAAATTGCTGGCTAGACAGGTACTACAAGGAACTTGCAATCCCATTCATGGATAACTGGGACCTATTCTTTGGCAAACGTGATATGTATGCAAGGGATGGGGTTCATCTCTCTGGGGATGGAGTGGTTGCATTAGCCAATTCGATTGAGAGGGTAATTGGTGACTTGTCTAGGAATTTAAACTGATAGATTATAGAGGTATGGGTGTTTGTGGGAAACAATCAGGCTGCAGTATTAGGATTAAAAACAGCAGTTATTACCGGGATACCTCAGGGATATGTTTAAAAGACAATATTCAAAATAAAGTTGCTAATAATGGCAAATCAACTGATCAACAAAGAGAGATAGCAGAGGGCAACGAGTGACTAGCTCCCTTAAGGTTTACTACACAAATAGTAGGAGTCTAAGAAATAAGATAGATGAGCTAAGATTACTTGCAAGTGTAGGTAATATAGATATTATTGGTATAACAGAGACCTGGTTCAACTTGAAAGATAGAGAAATGCCTTCTGAATGCAACATACAGGGTTATAAACTATTCCACACTAATAGGGTCAACAGGAAGGATGGTGGAGTGGCGATGTCAGAAAAAATTTAAATTGTCTTAGACATGATATAAGATTAGAAACATCGAACATAGAATCTGTTTGGCTGCAGTTTCTCGAGGGACGTGACAAATTAATTTTGATTGTGATTTATAGGCCCCCAAACCTTGATAGGGAGTGCAGTAAGCTGTTATGGGACAAAATTCATAAGGCATCTAGATATGAAAATGTTGTGGTAATGGAAGATTTTAACTTTAGACAAATTGACTGGAACAATATGACAGGAAATCTTGAGTCTAGTGACTTTCTTGATACGGTTCAGGATTGCTTTTCAGAACAGGTTGTGACAGAACGAACTAGAGGAAACAATCTGCTTGACTTGGTTCTTGCCAACAAAGAATCACTAATTAATAATCTTGAGGTTAATGATGAGCTTGGGGAAAGTGATCACAAATCACTAAGTTTCAATATATCATGGAATTACCCAGATAACTGCAATCAAATCTCTGTCCCAGATTTTCGCTTGGCCGACTTCATGGGACTGAAAAATTATCTGGGTGGGCTAAATTAGGATGTCCTGACTATGGGTCAGGCAGGTGATCTTGGTTGCCAATATGACGTTTTTCAGAGCATAGTTCTAGCTGCCCAGACAACTTTTGTTCTGAGTAGGGGAATTAGATCTAACAAAAATGATCCCAAATGGATGAACAATAGATTAAAACATCTCATTGGTCAAAAGAGAGGCATATATAGGCGTATCAAAAGAGGGGATGGGCAGTTAAGAAATCAATATATTCAATTAAAGAAAGGAATAAAAAAAGCAAAAAGGGTTCATGAGGCTAAGGTCACAAGGGGTTCAAAGACTAACCCAAAAGGGTTCTTTCAGGTATACAGAAGTAAGATTAGGGACAAGACTGGCCCACTTAAGAGTAACTCTGGTCAGATCACTGACAGTGATAAGGATATGTGTGAAATTCTCAATACCTACTTCCTCTCAGTTTTCACCCAGGAAAATACTAGCGATATTCCTGAAATAATAGATTATGTAGAACAGGACGATAATAAACTATGTACGATTGCAGTAACTAGTGACATGGTCCTCAGACAATAGAGAAACTAAAACCTAACAAATTCCCAGGCCCTGATGAACTGTTTGCAAGGGTGTTAAAGGAATGTAAAGAGGAACTTAGCATACCTTTGGCTAATCTTTTTAACATATCACTACAAACTGGCATAGTGCCTGATAAGTGGAAATTGGCAAATGTAATACCTATTTACAAGGCAGGTGACAGGTCCTCAGCTTCGAACTATAGACCAATAAGCCTTACCTCCATAGTGGGAAAATTTATGGAATCAATAACTGCCAAAGCAATTCATAGATTGATTAATGAATCTCAACACGGTTTTACGAATTTACTAACATTTTTCACTAAGGTGTTTAAGGAGGTAGATCATGGTAATGAATATGATATTTTGTATATGGACTTCAGTAAGGCTTTCGATAGAGTTTCACATCAGAGGCTATCGAGGAAACTTAAGGCACATGGAATAGGAGGAGAATTTTTTTCCTGGGTAGAGGCATGGCTGACAAATAGGCAGCAGAGAGTTTGCATAAATGGGGAGAAATCAGAATGGGGGCACGTCACAAGCGGTTTTCCCCAGGGTCCGTGTTGGCCCCCTGCTGTACAACACATAAAAAGAATAGTGAGGGCATAAAGAGCGACTTCGGCAAGTTTGCCGATGACACCAAAATAGGCCGTCGAATTCATTCTGACGAGGACATTCGAGCACTCCAGGAAGATTTGAATAGATTTGATGCAGTGGTCGGAGAAGTGGCAGAGCATTTTTAATATAGACAAATGCAAAGTTCTAAATGTTGGACAGGACAAAAACCCCATGCCACATATAAACTAAATAATGTAGATCTTAATATTACGGATTGCGAAAAAGATTTGGGATTTTCTGGTTAGCAGTAATCTGAAACCAAGACAACATTGCATAAGTGTTCGCAATAAAGCTATAGAATCCTTGGCTTCATATCAAAAGAAATAAATAAATAGGAGTCCTCAGTTGTTTTTTCAACTCTTTTACATCCTTGGTTAGGCCTCATTTAGATTATGCTGCACAGTTTTGGTCACCGTATTACAGAATGGATATAAATTCTCTGGAAAATGTACAAAGGAGGATGACAAAGATGATCCCATGTATCAGAAACCTTCCCTATGAGGATAGACTAAGGGCCCTGAAACTGCACTCTCTGGAAAGACGTAGAATTAGGGGAGATATGATTGAGGTGTAAAGTGGAAGACAGGAATAAATAAAGGGATGTAAATAGTGTGCTGAAAATATATCTAGCCTAGACAGGACTCGCAGCAATGGTTTTAAGTTGGAAAAAATTCAGATTCAGGAAGGATATAGGAAAGTACTGGTTTGGTAATAGAGTTGTGGATGAGTGGAACAAACTCCCAGTACCGTTATAGAGGCCAGAACGTTGTGTAGCTTTAAAAATAGGTTGGATAAATACATGAGTAGATGTGGTGGGTGTGAGTTAGACCTGATAGCTTGTGCTAACAGGTCGGTTGCCGTGTTCCTCCCTTAAGTCAATGTGACCTGACCTGTTAGGTTGGGTGCTTTGGCTTAAGCCGGTAGGAGACTTGGACCTGCCTCGCATGGGCCAGTAGGCCTTCTGCAGTGTTCCTTCGTTCTTATGTTCTTATGTTCTTAATTTACATAAACGACATAGATGAGGGAATAAATAGCGACATAAGCAAATTTGCTGATGACACCAAAATAGGCCGTCCAATTCATTCTAATGAGGACACTAGAGCACTCCAGGATGATTTGAATAGACTGATGCAATGGTCGGATAAGTGGCAGATGCAGTTTAATATAGACAAATGCAAAGTTCTAAATGTTGGACAGGAAAATAACCATGCGACATATAAACTAAATAATGTAGATATTAATACTACTGATTGCAAAAAGGATTTAGGAGTTCTGGTTAGCAGTAATCTAAAAACCAAGACAACAGTGCATTAGTGTTTGCAATAAAGCTAACAGAATTCTTGGCTTCATATCTAGAAGTATAAATAATAGAAGTCCTCAGGCTGTTCTTCAACTCTATATATCCTTGGTTAGGCCTCATTTAGACTATGCTGCTCAGTTCTGGTCACCGTATTACAGAATGGATATAAATGCTCTGGAAAACATACAGAGGAGGATGACAAAGATGATCCCATGTATCAGAAATCTTCCCTATGAGGATAGACTGAGGGCCCTGAATCTGCACTCTCTCGAAAGGCGTAGAATTAGGGGGAATATGATCGAGGTGTATAAATGAAAACAGGAATAAATAAAGGGGATGTAACTAGCCAAGACACGACTCGCAGCAATGGTTTCAAGTTGGAAAAATTCAGATTCAGGAAGTATATAGGAAAGCACTGGTTTGGTAATAGAGTTGTGGATGAGGCTAAAATGTTGTGTAGTTTTAAAAATAGGTTAGATAAATACATGAGTGGGTGTGGGTGGGTATGAGTTGGACCTGACTAGCTTGTGTCGCTGGGTCTGGTGCCGTGCTCTTTCCTTGAGTGGAGGTGACCAGACTGGGTGGGTCATTGGGCTAATCCGGGCGGGAGACATGGACCTGCTCCGCATGGGTCAGTAGGCCTGTTGCAGTGTTCCTTCTTTCTTAAGAACATAAGAAAGGAGGAACACTGCAGCAGGCCTGTTGGCCCATAGTAGGCAGGTCCTTTACAATTCATCCCACTAACAAAACATTTACCCAACCCAATTTTCAATGCTACCCAAGAAATAAGCTCTGTGGTGACGTGTACTTAGCTCTGTGAAGACCTGTTTGCGCGCTCTCTACAAATTGAAGCAAGATGCCCTCCATCGAGCAACTTTACCAACAGCTTAAGGAAGAATTGAAGATGGCGAAGATGGAGATTTGGCGACTGACCGAGGAAAACAAGAAGATTCGCAGTAGTCCTCCTGTTTTGAGTCCTCAGGTCAAGAAAGGAAACTGGTCAGTGGCTGGACAGCAGGGAACGAAGTTGACGATCAAGAAGACGAATGGAAAGGTAGAAACGATGAATAAGAAAGAGACTGCCGTGGAAACTGTTGTGGAAACAGCTAATACATTCTCAGTGCTACCCGACATATGTGAGTCGACTCCTGGGAACATCACGACGATCGACACCAAGGAAGGTAAGAATATTGTTGTTGTTGGGGATAGCCAAGTTAGGTATATGGATAGGGCATTCTGCTTGAAGGACAGGAGTAGGATACAGAGAGTTTGCTTTCCTGGGGCTGGGATGCAGGATATTGTTAGCCATCTGGATGACATCACGAGAGGTAATGGGAGCAATCCTATTATCTGTCTCAGTGCTGGTGGCAACGATGTTGGCAGACGTAGGAGCGAAGACCTGATTAGCAGGTATAGGTAAGCAATAGAAATAATTAGGAGGAAGGGTGGGAACCCTGTCATATGTGGTATTTTGCCAAGGAGAGGAGTTGGAAATGAATGGTTGTCCAGGGCAATTGGTGTCAATTGCTGGCTGGACAAATACTGTAAGGAAAATGTGGTAACATTCATTGACAACTGGGACCTCTTCTATGGCAGAAATGACATGTATGCCAGGGATGGGGTTCACTTATCTAGGTCTGGGGTGGGAGCACTGGCAACTGCAGTGGAGGGAGCTGTTAGGTCTTTAAACTAGGAATAGTTAGTGGTATGGGTTTTGGCGGGAAAACAGTCAAGTCGCAGTGTAGTAATATGAGTACTAGGAGAACTAATAATAGGCAAAATGAGGTAGATATTGGAAAGCCAGTGGCACAAATTGACAAGGACAGTAATAGGTTTAGTGGAATAACAGAAAGGAGCAGGAAGGGTAAAGAGAGAGGAGGGTCTTTAAATATATATTACACAAATAGTCGCAGTGCTAGGAATAAGATGGACGAGTTGAGACTAGTTGCTAGTGCAGGCAACATTGATGTATTTGCCTTAACTGAAACGTGGTTTAATTCAAAAAGTCGGGACATGCCTGCGGAATGTCACATTCAGGGTTTTAAAGTGTTCCAAGTAGATAGAAGTGTCGGGAAGGGGGGTGGGGTGGCACTGTATGTCCGAGATCGCTTGAACTGTTGCATAAAAACGGGTATTAAGTCTGAAGTAACACATACAGAGTCTGTTTCGATAGAATTTTCAGAGGGGCATGAAAAATTAATTTTAGGTGTGATATACCGTCCCCCAAACTTAGATAGGGACCAGGGAGAACTACTATGGGAGGAAATTGTTAGGGCCACAAGGCACGATAATGTAGTAATTCTAGGAGACTTTAACTTTAGTCATATTGATTGGAATTTCTTGACTGGGAATTTAGAATCATACGACTTCTTAGAAGTAGTTCAGGATTGTTTTTTGAAGCAGTTTGTGACAGAACCTACAAAGGGTAATAACCTGCTTGACTTAGTTCTGGCAAACAATGAATCCCTTGATAAAAATTTTAGAAGTTTCAGAGGAACTGGGTGCTAGCGACCACAAATCAATTACATTTAGCATTGAATGGAAGTATGATAGTAGGGATAACTCAGTAACAGTCCCAGATTTTCGCTTAGCAGATTACGATGGGCTTAGAGAACACTTATCATCTGTTGACTGGGGTAACGAAGAGAGCTATCAATATGACAGTTTTCTGAACACTATACATGAGGCTCAAAGAACGTTTATTCCGTATAAAGAAATTAGATCAAATAGAAATGACCCAAAATGGATGAATAATAGGCTGAAATATCTACTAGGGCATAAGAAAGGAATTTATAGGCATATCAAAAGAGGCGAGGGTCATCTTATGAATCAGTATATTGACATTAAGAGGGACATTAAAAAGGAGATAAGAAAAGCTAAAAGGGACTATGAAATTAAAGTTGCTAGGGATTCTAAAACTAATCCAAAAAGTTTTATACGAGCAAAACCTGATGTCCATATAGGGGTGACAGATAGGGAGGAAACAGAAAAAATGCACCAGCAGCGAACACAGCTACAATGAATCCTAGCAAATGGAAATTCAATCTATACAAATACTATGCCTTGGGTATCTGCAGGCACAGTATATCTGGCAAAACAGGTGGGACATGCACCTCTGACCACCCCAAAAAATGCCGCACCCACATGACAACAGGAGAGTGCAACTTCCCCTCCTGTAACTTATTTCACCCAGAAATGTGTCACTCATCAATCTATGAAAGAAAATGTTACAACGCATACTGCCAGGCACATTACCTAAAGGGGACAAGAAGACACAGACCAGCCAGACTATGGGAAACAAATGGGGGGAGCCACAACCCCTCCAGGAACAGAGTTTTTTTTAGGGCCAGGAGGGAAAAAAGACTGACAAGAAATGACAATAATCCTACACTAACTGAAAACACTTCTGGAGCAGAGGCACGGATATTGGCCTCCACTCCAGAACAACAGATATTAGAGCTAGCAAATAAAACCCCAATGAATTCCACCAACATAACGACATTTGCCTTTGGAAACATACAGGGTCTAAAGCCATCAAAAAAAACAACAAAATTCCTTACATCAAGGGACTGCTCACGGAGTCAAATGCAATGTTTGCAGCATTCACAGAGACCCACTTAAAGGATCATTATGACAACGAAATATGGATCCCAGGTTATAACCTATTCAGATGCGACAGACTAAACAGGCAACAAGGAAGGGGGGGGGGGGTTGGCCTGTACGTCAGAGTCGCTCATTTGCACAGAACTACTAAACACCTCAAATGATGTAGTTGAAGTTTTGGCGGTAAAGATTGAAAACCAAAACTGTGTCAATGTGGTAGTATACAAGCCTCCAGATGCAACTTCTCAACAATTCCAGGAGCAGCTTGTGAAAATTGACCACTGTCTGGAAAAATCATAACTCATGCCCAAAAATCTTACTATTTATGAAATTCAACCCTGAGTCACCTAAAATGGAGGAGTATAGCAAACGATGTTTCAGCAGAGATCACCCCAGGAGGCAGCTCAGATGAAAATTCACACACACACGAACTATTAAATCTCTACACCAAATTCACCTTAAACCAGCAAATATTAGAGCCTACAAGACTAGAAAATATGCTGGACTTCATTCACTAACAAAGACGATTATACGTAAAATAACCTTTATCAATGACAATACACTCATGATCACAATAACAGAGGTACAGACATGTATGCACATGGTGCTGACCAGCAAAATGGTTAGGCCCATGAAGTATCTTCATAAAATTTATTTCAATACAAAAACATACAATGGATCAAGCAACCATTTTCCTAATAAACAAGCTGGGAAGATATCCAAAAAATCCAAGATCCGAACATTTGCCTTGAAAAAATGAAGTCTGTGGTTCTTGGATCGCTCAGACCTTCACTAAGAAAAATAAAGAGAAGATATAACTAGAGAAAAAACGAGAGACACTCCTATCAACAGGCAGATGCGAAGTAAGACCCAAACAGATCTGCTGAGAGGGGCAAATATTATCTGAACACAGATAAATGTAAAATTCTAAGCGTTGGAGAGGTAAATATCCCCTGATACTGATTAATGGGGTCAAATCTGAATGGGGATTAGTCACTAGTGGCGTTCCACAAGGGTCAGTTTTAGGCCCTCTGTTGTTCATAATTTACGTTAATGACCTTGATGAAGGAATTACAAGTGACATGAGCAAACTTACTGAAGATACAAAAATAGGCCGTATGATTCATTCTGAGGAGGATACCAATGAACTCCAGGAGGATTTGGACAAATTAATGTCTTGTTCTGAAAAATATCATATGAAGTTCAATGTGGACAAGTGTAAAGTACTAGTCCTTGGTAATGAAAATAACCCTCGAAGTTATAAACTAGGTGAAGTAGAACTTGATCATACAGAATGTGAAAAAAAAACTTGGGAGTCATGGTGAGCAGAAATCTAAAACCAAGACAGCAGTGCCTAAGTATGTACAATAAGGCTAACAGATTACTAGGATTTATTTCAAGAAGTATAAGTAACAGAAGTCCAAAAGTTATTTTACAGCTCTATACCTCGCTAGTGAGGCCTCATCTGGATTATGCCGCTCAGTTTTGGTCTCCTTATTACAGGATGGATATAGACTCATTGGAGAACATAGAGAAGAATGACTAAAATGATTTACTGTATAAGAAATCTCCCGTATCAAGATAGACTTAGAGCCCTGAATCTCCACTCTCTGGAAGGAAGTAGAATGAGGGGAGATATCATCGAAGTGTATAAGTGGATGATGGGCATAAACAAAGGTGACATTAATAAAGTACTGAGAGTGTAGAACCAAATAATGGATTTAAGTTGGACAAATTTAGATTCAGAAAGAACATTGGTAAGTACTGCCTTGTATGAGCCAGTAGGCCTTTTGCAGTGTTCCTCCACTCTCATGTTCTTATGAAGTAATCAGTTCCTCAGCCTTGAAGTTGGTGTGAAGAGCAAACATAGTCGTGAAGAATCTGGTGCACAGGTAAGATCAAGATCAAGATCAAGATCAAGATCACCCCCATGTGGGGTGAGCTGGGAAGACGGGACAGGCGAAGAATAGCGGTGGAGAGGAGTCTCCACAGTCGTAGAAAAATAGCGAGGGCTTAACCCAGCTGCTAGGCGCTCGTGGGACGAACTTGGAGAAAACAGGAAGAGCAAGCTGTGTATGCATCGGTCTCGTGGTAGTTGAGGTCTTGAATCTTGAGAAGCTGACAGTTTCTAGGTCGTAGGAGAGGGCAGGCAGGTAGGAACATCAGAAGGCAGCACACAGGTGGGAGTTATAGGAGTAATTGAGGAGGCAGGTTTACAGTGGAGCTGCTTCTGGAGAGGTGATACAGTTTAGTCTTGTTACTTAAGGTGAAACGTAGAGGCTTGATGAACTCAAGAACTTGGGTGAGTGTGAAGCGAAGAGGTGATTCGCAGGCATACTTGACTGTTCCAGCATCGAGATCTTTGTAGAGCTCAGTGCAGGTCATGGTGTCAGTATTCGATGGAGAAGTGTAGAAGGTAAGGTTTTACCATGAGGGTGTACTGGAGTCGTCACTATCTTCTTTTGAATTGGATTAATTTGGCGAGTCTACAATGGTGTTAGCAGGTGACTGAGGGTCGACAGGAGTAGTGGAGAGGTGGTGGTGTAACAGCAGGCTGGGAGGCGTGGGAGACGGTGGTTGAGGCATAACATGATCATCGTTGTCGCCGGTGGAAGTGGTTATAGAAGTTACAGGAGCAGTTGCTTGGGCAGGAGACAGGTCTGCAGGTGCAGTAAAGTTCACGACGTTGGGAAGGATCTTGAGGATATCAGCTGAAGGTGTGAAGTCCGGGAAATAGAAGGTAGACATGTTGTTCAGATGGAATAGTTTGTTAACAGTGGTGTAGAAAGTGCCGGGGGTTGCTGCATTTGTCAAGTGTGCATACACCATGCAGTACAGCACCCTGGAGGGAGCACCGTCGGGGAATGGAGAGAGGGAGTTGCTGGGCGAAGATGTCTGTAGAGTGGCGTGTAGAATCTTGGTGGTGTCGGTTTGTAGTTTGGTTATTGCAGCGTATGTCGGTGAATTGGAGATGTTCTTCAAATCTTCTTTAGTTTTCTTCGATATGATTTCTTTCCTGAGTGGGCACTTAGCTGCAAGGGTATTATGATTACCCTTGCAGTTAAGACATGTTGGAGCCGTAGTGATGGTGCAGGATCTGAATTCGTGTCCATCATTCCCACATTTTGAATAAAACTTCTTATCCTTGATGGGGCAGTCCTTGATGGTGTGATTATAGGAGTAGCAGGTCCAGCAGTGGGAGACGTGTGTGAAACGTTCTGGTTCTACATGACTTGGGTGAATGTAGCAATATGAGATGGCCAGACCATCAGAGAGAGCTTGGTCAGCCATGGAGATGTCTGAGAATGTGATCTTTAGCATAGATGAGGCGTTAGGGATCTTGGAGATGCTGTCTACCGAGGCCCAGCTGTTTTGTTCCTCGATGGATGTCTTCAGTGCTTCAGTAGAGAGGTGACGATCTTGTCCAGTCTTTTCACAAAGACCGAACGTTTCGCCTTCAAGAATGGAGACGGGATATGGTGAATTGTCGTTTGTAGGGTCTTCATTGAAGAGTCGTCCATTAGTTTTGAGGCTTCATTGTCGTCTGTGCAAACGACAATGAAGAAGTCCTTCAGAGAGTGGACTGCAGTAAATATGACTTGCAAGCAGGTCCTAATGGCGGTAGCTAAAGCTAGCTTCGAGGAGTCATTGATTACTTCATTCACATACTTGATTTCCACACGAAGCAACAGCATTGTGAGAAGCAAGTGTAGCAAGGTCAGCTGACACTTTCTTTAACAGTCTCTGGTGCGGTACTCTATCAAAGACCTTACTAAAATCCAAATATCGAATTCTTTATCGTGATCCACAGCCTCAAAAGCTTTAATGAAGAAAGTTAGTAAATCAGTTAGGTACGAACGGTCCCTCGTGAATCCATGCTGATTATCATTAATCAAATTATGCTTATCAAGGTAGTTTCTCATAATATCAGCTACAATTGACTAGTAATTTGTCTACAACTGAGGTCAGGCTTATTGGGCGGTAATTTGACAGTAACGACTTGTTCCCTGATTTAAAAATAGGAATTACACTGGTCATCTTTCACATATCAGACACTACAACTGTTTGAAGAGATATATTAAAAATATTAGTCAATGGTTCACAAAGTTCCATTTTACACTCCTTAAGAACCCTTGAAAAAAGCTCATCAGGGTCCGCGGATTTATTTTGCTTCAATCGGTCTGTCTGTTTGACAACCATATCGCTAGTGACTGCGATGTTACATAATTTATATTAAGGTCCGCTATAAAAATTAATTATTGGGATATTAGTGTCTTCCTGTGTGAAAACCAAGAGAAAATAATTATTAAAAATCGAGCATATTTCCTTCCCCTTGTCAGTAAAATGTCCAGAGTTATTTTTAAGAGGACCTATTTTTTCTCTAAATTTTGTTCAATAAATCTGGAAAAAACCTTTCGGGTTAGTTTTCGAATCCCTAGCAACTAGCTTTTCTTATCCCCTTTTTTAACCTCCCTCTTAATGTGAATATATTGATTAATGAGATGACCCTCACATCTTTTGATGCGCCTATAAATTCCATTCTTCTCTCCTAAAAGATGTTTGAGCCTATTATGCATCCATTTCGGGTCATTTCTATTCGAGCTTATATTTTTATATGGAATAGACGTTCTTTTAGCAGCATGTATAGTGTTTAGAAAGTTGTCATGTTCTTTACCCAGTCCACAGATGATAGGTGTTCTCTAAGCCCACTGTAATCTGCTAAGAAAAAAATCTGGGACCGTTACTGAGTTATCCCTACTATCATACTTCCATTCAATGATATGTGGTCGCTTGCGCCACAAGTTGATGGCAAGCGACAACAGCGAGGCTGTTGCTGCTTGCTCCACGGCAAGATGAAGAAAGAAGTGACACAACTGGGAACTAAAAGTTTATGAGTGAACTGAGCAAACAAAAACTCCTTCACTGTGAGATTACTGGGCAAAAAGAATGCATTAAGAAGGGATGTCGTGGGAATTAAATCAGAGTAGTAGTAAGGATGTAGTGGGTAACAACTCACTGCATGGATTCTAAAGTAAATACAGTACAAGAATACGTCAGGAAGTAAACTACGTCAATTAATAATAGTGCAAAGGCGGAGCTTAAGTGCATGGAATAAACACCCACACACACAACTAGGTAAGTACACGCAAGATTATAAACGACAACTAACACGGATTCATGGAAGGCAAATCTTTTGTGTCACAAACCTACTGGAGTTTTATGACAAGGTAACAGAAGTAAGACAGGAGAGAGAGGGGTGGATTGATTGCATTTTCTTGGATTGCAAGAAGGCCGTCGACACAGTTCTTCACTTCCTCTAGCAGAAGCTAGAGGATCAGGCACGTATAACAGGAAGGGTGCTGCAATGGATCAGAGAATACCTGACAGGGAGACAACAATGAGTCATGGTATGGGATGAGGTATCACAGTGGGCGCCTGTGACGAGCGGGGTCCCACAGGGGTCGGTCCTAGGACTAGTGCTATTTTTGGTATATGTAAATGACATGATGTAAGGGATAGACTCAGAAGAGTCCCTGTTCACAGACGATGTGAAGTTAATGAGGAGAATTAAATCAGATGAGGAACAGGCAGGACTACAAAGAGACCTGGATAGGCAACTGGCTCCTCGAATTTAACCCCGCCAAATGCAAAGTCATGCAGATCGAGGAAGGGCAAAGAAGACCGCAGACAGAATATCGGCTAGGTGGCCAAAGACTGCAAACCTCACTTATGGAGAAAGAGCTAGGGGTGAGTATAATACCGAGCACGTCTCCGGAAGCACACAACCAGATAACTGCTGTAGCATATGGGCGCCTGGCAAATCTGAGAATAGCGTTCCAATACCTCAGTAAGGAATCGTTCAAGACTCTGTACACCGTGTACGTCAGGCCCATACTGGATTATGCAGCACCAGTTTGGAACCCACACCTGGTCAAGCACGTCAAGAAATTAGAAAAAGTGCAAAGGTTTGCAACAAGGCTAGTTTCAGAGCTAAGGAGAATGCCCTACGAAGAAAGGTTTAGGGAAATCGGAATGACGACACTGGAGGACAGGAGGGCTAGGGAAGACATGATAACGACATATAAAATACTGTGAGGAATAGATAAGGTGGACAAAGACAGGATGTTCCAGAGATGGGACACAGAAACAAAGGGTCACAATTGGAAGCTGAAGACTCAGATGAGCCAAAGAGATGTTAGGAAGTACTTCTTCAGTCATAGAGTTGTCAGGAAATGGAACAGTCTGGCAAATGATGTAGTGGATGCAGGAACTATACATAGTTTTAAGACGAGGTATGATAAAGCTCATGGAGCAGGGAGAGAGAGGACCTAGTAGCGGTCAGTGAAGAGGCGGGGGCCAGGAGCTGAGTCTCGACCCTGCAACCACAAATAGGTGAGTACACACAGACACACACAGACACAGACACAGACACAGACACAGACACACACAGACACACACAGACACACACAGACACACACAGACACACACACACACACACACACATACACACACACACACATACACACACACACACACACACACACACACACACACACACACACACACACACAAACACACACACACACAACACACACACACACACACACACACAGAGTGGTGTGGGGCACCTAGAACGGAACACGATTATAAATGACAACCAGCACGGATTCATGGAAGGCAAATCCTTTGTCACAAACCTACTGGAGTTTTATGACAAGGTAACAGAAGTAAGACACGAGAGAGAGGGGTGGGTTGATTGTATCTTTTTGGACTGCAAGAAGGCTGTCAACACTGTTCTTCACAAGAGATTAGTGCAGAAGCTAGAGGATCAGGCACGTATAACAGGAAGGGTACTGCAATGGATCAGAGAATACCTGACAGGGAGACAACAACGAGTCATGGTGCAGGATGAGGTATTACAGTGGGCACCTGTGACGAGCGGGGTCCCACAGGGGTCAGTCCTAGAACCAGTGCTATTTTTGGTATATGTGAATGACATGATGGAAAGAATAGACTCAGAAGTGCCCCTGTTCGCAGACGATGTGAAGTTAATGAGGAGAATTAAATCAGATGAGGATCAGGCAGGACTACAAAGAGACCTGGACAGGCTGGACGCGTGGTCCAGCAACTGGCTTCTCGAATTTAACCCTGTCAAATGCAAAGTCATGAAGATCGGGGAAGGGTAAAGAAGATCGCAGACAGAATATAGGCTAGGTGGCCAAAGACTGCAAACCTCGCTCAAGGAAAAAGATCTTGGGGTGAGTATAATACCGAGCACGTCTCCGGAAGCACACATCAACCAGATAATTGCTGCAGCATAAGGGCGCCTGGCAAACCTGAGAATAGCGTTCCGATACCTCAGTAAGGAATCGTTCAAGACTCTGTACACCGCGTACTGGAGTATCCAGCACCGGTTTGGAACCCACACCTGGTCAAGCACGTCAAGAAATTAGAGAAAGTGCAAAGGTTTGCAACAAGGCTAGTTCCAGAGTTAAAGGAAATGTCCTACGAAGAAAGGTTAAGGGAAATCGGCCTGACGACACTGGAGGACAGGAGGGATAGGGGGACATTATAACAACGTATAAAATACTGAGAGGAACTGACAAGGTGGACAGGGCTCGAATGTTTCAAGGATGGGATAAACGAACAAGGTGGCACAATTGGAAGCTGAAAACCCAGATGAGTCATAGGGATGTTAGGAAGTATTTCTTTAGCCTTAGAGTTATCGGGAAGTGGAATAATCTGGAGAGTGAAGTAGTGGAAGCAAGTTCCATACACAGCTTTAAGAAGAGGTATGATAAAGCTCATGGAGCATGAAGAGAGTGAATTAGTATCGACCAGTGAAGACGCGGGGCCAGGAGCTATGACTCGACTCCTGCAACCACATATAGGTGAATACACACACACACACGACACACACACACGGCACACAAAATACACACACAATGTACACAATGTACACAACAAACAAACAACACACACACACACACATACACGACACACACACGACACAAATACACACCACAAACACACACACACACACACACACACACACACCACACACACACACACACACACACACACACACACACATACACTTACACATACACACACATATACACACAGATACATGCACGCATACAAAACAGGCCTAATGTCTAACTGACATGTGCCTAGGACAAAATGATAACTAACATATCTAGGTAAGTACACCCCCGCATATACACACACACAACTGACTGTCGGACAGACACGGGAGGACAGGGCAGCACACCTTGTGTATCTTGCAGTCAAGAACTTGACAATGTTGCTGCCGATCATCGCCTGCCATCCGCCGTCTTCATAAAAACCCAATGACATTCTCGCTATGAGAAACCACTGCCGGCTCAGCACATGGAGAAGACCCGGGGCAGGACCCGTCCTGGCAAACCTACCTGTACCTGTACATTGTACACACATACATGTTTGACGACGAGAACACAAGTAGTGTGTGTGAAATATAAGCAAAATACCTCAACAAGTCACTTGAATGATGTCAATAAACGGAGATATTTTTCATTTATTGTACAATGTTGTTTTGAGAAAGTAAGAAATTATGATACATGGAAGACTGACAGGCTTTCTAGTCTTGTCTTTATTGTTGTAAGTCCCGTGGCTCGGTTGGTAGCACACTCAGTTACACACCAAGTGTCCAGGAGGGTAAGGGTGGAAACACTGGACATATTTCCTTATACCTGCTGCCAGAGTTCACTTAGCAGTAAGCAGATACCTGGGTGTCAGTCGACTGGTGTGGGTGGCATCCTGGGGTAAGGGCGGTAGTATACTTCAAATAGAGCTGGGATTTGAAGTGGGCTGAGGTAGGATAACAGCTCTTGGTCTGTAAAACAGATTTGTGTACAAAAAAAAAAAAAAAAAAAAAAAAAAAAAAAACGGAGATGGAACATGGAAAGGGAGTGCTAACTGTCACACCTCAGATAACTGAGAAAATAATCAGAAGTAACAGAGAGTGCTGAACTGCACATTCCAAGATAATGAAAATAATCAAGAGTTATGAACTACACTCTCAAGATAACCGTTGAAAGTATGTCAACTGAATCAGTACGAGGCAGCACACTGATCTAAAAGGACAAATTACACGGATTTAGAGAGATCAATTCTATCTTAAACCATGCTTTTGTGACATGTAAGATACAAGTGAGAATGAAATTAGTCCTGAAGTTTCCTGGAGGTAGAGGTATGTCAACACTGTAATTCGAAGATAATTCAGGCATGTACCTCAAGTTGTCAACTGTCCTAAGTGTCAACGCCTCAAGTTGTCAACTGTCCCTGAAGTTGTCAACTGTCCTCAAGTGTCAACTGTCCTCTCAAGTTGTCAACTGTCCTCAAGTTGTCAACTGTCCTCAAGTTGTCAACTGTCCTCAAGTTGTCAACTGTACCTCAAGTTGTCAACTGTCCTTCAAGTTGTCAACTGTCACTCAAGTTGTCAACTGTCCTTCAAGTTGTCAACTGTCCTCAAGTTGTCAACTGTCCTTCAAGTTGTCAACTGTACCTCAAGTTGTCAACTGTCCTCAAGTTGTCAACTGTCCTCAAGTTGTCAACTGTCCTTCAAGTTGTCAACTGTCCTTCAAGTTGTCAACTGTCCTTCAAGTTGTCAACTGTCCTCAAGTTGTCAACTGTCCTTCAAGTTGTCAACTGTCCTTCAAGTTGTCAACTGTCCTTCAAGTTGTCAACTGTCCTTCAAGTTGTTCAACTGTCCTTCAAGTTGTCAACTGTCCCTCAAGTTGTCAACTGTACCTCAAGTTGTCAACTGTCCCTCAAGTTGTCAACTGTACCTCAAGTTGTCAACTGTCCTTCAAGTTGTCAACTTTCCTTCAAGTTGTCAACTGTCCTTCAAGTTGTCAACTGTCCCTGTCAACTTCAAGTTGTCAACTGTCCTTCAAGTTGTCAACTGTCCTTCAAGTTGTCAACTGTCCTTCAAGTTGTCAACTGTCCTTCAAGTTGTCAACTGTCCCAAGTTGTCAACTGTCCTCAAGTTGTCAACTGTCCTCAAGTTGTCAACTGTACCTCAAGTGTCAACTGTACCTCAAGTTGTCAACTGTACCTCAAGTTGTCAACTGTACCTCAAGTTGTCAACTGTCCTTCAAGTTGTCAACTGTCCTTCAAGTTGTCAACTGTACCTTCAAGTGTCAACTGTCCTCAAGTTGTCAACTGTACCTCAAGTTGTCAACTGTCCTCAAGTTGTCAACTGTCCTCAAGTTGTCAACTGTCCTCAAGTTGTCAACTGTCCTTCAAGTTGTCAACTGTCCTTCAAGTTGTCAACTGTCCACTTGTCACTGTCTCAGTTGTCAACTGTACCTCAAGTGTCAACTGTCCTCAAGTTGTCAACTGTCCTCAAGTTGTCAACTGTCCTTCAAGTTGTCACTGTCCTTCAGTTGTCAACTGTCCTATCAAGTATGTCAACTGTCCTTCAAGTTGTCAACTGTCCTTCAAGTTGTCAACTGTCTCGTCCTTCTAAGTTGTCAAACTGTCCTTCAAGTTGTCAACTGTCCTTCAAGTTGTCAACTGTCCCTCAAGTTGTCAACTGTACCTCAAGTTGTCAACTGTCCCTCAAGTTGTCACTGTACCTCAAGTTGTCAAACTGTCCTTCAGTTGTCAACTTTCTCAAGTTGTAACTGTCCTTCAAGTTGTCAACTGTCCTTCAAGTTGTCAACTGTCCTCAAGTTGTCAATGTCCTTCAAGTTGTCAACTGTCCTTCAAGTTGTAACTGTCCTCTCAAGTTGTCAACTGTCCTTCAAGTTGTCAACTGTCCTTCAAGTTGTCAACTGTCCTTCAAGTTGTCAACTGTCCTCAAGTTGTACTGCCTCAAGTTGTCAACTGTACCTCAAGTTGTCAATGTACTCAAGTTTCAACTGTACCTCAAGTTGTCAACTGTCCTTCAAGTTGTCAACTGTCCTTCAAGTTGTCAACTGTCCTTCAAGTTGTCAACTGTCCTTCAAGTTGTCAACTGTACCTCAAGTTGTCAACTGTACCTCAAGTTGTCAACTGTCCCTCAAGTTGTCAACTGTCCCTCAAGTTGTCAACTGTACCTCAAGTTGTCAAACTGTCCTTCAAGTTGTCAACTGTCCTCAAGTTGTCAACTGTCCTTCAAGTTGTCAACTGTACCTCAAGTTGTCAACTGTACCTCAAGTTGTCAACTGTACCTCAAGTTGTCAACTGTCCTTCAAGTTGTCAACTGTCCTTCAAGTTGTCAACTGTCCTTCAAGTTGTCAACTGTCCTTCAAGTTGTCAACTGTACCTCAAGTTGTCAACTGTACCTCAAGTTGTCAACTGTCCCTCAAGTTGTCAACTGTCCCTCAAGTTGTCAACTGTACCTCAAGTTGTCAACTGTCCTTCAAGTTGTCAACTGTCCCTCAAGTTGTCAACTGTACCTCAAGTTGTCAACTGTCCCTCAAGTTGTCAACTGTCCCTTTCAAGTTGTCAACTGTCCTCAAGTTGTCAACTGTACCTCAGTTGTCAACTGTCCCTCAAGTTGTCACTGTCCCTCAAGTTGTCAACTGTCCTTCAAGTTGTCAACTGTCCTTCAAGTTGTCAACTGTCCTTCAAGTTGTCAACTGTCCTTCAAGTTGTCAACTGTCCCTCAAGTTGTCAACTGTCCCTCAAGTTGTCAACTGTACCTCAAGTTGTCAACTGTTCCTCAAGTTGTCAACTGTCCCTCAAGTTGTCAACTGTACCTCAAGTTGTCAACTGTACCTCAAGTTGTCAACTGTCCTTCAAGTTGTCAACTGTCCTTCAAGTTGTCAACTGTCCTTCAAGTTGTCAACTGTCCCTCAAGTTGTCAACTGTCCTTCAAGTTGTCAACTGTCCCTCAAGTTGTCAACTGTCCTTCAAGTTGTCAACTGTACCTCAAGTTGTCAACTGTCCTTCAAGTTGTCAACTGTCCTTCAAGTTGTCAACTGTCCTTCAAGTTGTCAACTGTCCCTCAAGTTGTCAACTGTCCTTCAAGTTGTCAACTGTCCTTCAAGTTGTCAACTGTACCTCAAGTTGTCAACTGTCCTTCAAGTTGTCAACTGTCCCCGAAGTTGTCAACTGTCCTTCAAGTTGTCAACTGTCCTTCAAGTTGTCAACTGTCCTTCAAGTTGTCAACTGTCCCTCAAGTTGTCAACTGTCCCTCAAGTTGTCAACTGCCCCTCAAGTTGTCAACTGTCCTTTAAGTTGTCAACTGTCCTTCAAGTTGTCAACTGTCCTTCAAGTTGTCAACTGTCCTTCAAGTTGTCAACTGTCCTTCAAGTTGTCAACTGTCCTTCAAGTTGTCAACTGTCCCTCAAGTTGTCAACTGTCCCTCAAGTTGTCAACTGCCCCTCAAGTTGTCAAACTGTCCTTCAAGTTGTCAACTGTCCTCAAGTTGTCAACTGTCCTTCAAGTTGTCAACTGTCCCTCAAGTTGTCAGCTGTCCCTCAAGTTGTCAACTGTCCTTCAAGTTGTCAACTGTCCTTCAAGTTGTCAACTGTCCTTCAAGTTGTCAACTGTCCTTCAAGTTGTCAACTGTCCCTCAAGTTGTCAGCTGTCCTTCAAGTTGTCAACTGTCCTTCAAGTTGTCAACTGTCCTTCAAGTTGTCAACTGTACCTCAAGTTGTCAACTGTCCCTCAAGTTGTCAACTGTCCCCGAAGTTGTCAACTGTCCTTCAAGTTGTCAACTGTCCTCAAGTTGTCAACTGTCCTTCAAGTTGTCAACTGTCCCTCAAGTTGTCAATGCCTTCAAGTTGTCAACTGTCCTTCAAGTTGTCAACTGTCCTTCAAGTTGTCAACTGTCCTTCAAGTTGTCAACTGTCCTTCAAGTTGTCAACTGTCCTTCAAGTTGTCAACTGTCTTACAAGTTGTCAACTGTCCTTCAAGTTGTCAACTGTCCTTCAAGTTGTCAACTGTCCCTCAAGTTGTCAGCTGTCCTTCAAGTTGTCAACTGTCCTTCAAGTTGTCAACTGTCCTTCAAGTTGTCAACTGTCCTTCAAGTTGTCAACTGTCCTTACAAGTTGTCAACTGTCCTTCAAGTTGTCAACTGTCCTTCAAGTTGTCAACTGTCCCTCAAGTTGTCAACGTCCTTCAAGTTGTCAACTGTACCTTCAAGTTGTCAACTGTCCTTCAAGTTGTCAACTGTCCTTCAAGTTGTCAACTGTCCTTCAAGTTGTCAACTGTCCCTCAAGTTGTCAACTGTCCTTCAAGTTGTCAACTGTCCTTCAAGTTGTCAACTGTCCTTCAAGTTGTCAACTGTCTTTCAAGTTGTCAACTGTCCTTCAAGTTGTCAACTGTCCTTCAAGTTGTCAACTGTCTTCAAGTTGTCAACTGTCTTCAAGTTGTCAACTGTCCCTCAAGTTGTCAACTGTCCTTCAAGTTGTCAACTGTCCTTCAAGTTGTCAACTGTCCCTCAAGTTGTCAACTGTCCTTCAAGTTGTCAACTGTCCTTCAAGTTGTCAACTGTCCTTCAAGTTGTCAACTGTCCCTCAAGTTGTCAACTGTCCCTCAAGTTGTCAGCTGTCCATGAAATTGCCAGTTGTTAATCAACTTGTCAGCTGAGAGTTACTTGTCCCATGATTGTTACAGGTTTATGAATATTTAACACTGCAAGACTGTTACAACCAGTAGGATTGTTACAACCAGTAGGATTGTTACAACCAGTAGGATTGTTACAACCAGTAGGATTGTTACAACCAGTAGGATTGTTACAACCAGTAGGATTGTTACAACCAATTGGATTGTTACAACCAGTAGGATTGTTACAACCAGTAGGATTGTTACAACCAGTAGGATTGTTACAACCAGTAGGATTGTTACAACCAGGAGGATTGTTACAACCAGTAGGATTGTTACAACCAGTAGGATTGTTACAACCAGTAGGATTATTACAACCAGGAGGATTGTTACAACCAGGACAAAGATCACGACAGCCAGGAAGATGACTGGGTGGGTAGTGAGAACTTTCAAAACAAGGGTAATAATGCCAATGGTGACACTCTTCAAATCGCTAGTGCTCTCTCACTTAGAATATTGTTCAGTGCTGACGGCCCCGTTCAAGGCAGGAGAAATATCGGAGCTGGAACAAATACAGAGATCGTTTACGGCTCACATTGAACCAGTACAGCACCTAAACTACTGGGAACGCCTGCAAGTCTTGAACATGTACTCACTAGAGCGGAGGAGAGATACATGATAATATATACCTGGAAAGTACTCGAGGGCTTGGTCCCAAATCTGCACACTGCCATAACAACATACTGGAGTGAGAGATATGGGAGGAAGTGTAAAATAAACCCAGTGAGGAGCAGGGGTGCGGTGGGGACAATAAGGGAACACTGTATCAACATCCTGGGTCCCAGACTTTTCAACATCTTACCAGAAGATATCAGAAACACGGCTGGAACAAGTGTAGAAGCCTTCAAGAGGAAACTGGACAAGTATCTTCACCAGGTGCCAGATTAACCAGGCTGTGATGAATATGTGGGGCAGCGGGCTACCAACAGCAACAGCCTGGTTGACCAGGCAAGCACCAGACGAGCCTGGCCCATAGCCGGGCTCAGAGAGTAGACAAACTCTCGAAACTCTTCAAAGGTAAGGTAAGTAGGATTGTTACAACCAGTAGGATTGTTGCAACCATTAGGATTGTTACAAGGAGAAGGATTGTAACACCCAGTAGGATTGTTACAACCAGTATTATTGTTACAAGGTGAAGGATTGTAACAGCCAGTAGGATTGTTACAACGCTTAGAGTTACCACAACATAAGGAAGAAGCACTGAGTAGGTACAGCCCATGCAATAGGTAAGTCCTGTTCACCCGAGTTTGTTACAAATAAGTTGTTAAGCCATTTTTAACAGCTGAAGTGATAGTACAAGTGAAAGAATTGTTAAACCATGAAAAAATAGTGCTTTAAAAAGTGCTTTAAAACTAGTGCTTTAAAGAATAGGCTTTAAGCAGTGCTTTAAGCATAGTGTTAAAAAATGTCCTTTTAAAATAGTGCTTTTAAAAATAGTGCTTTAAAAATAGTGCCTTTAAAACTAGTCTTTAAATAGCTTTACAAAAATAGTGCTTAAAATTGCTTTAGAAAAATTGCTTAAAAATAGTGCTTTAAAAAGTGCTTTAAAAATAGTGCTTTAAAAATAGTGCTTTAAAAATAGTGCTTTAAAAATAGTGCTTTAAAAATAGTGCTTTAAAAATAGTGCTTTAAAAAAGTGTTATGTGCTTTAAAAATAGTGCTTTAAAAAGTGCTTTAAAATAGTGCTTTAAAAATAGTGCTTTAAAAAGTGCTTTAAAAATAGTGCTTTAAAAATAGTGCTTTAAAAAGTGCTTTAAAAATAGTGCTTTAAAAAATAGTGCTTTAAAAATAGTGCTTTAAAAATAGTGCTTTAAAAATAGTGCTTTAAAAATAGTGCTTTAAAAATAGTGCTTTAAAAATAGTGCTTTAAAAATAGTGCTTTAAAAATAGTGCTTTAAAAATAGTGCTTTAAAAATAGTGCTTTAAAAATAGTGCTTTAAAAATAGTGCTTTAAAAATAGTGCTTTAAAAAATAGTGCTTTAAAAATAGTGCTTTAAAAAATAGTGCTTTAAAAATAGTGCTTTAAAAATAGTGCTTTAAAAATAGTGCTTTAAAAAAGTGCTTTAAAAAATAGTGCTTTAAAAAGTGCTTTAAAAATAGTGCTTTAAAAAATAGTGCTTTAAAAAGTGCTTTAAAAATAGTGCTTTAAAAAAGTGCTTTAAAAATAGTGCTTTAAAATAGTGCTTTAAAAAATAGTGCTTTAAAAAATAGTGCTTTAAAAAATAGAGCTTTACGGACCGTGGTGGTGATTCCCGAAATTCTCAGCGGTATACTCCAGGTACACTCTGGCTACAATAAGGTTGATTTTTAAGAGCATTGCACTAATCTATGAACCTTATACACTTGGTGGGGCTTCACCACCACTGGCCCAGTCATAGTGGGTGCCTAGTGTGGTGGCACCCTGCCTGTCGTCACTAACAGCGTGGTTGATCAGGTGGTCAGAAGGGTGGCCTGGTTTGGGACTGGGTCGCTGGGGTGATGATGCATGGTACCAACAACAGATAAAATCATGCGAGGTGTGGTGTTAATGTCCTTCTTTCAGCAACTTAACTGACTCAGCAGCTTAACCTCACTGGGCATCATGCACTTACTATGGAAGTTTACAATGGTGGCACTGTACTTACTATGGAAGTTTACATTGATGGCACTATACTTACTATGGAAGTTTGCAATGGTGGCACTGTACTTACTATGGAAGTTTACAATGGTGGCACTGTACTTACTATGGAAGTTTACAGTGGTGGCACTGTACTATGGAAGTTGAGAACAATGGCACTGTAATGTGGAAGTAAAGAACGGTGGCACTGTACTTACTAAGGAAGCTGAGAACGGTGGCACTGTACTTAACACTACCAACAGCCTAACTAATCAAGTTACTAAAAGAGGAAGTTTGGTCTGGGACCGAGCCCCGAGGGCGATGATTCTGGCGGTCAAGACCAACCTACCCGATTTTCCATAACGAATTAGGCAATGAAAAGTGGTAGTGTACTTACCATGGGAGGTGAGTATGGTGACAATGTATTTACCATGGGAGGTGAGTATGGTGGCAATGCACTTACCATGGTAGGTGAGGATGGTGGTAGTGTACTTACATGGAAGATAAGTATGGTGGTAGTGTACCTACCATGGGAGGTGAGGATGGTGGTAGTGTACTTACCATGGGAGATAAATATGGTGATAGTGTACTTACTATGGGAGCATGGGAGGTGAGTATAGTGGTAGTGTGCTTACAATGGGAGGTGAGGATGGTGGGAGTGTACTTACCATGGGAGGTGACTATGGTGGCAGTGTACTTACCATGGGAGGTGAGGATGGTAGCGACGACCTCACAGAACTGTGGGAAGGTGATGGTGTCACCGTTGACCCCCAGGGTCACCACGGCGGAGGTCACACTCTGAGGAGAGACAACAGAGGTCAACGGAAGTTGGTAACGGGAGGCGCTAATGAGTTAACACATAATTAAGATTCTTGCTTGTGTGGCAGACAGTGCTTGTGGTGTGGCAACACTGCTGTAGATAGTGTTTGCATTGTGGCAACACTACTATAGCGTTTGTAGTGTGGCAACACTGCTGTAGATAGTGTTTGTGGTGTGGCAACACTGCTGTAGATAGTGTTTGTGGTGTGGCAACACTGCTGTAGATAGTGTTTGTAGTGTGGCAACACTGCTGTAGATAATGTTTGTAGTGTGGAAACACTGCTGTAGATAGTGTTTGTGGTGTGGCAACACTGCTGTAGACAGTGTTTGTGGTGTGGCAACACTGCTGTAGATAGTGTTTGTAGTGTAGCAACACTGCTGTAGATAGTGTTTGTAGTGTAGCAACACTGCTGTAGATAGTGCTTGTAGTGTAGCAACACTGCTGTAGATAGTGTTTGTAGTGTAGCAACACTGCTGTAGATAGTGTTTGTGGTGTGGCAACACTGCTGTAGATAGTGTTTGTAGTGTGGCAACACTGCTGTAGATAGTGTTTGTAGTGTGGCAACACTGCTGTGGATAGTGTTTGTAGTGTGGCAACACTGCTGTAGATAGTGTTTGTAGTGTGGCAACACTGCTGTAGATAGTGTTTGTAGTGTGGCAACACTGCTGTAGATAGTGTTTGTAGTGTGGCAACACTGCTGTAGATAGTGTTTGTGGTGTGGCAACACTGCTGTAGATAATGTTTTTATTGTAGCAACACTGCTGTAGATAGTGTTTGTAGTGTGGCAACACTGCTGTAGATAATGTTTGTAGTGTGGCAACACTGCTGTAGATAGTGTTTGTAGTGTAGCAACACTGCTGTAGAAAGTGTTTGTAGTGTGGCAACACTGTTGTAGATGTTTGTATTGTAGCAACACTGCTGTAGATGTTTGTATTGTAGCAACACTGCTGTAGATAATATTTGTAGTGTGGCAACACTGCTGTACATGTTTGTATTGTAGCAACACTGCTGTAGATAGTGTTTGTAGTGTGGCAACACTGCTGTAGATAGTGTTTGTAGTGTGGCAACACTGCTGTAGATAATGTTTGTATTGTAGCAACACTGCTGTAGATAGTGTTTGTAGTGTGGCAACACTGCTGTAGATAGTGTTTGTAGTGTGGCAACACTGCTGTAGATGTTTGTATTGTAGCAACACTGCTGTAGATAGTGTTTGTAGTGTAGCAACACTGCTGTAGATAGTGTTTGTAGTGTAGCAACACTGCTGTAGATAGTGTTTGTAATGTGGCAACACTGCTGTAGATAATGTAGTGTGGCAACACTGCTGTAGATAGTGTTTGTAGTGTAGCAACACTGCTGTAGATAGTGTTTGTAGTGTGGCAACACTGCTGTAGATAGTGTTTGTAATGTGGCAACACTGCTGTAGATGTTTGTATTGTAGCAACACTGCTGTAGATAGTGTTTGTAGTGTAGCAACACTGCTGTAGATAGTGTTTGTAGTGTAGCAACACTGCTGTAGATAGTGTTTGTAATGTGGCAACACTGCTGTAGATGTTTGTATTGTAGCAACACTGCTGTAGATAGTGTTTGTAGTGTAGCAACACTGCTGTAGATAGTGTTTGTAATGTGGCAACACTGCTGTAGATGTTTGTATTGTAGCAACACTGCTGTAGATAGTGTTTGTAGTGTAGCAACACTGCTGTAGATAGTGTTTGTAGTGTGGTAACACTGCTGTAGATAGTGTTTGTAGTGTAGCAACACTGCTGTAGATAGTGTTTGTAGTGTGGCAACACTGCTGTAGATAGTGTTTGTAGTGTGGCAACACTACTATAGATAGTGTTTCTAGTGTGGCAACACTGCTGTAGATAGTGTTTGTAGTGTGGCAACACTACTATAGATAGTGTTTCTAGTGTGGCAACACTGCTGTAGATAGTGTTTGTAGTGTAGCAACACTGCTGTAGATATTGTTTGTATTGTAGCAACACTGCTGTAGATAGTGTTTGTAGTGTAGCAACTCTGCTGTAGATAGTGTTTGTAGTGTGGAAACACTGCTGTAGATAGTGTTTGTAGTGTAGCAACACTGCTGTAGATATTGTTTGTATTGTAGCAACACTGCTGTAGATAGTGTTTGTAGTGTAGCAACTCTGCTGTAGATAGTGTTTGCAGTGTGGAAACACTGCTGTAGATAGTGTTGTGGTGTGGCAACCATTGTTGTAGATAGTGTTTGTGGTGTGGAAACAGTTTGTAGTTTTGAGTGTGGAACAATGCTGTAGATAGGGGTTTTTTAGTGTGGCAAACTTTTTTTAGATGGTTTTTTGTTTTTGGGGCCCAACACTTTGTAGATAGTGTTTGTGGTTTGGCAAAAATGCTGTGTTTTTTGTTTTGGGGACAACCTGTGTAGATAGTTTTTGTGGTGTGGGAAACATTGCTGTAGTATGTTTGTAGTGTGGCAAAAAATTCTGTGGAAAAGTTTTTTTTGGTTTGTGTGTTGGGAAACACTTTTTTAATATTTTTTTTCCCAAAACTCCTTAAAAAATTTTTTTTTAAAACTTTTCCCTTTTAAAATTTTATTCCCAAAAAACTCCTTAAAAAAAAAAAAAAACCAAAAAAAACCCCAAAAAAAATTTAAAAAAACCCCAAAACCACCCAAACCACCCCCCCAAACCCCCCCCCCCCCCCCAAACCCCCCCCCCCCCCCCCCCCCCAAAAAACCCCAAACCCCCCCCAAAAAAAAAACCCCAAAACCCCTTTAAATTTTTTAAAAAACCCCCCTTTGGGGGGGAAAACAATGTGAAATAGTTTTTTGTAGTGCGGCAACATTTTTCTGTGGGACAGCGTTTGCAGTGTGGCAACACCCCCCTGTAGTTTTTGTAGTGTGCCAACATGCTGTAGATAGTGTCTTTTGTGGGGGCAACATTGTTGTAGATAGTGCCTGAGTGTGGAAACCCACTGCTGTAGTAGTTTTTTGAAAGTGGGGCCCAAACATTGCTGTAGATAGTGTTTTGTAGTGTGGCAACCTGTTTTGGGGGTAGGGTTTGTAGTGTGGAAAACACCGTTTGTAGTAGTGTTGTAGTTTTTTGAAAACCTGCTGTGGTTAGTGCCCCCTGTAGTGTGGAAACACTGCTGAGTTTCTGTTTGTAGGTGGCAACACTCCCCCCCCCCCCCCCTTGTAGATAGCGTTTGGGGTTTTTGGGGCCCAACATGCGTAGTAGTTTGTAGTGGGGGCAACACTGCTGTAGTGTTTTTTGTGTGGCAACCCTGCTGCAAAATTGTGCTTTTTAGTGAGCAACACTGCTTTTGATAGTGTTTGTGGTGTGGAAAACACTGCTGTAGATACTGTTTGTAGTGTGGCAAGGGCTGCTTTAGATAATGTTTGAAAATTGGGGCCCCCCCACTGCTGTAGTAGTGCTTGAAGTGGGGGCAAATGCTGTGATAGGGTTTGTGGTGTGGCGACATGCTGTAGATATGTTTGTAGTGTGACAACATGCTGTGAAGTTTTTTGTAGTGTGGAACACTGCTGTAGATAGTGTTTGGGGTTGTGGAACAGCTGTGTGTTTGAGCGTGACAACACTGTTGTAGATAGTTTTTCGTAGGGGAAACATTGCTGTAGATAGTGTTTTTTAGTGTGGAAAACACTGCTGTAGATAGTCCCTTTTTATTGTGGAACACTGTTGTGGTTTGTTTGAAATTGTGGCAACCCCCTTAGAAAAGTGTTGTGTGTGGAAAAAAGGGCTTTTGGTTTGGGGTTTGTAGTGTGGAAAAACACTGCTGTATTTTAGTTTTTTGTATTGTGGCAACACTGCTGTAGATACGGGTTTTTAGGGGGGCCCAAATTGCTGTAAAATAGTTTTTTGTGTGTGGCAAACGCTGTAGTTAGGCTTGTAGTGTGGCAACACCGCTGTAGATATTTCTTGTAGTGTGGCAACACGGGCTGTGGTTGTGTCTGAAATGGGGGAAAACACTGCTTTTTAGATATGTTTGAAAGAGGGGGAAAACATGCTGTAAAATAGCGTTTGTGGTGTGGCAAACCACTGCTTAGTGTTTGTGTGTGGAAAACATTTGCTGTAGATAGTTTTTGGTAGTGCGGCAACACTGTTGTAGTGTTTGTAGTGTGGCAACACTGCCCCTAGATAGTTTTTGTGGTGGAAACCCATGCTTGGATAGTGTTTTGGGGGGCGGCAAACGCTGGGGGATAGTGTTTGTAGTGTGGCCCAACACTGCTGGGGGATAGTGTTTGTAGTGTGGCAACATGCTTTTGGAAATAGTTTTTGTAGGGGTGGAAACCCAATGCTGGGGGTAGTGTTTGTAGTGTGGCAACCTGCTGTGGATAGTGTTTTTTGTTTTGGAAAACACTGTGTGGTTTGTGTTTGTAGGTGGGGGAAAAACACTGCTGTGGATAGTGTTTGAAGTGTGGCAACCTGCTGTGGATGGGTTTTTGTAGTGTGGCAACACTGCTGTGGATAGTGTTTGTGTTGGGGCCCAACACATTTTATAATCAAGGGGGAGCTTTAAAAACTTGAAGGGTTATGCAGCGCCTGGGGGGGAATGTCGAAGGTATTCAGGCTTAATTCTTTGAACTGGGCACAGACCCAAATTTCCTTAGATCAAAAGCCCCTCGGGGGACTTCAAGGAAACCCTTCCCTTGGGGGTGTGGGGCCCAACACAACAGTAGAAAATTTTAAATGGGGGAAAACACGGAAATCTGATTTTGGGTTTGTGTAGGTAATTTGAGAGGGTTGCGGCCCGAACTCGATCATAGAGAAGGGGGGTTTCAGGGGATATAAATGTTCTGGGAAAACGTAAAAAGGGAAGGAGGGAAAAGATGACCCCAATATCAAAAATTCTTTCCTACGAGGAAAGATTGAGGCCCTGAATCTGCACACTCTTAAAAGGGCCCTGGAATTAGGGGGGATAAAAATGGGGTTTGTATAAGTGGAAAACAGGAAAAAAATAAAGGGGATGTATGAAACTTTTTTTAAAAAAGTTTTTAAAACCAAGGCGGGGCTCGCAGCAAGGGTTTTTCAAGTTTGAAAAATTTAGTTTTTAAAAAAGGATATAGGAAAAGCCCTGCTTTGGTAAGAGTTGTAGGAAAAGTGGAACACACCCCCGGAGTCCCCGCCTTTGAAGCTAAAACGTTGTGTAATTTTAAAAATACACGTAGGTTAGACATATACATGAGTCAGTGTGAGTTGGACCTAACTAGCTTGGGTCAGTGGGTCTTATGCATTGCTCCTTTCTTGAACCTGAAGCTTAGGTCAGTAGTTGACTTGGACCTGCCTAGCATGGGTCAGTAGGGCTGTTGTAGTGTTCCTTTTTATGCCGTGTTCTTACGAGGGGGTAAAAATGTGCAGCAATACTTGGTAAGGTGACAGTGACTCATCCTGGTGTAACTCAATATTGTGGAGGTAAATGATATAAAGTACCGACACCATGGAAAAATAAACACAAATGTAGTATAATGTGACACTTTTTTGACCAATAAAAGATCACATTATACTGCATTTGAGTTTATTTTTCCAACTCATTATTATATTAATAGGGAGGAGCTAAACCCGCATGGGTCATACAGCATCAACCTTGGGTGTACAGCGTTTGTCTTCGTCCTCTACATATCTGGGGTTGCCGGTGCTATAATTAGTGAGTATTATTATTATTATTATTATTATTATTATTATTATTATATTAATAAATCAGTAAAGTGGTATGTGTTACATCATTCCACTAGTGTCTTCAGATCGTCAAGGAACGTAGGCGAGAAAGTTACATAATAATTTACACTTAAAAATCCTGGAGGGACTGATCCCAAACCTGGACACTGAAATCATTCTGTATGACAAGAAATTTGGCAGATGGTGCAAAATACCTCCACTCAAAATGCAAGTGGCGCGACGAGGATACTAAAAGAGAATTGGATGAGTGTCAGAGGTCCCCGACTCTCTAACTACCTCTTTCCGTTCATAAACGGAATTATCAGTAAATCTCTGGCTGTCTTCAAGAACAAACTGGACAAGTTCCTTATATCAGTTCCTGACCAGCCAGGCTGTTTCGTGCGTTGGACTACAACAACTCCACGGAGCTGAACTCTTCTCCAGGATGAGTGATTGACAACCTCAAACTATTTCTACAAGGTTGATCAATCAATTGATTACATCATCTTTATCTCGTCACTTCTACTGCCTTCAATCCATTCTCTGTATTTGACTAAAGAAGCCGAATGTATAAGCGAAACGTTTCAACAATAAATACCCAACTATTGCACATATTTTGTTTAGTATCAGGGTGGGCGAAAAGTGGAATGCCTTGGAAGAGGCAGTGATGGAGGCAAATTCAACGCACAGCTTCAAGAGTAGACATGATCAGGCTCACTGGGCCAAAAATCAGTGACGCTGATCACAGTAGTCTACAAGGTCGGGGCCAAGAGCCGAGTCTCGACCCCTACAAACACAAAAGGATGAGCACAATCATAGATGTAAAAGTAGATAAGACCCAAGAGCTAGACACCAGTAATATCAACAGATGAGCCTTAAGAGGCAGAGCCAGGAGCTAGGACTCGACCCACACAAACACAAGCCGGTGAGTGCAGGCCCATACTGACGTAACACTCACCATCCAGTATACAACGTTGTAACAGTAACCTAACACAACGTAACTATTTACTGAAAACATAACTTGAACAACAGTAAAATAACGCGCTCCTCTTAACACACATTAAATCTACATAACTTATTTATTTGCCCCATTATCATCATCATTTAAGTCATTAACAGTAAAATAATTACAATAATAATAACATTAAGCGTCCAGGAAGGTTCACTGATGAGGCGTGAGTGACGTTACAAACATGTGAGTGACGTTACAAACATGTGAGTGACGTTACAAACATGTGAGTGACGTTACAAACATGTGAGTGACGTTACAAACATGTGAGTGACGTTACAAACGTGATTAATAGTTCAGAGAGCCGACGAGTTGATAAATTAAACACGTGCAACACTTGGGTATCTTTATTGAGGAAACGTTTCGCCACACAGTGGTTTCATTAGTCCATATAAAGGAGAATGGCGAAGATCAGGAGGAGTTTGAGGTAATCAGTCCCCAGCCTTGAGGGACTGATTTGTCAAGTGTGACACCACCTACGACTGCTTCACCTCACCTGTCTACAGTATTTAAGCCACTTCTTCGCACTTAATGCTGTATTCTTTTCAAGACTGATGGACTGATTACATCTACTCAAGGCTGAGGGACTGATCGAACTCCTCCTGTTCTTCACCATTCTCCTTAGTATGGACTGATGAACCCACTGTGTGGCGAAACATTTCCTCAATAAACATACCCAAGTGCTGCACATCTGTCTAATTTATCGACGTTACAATCGCCCAAATGGGGATTGTTTACATAACATCAGCTGATTTCCAGTCACTTTCAGACCTGTGGATGTGATTGCTCCGAATTACTTTTACATCCAGGATACACACCCAGGGTAGTGATAGTTTGTTACTTCCACACCCAGGGTAGTGATAGTTTGTTACTCTCACACCCAGGGTAGTGACTGTCAGGAGTAAAGGAAAAATATTCCTGTCTCAGGTCTTAGTCATATCATAACCCTCGCAGGTCTTACGATGACAATGTCAGTAAAGCATTTATTCAGCTGGCCGAAGCCTTCCCCTGTCTTACCTGTCCTCCCAGAAAAATGATCAATCTCCCATCCAAGTTTATGATGCAGTTAGCACCAACAACCTGGCAGATCAGGCCATCCACTGGGAGCCTGATCTGGCACTGATACACACACACACACACACACACACACACACACACACACACAAAAAAATATATATATATATATATATATATATATATTATATATATATATATATATATATATATATATATATATATATCACAACCATGGTGTGAGGCAAGTTCACTCGCAACTCACAAGAGATCTCAGCAACAGATATTAAGAATAATTTAAATGAGCAATGGTCCGTTTCTGATTAGGGCCAGAGTTTATAAGATCGTAGCTCATCACACAACGCATTTAGATCCCTTTCTCCCTAACACACACACCCAAAAAAAACTAGATTCGTACCTCACACACAAAAAATCTAAATTCTTCCTTCTCACAAGAAAACATGTAAGTTATTCTATGCTACAAGCCGAACATCGACAACTGCTTCCAGACATGACCTCCATAAAGAGTTTCCGAGAAATACAAGGAGACACTGCCTCTAAAGACCTATGTTCGGAAAAATCCTTTCCAAGTTCGGGTGTTGAGAACCAGGAAGACATTCACCAAGATGGTCCGTCACTTGTTGTTGAGAGTGTCAGAGTTACTCAAGACTCCGTCACTCACTGCTGAGAGTGTCAGAGTTACTCAAGACTCCGTCACTCACTGCTGAGAGTGTCAGAGTTACTCAGACTCGTCACTCACGCCAGAGTGTCAGAGTTACTCAAGACTCGGCACTCACTGACTAAGAGTGTCAGAGTTACCAGACTCCCACTGCACTGCTGAGGTGTCAGAGTTACTCAAGACTCCGTCACTCACGCTGAGAGTGTCAGAGTTACTCAGAACTACGCATCACTACGAGAGATGTCAGAGTTACTCAAGACATCCGTCACGTTTCTGCTGTAGGGTCAGAGTTTCAAAGATCTCCGTCACTCAAGCTGAGATGTAGACTTTACTCAAGACACGACACCACTCTGAGAGAGTGTCAGAGTTACTCAGACTCCGTCACTCATGCTGAGATGTCAGAATACTCAAGACTCCGTCCTCACTCTGAATGTCAGAGTTATCAAACTACGTCATCACCTACTGAAGAGTTCAGAGTTACTCAAGACTCCGTCACATCGCTGAAGTGTCAGGTTACTCAAGACTCCGTCACCACTGCGGAGTGTCAGAGTTACTCAAGACTACTCACCACACGGAGAGTGTCAGCAGTTACTCAAGACTCCTCACTCATGCTGAGGAAAATATCCGATTACCAAGATCCGTCATCACTGTTGAGAGTGTCAGAGTTACTCAAGAGATCCGTCACTCGATGCTTGAGAGTGTCAGAGTTACTCAAGACTCCGTCACTCACTGCTGAGAGTGTCAGAGTTACTCAAGACTCCGTCACTCACTGCTGAGAGTGTCAGAGTTACTCAAGACTCCGTCACTCACTACTGAGAGAGTGTCAGAGTTACTCAAGACTCCGTCACTCACTGCTGAGAGTGTCAGAGTTACTCAAGACTCCGTCACTCACTACTGAGAGAGTGTCAGAGTTACTCAAGACTCCGTCACTCACTGCAGAGAGAGTGTCAGACTTCCTCAAGACTGTGGCATTAAGCAGAAACAAAAACTTTAATTTCATCATCCGGGTGATTACAAGGTGGTGGTGGTGGTGGGGGGGGGGGGGGGGGGGGGGGGGAGGAGTCACCTTGTTAGCGCTTCATGACTGTTCTTCCGCTACTTACCACTGGTATTCCCCGCTGTTTCACCCTCGTACACCGAGTGATGCAGATTACACCGTACACTGGTTACGGCCCGTTGCTCTATTCACAACAAATGTACACTGAAAGGTTTATGTCTCTCACTGTACACAAGCTCATAGTTTATCTTAATACCTGTCTGAAGGATTAAAGCATTCCTGACTTGTGTTGAGCTGGTTACATGCAGCCTTAATGACCCTCATGTAATCAAGGACTTTAAACTCAATTAACCAACAGACCGTTGTTACAGTTCACTATCACAACACGAGTAATCAACTCAAATCACTCAACAGTAATATCTAGTATGAGACCTGGGAGTGATAATGTCAGAAGATCTTGCATTTTAAGAACACGTCGATGTTATGGCAACGGAAAGGATAAGTTGGATAACTAGAACCTTCAAAACAAGACATGCTGGAGTATTACTGTGTACTAACGGCCTCTTCAAAGCAGGTGAAATTACAGAACTGGAAAACTGACAGAAAACCTTCTTAACTGGTAAAAACTCGGTCAAGCACCAAAACAACTGGGAGCATTTGAAGTCCCTAGAACTGTACTCCTTGGAACGTAGGCGATAAAGATACATCATAATCTAAAACTGGATGATTCTGGAGTGATTGGTCCCAAACCAGCACACCGAAATTGCTACTTATGAACACAAAAGACTTGGAAACAGTTCAGGATACCTCAGATGAAAATCCGAGAAGCGATCATTATACTGAGAGAGAACGCAATAAGCGTAAAGGGACCACGGCTCTTCAACGCCCTATCTTCATGCATAACGGGAATTTCCAACAAATCCCTGAGTGTCTTCAAGAGGGAACTCGACAAATTCCTCGATTCAGTTCTTGATTAGCCCGGCTGTGGTGCATACACTGGGCTAAAAGTAGTGGACACCACCAGCTTGATGAATCAGGTCAGTGAATAGGAGGTCAGGTCTGGGACCTGGCCGCGGGGGCGGTGATACCCGGAAGCAACTACAGGTAACCTGCAACTAACGTTCAGAAGTGAACGTTGACTGCTTTTCTTCGGCCTCTTCGCTGCCAGACGTATAACGGCCTTTTTGAAAATTACTTATTTATAGTAAAAATACATTTTTTTTTACAGATTTATATAACCTGAGAAGAGAAAACATAAGCGTTAAGAAGTTGACGTCAAAAAAGATGAGAATTGGATTTGATCATTACAATTATTATTATTAGTAGTAGTAGTAGTACAGCGCTATGTGACCCTTGTGGGTTTAGCGCTTAGTTATAATAATAATATAGCAATTGTAGTAGCAGCACTAGTATTATTACTGTTATATTATTATTACTGATATTATAACCATCATCATCATTATCGTTACTTATGATAACACCTCTGAACTGTTACAAGAGTTTTCCTACTCCCGCAGCCTGGTCATGGGCCAGACTTGTCTTCCACTTGCTTGATCAACCAGTCTGTTACTGCTGGCGGCCCACTAGTCCACATATCCATCTCAGCCTGCTTGATCCAGTACATGGTAGAAACTTGTCTAGTTTCCTCTTGACGATTTCTACAAGTGTTTCAGCAGTGTCTGATAACTCCTGGCAAGATGCTAAACAATCTGGGACCACGGATGTTGATACAGTGTTCTCTTATAGTGCCCACGGTGCCCGATTATAAATATTACATGTGAGCGAAGAGGTAAACTCTAAGGGTCTGGCAGCGTCTGAGAGATGGGAGGTAATCAGGCTTGATCAGAGGAAGGTGAAGATGAGCTCCTTATTATTGAATCAGGATCATACTGAGAAGCATTAAGGACTGGTGATTCTTGAGCAGTATCAAGGATTGGATTCTTCAGTAACATCAAGGGCTGGTGATTCTTGAGCAGTATCAAGGATTGGATTCTTCAGTAACATCAAGGGCTGGTGATTCTTGAGCAGTATCAAGGATTGGATTCTTCAGTAACATCAAGGGCTGGTGATTCTTGCGCAGTATCAAGGATTGGATTCTTCAGTAACATCAAGGGCTGGTGATTCTTGAGCAGTATCAAGGATTGGATTCTTCAGTAACATCAAGGGCTGGTGATTCTTGAGCAGTATCAAGGATTGGATTCTTCAGTAACATCAAGGGCTGGTGATTCTTGAGCAGTATCAAGGATTGGATTCTTCAGTAACATCAAGGGCTGGTGATTCTTGAGCAGTATCAAGGATTGGATTCTTCAGTAACATCAAGGGCTGGTGATTCTTGAGCAGTATCAAGGATTGGATTCTTCAGTAACATCAAGGGCTGGTGATTCTTGAGCAGTATCAAGGATTGGATTCTTCAGTAACATCAAGGGCTGGTGATTCTTGAGCAGTATCAAGGATTGGATTCTTCAGTAACATCAAGGGCTGGCGATTCTTGAGCAGTATACAAGGATTGGATTCTTCAGTAACATCAAGGGCTGGTGATTCTTGAGCAGTATCAAGGATTGGATTCTTCAGTAACATCAAGGGCTGGTGATTCTTGAGCAGTATCAAGGATTGGATTCTTCAGTAACATCAAGGGCTGGTGATTCTTGAGCAGTATCAAGGATTGGATTCTTCAGTAACATCAAGGGCTGGTGATTCTTGAGCAGTATCAAGGATTGGATTCTTCAGTAACATCAAGGGCTGGCGATTCTTGAGCAGTATCAAGGATTGGATTCTTCAGTAACATCAAGGGCTGGTGATTCTTGAGCAGTATCAAGGATTGGATTCTTCAGTAACATCAAGGGCTGGTGATTCTTGAGCAGTATCAAGGATTGGATTCTTGAGTAATATCAAGGACTGATTCTTGAGCAGCATCAAGGACTGGTGATTCTTGAACAGCATCAAGAACTGGTGATTCTTGAGTAACATCAAGGACTGGCGATTCTTAAATAACATCAAGGACTGGTGATTCTTGAATAACATCAAGGATTGGTGATTCTTGAGTGACATCAAGGACTGGTGATTCTTGAGCAGCATCAAGGACTGGTGATTCTTGAGTAACATCAAAGACTGATGATTCTTGAATAACATCAAGGACTGGTGATTCTTGAATAACATCAAGGATTGGTGATTCTTGAGTGACATCAAGGACTGGTGATTCTTGAGTAACATCAAGGACTGGTGATTCTTCAGCAGCATCAAGGACTGGTACAGGACTAGTACCAACCATCAAGGCTAAAATTGGTAAGGGAAAACACACACACAAAATAATATATAAAAAAACTCAAATTCCCGAAAAAAATCGTTTAATTGGGTATAAATAAATACGTTGATTACCCACAATTCCACAAATACCGAAAGTCGTCTTACAAAATTCCATCTACGATGTGTAAGCCACTTTCTCTCATGCTACTTTTATTAGGGAAAATGAGATTTTAAACAACGGATGATTGTAATTGTCACCCCACTGTAAGTGGTGATTGTTGACTCCTGGTATAACTAAGAGGAGGAGGTAAATGGTGGCAGAAAGGTGAGAAAGTGACGCCAAAAACACTTATATTAACTCCTTCCGTTGTTATGGTTGTTGTATGATCATTATTATCATCTCTCTCTCTTTCTTTACACAGGGTTTTACAAGGTTAGGTTCAGGGTTCCTAACTTTACAAGCTAAGAGCTGTACTTACATCAGTTAATTTGAAAGCCATTTTACTGTTAAAAGACATACAGATAGGGAACAGGACGAAGTTGGAGCCTTCTGTGGGCCAGTGATTTCATATGGTCAACTGACTTTATTTCTCTCTCACTCTCTTTCTCTCTCTCTCTCTCTCTCTCTCTCTCTCTCTCTCTCCTCTCTCTCTCTCTCTCTCTCTCTCTCTCTCTCTCTCACACACACACACACACACACACACAAAACAAGCCACGGTGGAATCCTGAGCTTCAACATTCATAAAGAAGAAATGTAACAGTGTAAAGTTGCGGTGTGTGTGTGTGTGTGTGCGTGTGTGTGTGTGTGTGTGTGTGTGTGTGTGTGTGTGTGTGTGTGTGTGTGTGTGTGTGTGTGTGTGTGTGTGTACTCACCTAGTTGTACTCAACTAGTTGAGGTTGCGGGGGTCGAGTCCGAACTCCTGGCCCCGCCTCTTCACTGATCGCTACTAGGTCACTCTCTCTGAGCCGTGAGCTTTATCATACCTCTGCTTAAAGCTATGTATGGATCCTGCCTCCACTACATCGCTTCCCAAACTATTCCACTTACTGACTACTCTGTGGCTGAAGAAATACTTCCTAACATCCCTGTGATTCATCTGTGTCTTCAACTTCCAACTGTGTCCCCTTGTTACTGTGTCCAATCTCTGGAACATCCTGTCTTTGTCCACCTTGTCAATTCCTCTCAGTATTTTGTATGTCGTTATCATGTCCCCCATATCTCTCCTGTCCTCCAGTGTCGTCAGGTTGATTTCCCTTAACCTCTCCTCGTAGGACATACCTCTTAGCTCTGGGACTAGTCTTGTTGCAAACCTTTGCACTTTCTCTAGTTTCTTTACATGCTTGGCTAGGTGTGGGTTCCAAACTGGTGCCGCATACTCCAATATGGGCCTAACGTACACGGTGTACAGGGTCCTGAATGATTCCTTATTAAGATGTCGGAATGCTGTTCTGAGGTTTGTGTGTGTGTGTGTACTCACCTAGTACTCACCTAGTTGAGGTTGCGGGGGTCGAGTCCGAGCTCCTGGCCCCGCCTCTTCACTGATCGCTACTAGGTCACTCTCCCTGAGCAGTGAGCTTTATCATACCTCTGCTTAAAGCTATGTATGGATCCTGCCTCCACTACATCGCTTCCCAAACTATTCCACTTACTGACTACTCTGTGGCTGAAGAAATACTTCCTAACATCCCTGTGATTTATCTGTGTCTTAAGCTTCCAACTGTGTCCCCTTGTTACTGTGTCCAATCTCTGGAACATCCTGTCTTTGTCCACCTTGTCAATTCCTCTCAGTATTTTGTATGTCGTTATCATGTCCCCCCTATCTCTCCTGTCCTCCAGTGTCGTCAGGTTGATTTCCCTTAACCTCTCCTCGTAGGACATACCTCTTAGCTCTGGGACTAGTCTTGTTGCAAACCTTTGCACTTTCTCTAGTTTCTTTACGTGCTTGGCTAGGTGTGGGTTCCAAACTGGTGCCGCATACTCCAATGTGGGCCTAACGTACACGGTGTACAGGGTCCTGAATGATTCCTTATTAAGATGTCGGAATGCTGTTCTGAGGTTTGCTAGGCGCCCATATGCTGCAGCAGTTATTTGGTTGATGTGCGCTTCAGGAGATGTGCCTGGTGTTATACTCACCCCAAGATCTTTTTCCTTGAGAGAGGTTTGTAGTCTCTGGCCCCCTAGACTGTACTCCGTCTGCGGTCTTCTTTGCCCTTCCCCAATCTTCATGACTTTGCACTTGGTGGGATTGAACTCCAGGAGCCAATTGCTGGACCAGATCTGCAGCCTGTCCAGATCCCTTTGTAGTTCTGCCTGGTCTTCGATCGAGTGAATTCGTGAATTCGTGTGTGTGTGCGTGTGTGTGCGTGTGTGTGCGTGTGTGTGCGTGTGTGTGTGTGTGTGTGTGTGTGTGTGTGTGTGTGTGTGTGTGTGTGTGTGTGTGTGTGTGTGTGTGTGTGTGTGTTTGTAGAGCAGTGTTAGTTTGCGTCTCTGCATGCAGGTCCAGGGTACGCAGGCTGCAAGATAAAACCAGTGACGGCTCGTGTATAGGCACTGCAGCACTCTATTTTCACTCGATATTATCGATAACATTCAATGAGTCTTTTTTTCTTTAATTCTTTCTTTATATGTACTTGTATATTATATAATCCTTAAGCTTAATGTCAGTAGCCGTCCACTAGTACATGAAAAAAATTACAAAAATCCTTGTATGGAACTGTGCCCATCACAGTTCCAGCGAATCGGTGTTTGGCTATTGTGCGCATGCGCACATGTCCAAGAAAAGATGCTGCACGCTAGGTAGAGAGAGCACTGCCGCTAATGCAGTGCCGACCCTGTTGTGCAAGTGTAAGTTAGTGTTTCTTTTTGACTCAGCGACATGTGTTGTGCTTAAAAATCATCTACCATATTCTTGAATGTAATAAAGTGTAGAATTAGATGATTATCATGCTTCCAGCTATTTTATTTAATTCATAGTTTTTTCGGTTCTTTTATTTTACAGAAAATTTAAATACTTTAATCATGGCCTCCTTGCATCCCCCCAAAATAAGTTCTGTGACTGCAAGTGAACTTCAACAGCTTAAGTTTTCACATTTGTCTCTCCATGAGAAAGTTGCAGTTATGAAAAGAGGCCGTTCAACACCTGATATTCAAATATCTTAGCCAGGAATAAGCAACAACAAGAAGTATATATGATTGTTTTGTTTTACACAATATTAAAACAATGGCTAAAAATTTTCTGAAGCAGCACCTCCACTAATTTTAGCTACGAGCCGCCACTGAAGATAACTCTGAGAGAGAGGCCTGGTCTGGGACCAGACCTCAGGGGCGGTGGTCCATGAAACCCTCTACAAGTAACCTGTTGGTAACACCTCTTCAACTAGATGACAAGGAATGAACTGTTAGCTTGAACGACAGAGAGAGAATGAGAGAGAGAGAGAGAGAGAGAGAGAGAGAGAGAGAGAGAGAGAGAGAGAGAGAGAGAGAGAGAGAGAGAGAGAGAGAGAGAGAGAGAGAGAGAGAGAGATAATGCCTGAACATGTTAAATTTAATGCCAGCCGGCAGCATGTATCACTCAGCTGTTTTCATGCCTTGTAGCTATGAGACAGTGTTGTTGCTTCATGGCACTAAGTGCCGGATCGTACGTACTCTTGAAACTGCGCATGGACAGCGACAGACAAACATAACTAGTGTCAACTAGTTGCCAGGACAACTGAATATTAAAACAGGTAGTGTAACAAGCACAATTAACCCAGTGAAAAATAGGAGCGCAGTGGGGACAATAAGAGAACATTGTATCAACATCCGTGGCCCCAGACTGTTTCACACACCACTACAATATATTAGAAACATTGCCGGAACAAGTGTAGAGGTTTCCAAGAGGAAACTGGTCATGTACCTCCGCCAAGTGCCAGATCAACCAGATTGTGATGGATATGTGGGCCAGCGAACTGAAAGCAGTAACAGCCTTTGCCCTTTTTAATATCTTTGATGAATTCGGAGAGTTTTTCTACTCCCAGAGCCCGGCCATGGGCCGGGCTCCGGGAGGCAGTGAGATGAATATGGTCACACATAAAACAAGAGAAAGTGGGACCTGGTGTGACAACCTTGGTGTGGAAGACTGAGTCCGTGACTACACTACAAGCTACCTTCATATATCAGCCTTGACGACTGGCTCCTGTGCACTCTGACTGATTTCTGTGCACTCTGATTAGCTCCTGTGCAATCTGACTGGTTTCTGTGCACTCTGGTTGTTTCCCGTGCACTCTGGCTGGCTCCTATGCTCGTCGAACACACGCACACACACACACACACACACACACACACACATGGAAGACAAGCTAAATGCTGATGTAGTGTACACTGATTTTCCAAAAACCTTTAACAATTGAGACCATGGTGTGATTGCGCACAAAATGCGTACAAGTGGAATAAGTGAAAAGCAGGCAGATGGAGATTTAACTTCCAAACAGAACCCAGAGAGTCGCTGTAAACAGTGAAATCGGAGGCTGTCACGATGAAATGCTCTGTTACTTAAGGCACGGTTCTCACTTCACTTCTGTTTCTCATTTCTATATCCGATATCGACAAGGACATAAATCATAGCTCCGTAACATCCTTTGCCGATGACACCAGAATCTCCACGAGAGTGGTGGTAGTCGAAGACGCAGCGAATCTTCAGGCAGATATAAATCGTCTTCCAGTGGACCTCAGCCAACATTGATGTTTAACGAGCGTTTAGCGCTTAGTTCTGACTATAATAATAATAATCCGTAATGGAAGACTGGAGGAAATAAAGACTGTAACGGAGTACAGGACCAACCCAAACCATTCAAAAAAGCAAAAGTTCCATTTGCGAGACATGGGAGTGATAATGCCAGATCTCACATTCAAGGATCACGACAATGATGTCATCGCTACCGAAAGGAAAATAACAGGCTGGATAACTAGAAAAGAAATGCTGAGTCACTGTTGATAATAAACTTACTTGTTCTCTCCAGGCTGGGATACTGCTGTATACTGACACCCTCCGTAAAGACAGGCCAGACTGCTCACCTTAGAAGCCACAGAGAGAACTTTCATTGCCCGTATACAATCAAACAACTGAACTACTGGGAATGTCTGGGGCCTCTTCAATCAAACTCCTTGAAACGTAGGCAAGAGAGATACACTATAATTTACACCTGGAAAACCCCGGACACTATTCAAAGTTGATGGACTAATCACATCATCTTAACCTCGACACTACTTCTGTTGTTTTCATATTGTTTTCTTTGTATTCAACTGAAGAAGCCCACTGTGTGGGCGAAACGTTACTTAACTATCTTTGCAACGCCTAGTACAACATTTTAAGTCATCTCTCTTTAAATATGGTGCCTCTGTCCCTCATGAAGGGCTCTTGATCCACGAAATTTGAGTTACTCTTCTCTTCTTTGGATCAAATCTGCTTACTTAAATAACTCTTACGGGTTAAGAGCTTCCCTTGAATACACAGTAACAACAACAACAACAACAACAATAATAATAATAATAATAATAATAATAATAATAATAATAATATAATAATAATAATAATAATAATAATAATAATAATAACCTTCTGCACAAGAACTGCAAAGAAAAGAAGGTGGAATCAGGCTCCTGGCTCAGAGAACTTCCAAGGTTCTGAAAGATAGAGAAGAATGAGACATAGCAAGAGTAATGAGAGCTATGGAGATAGAATGAGACATAGCAAGAGTAATGAGAGCTATGGAGATAGAATGAGACATAGCAAGAGTAATGAGAGCTATGGAGATAGAATGAGACATAGCAAGAGTAATGAGAGCTATGGAGATAGAATCAGACATAGCAAGAGTAATGAGGGCTATGGAGATAGAATGAGACATAGCAAGAGTAATGAGAGCTATGGAGATAGAATGAGACATAGCAAGAGTAATGAGAGCTATGGAGATAGAATCAGACATAGCAAGAGTAATGAGAGCTATGGAGATAGAATCAGACATAGCAAGAGTAATGAGAGCTATGGAGATAGAATGAGACATAGCAAGAGTAATGAGAGCTATGGAGATAGAATGAAACATAGCAAGAGTAATGAGAGCTATGGAGATAGAATGAGACATAGCAAGAGTAATGAGAGCTATGGAGATAGAATCAGACATAGCAAGAGTAATGAGAGCTATGGAGATAGAATGAGACATAGCAAGAGTAATGAGAGCTATGGAGATAGAATCAGACATAGCAAGAGTAATGAGAGCTATGGAGATAGAATGAGACATAGCAATAGTAATGAGGGCTATGGAGATAGAATGAGACATAGCAAGAGTAATGAGGGCTATGGAGATAGAATGAGACATAGCAAGAGTAATGAGAGCTATGGAGATAGAATGAGACATAGCAAGAGTAATGAGGGCTATGGAGATAGAATGAGACATAGCAAGAGTAATGAGAGCTATGGAGATAGAATGAGACATAGCAAGAGTAATGAGGGCTATGGAGATAGAATGAGACATAGCAAGAGTAAATGAGAGCTATGGAGATAGAATGAGACATAGCAAGAGTAATGAGGGCTATGGAGATAGAATGAGACATAGCAAGAGTAATGAGACTATGGAGATAGAATCAGACATAGCAAGAGTAATGAGGGCTAGGGGAGATAGAATGAGACATAGCAAGAGTAATGAGAGCTATGGAGATAGAATCAGACATAGCAAGAGTAATGAGAGGTGTACAGACAGTGAGACAGCAATGTGGAGGACACAGGAAAACGCAGCCAGGGACAAATGAAGGAAAACACGAAAGTGGAATGATGAAATTAGAGAGAGAGAGAGAGAGAGGTGAGAGAGAGTGTGTGAGAGAGAGAGAGTAAGAAGAGTAAGTTTATGTACTACACTATTACCATGGGAGACGTAAGCTTTCACTCACATCTCGATACCTTCCAGTTTCACTGCAAAACACACCCACCCACACACTTATTATAGTCTAACACCCATATCTTTCTTACAGAACCCACTTCCCGCAACACCCACCACACCCTCTCCAAACACCCACCATACTCTCCCACATACACCCACCACACTCTCACCATATACACCCACCACACTCTACCATAATCCCACCATACCTCCATTCAACACCCACATATCTCATCCAAACAAACCCACACCCTCTCCATAACACCACCAATACTCTCCCACAAACTCCCATCCACACTCCCATAACAACACCACAAGCAAACTCTCACCATAACACCACCATAAATTACCTAACCTACAACACCACTAACTCTCCAAAACCACCACACCCTTCCAAAACACCAAAATATTTCAACAACACCACCACACTCTCCATAACACCAAATAAACTTCAAATACCCACATTACCCTCTCCACAACACCATCATACATCACCAAACCAATCTATAAACCACACAAATCTACACATAACACACACATCCAAACCACAACTCAAAACCACCCCACTCACAACCCAATTCATAACACCCACCATACTCTCCCAAACTACACCTACCACACTTCTCCCATACGCACCCACCATACTAATCTCCAAATCATCACAAATTCTCATACTCCACACATCCTTCCAAACACCCACCACACCTCCCATAACACCACCATACTCCAACAACACCCACCACACTCTCCCATAACACCCACAACCCTCCCACAACACACCACCCACCCTCCCAACACCCACCATACTCTCCCAACACCCACCACCTCCCACAACACCCCCCACCTCTCCATAACACCCATCCACTCTCCACAACACCCACCACACTCTCCCATAAACACCCACACTCCTCTCACAACACCCACCAACTCTCCCATAACACCCACCACCCCTCCATAACACCCACACCCTCTCAACACACACACTCTCCCAAACAACCTCTCCCATAACACCCACCATACTCTCCACAACCCCATCACACCCTCACAAACACCCCACACCTCTCAAACACCACCACACTCTCCCATAACGCCACCATACTCTCCCACAACACCATCACAACCCTCTCACAACACCACCACCCTCCACAAAACCACCACACTCTCCAAACACCCACCACCCTCCCACAAAACCCACCACCACCACTCTCCCACAACCCCACACAACCCTCCTCCAACATCCACCACACTCTCCAAACACCCACCACACCTCCCACAACACCCACACACCGTCCATACATCCCACAACCTACCGAAACAACACCACAACCCTCCCACAACACCACACACCTTCCCACAAACCCACCACACCTCTCCACAACACCACAACACCCTCCACAACACCCATACACCTCCCAACATCACCACACCTCCACAACCCACACACCTCCACAACACCACCACACCTCCATAACACCCACCACACCCTTCCACAACACCCACCACACCTTCCACAACCCCACCACACCCTCCCACAACACCACCACACTCCACACCCCACACTCCCACAACACCCACCACATCCTCCCAAAACCAAAACACTCCCAAAACCCACAACCCTCCCACAACATCCACCACACCTTCCACAACATCCAACACCTCCACAACACCCACCACACCCTCCACAACACCCACCACACCCTCCCACAACACCCACCACACCCTCCACAACACCCACCACACCCTCCCACAACATCCACCCACCCTCCCACAACATCCACCACACCCTACCCACAACACCCACCACACCGTCCACAACACCACCACACCTCCCACAACACCCCCACACCTCCCACAACACACCACCAACCCTCCCACAACACCCACCACACCCTCCCACAACATCCACCACACCCTCCCACAACATCCACACACCCTCCCACACACAACCCACCCTCCACACACCCACACACCTCCCACAACACCCTACCCCCACAACACCCACCACACCCTCCCACAACATCCACCCCCAAAACCCTCCCACAACACCCCACTCCTCCCACAACACCACCACACCCCCCCCCCCCACACACCTCCAAACCATACTCCTCCCACAACACCCACCACACCCTCACACAACACCCACCACACCCTCCCACAACACCCACCATACTCCTCCCACAACACCACCACACCCTCCCAAAAACATCACACCTCCACAACACCCCTCCCACAACACCCACCACACCCTCCCACAACAACCCACCACACCCTCCCACAACATCCACCACACCACAACACCCACCACACCCTCACAACACCCACCCACACCGCCACACCCCCAAAACACCCTCCAAACACCCACCACCCTCCCACAACACCACCACACCCTCCCACAACACCCACCACACCCTCCCACAACACCCACCACACCCTCCCACAACACTCACCACACCCTCCCACAACACCCACCACACCCTCCCACAACATCCACCACACCCTCCCACAACACCCACCATACTCCTCCCACAACACCCACCACACCCTCCCACAACATCCACCACACCCTCCCACAACACCCACCATACTCCTCCCACAACACCCACCACACCCTCCCACAACACCCACCACTGTAGACAGCCTGTACTGTCTGCAAAGACAGCCTTGCTGTCTGCCAGCTTAGTTAATATTTCGCGCCACTCAGGTGTTGCCCTCTGGGCCTGTCCAAGTCTGTGGGAACCTGGTCCCACACTCTCTCACTCTCACACAGCGGCCTAGCAGGAAGATACAAGGCCTAGTAGCTCTCTCTCGTGGGATGGCCCTCCCCGGCCATGGGCACAACACACAAGCCTGTGTGCCCACCACGACTTAACAATAAAGTAAGAAGCCTCCGAAGACGTCTATCATTAACCACCCGCTTTCAGCCCTACCAATAAATCGCTGGTTGCACATTGATGGGAAGCGGTGGTCGCAGCAGTTGTGTTTGCTCGGAGAGAGGAAGGAAGGTATGAAGTCATCTTCACTTTATCACTCTATACAAGAAGTATCCGTCTCTCAACGAGTTATCCTGACGTCGTGTCTGCACGTTTGAGCATCCAGACACAGGTAGAAGCAGGGTCTAGCCGAAATTTGCCGAATTTCTTCGAGAATTGTAAGTGGCGTCCCAGTGATCCTACGCTACAGCGTCCCACGCTGTTTCTCAAGTCACGTGTTCAGCGTCACTTGTATGTTGCTGTTGTTGTTCAACTCAGCACAGCTGTTTCAGCAAGCCAGAGGTGAGTTTTGTGGTGATTTCTGCGGTGATTTCTGCGTCCAGTGTGTTTCCCTGTATTTGTGGGTGGGAGGAGGAGGAAGTGGCCAGATCCTCCCTCGCCATACACTCACCCACGCTCCTCGCCACCACACTACCATACACCACCACGCCATCACTCCCTCTGCTGAGTTTTCTGCTGTTTTTCGTGTGAATTCATTGCCAGTGCTGTGTATCCGAGTGCCCGAGGCCACTCGAAGCCACGAGGATCGGCAAGCCACGTAGATCAATTGAAGCCACGTAGATCACTCGAAGCCACGTGGATCAGCAAGCCCCGTGCATCAGCAAGCCCCGTGCATCAGCAAGCCACGTGGATCAGCAAGCCATGTAGATCAGCAAGCCACATGGATCAGCAAGCCACGTGGATCACAACGCCACGTGGATCCCGACCCCACGTGGGGTGTGGGCGATGTCAAGTGGATCTACAAGCCACGTGAGTTACCAGATCTCCCAGGCCACATGCTGTGGTCTGCTGCCCGTATCACATTGACGTCACCCACGATGCTGCCCGACTTCATGACGTCACGATGTCTGCCTGACGTCACCTCGATATGTCTGCTGACGTCACAATGCTGCTGACGTCACCTCACGGTGTCACGCCTGACATCACATGATGTCACATCGAGTGTTCCAGTAATTTTGTCAGTATTGTCGAGAAGATTCAGAGAAGATATATGTCGTGTGTTAATTAATTCCTCTCAGTCAGTGTTCTCACATGTTAGTGTATGGCTTAGTGTCAGAAAAGCATCTTTTGGTAGTTTAAGCCATGTTGTACCGCTTGTACCGCAGGTGTGTGTAAAGTTTTCCGTGTGTCCAGTGAGGTCTGAGCCAGACCTGAGTAGCACCACTGTGTTAAGTCACCCAGTGTGACCAGATATCAGTCAGCTCTGAGCCCAAGCCCCTTTGTACAGAAAGCTCTAATGCTCGTCGCTCGTGATGTTCTGCAGAATCGTACTTGCTACGATTCCCATCGAGATTTGTTTCACTTCATCTCCAGATCTTCAGAGTGCAGTTGTATGTAGAAAAACAAGTCTGGAGACGCTTAGATTAACCTCTGCTATAACTCCAACTGCCGAGAGAATGACACTCATCAAGCCGCAGTTAGCCCTGTTGGCAGGCGCTGCGTCAGCCTCGTGTCACAAGCTTCAGTGAGCAGCCTGCACAAAGATGTCACTTTGACTGCTAGCTCGCTCACTGCAGTCTGGTGTATGAAGTTACGACTCCCAGATGTTTCGCCCAGTCGTCTCCGCCACGACTCGCTCCACAACTCATTAAACGCTCACCAGCAGTGACAGCCCAGTGACAGTACCAGTCGAGAAGTGTCCTCCTGAGTCGCCAGAAGTCCTGCCCAGTTGCCGAGTTTTGTCGACGCCTCACTTGAGGGCATCAGCATGCCTTGCCCCAGGATGAGTGAAAACCTGCAGCGACTCCTACGATGACTGCTTCACCATTCCAGAGGAGACCGTAACCTGTTACGTCATAGCTCAGCTGCAGCGATGTCTCCTGTGTTGCAGTATCTGTCCAGATGCAGGAAGGCGTGCAGTGATGCCCTTCGACGCTCACTGCATTTGACCACGATGTTTAGCACACCCCACATGTTTTTTCTTCCCTCCCTGTAGGAAGTTTTTTTTTTCCATGTCCATATGTATATATATGTTTTTATTTTGTGTTCTGTGCCCTGTTCCTACGAAGAGAGAGACCGAGTTTTTTTTACCACCAGTATTGTCGCCAAGGTAGGTGGCCGAGCATATGTAGACAGCCTGTACTGTCTGCACAGACAGCCTTGCTGTCTGCCAGCTTAGTTCATATTTCGCGCCACTCAGGTGCTGCCCTCTGGGCCTGTCCAAGTTTGTGGGAAGCTGGTCCCACACTCTCTCACTCTCACACAGCGGCATAGCAGGAAGACACAAGGCCTAGTAGCTCTCTCTCGTGGGATGGCCCTCCCGGGGCCATGGGCACAACACACAAGCCTGTGTACCCACCACGACTTAACAATAAAGTAAGAAGCCTCCGAAGACATATCATTGAACCCTACTACCATAATACCAATTAATCGTGGTTCACACCACACCCTCCCACAACACCCACCACACCCACCCATAACATCCACCACACCCTCCCACAACACCCAACACACCCTTCCTCAACACCCACCACACTCTTCCACAACACCCACCACACCCTCACACAACATCCACCACACTCTCCCACAACACCCTCCACAACACCCACCACACCCTCCCACAACACCCACAACATCCACAACACCCACCACACCCTCCCACAACATCCAGCACACCCTCCCACAACACCCACCACACCCTCCCACAACACCCACAACATCCCAACACCCACCACACTCTCCCACAACACCCACCACACAACACCCACCACACCCTCCCACAACACCCACCACACCCTCCCACAACACCCACCACACCCTCACACAAAACCCACCACACCCTCCCACAAACACCCACCATACTCCTCCCACAACACCCACCACACACCCTCCCACAACATCCACCACACCCTCCCCACAACATCCACCACACCATCCCACAACACCCACCACACCCTCCCACAACACCACCACCACACCCTCCCACAACACCCACCACACCCACCCATAACATCCACAACACCCTCCACAACATCCACCACACCCTCCCACAACACCACCACACCCTCACACAACACCCACCACACCCTCCCATAACATCTACCACACCCTCCCACAACACCCACCACACCCTCCCATAACATCCACCACACCCTCACACAACACCCACCACACCCTCCCATAACATCTACCACACCCTCCCACAACACCCACCACACCCTCCCATAACATCCACCACACCCTCCCACAACACCCACCACACCCTCCCACAACATCAACCACACCCTACCGAAACACCCACCACACCCTCCCACAACACCCTCCCACAACACCCACCAAACTCCTCCCACAACACCCACCACACCCTCCCACAACATCCACCACACCCTCCCACAACACCACCACACTCTCCCACAACACCCACCACACCCTCCCACAACACCCACCACACCCTCCCACAACACCCACCACACCCTCCCACAACACTCACCACACCCTCCCACAACATCCACCACACCCTCCCACAACATCCACCACACTCTCCCACAACACTCACCACACCCTCCCACAACACCCACCACACCCTCCCACAACACCCTCCATACTCCTCCCACAACACCCACCACACCCTCCCACAACATCCACCACACCCTCCCACAACATCCACCACACCCTCCCACAACACCCACCACACCCTCCCACAACACCCACCACACCCTCCCACAACACAACACCCACCATACTCCTCCCTCTAACGTTCCCTTCCCCAAGTGATAGTAACTGCAGCTCTGCTGGCAGGAAAACTTTGAAGTTGTCGTAGCTGATGAACCTTTGATGGAATACTGTCAGTTCAGGGTGACACTGCTGAAGTCTGCCAGCTCAGGCTGACACTGGTGAAGTCTTCCAGCTCAGTCTGACACTGCTCAAGTCTGCCAGCTTAGGCTGACACTGCTGAAGTCTGCCAGCTCAGGCTGACACTGCTGAAATTTGCCAGCTCAGGCTGACACTGCTGAAGTCTGCCAGTTCAAGCTGACACTGCTGAAGTCTGCCAGCTCAGGCTGACACTGCTGAAGTCTGCCAGCTCAGGCTGACACTGCTGAAGTATGCCAGCTCAGGCTGACACTGCTGAAGTCTGCCAGCTCATGTTAACACTGCTGAAGTCTGCCAGCTGAGGTTGACAATGCTGAAGTCTGCCAGTTGAGGTTGACAATGCTGAAGTCTGTCAGCTCAGGCTGGCACTGCTGAAGTCTGCCAGCTGAGGTTGACAATGTTGAAGTCTGCCAGCTGAGGATGACACTGCTGAATTCTGCCAGCTCAGGCTGACACTGCTGATGTCTGCCAGCTCAATCTGACACTGCTCAAGTCTACCAGCTCAGGCTGACACTGCTGAAGTCTGCCAGCTGAGGCTGACAATGCTGAAGTCCGAGAGCTCAGGTTGACACTGCTGAAGTCTGCCAGCTCAGGTTGACACTGCTGAAGTCTGCCAGCTCAAGTTGACACTGCTTAAGTCTGCCAGCTCAGGCTGACACTGCTGAAGTCTGCCAGCTCAAGTTGACACTGCTGAAATCTGCCAGCTCAGGCTGACACTGCTGAAGTCTGCCAGCTGAGGTTGACACTGCTGAAGTCTACCAGCTCAGGCTGACACTGCTGAAGTCTGCCAGCTCAAGTTGACACTGCTGAAGTCTGCCAGCTCAGGTTGACACTGCTGAAGTCTCCCACCTCAGACTGACACTGCTGCTCTCTCCCAGTTCAGGCTAACACTACTGAAATGTGCCAAGTGAGGCTGACACATTCGAACACCTATGCGCACCATCCTGCGTGAACCTTATTGACCCACATCAGTCGTTGAACCTTACTGACCCACATCAGTCGTGGAACCTTACTGACCCACATCAATTGTTGAATCTTACTGACCCACATCAGTCGTTGAACTTTACTGACCCACATCAGTCGTTGAACCTTACTGACCCACATCAGTCGTTGAATCTTACTGACCCACATCAGTCGTTGAGCCTTACTGACCCACATCAGTCGTTGAATCTTACTGACCCACATCAGTTGTTGAGCCTTACTGACCCACATCAGTCGTTGAATCTTACTGACCCACATCAATTGACGGGCATCAAACCTAATATACTAATCCAACTGCCTCACATCAGCAGCAGCTGGTGTGCTGCCTGCAGAACCATCACGACCATGGTCCACAGGGACTATGGTAGTTGGCTTGTTTGGGGTCATTAAGCATATTTCACTGCCTGTGTGGGTCGCGGGTCGTTAAACCTATAGTTCAACACAACCCTAACATCAAGATTACGTTAATCCCTAACATATATATACTAAAATTTGTAAATTTTCAGTGCATATACGCAGAGATAAATGTACGTCTCGTTATATACACAGTAAGAGATACATATATCTAGGTGTATATACACTTAGAGATACATACGTCTAGGTGTGTATTTAGGTCTGCAACCAATAAGAACAACTGGTTAAAATCGTTATCCGTATCCCAAGCCACCACTAAAGCTTATCCCAGGCTACTACAATAGCTTATTCCAGGCCGCCATAATACAGATTTTAGTCCTGGCTCTCGTGCATAAAATGGAAGCGCAATAACCTGTGAGGCAGCAGAGTAAATGTCTCTTAAGACAGTATATAAGTCCAGAGAGAGTTGTGAGGAAGAACGTTGCGTGATGGCAACACTGCTCCTGCTGTCTCCAACCTTTGTCACCTCTGTATTCAACTGAAGCAACCTCAGTCACCTCTGTATTCAACTGAAGCAACCTCAGTCACCTCTGTATTCAACTGAAGCAACCTCAGTCACCTCTGTATTCAACTGAAGCAACCTTAGTGTTACAAAAAACGCGATTTCTAATAAGCATAGAGATCTCCAGTGAATACTAGAAAGGACTGTCCTTCTAGCATCCAGCCTGTTACTGGGTTTTCGTAACAAGAAGTCAGTATCCTGGTCCAATTATCCATTAGAATTCAATAAGAATTATTAGTGCTTCGGGATTTCAACTGGTAGGCTACTAACTAGAGAAATTAAAATTTAATAAATTTATTAATAACAGTCTAGAGGTATAAGATCAAAGTAAATTAAATTAATCAATTGAATATAATATAGGATACAAGTTCCTACACTTCTCTCGTGTACAGTAGTATTGTGCTTAAGGCACATATCACATTTATATGTCTTAAGTACCCTCTGGTACATTAACATTTAATAATACAATATACAAATAAGTTTGTGTGTATGTGTGTAAGTGCTCTAAGTAGTTCGCTATGTCTCAAGACTCGACTAGACTTAAACCAGTGACTGACAAAGTCCTCACATCAACTAACTTCTTGACCAACCTGGCAATCAGAACAACTTGCTTGAACAATAAAACGACTGATAAGCCGAACAAAAATATAACAAGCAAAAGTGACACAGAATCAGGAACAAGGAGATAATATAACGACACTAAGTAGGGACCATCAGCAGATCCTCCACAAAAGTCACAAAACTCCCATACTACTGAATCTAAGTTCAGCATAAGAAAATCCCCAACTGTGACAGTACACAGATACCAGTACAAGTTAGGCCAGAAGCTACAGCTCAGGACCTGAGTTTTTCAGAGTGTCTATGCGACACACAACCTCAGTACAACGTCGAAAATCACTAAGTCTAGACAATGTTCTGTGAACAGAGTTCTACAGAACCAACAACAAGAAAGCGACAGAGACGATCTTCCAACAAGGGCCAATAAGGGAGAGTTAGGCATGTGTTGTCAGGAATACGTCCAACCACCAAGAGAGTCTAGCCCAGACTGACTACTCCAGGCGAGGTGTGAACACCCCCCTCGATCACGTGATTGCTCCGTGGACAGTTGCTGCCCAGCAACACCGAGAAGCCGGCAGGGAAACGAGCAACGAGCAATTATTACAGTAGTTAGACAATCAAGACTTGAACTATGAGCACTGAATAATATATATATGTTACATCCTACCTAATAAAAGTAACTAAGTCAAATAATAATATAAATCAATATATTTACGATTTAGCTATTATCGCAAATGTAAGCAATATAAAATTATATGAAAAGGTAATATACATTATATACATTGTGACCCATTCAGGGGTCGCAACACCCCCCCCCCAACACGACAAACGATCGCACTAGGAGTTGCGTTAATGTCTTTCACATTATTACTGATTACTCATGTCACTTTAATAATACAATTTAATATCGAAATCCAGAGTCACTCTTGTGCCAAGCACTTTACATTTTACAGTGTCTATATCACTAAGTTATGCCCCTAGTATAGCCCTTGTGGCTTAGCGCTTCTTCTTTTTTATTATAATAATAATAATATGCCCCTAGTACTAGGGCAGTACACAGTATCGTATATCTGCATACTTGTGGTTATGTACATCAGTGTAGAGACAGGATAGCGTAGACAAGCATGACACATTGAGGCTCGATCGTAGTAGTGGAGACTGCATATGAACAATAGTCTTGTGCGATAGACAGGAGACGGCATTCCACTCTTAAGTAGTGGTAGTGGAATGCAAGGCAGTATGGACATCTGCGTATGAGGAAGCTTAAGGTGTGTAATAAGGAATGGGTCTGCGGCAGGAGTGTTCCGCCAGTCAGTAACATCGCCCACATAACACTACACACTCAACACTCAGCTTCTGTTTCCAACTGTCTCCTCCTCACACACATATCACCACTACTGTGAATACATAATTAACATGGGCTGGAGGGATTACGTTACTTTACTGAATTTGACATAACAAGTAACAAAATGTATTTGGGCATAAAATTACGTTAATTTAAATGTAACTGATAATTAAGGACGTGACAGCAATTACATTACAATGACCACTGATATGTTGTATACTAATAGAGTAAGGCTGGACTCTGAGAGCCCACCTCATGATCCTAGCATTTTTACTCTTCATAGTGTTTATGTGAGTGGATTGTGGTCTGAAAAAACATTAATTTTAAATGAAGAAGTGCCCAAGTACACGTCAAAATGTTCCAAGAACACCACAAGAGCTAGATCCTCTTTCTCAATAGTGGCATAATTTCTCTGGTGTCATTTAAGCTTAGATGAATAGTAACATATAGGATGGAGAATGTCAGTGGATGTTGACTGCTAGAGCAGCACAGCACCCACTGCATAACCACTTGCAATGTGCTGTCAGGATCCACGTGGCATCGTGATCTACGTGGCATGCTGATCCACGTAGCTTCAAGTGACCTCAGACACTCGGATACACAGCTCTGGCAAAGAATTCACACGAAAAACAGCAGAAAACACAGCAGAGGGAGTGATGGCGTGGTGGTGTATGGTAGTGTGGTGGCGAGGAGCGTGGGTGAGTGTACGGCGAGGGAGGATCTGGCCACTTCCTCCTCTCAAACCCACAACACGGCGAAACGCACACTGGATGCAGAAATCACCACAAAACTCACCTCTGGCTTGCTGAAACAGCAGTGCTGAGCTGAACAACAACAGCAACATACAAGTGACGCTGAACACGTGACTTGAGAAACAGCGTGGGATGCTGTAGCGTGGGGTCACTGGGACGCCACTTACAATTCTCAAAGAAATTCGGCAAATTTCGGCTAGATCCTGCTTGTACCTGTGTCTGGATGCTGAAACTGCAGACACGACATCAGGATAACTCATTGAGAGATGGATGCTTCTTGTATAGGGTGATAAAGTGAAGATGACTTCATCCCTTCCTTCCTCTTTCCAGGCAAACACAACTGCTGCGACCACTGCTTCCCACCAATGTTTTTGTGATTATTTGGTGAACTAAAAGCGGGGTGTGAATTATAGACGTCTTCGGAGGCTTCTTTACTTTAACCCTTAAATGGTCCAAACGTATATATACGTTTTTTCAACATTTGAAAGTATGAAAAAAAATGTACATCATCTTTTTTTTTTTTTTTTTTTACATTTGAAAATGTGTAAAAAAACTTTTATCTACATTTTTTTTGATACATTTGAAAATATGTAAAAAAACATAGATTTACTTTTGGAGCACTACCGATATGAACGTCGATCTTTTTGGACTGTTTAAGGGTTAATTGCAGAGTCATGGTGGGTACACAGGCTTGTGTGTTGTGCCCATGGCCCGGGAGGGCCATCCCACGAGAGAGAGCTACTAGGCCTTCTGTCTTCCTACTAGGCCGCTGTGTGAGTGAGTGTGGGACCAGCTTCCCACAGACTTGGACAGGCCCAGAGGGCAGCACCTGAGTGGTGCAAAATATGAACTAAGCTGGCAGACAGCAAGACTGTGCAGACAGTACAGGCTGTCTACAAAGACTTGAACTATGAGCACTGAATAATATATATATATGTTACATCCTACCTAATAAAAGTAACTAAGTCAAATAATAATATAAAGCAATATGTTTACGATTTAGCTATTATCGCAAATATAAGCAATATAAAATTATATGGAAAGGTAATATACATTATATACATTGTGACCCATTCAGGGGTGGCAACACTCAGTCACCTCTGTATTCAACTGAAGCAACCTCAGTCGCCTCTGTATTCAACTGAAGCAACATCAGTCACCTCTGTATTCAACTGAAGCAACCTCAGTCACCTTTGCATTCAACTGAAGCAACCTCAGTCACTTCTGTATTCAACTGAAGCAACATCAGAAACCTCTGTATTCAACTGAAGCAACATCAGAAACCTCTGTATTCAACTGAAGCAACCTCAGTCACCTCTGTATTCAACTAAGCAACATCAGAAACCTCTGTATTCAACTGAAGCAACCTCAGTCACCTCTGTATTCAACTAAGCAACATCAGAAACCTCTGTATTCAACTGAAGCAACATCAGTAACCTCTGTATTCAACTGAAGCAACATCAGTAACCTTTGTATTCAACTGAAGCAACCTCAGTAACCTCTGTATTCAACTGAAGCAACCTCAGTCACCTCTGTATTCAACTGAAGCAACCTCAGTCACCTTTGCATTCAACTGAAGCAACCTCAGTCACCTCTGTATTCAACTGAAGCAACATCAGAAACCTCTGTATTCAACAAGCAACATCAGAAACCTCTGTATTCAACTGAAGCAACAACAGAAACCTCTGTATTCAACTGACGCAACATCAGTAACCTTTGTATTCAACTGAAGCAACATCAGTAACCTTTGTATTCGACTGAAGCAACATCAGTAACCTTTGTATTCGACTGAAGCAACCTACTGTGTAGGCGAAAATTTCTGGAAAAGCTACCAAAGTATTGCAAATGTTTTTAGTTCATCAAGACTGTCACTCTCTGTTATTGCTGTCGAGTCAGGCTGTCGTGTGAGTCGAGTCAGGCTGTTATCTCCGTGTCTGTCTGAACACATTATCCTTAGCTACATTAGTGTTTAAGATGGCTCGTTACTTATGAAGAAAGTTCGTTTTCAGTCCCTGGTCTCTCCCTCCCCTTACGCAGGTCGTGGGATTCGAGCCCCGGGACGAGGGGCGACTTTGGCCATGTTTCCTTGCACCTGTTGTCCCTGATCAACGAGCAGTAAGCAGGTACCTGTGCGTCAGCTGACTGTTGTGGGTCGCATCCTGGGGAAGAGGCTCAGACGACTGGCTTTCTTGGGTTACCCTGGATTAATAACTTTACGTTTAAGAATCCCAATGAAATCTTTCAAGACGGGGAGCAAATATTTTCCTCGTGTCAGCTCTTGATCTGCCTCGCTGGGGCGTCTACGTTGAACTGATGAAATAAACAACTAGGAGTCTTGGTCTAGGACCAGTCCGCGGGGGCAGTGACTCTCAGAATTAACAAGAGTAAACCTGAGACAAACTCTGGTTGAGAGTAAAACTTAGAGCCTCCCAAAAACAACCACCCACCCAGGTGTGACCTTTACTTTACCTTCGACATATATCTGATGGATTTAGAGTTTTTCTACTGCCGGAACCCGGCCCTGGGCCAGGCTTATCTGGTGGCTACCTGGTCAGCCAGACTGCTGCCTGCTGGCGGCCGGTTGGCCCATATATCCATCACAGACAGGTTGATCTGCCACTTGGTGGAGGTACCTGTCCTCCTGAAGACTTTTACACACTCACGTGACAATACAACTATAACAGAGTTTGGCTATCTACGTAACACTCAAATGTCTCTCTGTGTTCCATATTACACGTCTTAACTATGTATTTAAATCTGGCCGCTAACCCTAAATAATATACATAAGTTATCAGGTATTTGTGCAAGTGTGTATATATATGTCATGGTTGTTGCTAGACCTGTCATCTCAGCTGACTAGCTACATGGAATGTCATGAGAACCTCACCTCACATACTAAGTAACCTCATGTGTCTTGTGTTCACATCTATATAACATCAGTAGTGTGTGTGTGTGTGTGTGTGTGTGTGTGTGTGTGTGTGTGTGTGTGTGTGTGTGTGTGTGTGTGTGTGTGTGTGTGTGTACTCACCTAATTGTACTCACCTAGTTGAGGTTGCAGGGGTCGAGTCCGAGCTCCTGGCCCCGCCTCTTCACTGATCGCTACTAGGTCACTCTCCCTGAACCGTGAGCTTTATCATACCTCTGCTTAAAGCTATGTATGGATCCTGCCTCCACTACATCGCTTCCCAAACTATTCCACTTACTGACTACTCTGTGGCTGAAGAAATACTTCCTAACATCCCTGTGATTCATCTGTGTCTTCAACTTCCAACTGTGTCCCCTTGTTACTGTGTCCAATCTCTGGAACATCCTGTCTTTGTCCACCTTGTCAATTCCTCTCAGTATTTTGTAAGTCGTTATCATGTCCCCCCTATCTCTCCTGTCCTCCAGTGTCGTCAGGTTGATTTCCCTTAACCTCTCCTCGTAGGACATACCTTTTAGCTCTGGGACTAGTCTTGTTGCAAACCTTTGCATTTTCTCTAGTTTCTTTACGTGCTTGGCTAGGTGTGGGTTCCAAACTGGTGCAGCATACTCCAATATGGGCCTAACGTACACGGTGTACAGGGTCCTGAACGACTCCTTATTAAGATGTCGGAATGCTGTTCTGAGGTTTGCTAGGCGCCCATATGCTGCAGCAGTTATTCGGTTGATGTGCGCTTCAGGTGATGTGCCTGGTGTTATACTCACCCCAAGATCTTTTTCCTTGAGTGAGGTTTGTAGTCTCTGGCCCCCTTGACTGTACTCCGTCTGCGGTCTTCTTTGCCCTTCCCCAATCTTCATGACTTTGCACTTGGTGGGATTGAACTCCAGTAGCCAATTACTGGACCAGGTCTGCAGCCTGTCCAGATCCCTTTGTAGTTCTGCCTGGTCTTCGATCGAATGAATTCTTCTCATCAACTTCACGTCATCTGCAAACAGGGACACTTCGGATTCTATTCCTTCCGTCATGTCGTTCACAAATACCAGAAACAGCACTGGTCTTAGGACTGACCCCTGTGGGACCCCGCTGGTCACAGGTGCCCACTCTGACACCTCTCCACATACCATGACTCGCTGCTGTCTTCCTGACAAGTATTCCGATCCATTGTAGTGCCTTCCCTGTTATCCCTGCTTGGTCCTCCAGTTTTTGCACTAATCTCTTGTGTGGAACTGTGTCAAACGCCTTCTTGCAGTCCAAGAAAATGCAATCCACCCACCCCTCTCTCTCTTGTCTTACTGCTGTCACCATGTCATAGAACTCCAGTAGGTTTGTGACACAAGATTTCCCGTCCCTGAAACCATGTTGGCTGCTGTTGATGAGATCATTTCTTTCTAGGTGTTCCACCACCTAGATGTGGTGTGTGTGTGTGTGTGTGTGTGTGTGTGTGTGTGTGTACTCACCTATATGTGGTTGCAGGGGTCAAGTCATAGCTCCTAGCCCCGCCTCTTCACTGGTCGATACTAATTCACTCTCTCCCTGCTCCATGATATTTGTCATACCTCTTCTTAAAGCTATTTATGGAACTTGCTTCCACTACTTCACTCTCCAGATTATTCCAGTTCCTGACAACTCTAAGACTAAATAAATATTTCCTAACGTCCCTATGACTCATCTGGGTTTTCAGTTTCCAATTGTGTCCCCTTGTTTCTGCATCCCATCTCTGAAACATTCGATCCTTGTTCACCTTGTCAATGTCTCTTAGTATTTTATACGTTGTTATAATGTCCCCTCTATCCCTCATATCCTCTAGTGTCATCAGGTTGAGTTCCCTTAACATCTCATAAGACATACCCCTCAGTTCCGGGACTAATCGTGTTGCAAATTTTTGCACTTTCTCCAATTTCGTGACGTGTTTGACTAAGTGAGGGTTCCATACTGGCGCTGCATATTCCAGTATAGACCTTACGTACACTGTGTACAATGTCGTGAATGACTCCTTACTCAGATGTCTAAACGCCAATCTCAGGTTTGCCAATCTCCCATATGCTGCAGCAGTTATTTGATTGATGTGTGCCTCAGGGGACATGTTCGTTATAATGCTTACCCCAAGATCCTTTTCTTTAACTGACGTTTGCAGCTGTTGGTTTCCTAGCCTGTACTCCATTACTAATTCACTATCTCCCTGCTCCATGAGCTTTATCATACCTCTTCTTAAAGCTATTTATGGAACTTGCTTCCACTACTTCACTAGCCAGATTATTCCACTTCCTGACAACTCTAAGGCTAAAGAAATACTTCCTAACATCCCTGTGACTCATCTGGGTTTTCAGCTTCCAATTGTGTCCCCTTGTTCCTGTATCCCATCCTTGAAACATTCGAGCCCTGTCCACCTTGTCAATCCCTCTCAGTATTTTATACGTTGTTTACATGTCCCCCCTATCCTCTAGTGTCATTAGGTTGAGTTCCCTTAACCTCTCACCATAAGACAGACCCCTCAGTTCCGGGACTAATCGTGTTGCAAATTTTTGCACTTTCTTCCATTTCGTGATGTGGTTGACTAGGTGAGGGTTCCATACTGGCGCTGCATATTCCAATATAGGCCTGACGTACACTGTGTACAATGTCGTGAATGACTCCTTACTCAGATGTCTAAACGCCAATCTCAAGTTTGCCAATCTCCCATATGCTGCAGCACTTATTTGATTCATGTTTGCCCCAGGGGACATGTTCCTTATAATGCTTACCCCAAGATCCCTTTCTTTAAGTGACGCTTGCAGCTTTTGATTTCCTGACCTGTACTCCGTCTGCGGTCTTCTGTGTCCTTCCCCAATCTTCATGACCTTACACTTACTGGGGTTAAATTCCAGGAGCCATTTCTCGGACCATACTTGTAGTCTGTCCAGATCCCCTTGTAATCTTAACTGATCCTCGCCCGCTTGTATTCTCCTCATCAGTTTCATATCATCAGTGAAAAGTGACACTTCTGAATCTATTCCTTCCACCATGTCCTTCACGTATACAAGAAACAGCACCGGACCTAGGACTGACCCTTGTGGTACCCCACTCGACACGTGCGCCCACTCTGACACTTCATCAGGTACCAACACTAGTTGTTTCCTTCCTGTCAGGTATTCCCTGATCCATTGCAGTACGTTCTCTATTATTCCTGCCTGCTCCTCTAATTTTTGCACCAGTCTCTTGTGTGTTACTGTGTCAAAACCCTTCTTGTAGTCCAAAAAGATGCAATCTACCCATCCCTCTCTCTCCTGTCTTACTTCTGTAACCTTATCGTAGAACTCAAGTTGATTTGTGACACAGGATTTCCCATCTCTGAAGTCGTGCTGATTGTCATGTATGAGCCCACCACTCTTCTCCTGATAATCATTTTTATGACTTTACATACTATACAAGTCAGTGACACTGGTCTGTAGTTTAACGCTGCCTGTCTGTCTCCTTTCTTAAAAATTGGAACTACATTTGCTGTCTTCCACGCCTCAGGCAACTGTCCAGTTTCGATAGATTTACTGAAGCTTGGCGCTAGCAGCACACACAGTTCCTCTGCTCCCTCCTTCAGTATCCATGGAGATATGTTGTCTGGTCCCACTGCATTTGAGGAATCTAGTTCACTTAACAGTTTCTTCACTTCTACCTTGGTTATGTGTACTGTGTCCAGCACTTGCTGGTGCACCCTACCTCCATGGTTTGCTGGAGGCATTTCTATCTCTATTGTGAATACTTCTCTAAATCTTTTGTTTAGTTCATCACATGCTTCTTGATCACTCTTTGTGAGCTCCCCTCCTTCTTTCCTCAGCCTGATTACCTGGTCCTTGACTGTTGTTTTTCTCTTAATGTGACTGTGTAACAACTTTGGTTCAGATTTGGCTTTTGATGCTATGTCGTTCTCGTACTGCCTCTGGGCCTCTCTCCTTATCCCTGCATATTCGTTTATGGTTCTTCTGCTCAACTCCTTGTTTTCTTGAGTCCTTTGCCTTCTACACCCTTTCCATGCTCTAGCACGGTTGGCTTTGGCCTCTCTACACCTCCAGTTAAACCATGGGATCACTATGGTCTTACCATTTTTTCTGTTACCCTTTGGTATGAACTTCTCTGCCTCCCTGCACTTAGTGGTCACTAGTTCCATCATTTCATTTACTGTCTTTCCCTCTAGTTCTCTTTCCTACTGCACTTCATGCAAGAAACTTCTCATTCCTATGTAGTCCCCTTTTTTGAAGTTCGGCTTCTTTCAATGTTCTCATGCTGCTGCATTCTCCACTGTTAGCTCTACAAGGTATTCAAAACTCAGGACATCATGATCACTAGCGCCAAGGGGTCTTTCGTGTGTGATATCCCTTATGTCTAAACTATTCAAAGTGAATATGAGATCCAGCCTTGCTGCAACATCCTCTCCTTTCTCTCTGGTTGTATCCCTAACATGTTGGTGCATGAAGTTCTCCAATACAGTCGCCAACATCTTAGCCCTCCATGTTTCTGGTCCCCCATGTGGCTCTAAGTTTTCCCAGTCAATCTCTTTATGATTGAAATCCCCCATTATAAGCAAATTTGTCCTACCCATATGAGCCCTCCTGGCCACTTCAGCTAGTGTATCCACCACTGCCCTATTGCGCACATCATACTCTTCTCTTGTTCTCCTGCTGTTAAGTGGTGGGTTATACATCACTACTATCACCTTTGGACCCCCATTCTAAAGTGTTCCTACAATGAAGTCGTCTGTTTCCCTTCTGTCCATTCCTCCCATTGCCTCAAAAGTCTACTGATTTTTGATGAGCAGTGCTACTCCTTCCCCTCCTCTGTTCTCTCTGTCTTTCCTCATAGTCTGATATCCAGGTGGAAAGATTGTATCTGTTATCATCCTTGTAAGTTTTGTCTCTGTTAGTGCTATGATGTCAGGTGATGCATAAATTATTCGTTCTTGCCACTCTTCACTATTATTTGTTATTCCATCTGCATTGGCGTACCATACCTTTAGCTTCCTTTCCATTACTGTATTTTGGGAGATGGAAAAGGAAGGTGCAGGCTGGGAGGGTGGGAGGCAGGGTGGACTATTATGGGAGGTTGCTGTCATTGTGAAATTAGTGCTTAAGGTGGGGCTATGGAGTGTGGTTTGTTTCTGGTTATTGTGTTTGGTTGATATGTGGTAATAGGCTGAGGGGTTTCTGTAAGCATTTGTGTTTGATGTTTCCCCAAAGGCTGAGCTTTCCTGTCTGTCATTGACTGTCCTGTCTCTCTTTCCTTCCACTGGTTTCATCTTGTAATAAAGTTGGTAGAATTACCGACAATATGTAAAGTAAAAGGACACAAGTGCAACTAATGTGACATTTATTGTGGCAACGTTTCGCTCTCCAGGAGCTTTATATTGTCGTGTTCTGTCTCGATTGAGGTACACATGTTGATAATCTGATGAGTCCTTTAACTGTGGCTTCTGTTGTAGTATCCTGTTCCATACCACGTCTGTCTTGAATGTCAATTTGATTGTTTGATTTTTTCCCCTCGAATACCCCTCAAGTCTGTGAAAATTTTCTACCTGTTATTGCAATGATAGTTCTTAATCTCTGTTTCCTCCCAATGCTGTCTTTCATCATAGTTCTTCCCTTCAGCCTGCTGAAGCCCATGAATAATTATTGACCTCTCCCTCTCTTCTTCCCATTTATTTTCCCTCCATATCTCTGGATCTGATTTAAGCATTTCCTTTGTTGTTTCCCTTATCATCTCCCGGACACCCTGATGGTCTGATATTACTGCTGCAAAAGACTTCTTAGCTCCATCCCCATCTTCAGTCCCCTCACTGCCTGCTGATGTTCCCATTTCAGTCACCTTGCTCCTTTTGGACCTCATCTTTATATCCTGCTTCAGTACATCCATTTAATCCTCCAATCTCTGTATCTTTGCCTCAGCTACCACAGCTCATGATTCCCAGTTCTTCCTCTCTGCAGCTATCTTCTCTAACATATTATTGCAAAACTCATTTAACCTTTTTTCCCATTCTTGTTCCATTTTGTTCTTGAGCCATTCTACCCATTCTTCCTTGTCAGACCGGCCATCATTGGTTCTCTTGCTTTTACATCCTCCCTTTTGAGATCTCATCTTTTTTATCCTGTTAGGATGCTCTAGCTCCTTCAGCTTTGTGTAAAAATGTGTGTGTGTGTGGTGGGGGAGTATTTATGTTAGGTTTGTCTGAGTATGTGCATATGTGTGCATGTGTATGTGTTTATATGTGTGTGTATGTTTCTGTGTGTGTGTGTGCATGTTGTGTTTGTGTGTTCTGTGTACATGAAAGTCTTAGCCAGGAGAGTTCCGTTATGCACGGTGAGTAACAAACGGCACTGTTTACTTAATTATCCATCACTTGACGTCACGGTTTGTTTACCATCTGGAGCCCAGGATAGGTGTGACCGTCTCCCCACACACCTGTGGCTGTCTCCCCAAACACCTGTGACTGTCTTCGCCACACACCTGTGACCATCTTCACCACACACCTGTGACTGTCTTCACCACACACCTGTGACTATCTTCACCACACACCTGTGACCGTCTTCACCACACACCTGTGACTATCTTAACCACACACCTGTGACTATCTTCACCACACACCTGTGACTTTCTTCACCACACACCTGTGACTGTCTTCACCACACACCTGTGACTGGCATCACCCCACACCTGTGACCGTCTTCCCCAGACACCTGTGTATTTACGAGTAAGCAGCACCGAGGCGGCAAGCTCACATTATTGTGTCACGAGACCACCACAGCTGTCTCACGGCTGGTCAGGAACCAGGTATGTACGTACCACATTTGTTGCATCACGGCTGGTCAGGGACCAGGTATGTACGTACCACATTTGTTGTATCACAGCTGGTCAGGGACCAGGTATGTACGTACCACACGTGCTGCGTCACGGCTGGTCAGGGACCAGGTATGTAGGGCAATATGGCCGCCACTCCTGCAGGAAACACACAAGAAGCTTCCATTGTAAGTCCAAGGTCCTCTCCTTCACACACCCCAACCTCCCCTCCACCCACTCACACCTCCTCCACCCACCCACCTCCCCTCCACCCACCCAAACTCCCTCCACCCACCCCACCTCCCACCCACCCCCACCTCCCCTCTACCACACCTCTCCACCCACCATACCTACCCTCCACCCACCCCACCTCCCCTACATTCACCCCCACCTCCCCTTCACCCACCCCACCTCCCCTCCACCCACCCTTACATCCCCTCCACCCACCCCACCTCCCCTCCACCCACCCATACCTCCCCTCCACTCACCCCACCTCCCCTCCACTCCCCCATCCCTACCTCCCCTCCACCCACCCCACCTCCCCTCCACTCACCCCCACCTCCCCTCCACTCACCCCCACTCCCCTCCACCTAACCCTACCTCCCCTCCACCCACCCTACTCCTTCCACTCACCCACTCCTCCACTACCCCACCTCTCCCCCTCCAATTACCCCACCTCTCTTCCACCCACCCCAAATCCCCTCCACCCACCCCAAATCCCCTCCACCCACCCCAAATCCCCTCCACCCACCCTACTTCCCCTCCATCCACCCCATCTCCCCGCCACCCAACTGATGGACTGACTACATCAGCTTCACATCACTACTACACCTGTTGCCTCTGTATTTGACTGAAGAAGTCTACTGTGTAGATGAAACGTTTCAACAATAAAGATACCCAATTGATGCACATGTGTCTTAATCATCAAGTTGCCGGTATTTTATACCAGTTTTCAACACAGCCCTCTCAAGGATCTTGGATATTACACTGAGTATACTAGCAGGTCTATAGTTGCTTACATCAGACCTACTATTTTTCTTGAAGACAGGAGTAACTCTGGCCTCCTTGAACCCCTCCGGTACGGTATTAGTGCTGATGGATAAATTTATTAAGTGAGCAATAGTGACTGACAATTCAGAGGCACCTTCTTTTGGGAACAAAGACGGGATGTTATCAGGGCCAGTGCTCTTAGTTGGGTTTACCCTGCTTAGTTCTTTTTGAACGAAGTCATGAGATACACTTGCAAGATGACAACTGTTTGGGGTTATCCCTTTATTGGTATAGTATGTTTTAAACTTATCAGAGTCTGTGTTAAAGGTATTTGATGCAGCCGGTAGTTTACTTACGAAGATGATATACGAAGACAGTAGAAGTTGAGGTAATCAGTCCCTCAGCCTTGCAACTATACACAGAAGACAGTGGAAAATTCCTGATTACCTTATCTTCACTTCACGATGATAAAGACACTGGCTGACTAAACGTCTCCAAAATGAAGATAACCAGAGGTTGTCCATGTGTCTAATTGCTCATCTGGTTGGTATGGTGTATCACTGTAATGAGTGCTGCCTGAGTGCTGCCTGAGTGCTGTCTGAGTGCTGCCTGAGTGCTGCCTGAGCGCTGCCTGAGTCTGCTTGAACGCTGCCTGAGTGCTACCTGAGTGCTGCCTGAGTGCTGTCTGAGTGCTGCCTGAGTGCTGCCTGAGTCTGCCTGAACGCTGCCTGAGTGCTACCTGAGCGCTGCCTGAGTACTGCCTGAGTGCTGTCTGAGTGCTGCCTGAGCGCTGCCTGAGTGCTGCCTGAACGCTGCCTGAGTGCTACCTGAGCGCTGCCTGAGTGCTGTCTGAGTGCTGCCTGAGTGCTGCCTGAGTGCTGCCTGAGTGCTGCCTAAGTGCTGCCTGAACGCTGCCGGATTGCTGCCTGAACGCTGCCGGATTGCTGCCTGAGTGCTGCCTGGACGCTGCCGGATTGCTGCCTGAGTGCTGCCTGAGCGCTGCCTGAGTGCTGCCTGAACGCTGCCTGAGTGCTACCTGAGCGCTGCCTGAGTGCTGCCTGAGAGGTCGACCTTGCTGGTGCCAGTGTTGCTGGCTACACCTCGTCTCGTGAGGAGTCTCGTGTCTATGAAGTTCCTCAGTTAACCTTCAGTGGTTCAAGGGTGACGGTGAAGACACGGACGTAACGAACGATGGAACGAACGCAAGGAGAGACAAGGCAAGGCCTAGGAAAGGACATACCAAAGGTGTGCCATTGTACTTAGTGCCACTAAATCCACGTGAATATCCCTGTCAGGAGGACGAGGTGCCTTGCTGCCTGTAGGAGGCTCTTGATTCCAGGAACTGGAGCTACCCACCCTCCCTTCCTCGAATCCACTCTATCCTTCCCCTAGGTGGAGTACGACTCTTGCGGGTTTACCGCTTCTTTCAAGCCCAGCCCCAAACTTTCCATTGCTTAGTGAAAGTGAAAGGTAACTGAAGGATGTTGTCGAGGGGTCAACGCCCCGGCGGCCCGGTCCCAGACCAGGCCACCTGGTGGATCAAGGCCTGATCAGCCAGGCAATTACTGCTGGTCGCAGACATCCAGAATAGAAGCATGCTGTACAAGCAGAGAGATCCCTGAGGGCAGCTCGGCTAAACAATCTCACGCCAACGAACTATTAAGATTTTGTAATCAATTCTCTTTAAGCCAGCAACACTGTAGTGACAAATTAGACACTTGTGCAACATCTGGGTATTTTTATTGTGGAAACGTTTTTATAATGGCTCTCTGAACCATTTATCTACAAATACTGTAGTGAAAATGACCAGAGTGAAAAAAATAGTGTTGACCTTAAATTCACATATAATAAGGATCTGGTATTGAAGATAACAGTGTCGAAGACTACAAACTCGGACCACAACCTGACTGACGCTCACACCTGCGGAGTTAAACACAAACAGCCATGGAGGTGTATTCAACAAATTTAGCTTCAACAATATATATATATATATATTAACTGGAATCAAATGACTTATGACCTTAGTGAAATATGCTGGAAGACATTATAAATAACATGGATTCAAGCCAGTGCCTCGGGAGGATGAGCTCACTGACACAGATACAGAGAGTTAAACACAAAGAAGAGAAGATGCTAGTTCAAGAAAGACACTTCCCTAGATAATGACGAAGACTAACAGAACCTCTCAAAGTTCTAGACTATATAAAGAAATGAAAAGAAACGTTGGAAAGAGAAACAGAAGACACTGAGATTAAACCGAATGCATCATGCGGAGTCCAAGAGTGACGGAGAGTAAAAAAAAAAAAACAATAAAATTGCAAGAAATCCCTTTTCCCCATTTCATGCAAAATCCATGAAATAACCAATGTGCACCTTGTATCAGGCACTTGCTTCAGAGAGATGGAACTTACTCTGACGACAAAAAATGTTCTATGTAAGTCGAGCCTGGACACATGGATCATCCTACAGTCCTTAACAACCTCTGTGAAGGCGGCAGCAGAATCATCTACAGTATAAAGGTGGCAGTAAAGCAATCACAAAAAAAACTATAAAGCGACAACACTGACGTCCTACATAATAAAAGTCTTTGGAAGTATTTTAAGAAACAAGTTTGATAAACACATGGATTCACAACAGTCGCAGAACCCAGGACAACGTGGGTTTACAGCAGGTCGCTCCTGCCTTTTGTAATTGTAGAACCATTATATGAACTTCGATGTACTGGAAGACAAACAAAATGCAGAAGTTAGTGTACACAAACTTTGCTAATGCCTTCGACAAGTACGACAATGGTGTAGTAGCGCACAAAATACGTGCAAAATAAATTACTGGAAAAGTGAGTAATGGACTTTTTAACTCTCTGAGATATATAAGCCAAAGTAAAATAATGAACAACGTCACATCAGAGGCTGCCGCACTTAAAAGCTCTGTTCCCCAAGGCACAGTACTCGTCCCAATTAACTTTCGCATCCTCATATCCGACATAAAGAGACATAAATAATTGCACCGTATCATCCTTTGCAGATGATACTAGACTTTTTAGAGTGGTATCTACTGAAGGATACAGCAAATAACCAAAGTGACATAAACCAATTCTTTCGGTGGACCCAGAAAATACTATCATGTTCAACAAAGACAAATTTCAGTTACTTTGGTATGGAAAAAAATAAAAAAAACTGGAGGTGAATATAAAACACTCTACAGCCAGTCAATAGAATGGAAGACGACCGTGAGAGAGATAATGTCAGATATCACTTTCATTGTTCACAACAGCGTCATAATCACCAACTTCAAGAAAATAATGAAAGCTTGAATAACTAGAACTTGTAAAACAAGAGATGTAAAGCTAGTACTGGTACTCTAGAGGTCATTTGTTGATTCAAGACTAACATGCTGCTGTACACTAACACTCCATCTGAAGGCAGACAAAATCATACATATACATATTTACATAGTGAAATTCCCTAGTGTTAGTAAGCTGGCGTACACTGTTAGTGTCATGCGCTGACTACTAGTGTGAACACTGTATCTAAACATTACTATTATTGTGACATTCACAATAATAGTAATGTTCAAACAATGCCCTTCATTATCATCAAGGTACCCCTCCCCCCCTTCCTCATGACGAAGAAACGCCTGAAGACGTGACCAGAAGGTTCCGTTAAGGTGCAGTAAAGGTCCCATTAAGATCCTGTAAAGCGAAGCGTTGAAGCACACTTCTACAGTGTCCGGCTAGTGCTGCTGACGACAAGTGCTACTAGACTCACACTTCACAGATAAAAGAGGATCTTGTTATGTGATGTAAGATGATAATATATATTTAAAGGTTATACTCTGTATATAGAAGTGGTGCAGTCTAAAAGAGAGAGAGAGAGAGAGAGAGAGAGAGAGAGAGAGGAAGCGAAAAGGAAGGAAGGACCTTGACGGATGTAGTTATCATGTCTTTTACTGAGTGGGCGACTCCATGTTGTCTGGTCTTCCACCCTGATGCTAGTCGAAATCTAAAACCAAGACATCTTCCACCATCTTCTAAGCCCCTATATTTCGACGCTCCTCTAAATCTAAAACCAAGACGTCCCCCACCACCTGCTAAACATCACCTTGACGCTCCTCTAAATTTAAGTCAAGGTGTACCACCACCGTCGTGCAGAGTACTGACAACACAACTTGCTTGAGCAACCATGCAGTCTCATACTTAACGTTTGTATTTGTAGAAATAATTACTGACAGAGTGAATGATTATTTTTTGTACAGGTTTAAAACAATGGATAATTATTTGTAATCTTTCCCTTGCATGTCGCATCTTGCTCAGAGGTGATTATGAGAATTATCATAATGATAGTAATTATTATTATTATAATTTTATCATTATTATTATTATTATTATTATTGGGGGTGCCAGAAGGGAGCCCTTCACTAGTTACCTGACTTTTCCTTTCTTTTTTCTTCCTCCAAACTTTTTCTTATAACTGAAGAACGACTCATCCGATCGGCTTGAAATGTTCAAAGTTTGTTTATCGTACCGGGGGAAGTTATCATTATATGTGCAGGTGACCTGTGATCAAAGTTATACAGCTCATGCCTAAAATCTCCTTTCTGTAAGATAACTTCAAATCTCTTATAATGGACTATAAACATTGACAAGAGGCGGATCCTAAGTATAAGAATGTTGTGATTGTTCATGGAGTGTCATGGTGTCATTCTGACAGTTTTATATTTAAAATAGTGTCAAATCTCGTTAAATATAACTGAGTATATCTCATTTTAATAGCCTGAGTACTGGATAGCTTCTTACAGACGGTACTACTCATTAAGTTCACTTATGTTGGCGCAAAAATCTGTCAATCTCCTGAAATAGCTGAACTTGGAATGGACGTAATCTCTGCAGTAATTGGAGAATGCCTCTTCTGATCGGCTTCAAACATTTAGCACTGTTATATTTTACTGATCCTGCTAAAGAAAATTATGCATGGGTTAGCTCAAAGGATCAAGAGACCAATGGAAATAAGTCAATTTGACTTTTCTAAGTTATTAATAAGTAATTTATACATGTTACTATGTATGAATAATTTGTGTAACTGTATTTATATGTACCTATACAAGGGTACAAGATGAGTGGTAGTGAGATGAAGCAAAGACGAACCTCTTCGGAATGGACACATTCAACAAGCTGCAAAACATCCAGCTAAGATGTTTTGGGGTAGTTTTATTGTTAACGGCCCTGGATAGCGTGTTACTGTTAATGGAATGATGAACAGTGACAAATACAAGGTAATCCTGGCAACTCATTTGCTTCACACTGTCGACAGAGACTTTCCTGATGGAGAAGGTATTTTCCAGCAGGATCTTGCTTCATGCCACACCACCAGAAAAATGCTGACATTCCTCAAAGAGAGTGGGATAAGTGTTCTAAATTGACCTAGAAACTCTCCTAACCTCAATCTAATTGAGAATCTATGGGCAATAACCAAATACAGGATCACGAAACAGGACTTCAACTGTGAAGCTAATTGCTGATGTTATTAGGACCTGGAACCACGACAAAGAACTTGTAAAAATGTGTTCAACATTGGTCAATTTTATGCCAAAGAGTGTAGCAATGCTTTGGAATATATATATATATATATATATATATATATATTATATATATATATATTTATATATATATATATATATATATAATATATATAATATATATATATATATATATATATATATATATATATAAACTTAAAGTGTTTGAGTGAACCAGAGACAGGTTAGAGATAGATGTTAATGTGGGAAGAAATCAAACTTCTTCAGTATGATTGGCTAAGTGGTGGAAGCAGAGCTCGTAACAATTTTAAATGTAGTGTTGATAGGGTTCAAAAGACTAGGAATAATGTGTGGCAGTTCTTGAGTATTTGAGAAACTGGACCAGGAGCTTAGATTCGACCCCCCTACCCTGCAGCTACAAATGGATAAATAGTCAGGTAAAACCATCAGACAAATATAAACTCAGTCTTAATACACACTGAACTTGAGATGTACAACACATGGAAGAGGAAGGAACAGTCTTCCATTATTGAGCCAACATTGACACACAAGCTTCACCAGAGGATAAGATAAGGCCCAGCAGTGTTGGTATCAGGAATAACGTTAACAGAAGCATAAACAAGTTAATAGATCACATGAAACCAAAACTACCCGTCCACAGATGACTGTCATTACTAGAACAGTCCTAACTTATTTAATTTATGAAAAAAAGATAATTCCCCATAAAAAATAGTAATATTATATATGGTAACATCCTGGCTGTGGAATTTATTTTGAGGTATAAGAGTAAGGTTCCTCCCTATAACTCTTCCTTCCACTCATATCCATAAAGGCACAAGTGTGACTAAAATAAGTTGATTTAGGTACAGGTACACGTAAGTACAGTTACCATACAACCAGAGGCGTCGCTAGAGTTGGTGTCACCCGGGGCGGAATCTCTGGTGTCACCCAGGGTAGCATCTTTGGTGTCACCCCCATGAAATTCAAGGGCGGGGGGATGGGGGGTAAACTCCAGTTATGTCACTACTGCATGACCAGTGACAAATGTTTAGCAATAAGAACGTTTAAGGGCCATAAACTGAACAGGAGAATACTTCTCAACTTTATTAATGATAAAATATATAACGGTAACAATATTGAGGAAACATAAACTCAAATGCCACTTTGAGTACACACAACAGATCCTACATTTATTCATCTTCAACAATGCAAAAAATAAAAAAATAAAAGACTTGAAAAATAAAGAGAAACATTGCAATATCAGAGAAACACTAGTTCCGATATGACCTTGAGTACAGGTAACATCACAGTAAATCTGATATTACATTTCCTTGCCTTCAATTATGCAAAATCATCTATCACATCATCAAAATCAATCTATCAAATCATCAAAATCAACGAAGGATTCTTCTCTTATGTTGCTGCAGCACTGTTTTGTGCAATTAGTGTTACCTTCTTTAGAGGCTCTGTGGTGTCACCCCCTAAATGGTGTCACCCGGGGCGCCCCCCTCCCCTTACGACGCCTCTGAAGTTATTTACAAGGTTCGCAGTTGTGTTAGTTAGCATCAGTCGGTCTTAATTTGTCAAATTTGCTAATTTTATTCAAGAGACTGTGATAGTGATATCCTCCCAATAACTAAACATTACCTATTCTGATTGGCTTGAAAATATTAACACGTAAGTTCAGCCTACATAGGGACAAATTTTAAATTGTATTGGCATTGTAAATAAATAATTAGGCTTCAAACATAATAATTAGGCTTCTTCAAACATAATAATTAGGCTTCAAACTTTTAATGTTAGTCGGCTTTATTAAAAGTAGGTTTGACTAACAACTGAAATGATGAATAGATTCATCATGAGCATCATTATATAACTGAAGCCGCATCATTATATAACAGTTGCATCATTATAGAACTTACTTGCATCATTATATAACAGTTGCATCATTATAGAACTTAGCTGCATCATTATATAACAGTTGCATCATTATATAACTTAGCTGCATCATTATAGAACTTAGCTGCATCATTATATAACAGTTGCATCATTATAGAACTTAGCTGCATCATTATATAACAGTTGCATCATTATAGAACTTAGCTGCATCATTATAGAACTTAGCTGCATCATTATATAACAGTTGCATCATTATAGAACTTAGCTGCATCATTATATAACAGTTGCATCATTATAGAACTTAGCTGCATCATTATATAACAGTCGCATCATTATAGAACTTAGCTGCATCATTATATAACAGTTGCATCATTATATAACTTAACTGCATCATTATATAACTTAGCTGCATCATTATATAACAGTTGCATCATTATAGAACTTAGCTGCATCATTATATAACAGTTGCATCATTATGAACTAGCTGCATATTATAGAACTTAGTTGCATATTATATAACAGTTGCATCATTATAAACTTAGCTGCATCATTATATAACGTTGCATCATTATAGAACTTAGCTGCCATATATATAACATGATCATTATATAATTAGCTGCATCATTATATACAGTTGCATCATTATAACATATTGTATCATATATAACCTAGTGCATCATTATATGCTATGTAATCATTATTTAACTTAGATGCATCATTATATAACTTAGTTGCATAATTATATAACCCAGCTGCATCATTATATAACTTAGATGCATCAGTATATAACTTGACTGCATGCCATGAATGTATGCATATGTATGTATGTATGTTAGTATGTATGTGTATGTATGTATATGTGTTACGTATGTTATATATATATATCAATATATTATATATATATATATGATATATATATGTGTGTGTCGTGTTTGTGTGTGTGTGATGTGTGTGGTGTGTGTGTGTGTGTGTGTGTTGTTGAGTGTGTGTTGTGTGTGGGTGATTGCATGTTAGGGATTTCACATTGTGGCTGAAGTGTATGCATATCAGGCGTCCCTCAAGCGTGTGTGGACTTGTGTGTACATGTTGGTGGGCCTGAGTGTACGTTAAGAAGATAAGATAGAAGGAGCACTGCAGTAGGCATACTGGCCTGTTTGTGTGCACATGACAGACGTTCTTACACATACGAGATACACATACATTGTGTACATAACAGATCCCAGGCCAAGATCCTTCTACTTCATCACTTAAGTTCACAAGTAATGTTCCTATATATGTTATTGCTATTTTGATGCACAGTTTCCAACCTCTTGCTGTAGTTACTGCTCTAGTGAAAAATGTTTGTGCATCCTGCCTGTTTCTCAGAGTACTTTTAATGTCATGATCAAAAACTCTAGCATTCTTTCAGGGGTAGAATTCATAGGTCTAACATTAAAGAAATAATTGCTAACATATCTATGACTGGGCTGTGTTCAGCTTCCAGTGTCTACTTGTTCTAGATTCTCCCCTGCTCGAGTGTCTAATTATCTGTCTTACCTGTCTAAAGGTATTTTGGAAGTGGTGAACGAGTCATCTGCTCTGCGCTCCTCTATGGACAAGCGCAGTTGAAAACAAACAACATACTGCTGCCAACAATAGCCAGGGAAGACACACGTTGCAGAACAAGTTTTTACCGGAACAGTGTTTCGCTGTCTACAGAGAGCGAAACGTTGCATCCAATAAAAGGTTCTACAACTGGTTCTACAGCTGGTGTGGTCTTGACTGCCAGATCACAGTTCCAGTCTCGCTTGAAGGAGTCTTTGTTGTGCTTCCCGAAGGACATTCATAAGTTTGCCAGCCTAGCATGTGCCACAAGTTTATCGTCCTTGTTTAAATAAGCTTTAGGGTACAGGTATGGGGTAATATGCACGTGTGTGCACTCATCTAGTTGTGCTTGCAGGGGGTTGAGTTCAGGGTCCTGCCTGCACATTTCTACTGTTCATAACCGAGACACCATGGGCATAGTTCTGCACTTACCTCAGCTCCTCTGTGTATTTTGTCTTGAGAGTTTAGCTGTGTTTGTGAGTTGTGATTATACAGATATTCCCATCATTAGCTTGTTTTATACATTGTAGCGTAAGTGTTGCCAACTAAAAACTAGGAAATGCATGCCACCACTACCGCTCATGAGACTGCCTATGTGGTAACACTGCAGGAACACCGTTGCTTCAGGTCCTAACAAATGTATTCATGGATGAGTGTATGTTTCTTGGTTATCTGCTTGCTGTACTACATTTGCAATTTGTAAAGTTGGACTTGATATCACTAATGACGTGTCAACAGTTACTGCTGCACGGTCACTTACAAGATGAGAGACGTGGCCCAATACTCTCTTTATTATGGCTGAGCCAACGTATCAGTATTGGTATATGAAAAAATGCATTGTCATATTCCTAGTTATGTGGTTGTTCACTTACTGGTTAAGTGGCACCGCTAAATATTGTCTTTATGGCCTAAATGGGAAGATAATATGACCGCCGCAGCCACGGACCTAAATGAATCCCTCGGGAGAATGAGTTCATCGGTGCTCGAAGCACCATACACATACCTCTACAGCAGTGGTTCCCAAACTTTTTCAGCTTGTTACCCAATTTAACATGCCACATAAAGCATGTTACCCCTTTCACAAAATGTTATTATTGATATATATGGCTAAATTAAAACACTTGAGATATTTTCTTTTATTTATTGTATTTGAACATTGTGCATCTCTAATGACTATTACCAAAGATGTCAAGAACATCAGTGGGATGGATGGAGTTGCATACTTGAAGCTAGTTTAGGAATTCTTGGCTTCATACCAGCTTATGTCTACCTCGGCTGATGCTCACAGATAAACTGACAGTGTGAAATAGAGGCAGCCTCAGGAAGTGAGTGACGCGTACTGGACAGGTCGATCTGGGCTACTGAGTGACTTTTGTCCTGAAGCATACTTGTCAAAATACTTTTTGGTTTCCACACACTTAGCTATATATTTCTTCTTTTCTAATACTGTATATTAGTTTTTGATGTTCATTGTTATTTGGTTTAACTTTATTACTTACTTATAATAGGTTTACTTTACAACTTTATATACTAAGACAAAGTTAACAATAATCCTCATACCGGGTACCGCATTGTTTTCTTGATTTTCAGAATTCATAACTTTTTTTCTGTCACCCCTCCATTACCCCCCAAAAATGGTTAAATTACCCCCAGGGGGTAATTTAACCCCAGTTTGGGAACCACTGCAGTCTACAGTAAAGGAGAAGATGTTAACTTAAGAGAGGGAGACGCTTCTTCTACAGGCAGAGAAGATGGAAAACAGATCTTATAAGATGGCAAACTCTCTGAAGTATGAAAGAAAACTCGGGTAAAGGAAATGGAGAAGACAGAGCACAAACTGGCTGTATTATATTCTGCAGAGTCCAGGAGAGGCAGGGTGAGCAGAGCCATAAACGAAACTAGAAGGAATCCCAGTCTCTTCAACTGTATTCCTTAGACCTGGAAAATCCTCGAAGGACTGGTTTCAAACTTACACACCAAAATCACTCCATTTGAAAACAAGACGTTGCAGAGTACCTGCACTAAAAAGCAGGGGCGCGTCAGTAAGCTAAGAAAGAACTTGATGAGTGTCAGAGGTCCCTGACTCTTCAACGACCTTCCTGCCTTCATCTACCTGTCTTCAAAGAGTGAATTAGACAAGTTCCTTAAATCAGTGCCTGACCAGCCGGGCTGCTGTACTACGTGCGGCCAGTAGTAATAGCCTGGTTGATCAGGTGTTGATCCACCAGTAGACCTGATCTGTGACCGGGTAGCGGGGGCGTTGACCCCTAGAAGTGTCCTTAATATATCTTTTTAGTGTGCATGAGGCTGAGTACAAGTATGTTCACTCATAGGATGAGTGGCACTGTAGTATGTTGACGCACAGCATGAGTGGCACTGTAGTATGTTGACGCACAGCATGAGTGGCACTGTAGTATGTTGACGCACAGCATGAGTGGCACTGTAGTATGTTCACTTACAGGACGAGTGGCACTGTAGTATGTTCACTTACAGGACGAGTGGCACTGTAGTATGTTCACTTACAGGACGAGTGGCACTGTAGTATGTTGACGCACAGCATGAGTGGCACTGTAGTATGTTGACGCACAGCATGAGTGGCACTGTAGTATGTTCACTTACAGGACGAGTGGCACTGTAGTATGTTCACTTACAGGACGAGTGGCACTGTAGTATGTTCACTTACAGGACGAGTGGCACTGTAGTATGTTGACGCACAGCATGAGTGGCACTGTAGTATGTTGAGGCACAGCATGAGTGGCACTGTAGTATGTTGACGCACAGCATGAGTGGCACTGTAGTATGTTCACTTACAGGACGAGTGGCACTGTAGTATGTTCACTTACAGGACGAGTGGCACTGTAGTATGTTGACGCACAGCATGAGTGGCACTGTAGTATGTTGAGGCACAGCATGAGTGGCACTGTAGTATGTTGACGCACAGCATGAGTGGCACTGTAGTATGTTCACTTACAGGACGAGTGGCACTGTAGTATGTTCACTTACAGGACGAGTGGCACTGTAGTATGTTGACGCACAGCATGAGTGGCACTGTAGTATGTTGACGCACAGCATGAGTGGCACTGTAGTATGTTGACGCACAGCATGAGTGGCACTGTAGTATGTTCACTTACAGGACGAGTGGCACTGATCAGAGCTCATCAGAGGTGAAATATTTGGATCAATTATGGTTTGATGTTAAATATTTGGTTCTAGACTCTTATTTAAATTCGTTTCAGATGATGTTGTGTTATATATATATACTTAGACTGGTTATCATATGGTTATGTTTACAGCATGTTTTGCTATATATGTACTCTGAGTTATCATACAGTAGCTATGTTTACTTTATGTTGTGTTATATATGTACTCTGAGTTATCATACAGTAGCTATGTTTATGTTGTGCTATATATGTACTCTGAGTTATCATACAGTAGCTATGTTTATGTTGTGCTATATATGTACTCTGAGTTATCATACAGTGGCTATGTTTACTTTATGTTATGTTATATATGTACTCTGAGTTATCATACACTTAGGTTTACTTAATGCAAATCATATTTACATTCCTAAGACATCCGCGTATTTTACACTGAAATAAATGTTGAAGCTTCAAATTCTCTGAATATCCTGTAACAAATGTTAAATTAAAGCTGGAATGTGACACTCTATATATTACACTGCCATCATAACATCTTGTTTATTGGAGTCTTATGAAAAGATATTTTCCTGCCAACTATTTTATATATCGCTTCTAATCATAGATTTGTCAGCTATTATTTGTTATTTTGTTGCAGTGAAGTCATGTTTATGGCAGCATCTCCACTGACCCTCACTACCAGAAGCAACTCACACTTGTCCACAACTACTATACTATTGTTAAACCTGCAAATAAAAAATAGAAATTGTGGGACAGTGTTAATGTGTCAAGGCAGCTTCGCAATGCGCTGTTGTGCTCAGCTGTGGCGGACTATGTGAACACCGAGAGTTAAAAGAAAAAAGAAAGAAGAAACTGGCCGGCCTGGATGTCACTTCCTTGTTGCTACGAGTCCTCATTCAACAAGTAATCACCTTCCTCCGGAGCTCCACCTTCACTCACCTTGATCTCTCTTTTCCAACACACGATTTTATAAACTTTATCCAACTGTGTGTGACCTTGAACCTGTTTATTCATACGGATGGATAAGATCTACATAACCAGGTACAGCTGTGGGTCCACTGCTGACTGCTGTTCTCTCCTTCAACACCTTGAGAGGGATTGAGTCACACAATTGTTGAATAAAAAACTTGCATCCAGTAACATACACAGTCCCGAGGTATATAAAATAAGGTATATAAAGTATACGACCACAGGGAACACAAAGGCGCTCCCTGTAGTTGTATACACAGAGAAAGTATAAACGTATAAAGTATGCCTCATAATAGTAACAATTATCCACCATTATTAAAGTAATCATTAAAGTAATTATTAAAGTAATCATTAATTATTAAATTAATCATTCTGGGGAATTATTTCTCTGTGGATGATAGTGAAAAACAGAATCATGGGAGCTCACGTGTTAAGCAGGGATTACACACACACACACACACACACACACACACACACAGACGAATGACAGTCGCACTACCCTGCCTGATATAATAATAAAAATAATAATAATAATGATAATAATATAATTATAATAAAATCATAATTAATAATAAATTAATAATAACAGAACAATAACAATAATAATAATAATAATAATAATAATAATAATAATAATAATAGTGAAGTATGAAGCAGTAGTCAGGTTGGCCACCACACCCACCATCTTCCACTATCATGGCTTCCTGGCAACTCTCCAACAACTGTCAACCAATGTCTGCTCAAATCTAATATTTCTCTCCTTAATCCCACCAAATTTTCATCCGAATCCGCCCATCCATTTTCAAATTGCCTACTCGGTTGCCTCGACCACAGGTGTAGTCTGAAGGCTCAGATGAGCCGCAGGGGTGTTAAGTGTGTGTGTGTGTGTGTGTGTGTGTATCGTCTTAGTTGGTGTGAGAAACATACACGAAGTAGTAACGGGGGTAAGTTCAATACACAGCTTCAAGATAGTGTATAATAAGGTCCGAGAAGCGATAATCTAGTAATGCCGGTCAAAGTAGTCTAGTAGGCGGGGTAAGGAGTCGAAACTCGACACCCATAAATACAAGTGGGTGAGTACACGGCCACGAGAATACCTGAGAGATTACTGGTCTGAGTGACATCTGATGGTGAGTGGTGGTGGTCTGAGTGGCATCTGATGGTGAGTGGTGGTGGTCTGAGTAGCATACAAGAGTTAAGTACAATAGCACCTGATGGTAGGTAGTGGTGGTCTGAGTGACATACAAGAATTACGTACAGTAGCACCTGATGGTAGGTAGCGGTGGTCTGAGTGACATACAAGAATTACGTACAGTAGCACCTGATGGTAGGTAGTGGTGGTCTGAATTACGTACAGTAGCACCTGATGGTAGGTAGGGGTGGTCTGAGTGGCATACAAGAATTACGTACAGTAGCACCTGATGGTAGGTAGTGGTGGTCTGAGTGGCATACAAGAGCTACGTGTAGTAACATCTGATGGCAGGTAGTGCTCTGAGTGGCATACGAGTGACTGACGTACAGTATCACTTCAGATCCATAAATTCTAACAATAGCTCCTGGACCAGCACGTGACTCCGGCAGCCAATCAGAAGTCAATATGATTCAATATCATTGACAATCACTGCCCCTGCAGTCCGGTCCCAGACCAGGTATCATTGACGATCACCACCCCTGCAGCCCGGTCCCAGACCAGGTATCATTGACGATCATCGCCCCTGCAGTCCGGTCCCAGACCAGGTATCATTGACGATCACCGCCCCTGCAGCCCGGTCCCAGACCAGGTATCATTGACGATCATCGCCCCTGCAGTCCGGTCCCAGACCAGGTATCATTGACGATCATCGCCCCTGCAGCCCGTCCCAGACCAGGTATCACTGACGATCATCGCCCCTGCAGTCCGGTCCCAGACCAGGTATCATTGACTATCACCGCCCCTGCAGCCCGGTCCCAGACCAGGTATCATTGACGATCACCGCCCCTGCAGCCCGGTCCCAGACCAGGTATCATCGACGATCATCGCCCCTGCAGCCCGGTCCCAGACCAGGTATCATCGACGATCATCGCCCCTGAAGCCCGGTCCCAGACCAGGTATCATCGACGATCATCGCCCCTGCAGCCCAGTCCCAGACCAGGTATCATTGACTATCACCGCCCCTGCAGCCCGGTCCCAGACCAGGTATCATTGACGATCACCGCCCCTGCAGCCCGGTCCCAGACCAGGTATCATTGACTATCACCGCCCCTGCAGCCCGGTCCCAGACCAGGTATCATTGACTATCACCGCCCCTGCAGCCCGGTCCCAGACCAGGTATCATTGACTATCACCGCCCCTGCAGCCCGGTCCCAGACCAGGTATCATTGACGATCACCGCCCCTGCAGCCCGGTCCCAGACCAGGTATCATTGACTATCACCGCCCCTGCAGGCCCGGTCCCAGACCAGGTATCATTGACTATCACCGCCCCTGCAGCCCGGTCCCAGACCAGGTATCATTGACTATCACCGCCCCTGCAGCCCGGTCCCAGACCAGGTATCATTGACTATCACTGCCCCTGCAGCCCGGTCCCAGACCAGATATCATTGACTATCACCGCCCCTGCAGCCCGGTCCCAGACCAGGTATCATTGACTATCACCGCCCCTGCAGCCCGGTCCCAGACCAGGTATCATTGACGATCACCGCCCCTGCAGCCCGGTCCCAGACCAGGTATCATTGACTATCACCGCCCCTGCAGCCCGGTCCCAGACCAGGTATCATTGACTATCACCGCCCCTGCAGCCCGGTCCCAGACCAGGTATCATTGACTATCACCGCCCCTGCAGCCCGGTCCCAGACCAGGTATCATTGACTATCACCGCCCCTGCAGCCCGGTCCCAGACCAGGTATCATTGACTATCACCGCCCCTGCAGCCCGGTCCCAGACCAGGTATCATTGACTATCACCGCCCCTGCAGCCCGGTCCCAGACCAGGAATGTTACAGTAAGGTAAACATCAGAGTTTACTCAATATAAACAGAAGCTTACAAACATTATATCAGTCCACAGCAGGATTCGAACCCACAAACTCGGCATCAGAGAACACAGTACTGACACATTATTGATGAAGTACTGTTTGCAGGTTCGAATCGCCCTTTGCAAATTGTTAAGCAAACAGAAACTTGTAAGTTTTTCCTCTCATCTTGTTGATAGAGCAAAACAGATCAAAACATCAAAAGTTCTGCTAGAATGCAAACATTTACGTTTGCAGTTTCGCTCTAATATGACAGGACGGTAGCACCTCCCTGGATGGTTGCCACCAGTCAACTTACTTCCTGACACACGTGACAGGACGGTAGCACCTCCCTGGATGGTTGCCACCAGTCAACTTACTTCCTGACACACGTGACAGGACGGTAGTACCTCCCTGGATGGTTGCCACCAGTCAACTTACTTCCTGACACACGTGACAGGACGGTAGTACCTCCCTGGATGGTTGCCACCAGTCAACTTACTTCCTGACACACGTGACAGGACGGTAGTACCTCCCTGGATGGTTGCCACCAGTCAACTTACTTCCTGACACACGTGACAGGACGGTAGTACCTCCCTGGATGGTTGCCACCAGTCAACTTACTTCCTGACACAAGTTAAAGATTAGCCGGTATTCTCCCGGCCCGGGCCTTGTCCAAGTGGTGGCCCGGCCTTGGCTCCCTCTTTAGGGAGTGTCTGAGACCTAAGTCTCCCATGGGAGGAGGTACAAGCACCTCCTCATCTTTGGGACCAACTGTCCCCAGGCCTAGCCACAAGCTAGGCCTCTCTGGTCTGCCATCCCTGCCCCAAGGGGGCAAATGGGAATGACAGTCTTATGAGCTAAAGGCTCGGGCTCAGGCACCTACCCTACCCTAGAAGGGTTAGGCATGGTGTCGATCTCCTAACACAAGTGACAGGACGGTAGCACCTCCCTGGATGGTTGCCACCAGTCAACTTACTTCCTGACACACGTGACAGGACGGTAGTACCTCCCTGGATGGTTGCCACCAGTCAACTTACTTCCTGACACACGTGACAGGACGGTAGTACCTCCCTGGATGGTTGCCACCAGTCAACTTACTTCCTGACACACGTGACAGGACGGTAGTACCTCGCTGGATGGTTGCCACCAGTCAACTTACTTCCTGACACACGTGACAGGACGGTAGTACCTCCCTGGATGGTTGCCACCAGTCAACTTACTTCCTGACACACGTGACAGGACGGTAGTACCTCCCTGGATGGTTACCACCAGTCAACTTACTTCCTGACACACGTGACAGGACGGTAGTACCTCCCTGGATGGTTGCCACCAGTCAACTTACTTCCTGACACACGTGACAGGACGGTAGTACCTCCCTGGATGGTTGCCACCAGTCAACTTACTTCCTGACACACGTGACAGGACGGTAGTACCTCCCTGGATGGTTGCCACCAGTCAACTTACTTCCTGACACACGTGACAGGACGGTAGTACCTCCCTGGATGGTTGCCACCAGCCAACTTACTTCCTGACACACGTGACAGGACGGTAGTACCTCCCTGGATGGTTGCCACCAGTCAACTTACTTCCTGACACACGTGACAGGACGGTAGTACCTCCCTGGATGGTTGCCACCAGTCAACTTACTTCCTGACACACGTGACAGGACGGTAGTACCTCCCTGGATGGTTGCCACCAGTCAACTTACTTCCTGACACACGTGACAGGACGGTAGTACCTCCCTGGATGATTGCCACCAGTCAACTTACTTCCTGACACACGTGACAGGATGGTAGTACCTCCCTGGATGGTTGTCACCAGTCAACTTACTTCCTGACACACGTGACAGGACGGTAGTACCTCCCTGGATGGTTGCCACCAGTCAACTTACTTCCTGACACACGTGACAGGACGGTAGTACCTCCCTGGATGGTTGCCACCAGTCAACTTACTTCCTGACACACATGACAGGACGGTAGTACCTCCCTGGATGGTTGCCACCAGTCAACTTACTTCCTGACACACGTGACAGGACGGTAGTACCTCCCTGGATGGTTGTCACCAGTCAACTTACTTCCTGACACACGTGACAGGACGGTAGTACCTCCCTGGATGGTTGCCACCAGTCAACTTACTTCCTGACACACGTGACAGGACGGTAGTACCTCCCTGGATGGTTGCCACCAGTCAACTTACTTCCTGACACACGTGACGGGACGGTAGTACCTCCCTGGATGGTTGCCACCAGTCAACTTACTTCCTGACACACGTGACAGGATGGTAGTACCTCCCTGGATGGTTGCCACCAGTCAACTTACTTCCTGACACACGTGACAGGACGGTAGTACCTCCCTGGATGGTTGCCACCAGTCAACTTACTTTCTGGCACACGTGACAGGACGGTAGTACCTCCCTGGATGGTTGCCACCGGTCAACTTACTTCCTGACACACGTGACAGGACGGTAGTACCTCCCTGGATGGTTGCCACCAGTCAACTTACTTCCTGACACACGTGACAGGACGGTAGCTCCTCCCTGGATGGTTGCCACCGGTCAACTTACTTCCTGACACACGTGACAGGACGGTAGTACCTCCCTGGATGGTTGCCACCAGTCAACTTACTTCCTGACACACGTGACAGGACGGTAGCTCCTCCCTGGATGGTTGCCACCAGTCAACTTACTTCATGACACGTGACAGGACGGTAGTACCTCCCTGGATAGTTGCCGCCAATCAACTTACTTCCTGACACACGTGACAGGACAGTAGTACCTCCCTGGATGGTTGCCGCCAGTCAGTTTACTTCCTGACACACATGGCAGGACGGTAGCACCTCCCTGGATGGCTGCCGCCAGTCAATTTACTTCCTGACACACGTGACAGGATGGTAGTACCTCCCTGGATGGTTGCCACCAGTCAACTTACTTCCTGACACACGTGACAGGATGGTAGTACCTCCCTGGATGGTTGCCACCAGTCAACTTACTTCCTGACACACGTGACAGGACGGTAGTACCTCCCTGGATGGTTGCCGCCAGTCAACTTACTTCCTGACATACGTAACAGGAAGGTAGTACCTCCCTGGATGGTTGTTGTCTACCACTCTACTACCTGACACAAGTAACAGGAAAGTAGTACCTCCCTGGATGGTTGTTGTCTACCACTCTACTACCTGACACAAGAAACAGGAAGGTAGTACCTCCCTGGATGGTTGTTGTCTACCACTCTACTACCTGACACAAGAAACAGGAAGGTAGTACCTCCCTTGATGGTTGTTGTCTGCCACTGTACTACCTGACACAAGTAACAGGAAGGTAGTACCTTCCTGGAAGGTTGTTGTCTGCCACTGTACTACCTGACACAAGTAACAGGACGGTAGGACCTTCCTGGATGGTTGTTGTCTATCACTCTACTACTTGACACATGTGACAGACTGCTCAATCTAGGATTTGTTAGCAAGGAAAAACTAGCAGCTGGTGTCAATCATCTGTTTTCTTAAGAGAAAAGTTGGTAAATAAAGAGCCATGGTAAGAACAAAGGAAGAAAGTGGCAACAATGGGCGAGTAAAATAAGAAAGTGTAGCGAATGAGAGAATTAAATTAACACAAGGAAAGAAACAGACTAGAACGAAACAAAAGTAATAAACATTATAGTAGATAAAGAAAAGTTTATATACAGTGGCAGTTCTGGGTACATGAAACCTTATTTTATCTCCTTCCTCCCCCCTCCTCTCTCTCTCTCTCTCTCTCTCTCTCTCTCTCTCTCTCTCTGTTGGTAAGTGTCACAACAAGCCATGTATCTCAGCTCATTCCAGAGAGTCAAGAATTGAATTGGTAAACGAAGGATGATAACCTAGCCGAGTGCGTTATAGCCTTGTGTGTCCACCCACAACTTCAGTTCATCACAACACAACAAATCTTCAATGGCAACGAAAACAATACAGGCGGAAAAGAAAAAGAAACACGAGTGTGTTGACGCGTGGGTTGTGTGGCTCCTCCCGTGAGTCTATGTGCATCAGTCACAACACCCGGGGAGTTTCCCTTGTGTTTTTTAATCCTAGTGTGTTGGCGAGTGAGTTAGAGGAGCAGCTGCCAGTGTCATGAGGAAGCATGAGTGTTGTGGCTCAGTGCTGTTGTAAAGTAACTTCTCCAGTTATGCAAGGATCCTAACAAACCATTATTAATTTGTAAATACCTAACTGATCTCCTAACTTTTAACTGAAAGACGATTATCACTTATGATTTGGTAAAAATAATCGGTGAAATAATCTTCGAGAGAGCACAATTCCTCAGATACAAGACGCAGTCATGTGTAATACACACTAACCTTTTATGGCTCCTAAATGTACAATAAACTCCAGTATTGTTGCAAGTATTCAGGTACACGGAGAAGACAGTATTCAGGTGTAGCCTTGACACTGCTCCTCAGTCTTTGGTCCACCAGTAAACTGGTTGTCTTGAGACACTGAGGGAGGGGGAGGGGCTGCTCTCAAGCCCTCTACAAGAAAGACCTAGAAAGTTTAACTACGAGAAAACACTTGTTCATGAAGAAATCAGTTACGAGCAGTATCTGTGTTGAGCTCAAGCTCTTGGGTCTGTCTCTTAACTTTCGCTTGACTGACGGGAAATGACACTGTCGTAAAGGTCCTTTGTAACTGTGCTTGAATTTACGAAGTCATTCCCTTGCTCGTCCCATTTCCATATTTTTCTAATGTTGCAAAACTCCTTTATAAAGTCGATGTAACTCATGCAGGTGGAAGAATGAGACACTTGTGCAACATTTGGGAATCTTTATTGTGGAAAATATTCTCTATGAGATAGACTGAGGGCCCTGAATCTGCACTCTCTAGAAAGGTGTAGAATTAGAGGGGGATATGATTGAGGTGTATAAATGGAAAACAGGAATAAATAAAGGGGATGTAAATAGCGTGCTAAAAATATCTAGCCAAGACAGGACTCGCAGCAATGGTTTTAAGTTGGAAAAATTCAGATTTAGGAAGGATACAGGAAAGCACTGGTTTGGTAATAGAGTTGTGGATGATTGGAACAAACTCCCCAGTACCGTCATAGAAGCTAAAACGTTGTGCAGTTTTAAAAATAGGTTAGATAAATACATGAGTAGGTGTGGGTGGGTATGAGTTGGACCTGACCAGTCAGATGTATGTATAATGTTCGCCAAGACCGTAGTCCTGGCACGGGTCTCAATCTTGCGATGACCCGTCTACCAGTCAGATGCCGTGATCCTTCCTTAAGTGAATGTGACCTGACCTGACTAGGTTGGGGTACTGGCTTGGGCTGGTGGGGGATTCGGACCTGCCTCGCATGGGCCAGCAGGCCTGCTGCAGTGTTCCTTTCTTAAGTGAATGTGACCTGACCCTAATAGGTTAGGGCATTCGCTTAAGCCAGTAGGAGAATTGGACCTGCCTCGCATGGGCCAGTAGGCCTGCTGCAGTTCCTTCTTTCCTATGTTCTTATGTACTATCCTCGCACCATCTTCAGGTAGTGGTGCAGTTTCTTGCAGCCTTTCCTTCATTTATATTTTCCTTATTAGTTTGGTCGTCAGCGAATAACGGGATGCAGGCGGCTCTTCCCTCTGGTAGGTCACTGAGACATCATAAACAGTTAGTGACCTAGGACAGACACTAGTGTGTACTTGTCTACCCTCGCCCACTCTGACTCTTCCTCCCTCATTGCTACTCTTCCCTGCCTATCACATCCACTGGAGTCTTTACCCTTTATTCCTATCCATTTTTTTCAAGCGGGTGGAATAACCTCAAGTGAAAACTACTAACAAAATGCATGTCAACCACCTCCTGCCGTTCTTGTTTCATCGCTCTATGTTGTAGTATGTTGTAATTTGTCAAATCTGTTAGCCAGGATATCCTGACCTTAAAAACTATGTTGATGAGCATTGCTAAAACCTTCCCTCTCTGGATGTGAATGTAAGTACTTATCTATTAACTATTTAAGTTTGTGGGACTGTGAGAGTGTCTGTGTTCATCCAATATTTCCATGCACAATATTACAACATATATAGACTCCCATAATGTACAGTATGAAGTGGTGGATGTAGAGAGAGGCTCGTATCTCTTAATATATTTATCCCATGAGAAGCGTATCTCTCAGCGAATATACCACAAGAGGTGTCCATTTATGTGTACATACACTAAGAATGCAATAAAATCGCGGTAAACAGGTAATATACAATATCTGAAAAAAGTAGGGAATTTCCAAGCACTTTTGTGATTTCTCACGTTATAAAGGAACTGTAAATATAGTAGGACAACAGAAGACTTATAACGCTGAGATATCACATCAAGTGCGACCTTGCACCTGGCCAAGCACGATGACTGCTGGGTTTAAGAATTAAAACATATTGACTGGTCCTGTAAGGCGAAATGCAACCTAATTAGCCCTCATATGGTCGACTGATTTTAAAACTCAAACAAAGCAAGCAATGAGACCTCCAGTATTCTCCCTCCATGTAGGTGCGGAATTTCAGGACCATCGTGCAAGGCGCTACTCAACATCCGGCTGCAGCTAAACGAAGACAACAGCAACATCAGATGCAGACTGATGCAAAAAAAAATAAATAAATAAAAAAAAGATAAGCTATTTCTCAAGGATCATGAGTCATTCTGAGTCTGTGGCTGCTAGGAGTTGTCAGCCAGTGAGAACACCTCTCTACTGTCAGCCAGTGAGAACACCTCTCTACTGTCAGCCAGTGAGAACACCTCTCTACTGTCAGCCAGTGAGAACACCTCTCTACTGTCAGCCAGTGAGAACACCTCTCTACTGTCAGCCAGTGAGAACACCTCTCTACTGTCAGCCAGTGAGAACACCTCTCTACTGTCAGCCAGTGAGAACACCTCTCTACTGTCAGCCAGTGAGAACACCTCTCCATCACACTTGCACTAAGGACGTCCCGTGACTGACTCTCTTGTTATTATTATCTTCAAGTGAGGAACATCTTAACCTGAGGATGATGATTAATATTGTAATTGTAAGAACATAGTGGCTTGTGTTAGTGTTCTGCTGCTTATATAGCATTGTGGCAGAGATACATAAATAAGTAGGTAGATAGACAGATAGACAGACAGGGAGGGAGGGAGAGAGAGAGAGAGAGAGAGAGAGAGAGAGAGAGAGAGAGAGAGAGAGAGAGAGAGAGAGAGAGAGAGAGAGAGAGAGAGAGAGAGAGAGAGAGAGAGAGAATTATCATTGTCTCTTCACACAGTACAGCATGAAGAGCCTCAACCAGTCATACCACCAGGCGATTGATTCACAATATATCATGATATACCCTTGAGCTAGACCCCGCTCACTCACGTCTTACCCCTGTCTCTCTCTCTCAAACACACACACAGAGCTAAGAGGTATGTCCTACGAGGAGAAGTTAAGGGAAATCAACCTGACGACACTGGAGGACAGGAGAGATAGGGGGGGGACATGATAACGACATACAAATTACTGACAGGAATTGACAAGGTGGACAAAGACAGGATGTTCCAGAGATGGGACACAGCAACAAGGGGACACAGTTGGAAGTTGAAGACACAGCTGAATCACAGGGATGTTAGGAAGTATTTCTTCAGCCACAGAGTAGTCAGGAAGTGGAATAGTCTGGGAAGCGATGTAGTGGAGGCAGGATCCATACATAGCTTTAAGCAGAGGTATGATAAAGCTCACGGTTCAGGGAGAGTGACCTAGTAGCGACCAGTGAAGAGGCGGGGCCAGGAGCTTGGACTCGACCCCTGCAACCTCAACTAGGTGAGTAAAGACACACATAACAGGAAAGGCACTGCAATGGATCAGAGAATACCTGACAGGGAGGCAACAACGAGTCATGGTACGGGACGAGGTGTCAGAGTGGGCGCCTGTGACAAGCGGGGTTCCACAGGGGTCAGTCCTAGGACCTGTGCTGTTTTTGGTATATGTGAATGACATAACGGAAGGGATTGACTCAAAAGTGTCCTTGTTTGAAGATGATGTGAAGTTAATGAGGAGAATTAAATAGGTCGAGGATCAGGCAGGACTACAAAGAGACCTGGACAGGCTACAAGCCTGGTCCAGCAACTGGCTCCTTGAGTTTAACCCTTCCAAATGCAAAGTCATGAAGATTGGGAAAGGGCAAAGAAGACCGCAGACACAGTATAGTCTAGGTGGCCAAAGACTGCAAACCTCACTTAAGGAAAAAAATCTTGGGGTGAGTATAACACCGAGCACATCTCCTGAGGCGCGCATCAATCAGATAACTGCTGCAGCATATGGGCGTCTGGCAAACCTAAGGATAACGTTCCGATACCTCAGTAAGGAATCGTTCAAGACTTTGTACACCATTTACGTCAGGCCCATACTGGAGTATGCAGCACCAGTTTGGAATCCACACCTGGTCAAGTACATCAAGAAATCAGAGAAAGTGCAAAGGTCTGAAACAAGCTAAGGGGATTGTCCTACGAAGAAAGGTTAAGGGAAATTGGCCTGACGACACTGGAGGGCAGGAGGGTCAGGGGAGACATGATAACGACATATAAAATACTGCGCGAAATAGACAAGGTGGACAAAGACGGGATGTTCCAGAGATGGGACACAGACACAAGAGGTCACAATTGGAAGTTGAAGACTCAGATGAATCAAAGGGATGTTAGGAAGTAATTCTTCAGTCATAGAGTAGTCAAGCCGTGGAATAGCCTAGAAAGTGAAGTAGTGGAGGCGGGAACCATACATAGTTTTAAGGCGAGGTATGATAAAGCTCATGGAGCAGGGAGAGAGAGAACCTAGTAGCAATCAGTGAAGAGGCGGGGCCAGGAGCTATGACTCGACCCCTGCAACCACAAATAGGTGAGCGCACACACACACACACACACACACACACACACACACACACACACACACACACACGGCGCCAACATATAACTGAATCGACAACTCAGTGAAGTATTCAATAGAGAAACAATGCGGGCAGGACCCTGGCAGCCAGGACAGATCAGCACACATTGCAAGACCTAACAAGGTAGTGAAGACACTGCAAGATCACACAAGGTAGTGAAGACACTGAAGGAAGCACACACAAGGAAAGTGATGGGATAACAAGGTGGGCACTGAAGGAAGATCACACAAGGAAAGTGATGGATAACAAGTGCACTGAAGGAAGCACACACAAGGAAAGTGATGGGATAACAAGGTGGGCACTGAAGGAAGCACACACAAGGAAAGTGATGGGATAACAAGGTGGGCACTGAAGGAAGCACACACAAGGAAAGTGATGGGATAACAAGGTGGGCACTGAAGGAAGCACACACAAGGAAAGTGATGGGATAACAAGGTGGGCACTGAAGGAAGCACACACAGTCACTCCCGGAGCCAATAATTAAGTTTTTTTATAAATGGTTTAAGATGATATAACAACCAGATAACTTAGTGTTGAAACTGGTATAAAATACCGACATGTGCAACAGTTGGGTATTTTTATTGATGAAGCGTTTCACCTACACAGTAGACTTCTTCAGTCAAATACAGAGGCAGCAGGTGTTGTAGTAGTGAAATGAAGATGATGTAATCAGTCCATCAACCTTAGAGGAATAATATCTGAGGTGGTCAGTCCCTCAGATTGACCACTTCAAATACTCTCTCCGAGGATGAGGGACTGATTACATCATCTTCATATCACTACTATACTTCCTGCCTCTGTATTTGACTGAAGAAGCCTACCATGCTGGCGAAACGTTTCATCAAGAGACACCAACTGTTACACACGTGTGTTTATCATCAAACAGCTGGAAGATAGTGTATCGTTCTTCACCTCTGAAGGATTTCGAGAGTTTCCTCAGACTTGTGTAGTGCTAGCCTGGCCAACCAGGTTGTTGCTAATGGTGAGGAGATTACTAGAGCACCTGAAGAGGAGAGACTTCATCAGTTAAAGTCAATACGGATTCAGGAAGGGAAGATCCGGGAGTTCTCTAGCAGTTACTGGGATGAAGTGAGATTATCAGAGACAGGCGGACTGCATTTTTTCTGGACTACAAGAAAGCATCTGATACGGTTCTACATCAAACACTGAGTCACAAGATAAAAGAGAAAGGAGTGAAAGGGAAACTCTTCCAGTGGTTGAACAAGCACATGAAAGATAGAAAAAAGAGTGACAGTTCATGAACATCATGACGGATGAGAATAAGAAGTTGGATCTTCTAAGGTTCAGTGAAAGAAACATTATTGCTTCTCATACATTTTAAGGATTCGCCAGAGGGGATCGAATCCTGTGTCTGTATTTGCAAATGATGTGTAACTAAAAAGAGGAATACGAACGGAAGTGAGAGAGATGACTTTCATGAAGACTAATCAATCAATCAAGTTTATTCTCTATAAGGATTACAATGCGGGGTTTACAGATTTTGGATATTGCGTGGTTTACATGTTTTAAAGTACTAATTACAGAGGGGGCCACTAGGACACCTAGCATGGTAGGAGACTTGGACCTGCCTCGCATGGGTCAGTAGGCCTGCTGCAGTGTTCCTTCTTTCTTATGTTCTTATATTGGAGTATCAAAGGCAAACTTATGACTAGTTAGGATTCATTATTTTAAGATTAAGATTCGTATTTCTGTGTTTATAGTCAATGGGTGAGTGAGTGTAAGTGTGAACCACCAGGTTGTTATCATGTAGTTAGTTGTCGGGGTGTATCAGGGAGATAAGATGTTTTCTAACCGTAGTTTTGAAAGTGATGAATGTGTCTGCAGTTCTAGAGTTTTCAGGTAGGGTGTTCCAGATTTTAGGCCCTTTGACACACATTGAATTTTTGTAAAGGTTTATTCGGACACGGGGAATGTCATAGAGATGTTTGTGTCTGGTGTTATGCCTGTGGATCCTGTCACAACTATCAAGAAAGCGTTTTAGGTCAAGGTTAATATTGGAATTTAAGGTCCTGTAGATATAGATTGCACAGTAGTAAGTATGGATAGGGTTCAGAGGTGATCAAACAAGTGGTGGCTAGAGTGCAGTTTAACTAAGCACGTGTAAGGTCACGCAAAGTTGAGTGCAGAGACCACAGATGAAGTACAGACCTGGAGGACAAACAATAAACATGGAGAGAAGTCTAGATAAATGGTTCAGAGAACTGATAAGTTGATAAATTAGTCACATGTGCAACACTTGGGTATCTTTACTAAAGAAACGTTTCGCCACACAGTGGCTTCATCAGTCCTATACAAAGAAGAATGGTGAAGGTCAGAAGGTGTTTGAAGCGGTCAGTCCCTCAGCCTAGAGTCGATGTGATCAGCCCATCAATCTTTTCAAGACTGATGGACTGATCTTATCGACTCTGGGCTGAGGGACTGATTACCTCAAACTCCTTCTGATCTTCACCATTCTTCTTCTTATAAGACTGATGAAGCCAATGTGTGGCGAAACGTTTCCTCATTAAAGATACCCAAGTGTTGCACATGTGACTAATTTATAATCATTGAGAGAAATCTCTGATACTAAGCATGAGATTCATACTATCTCTGGAGAAATACATCAGTATATTATAGACCTTTGACACACTATGTGAAGAAGTCTAATGATTCTCAGTATAACCTTCAGGAACTTCAATAATAAATCTTTTAAGAGTCAGCACACAACATATGGCAGATTCAGCAAAGAATAAGGAGCATCAGCCTGAAATTCCTCCTCCCTTTACCCTCAACCCAATCAAGCGAGTTCAGAACCTTGAAAAAAGTCCAAACATTTACATCCAGAATAGTCCCAAAGCCGAGGGGTGAGAATTAAAAGGAGATACTAAAGGAACCAAACCTTGTGACTCTGGAAGAGAAGAGGACTAGGGAGGAAAGCTTTAAAACGTACGCGATACGAAAAAGAAATTGTCAGGGCGGATAGATTGAGACAGTTTGTAATGTGTCGACGAGGAACAAGAGGATATGAGATGAAAGATATGACACATGTGAGTGACAGGAGAATTACAAATGTTCTCTTACTCTCAGAGCGGCTGGGAAATGCAATAAAATGGATGTGGAAGCTGAGGAGGAAAACTTTTATACATAGACTTAAAAGCAAGTATGACAGGGCTCAATAGACAGAAAAATACCAGGGTAACAACTGTCGATAATGTTCAAGAGACAGGGGCCCAGGAGCCGAGGCTTCAACCCCTGTAAAAGACAAATCGGCGAGTACAACACTCGATGGTGAATTAACCATAATTATTCATCCTTCACTTTCTCCGCCATTTCTCTAATTGTATGAGAGAAACTTAGCACCGTCAGTGACCGCAGTAACACAGTGTACGAGGCAGTGTGGTGTACACACCAGAGTGTGACAGCATTCACACTCAAGGCGCTCTCTCTCTCTCTCTCTCTCTCTCTCTCTCTCTCTCTCTCTCTCTCCCTCTCTCTCTCTCTCCTCTCTCTCTCTCTCTCCCCTCTCTCTCTCTCTCTCCTCTCTCCTCTCCTCCTCTCCTCTCTCTCCTCTCTCTCTCTCTCTCTCTCTCCCTCTCTCTCTCTCTCTCTCTCTCTCTCTCTCTCTCTCTCTCTCTCTCCTCTTCCCCTCTCCTCTCTCCCTCTCCCTCCCTCTCTCCCTCTCTCCCTCTCTCCCTCTCTCCCTCTCTCCCTCAGGGAATATTTGCATTAACTAGGTTAAAGAACCAAAAACGCATAATTAACAAATAATTTACGCGTATTATAAAGATAAATCCGAGTAAATGTCTTAGTGAGCGGACGGGTAACGCATTATTCATGCGTCAGGGAACGTGAAAGCATCAACATCATGTGAGGTGCACCTTGTAAACTTGTTACGCACACGATCAACACATTAACTGAGATACAGGAAGATATACGTTGTGTTGAGATAATTTATACCTCACCTGCCTTGATTATCTAAATACAGGTGAGGGGTTCCTCAGTACTCACCACCATCTAAAGGGGACAAAAAGATACAAAACACCCAGGCCATGGGAAAACCTGGGTAGCCACAGCCACTCATGAGAGAGAGGTTTTTTCGTACCATGAAGAAAAAAAAACTGGCAGGAAATGGCAGAAATCGTACACCAAATCCAGTCATTCCTGGAGTGGAACCACAGTCGATGGCCTCCACTCCAAACCAACAGATCAGATACTAATGCCGGAAAAAAAAACTCCCCCCCCCCCAGTACCACCAATACCACCAGTCTGATGACATTCTTCTTTGCAAATATACAGGGTCTAAAGCCAGCAACGAACAACAAAATACCTTTCATGCCGTGGACTGCTTGTAGAGGCAAATGCAATGTTCGTGGCTTTCACATAGACCCACATGAAGGACCACTTGGACAACGAAATATGGACCCCAGGTTACAACCTATACAGGTGTGACAGAGTGAACAGGAAAAAGGGGAAGGGGTTGGCCTGTATATCGCAGAGTCACTAGTTTGCACAGAACTGCTTGATGCCTCAAATGATGTAGTGGAAGTTTTAGCAGTAAAGATCGAGAACCAAAACCTAGTCATTGTGGTAGTCTACAAGCCTCCGGATGCAACGTCCCAGCAATTCCAGGAACAGCTGTTAAAAATTGACCACTGTCTGGAAAATCTTCCTGCTCCTGCCCCCTCCTGGGGGATTTCAACTTGAGGCACCTAAAATGGAGGAATATAGCAAATAATGTTGCAGTGATAACACCAGGAGGCAGCTCTGACGAGGACCCACACGCACACGAGCTTTTAAATCTCTGCACAAAATTCAACTTAAACCAGCAAATAATAGAGCCTACTAGACTGGGGAATACACTAGACCTCATCTTCACTAACAATGATAATCTGATACGAAATGTCACCATATCAAAAACAAAATACTCAGATCACAACATAATCGAGGTTCAGACATGTATGCACGGAGCCCCAGACCGACAAAATGAGATCAGTCACGAGGGAGCGTTCACCAAATTCAACTTCAATAACAAGAACATAAAGTGGGACCAAGTAAACCAAGTCCTAAACAATATAAGCTGGGAAGATAGACTAAGCAACACATATCCCAACTTATGCCTAGAACAGATTAACTCGGTGGTACTCGAGGTATGCTCAAGGTTTATTCCTTTAAGAAAAAGGAGTAAATGAAAAATAGAAAGAGACAGGCGCTCCCTTTACAGGCGACGGAAAAGAATAACAGAGCGGCTAAAAGAGGCCTATAGTATATCTGAAATGCGTAGGGAGTCACTGGTCAGAGAAATAGCAAACATCGAACTTAAGCTAAAGGAATCTTATAGGAGTCAGGAATCGCGGGAAGAACTAAAAGCCATAAATGAAATCGAAAGAAACCCAAAGTATTTCTATTCTTATGCCAAATCAAAGTCGAGAACAACATCCAGTATTGGGCCCCTACTTAAACAAGATGGGTCCTACACAGATGACAGCAAGGAAATGAGTGAGCTACTCAAGTCCCAATATGACTCAGTTTTTAGCAAGCCGCTAACCAGACTGAGAGTCAAAGATCAAAATTAATTTTTTATGAGAGAGCCACAGAATTTGGTTAACACAAGCCTATCTGATGTTATCCTGGCGCCAAATGACTTCGAACAGGCGATAAATGACATGCCATGCACTCTGCCCCAGGGCCAGACTCATGGAACTCCGTGTTCATCAAGAACTGCAAGAAGCCCCTATCATGAGCCTTTTCCATCCTATGGAGAGGGAGCATGGACACGGGGGTCGTCCCACAGCTACTAAAAATAACAGACATAGCCCACTCCACAAAGGGGGCAGTAAAGCAATAGCAAAGAACTACAGACCGATAGCACTAACATCCTATATCATAAAATTTTTTGCAAGATCGCCACCCAACTAGATACCCATCAGTTACACAACCCAGGGCAACATGGGTTTAGAGTAGGTCGCTCCTGTCTGTCTCAGCTACTGGATCACTACGACAAGGTCCTAGATGCACTAGAAGACAAAAAGAATGCAGATGTAATATATACAGACTTTGCAAAAGCCTTCGACAAGTGTGACCATGACGTAATAGCGCACAAAATGCGTGCTAAAGGAATAACAGGAAAAGCTGGTAGATGGATCTATAATTTCCTCACAAACAGAACACAAAGAGTAGTAGTCAACAGAGTAAAGTCTGAGGCGGCTACGGAGAAAAGCTCTGTTCCACAAGGCACAGTACTCGCTCCCATCTTGTTTCTCATCCTCAAGGATGTCAGCCACAGCACCGTGTCTTCCTTTGCAGATGGCACCCGAATCTGCATGACAGCGTTTTCCATTGCAGACACTGCAAGGCTCCAGGCGGACATCAACCAAATCTTTCAGTGGGCTGCAGAAAACAATATGAAGTTCAACGATGAGAAATTTCAATTACTCCGATATGGTAAACATGAGGAAATTAAAACTTCATCAGAGTACAAAACAAATTCCTTCCACAAAATAGAGCGAACAACCAACGTCAAAGACCTGGGAGTGATCATGTCGGAGGATCTCACCTTCAATCGCATCTGCTAGAAAAATGACAGGATGGATAATGAGAACCTTCAAAACTAGGGATGCCAAGCCCATGATGACACTCTTCAGGTCGCTTGTTCTATCTAGGCTGGAATATTGCTGAACACTAACAGCACCTTTCAAGGCAGGTGAAATTGCTGACCTAGAAAATGTACAGAGAACCTTCACGGCACGCATAACTGAGATAAAACACCTCAATTACTGGGAGCGCTTGAAGTTCCTGAACCTGTACTCCCTGGAACGCAGGTGGGAGAGATACATGATTATACACACCTGGAAAATCCTAGAGGGACTAGTACCGAACTTGCACACGAAAATCACTCACAACGAAAGCAAAAGATTCAGCAGACGATGCAACATCCCCCCAATGAAAAGCAGGGGTGTCACTAGCACGGTTAAGAGACAATACAATAAGTGTCAGGGGTCCGAGACTGTTCAACTGCCTCCCAGCATACATAAGGGGGATTACCAATAGACCCCTGGCAGTCTTCAAGCAGGCACTGGACAAGCACCTAAAGTCGGTACCTGACCAGCCGGGCTGTGGCTCGTACGTTGGATTGCGTGCAGCCAGCAGTAACAGCCTGGTTGATCAGGCTCTGATCCACCAGGAGGCCTGGTCACAGACCGGGCCGCGGGGAACTCTCTCCAGGTAAACTCCAGGTAATTTGCTTCATCAACAGATATACCTGTGGTATACTCGTCAGCAGATTTACCTGTGTTATACGCATCAGCAACCATACTATGGCATACTCGTCAGCAGACATACTTGTGGTATACTCATAAGGTCTGATAGTTACATTAGTCTGGCAGCACAACCTCAGACAAGGTTTTCTTGACGATGTATGGATCAGGTGAGTCCAGCCAGCTCCATCAAGCTAAACTGTCGCCTTCCCTATGATATTACTTGATTTTCTTCTTGACAGAAGGTTTGAGCTTCGAGATCCTCAGATGTTGACACAATGTTTTCAAATGTTGCTTGTGACACTCATTGCTATGTGATCCTCAGATGCTACACAATGTTCTCTAGTGTTGCTTGTGACACTCATTACTATATGATCCTCAGATGTTGACACAATGTTCTCTAGTGTTGCTTGTGACACTCATTGCTACGTGATCCTCAGATGTTGACACAATGTTCTCTAGTGTTGCTTGTGACATTCGTCGTTTCAATGGTTTATTTTACACTTGCTTCTATATCTTTCTCACTTCAATAATTTGTTATTTTATTGTATACATTACGAACCTGACCCTCGAATATACTTTTTTTGTGGTGTGGAGATCTCTCTCACACGTCACAGTCCAGCTCCACCACAACTGTACAGTCTTCACCTTGGCATCTTAACTACACCAGTACCACCACAACAACAATTTTCACCATGACATCTTAACTACACCACCACAACAATTTGCTCCCCAACAGATCTCCACAACAAACACAGACCAGTTCCTCCACAACAAAATTTAAACCTCCAACAAAATCATGCAATTTCGCTTGGAAGGTAAACATCTCAACAATATATCCTCCGCCCCTTCAGCCAGGTAACATCTTAAGCCATCTTGAGAGGTCATTCCCAAGTAACAGTAACTTCACCTCTACTGAAAAGAAACTTTTGAAGTTACTGACCCCAGTGAAATGCTTGACACAGCCTTGCTAGAGTCTCCTAGGTTAGGCTGGCATATTTCATCAGCTCAAGCATGCAGTCCACCCTGCGATAAACTATGACAGGGAAACTTGTTTCCACAATGTAACTCTCCAGTCCATCCTCCATCCGCCGGGTCACCATCCGGAAAAGACCTGGGCCGGGACAAGACCGGCGAACCTACTACAGTGCTACATCTTCCAACATTTTCCTTTTAGCCGTTCGTGAGAAAATGAACGCTCGAGATCTTACAATGCCTGGCATAAGCAACTCCCCCCCTTTTTTTTAATTTTGTTATTATCGGGAA
>NC_069400.1:102884107-103031607 GCF_026875155.1 Cherax quadricarinatus
TCCCTGTTTGCAGATGATGTGAAGTTAATGAGGAGAATTAAATCTGATGAGGACCAGGCAGGACTTCAAAGAGACCTGGACAGACTGGACACCTGGTCCAGCAAATGGCTTCTGAATTAATCCTGCCAATGCAAAGTCATGAAGATAGGGGAAGGGCAAGAAGACCACAGACAGAGTATAGGCTAGGTGGCCAAAGACTGCAAACCTCACTCAAGGAGAAAGATCTTGGGGTGAGTATAACACCGAGCATGTCTCCGGAAGCACACATCAATCAGATAACTGCTGCAGCATATGGGCGCCTGGCAAACCTGAGAACAGCATTCCGACACCTTAGTAAGGAATCATTAAAGGGACACTGTACACCGTGTATGTCAGGCCCATACTGGAGTATGCAGCACCTGTTTGGAACCCGCACTTGATAAAGCACGTCAAGAAACTAGAGAAAGTACAAAGGTTTGCAACAAGGTTAGTTCCAGAGCTAAGGGGATGTCCTATGAAGAAAGATTAAGGGAAATCGGCCTGACGACACTGGAGGACAGGAGGGTCAGGGGAGACATGATAACGACATATAAAATACTGCGTGGAATTAGACAAGGTGGACAAAGGACAGGATGTTCCAGGGAGGGGACACAGAAACAAGAGGCCACAATTGGAAGTTGAAGACACAAATGAGTCAGAGAGATAGTAGGAAGTATTTCTTCAGTCATAGAGTTGTAAGGCAGTGGAATAGCCTAGAAAATGACGTAGTGGAGGCAGGAACCATACACAGTTTTAAGACGAGGTTTGATAAAGCTCATGGAGCGGGGAGAGAGAGGGTCTAGTAGCAACCGGTGAAGAGGCGGGGCCAGGAGCTAGGACTCGACCCCTGCAACCACAAATAGGTGAGTACAAATAGGTGAGTACACACACACACAAACCTAACCTAACACAGCTCATAAATCCCCCACCACACACACACATTTTTAAGATAAGCTGAAGCAGCTAGAACATCCCAACAGGATAAAAACAAAATGGGATCTCAAAAGGAAGGACGTAAAGGCAAGGGAACTGATGATGACTGGTTGGAAAAGGAAGAATGGGTAGAACGGCTCAAGAACAAAATGGAACAACAATCGGAGAAAAGGTTAAGCAAGTTTTTGAAATTAACTGTTAGAGCAAATATCTGCAGAGGAAAGGGAAGTGGGAATCCGAGCGGGTTTAGCTGAAACAAAGATACAGAGTTTGGGAGGAAGAAATGGATGTGCTGAAGAGGTTTTAAAAGGGTTTGGGGTCCAAAAGGTGCAAGATGCTAAAAAGGGGGCCCATCGGGCGGGCCGCGAGGAAAAGAAGGAGGGATGAATCTAAGCGGGTTTTTTGGCAGCAGAAATTTATCAGGCCATCGGTGTCGGGGAGATGTTTGGGGGAAAACCAGAAAAGGGATGTTTAAAATTTCAACAGAGAACGGGGGGAAAGAAAGGGGAAGAGGAGAGGGAAAAGGTAAATAATTATTCAGGGGCTTGGGAGGCGGGAAGGAGACCTATGATAAAAAAAAGCTTTGGGAGAAAACAGAGAGAGGGACTTTGTCCAGGTAAAAAATTTTCAAAAGACTCGGGGAAAAAAACGACCAATCAGTTTGGGCCTTTCAAGACAAAAGGGGTAGGGAAACAGGATACTACAACAAAACCACTTTTAAAGGGGGACTTCCAGATTATCAAAAATTTCCCCAAATCGAGACGGGAACCCCAAAAAGGGAACGGGAAAACTAAAGGGGAGAGCAAGACAGAACCGGGGGAAGGGAAAGAGAGACAGGCCCGGAAATGACAGCCGGGAAAAAGCCAGCCTTGGGGAAAAACCCATCAAACAAAAAATTACAGAAAACCTCTAAACCCCCTGCCCACCACATAAAACCCCAAAAAACAGTAAACAGAAATGAACCCCACTCCTTTAGCCAAACACCCCCCAAAGCCTAATTCCACAATCAAAGGCAGCCTCCCAAAATATTTTTCCCTGCCTCCCCCCTCCCAGCCACCCCTTTCCCCCTTCCATCCCCCAAAAATCCCGTAATGGAAAGGAAGCTAAAGGTATGGTACCCCAATGCAGATGGAAAAAAAAATAAAGTGAAGAGTGGCCAAAAAGACATTGATGCTTCCCCAAAATTCATAGCATAACAGAGAAAAAAGTTTAAACAGGGATGATAACAGATGCAATTTTTCCCCCGGAATCAGTTTAAAGAGGAAAGCAGAGAGAACAGAGGAAGGGAAGGATTAGAAATTGCTCAAAAAAAAAACAGGGGAGTTTTGGGGGAGAGGGGGGAAGGGAAAAAAAGGGAAAAACAGACGACTTCTTGTAGGAAAAACATCGGGACTGGGGGCCCCAAAGGTGATGAAACAGTGAGGGTATAACCCCCACTTAACCCCCGGAGAACAAGATATGTTTGGCGCAATGGGGCAAGGGTTGGGGATCCACTAGCTAAATGGCCAGGAGGGCCCCTATGGGTAGGCAAAATTTTGTTTAAAATGGGGGTTTTTAAAATCATAAAGAGTTTGATTGGGAAAACCTGGACCCAAAAATGGGGGACCAAAAACAGGGAAAGGCAAAGATGTTGGAGACTGTATTGGAAAACTTCATGCATCAACATGTTGGGGATACAACCAAAAAGAGGGGGAAGGATTTTGCAGCAAGGCTGGCCCTCAAAAATTTACCTTGAAAAGTTCAGACATAAAAGGGGAAACACCCCCAAAAGACCCCCTTGGCGTAGTGATCATGAAAGTCCCCGGGGTTTTGAATATCTTGTTGAGTTAACAGTGGAGAATGCGCAGCCCCAAAAAACCCAAAAAGAGAAAACCAAAATTCAAAAAAAAGGGGCTACATAGGAATGAGAAATTTTTCCCGATGAAAAGGGGTGGGAAAAAAGAATAGATGGGAAAAAAAGTAAAAGAAAAAAAAAGGAAATAGTAACCACTAAGTTATAAAAGGGCAACAGGAAAAAAAAATTTAAAACCAGGTGAGCCCTGGTTTAAATTTGGGGGTGTTTAAAGGAAAGGGCCCAAATGTGCTAGAGCATGGAAAAAGGGAAGAAGGGGAAAGGAAATCAAAAAAACAAGGAGTTGAGCAGGGAAAGGAAAAAGAAAATGCAAGGATAAGGAAAAGAGGCCCAAAGGGAATACCCAGAACGACATTGCATTTAAAACCAAAATTTAACCAAAGTTGTTATAAAATGTCACATTAGGAGAAAAACAAAAAGTCAATGACCCGGGAATCGGCCCCGAGGGAAAAAAGGAAAAAGGGGGTCACGAAGAGTGACCAAGGGAAATATGTGATGAACTAAACAAAAGATTTAAGAATAAACACAATAGAGTCAGGAAAGGGGGGGGGGGGGTTCCCGCAAAAGGGGGAGGTACGGTGCCCAGCAGGTGGGACACAATTTAAAAAAACCCGGGAGAGGTGAAAAACTGCTAAAAGAAATCCCATACCTTTAAAGGCGGGGGGCCCAAGAAAAATCCCTTGGGTACTTTAAAGGGAGCAGAGGAAAAGTGTGTGCCCTTTGCACAATCTTTAGTTTAAATCTATCGAAACAGGGGAGTTGCCTGAGGCGTGGAAGACGCACATGTTTCCCAAATTTTTTTAAAGGGGACGACAGGGGGGAGCATTAAATTTCAGGGCCAGTGTCCCCTGACTTGTATGTATGTAAAGTCATGGAAAAAAATTATCAAAGGGGAAAAGTAGTGGAAAAAACATTGAAAAGATTGGGCTCAAAACATGACAAATCAGCACAGCTTTAGGGGAAGGGAAATCCTGTTCACAAATTTACTTAGTTTTACGTAAGGGAACAGAAGAAAAACAGGAGAGAGGGATGGGTAGATTGCATCTTTTTAAAATTGCAAGAAGGCTTTTGGGTACAGTACCACCCCAAAAGACGGTGCAAAAATTAGGGAGGGGGAGGAAAAACGGGGAAAAAACGCAATGGATTTAGGGGAAAACCTGACAGGAAAGGAAAAAAATGTGTTGGTTTCGTGCGAAGTGTCGGGTGGGCGAATGTGTCGGTGGGGTTTCCAAAAAAAGGGGGAGTTTCCCAGGCCCCGGGGCTGTTTCGTTTGCGTGGGTTTACATGGTGGAAGGAATGATTCAGAAAAAGTCACCTTCGCTGATGATGTAAAAATGAAAGAGGGGAATACAAATGGGGGAAAGGGTCAAATTAAAATTACAAGGGGATCGGAACCCAAAATACAAAGTAAGGGCCCCCCAAAAAGGGCCCCCGGGGGTTTACCCCCCTTAAATGTAAGGTCATGAAGAATTGGGGGAAAAGGACACAAAAAAGACCGCCAAAGACCGGAAAGTAACAAAAGGGAAAGGGAAAAAAACCCCCTGCAAACCCCCCTCAGTTAAAGAAAAGGATCTTGGGGTAAGCATTATAACGAACATGTCCCCTGAGGCAAAAATCAATCAAATTTAAAGGGTGCAGCATATGGGAGATTGGCAAAACCGAGATTTGGCCCTTTAGACATCTGAGCAAGGAGTTTATTTACGACATTATTTCCCCAGGTAAGTAAGGCCTTTTACGGAATAATTTTCCAAGGCGCCCCCGTAAAAGGAACCCTACCTTTTGTCAAAACACCGTCCCCCGAAATTGGAGAAAGTGAAAAAATTTGCAAAACGAATTTGTCCCCGGAAAATGAGGAGAGGTTTAAGGGGGAAATCACCTGATGACCCCTAGAGGATAGGGGGGGATAGAGGGGGTTTTAACAAGCGCATAAAATATTGGGGGCATTTTACAAAGGGGGACAAGGATCGAAGTTTTTTGAGATGGGAAAACGAACAAGGGGACCAATTTTGGGAAAAGGGAAAAACCCCCCTGAGTCAAGGGATGTTTGGAAAATTTTTTTTTAGTCTTAGAGTTGTCAGGGAAATGGAAAAAATCTGGGGAGTGAAGAGTGGAAAACAAATTTTCCCTAAAAAAGCCTTTTTAAAAAGAGGTAGACAAAATTTATGGAGCAGGGGGGGAGAGTGAATTTGTATCGACCCCTGAAGAGGTGGGGGGAAAGGGGCTATGACTCGACCCCCTTTCAAACCCAAAATTGGTGAGTACAAAAGATAACAGAATTTAAAAACACGGGGAGAGAAAAGAAATGGGTAGATTGATTTTCTTGGACTGCAAGAAGGCCCTTTGATACAGTTCCTCACAAGAGATTTTGTCAAAAGCTAGGGGGACAGAAACGTAAACAGGAAAGGCAAGAAAGGGTCGAGAAAAACTTTACAGGGGGCAACCCAAAGGTCATTTTACATGCGAGGGGTCCCAAAATGGGCCCAGTGAGAGCGGGGTTCCCCAGGGGCAAACCCAGGGCCAGTGCTGGTTTTTTGGGTTTCGTGAATGGGCATAAAAGGGAAAGGGTGACTCAGAAGTGTCCCCGTTTTTCAGATTATGTGAAATTTTAAAGAGGGGAATTAAATCGGGGTGAGGACAGGAGGGGCTACAAAAAGAACCCGAACAGGCCAAGCCCGGGCCACAACTGGCCCTTGAAAATTTAAAAACCGCCAAATGCAAAGGGCAAGAAAATCGGGGAAGGGGAAAAAAGACCGCAGACAGGGGGGTATAGGGTAGATGGCCAAAGGGCCGCAAACCTCACTCAAGGAAAAAGGAAACTTGGGTAGTATAATGCCGCGCACAACTCCTGAGGGGTAAAATCAAAAAAAGATAACTGCGGGAGCCATGGGCCCTGGCAAAAACCCAATAATAGCGTTCCCATACCCCAGTAAAGGGAAACGTTTTTAAAGGGCTCTGTACACCGTGTTACGTCAAGGGGCCCCTAATTTGGGTATGCGCACCCGTTTAGAACCCCACACCTGGTCAAGCACCAAAGAAATTAGAGAAAGTTCAAAGGTTTTTCCCAAAAAGGGGGGGCTAGGCAAAGAGCTAAGGGGGGGATGTCCTACGAAGAAAAAAACAATGGAAATCGGGCCCCGGGGAACTGGAAAGGGCAGGGGGGTTAGGGAAGCATGAAAACGAGTATTATAAACGCGAAGGGAAATTTACAAGGGGGACAGAGACAGGGTGTTTCCCAGATATTTGGGGCACAGGAAAACAATTTTATCGCAAAATTTGAAGTTTGAAGACTCTATGAATGAAAGCGATGTTAGGAAATATTCTTCAGGGCCCCTAGGAAATTTTTCAGGAAGTGGAACAGTATGGAAAATGATATGGAGGGAGGAACTATACATAATTTAAAAAAAGGTTGATAAAGCTCAAGGGGCAGAGAGAGAAGGGCCTAGTACGACCAGTGAAGAGGCGGGGCCCGGAGATGAATCGGGAAAAAAATTTGTGAGTAGCAAGGACTTACTGAGGAGCACACATACCCAGGAGTTACTGAGAGTGCACAACCAGTGTAGGACTTACTGATGCACAAACAGCAACCAGGACTTACTGAGAGTGCACAACGAGTAGCCAGGACTGACTGAGAGTACACAACAAGTAGCCAGAACTTACTGTAAGTGCACAACCAGTAGCCAGGACTTACTGAGTGCACAACCAGTAGCCAGGACTTCCTGAGAGTGCACAACCAGTAGCTAGAACTTATTGTGAGTGCACAATTAGTAGCCAGGACTTACTGTGAGTGCACAACCAGTAGCCAGGATTTACTGTGAGTGCACAACCAGTAGCCAGGACTTACTGTGAGTGCACAAACAGTACTTATTGAGATTGTAGATAAATGGTTGATAAATTAGACACACGTGCAACATTTAGGTATCTTAACTGAGGAAACGTTTCGCCACACACATTGGCTTCATCAGTCCTATACAAAGAAGAATTGTGAAGATCAGAAGGAATTTGAGATAATCTGTCCCTCAGCCTGGAGTCGATGTAACCAGTCCATTAACCTTGAAAAGAATACAGCACCTTGGACAAATCTACAGGTGGAAGTGTAGGTCATGCATATAGGTTAGGCCAGCGTAGAATTCCTTGTAACAAGATCCTAAGATGTTGCTGTGTCGGAGAGGAATGTCGATAAACGGATCAAAGAACTGAATGTCTGCAGGATATCAGCATATTTGCGAGTATGCTATAGCTCAATTGCTGGCGCACTCAGCCCACACACTGAGGTCTGGGGATCGATCCCCGGTGCGGATGGACACATTAGGACGTGTTTCCTTAAGTCACCTACTATCACTGTTCACTTATCAGTAAAATAGGTACCTGGGTGTTATTCGACTGGTGTGGGTCGCATCCTGGGACAAAACTAACCTAATTTGCCCGAAATGCTCTGCATAACAAGGGACTTTCTATATAGTAGTATGTCATTGATGTCAGCTAGGACTGTATACCTTGTACATGTACTTGTAGTAAATAAAGATATTATTATTATTATTATTATTATTATTATTATTATTATTATTATTATTATTATTATAATATTATTATAAACATAACCACGATTTTTAAAGAGGTGGACCGGTAAGCCAGTGGAAGGCCTCGGTCAGATGACCAAAAGCTCCAGCTGTGGGTCTTCATATGACTAAGACCCACACCAGGAAACACTTGTCCTGTTTCCTGACAAACATTATACCTACCATATACTGTATTCTTTTCAAGACTGAGGGACTGATTACCTCAAACTCCTTCTGACCTTCATCATTCTTCTTTGTATAAGACTGATGAACTCACTGTGTGGCAAAATATTTCCACAATAAAGATACCCAAGTGTTGCATCTGTGTCTGATTTATCAACTTACTGAGAGTGTACAGCCAGCACTTACTGAGAGTGTACAGCCAGCACTTACTGAGAGTGTACAACCAGCACTTACTGAGGTGTACAACCAGCACTTACTGAGAGTGTACAACCAGCACTTACTGAGAGTGTACAACTGGCACTTACTGAGTGTACAACTGGCACTTACTGAGTGTACAACTGGCACTTACTGAGAGTGTACAACCAGCACTTACTGAGAGTGTACAACTGGCACTTACTGAGTGTACAACTGGCACTTACTGAGTGTACAACTGGCACTTACTGAGAGTGTACAACCAGCACTTACTGAGAGTGTAAAAACCAGCACTGACCGAGAGTGCAACAACGGGCACTTACTGATTTTTAACAATACTGGGTGGGGCCACTTACTGAGTGTACAACTGGCACTCTTACTGAAGCGAGTGTACAACCAGCACATACTGAAGTGTACAACCTCACTTTCTAATATACTTTTACTGAAGTAGTACAACCATCACTTACTGAGTAGGTACAACAGCACTTACTGAATTCGGTACACACCTCTCACTTACTGAAGAGTGTACAGAGCCAGCACTTACTGAGAGTATGTACAACCAGCACTTACTGAGAGTGTGAGCAACCAGCACCTCACTGAGTTACAAAAAGGCACTTACTGAGGTGTATACAAACCATCACTTACTAGAGAGTAACAAACAACCAGCACAACACTGAGAACAGTACAAACCAGCACTTCTGAGATGTAACAATCCACAGCACTTACTGAGTGTACAACTGCAACTTACGCACATGTACAACCAGCACTTACTGATGTACAACCAGCACTTACTGAGTCGTACAACCAGCACTAAACTGAGAGTTGTACACTAGCCACATACTGAATGTACAACTGGCACTTACTGAGGTTTACAACCACACATAGACATGAGTGTACCAACCAGCACTTACTGACGAGTGTACAACCAGCACTCTACTGAGAGTGTACAACTGTCACTTACTGAGATTGGACAACTGCACATACTGAAAGTGATACAACCAGCACTATACAGAGTTGTACAACCAACGACTTTACTGAGAGTGTCAACTGGCACTTACTGAGGTCGGTACAACCAGCACTTAACAGTGTGTACAACTGGCACTTACTGAGTGTACAACTGGCACTATACTGATGTACAACAGGCACTTATACTGAGAGTGTACAACTGAGCACTTACTGAGTGTACGAACAGCACTTACTGAAGTGTACAAACCACACTTTATAACATGCAGAGTATCAACCCAGCACATTACTGAGAGTTGTACAACGACACACATGACTAGTGAGTGTACAACCAGCCACATACACTGAGGTTTACAACAAGACACTTAACTGAGAGATTACATACCCGCAACTTACTGAGATTGTACAACCAGCACTTACTGAAGTAGTGTAACAACCAGCCTTGTACTGAGAGTATGTACAACCAGCACTTACTGAGAGTGTACAACCACACTTACTGAAAGATGTACAACCAGCTACTTTACTGAGAGTGTACAACCAGCACTTACTTAGAGTGTACACAGCACTTACAGAGGTGTATCTCTACAAACCAACACACTTTAAAACTGAGTCACAACCAGACACTTACTGAGTCACAGTGTAACAACCCAGCACTTACTGTGAGAGTGTTACAACAGACACTTACTGAGAGTGTACATCCAGCACACTTACTGAGAGTGTACAAAAACCAGGCACTTACTGAAGTGTACAACTCACAGCACTAACTGAAGAGTGTACACACCAGACACATTACTGAGAGTGTACAACCAGCACAAAAAATATAATAAAAAAGCGAGATATAAAGTAGATAATATAATATAAAATTACTGAGAAGTGGTACAACCAGCACTTACTGAGAGTTGTACAACCACACCTTACATGAAGTGGGCACAATCAGCACTCAGCATTTCCCACTTAAAAGCGACAGGATAACGCAAGCCATGAATTGTGTCGTTCGGTGGCCAGTATATGTACGACATACACTCAACCATAACAAATCCCGCTGCCGAGCGCATGTCTTGATAGTTATGGTACCGTCGACATGCGTGGGAAGCGTAGTAAATAGTTTACACATAGCTATATCTATCTTAATTACAATAATAAGAGGCTTGACAGAGCCCCGGCAGAGAGATATAAAAAAGTGAAGCACACCGCCATATGCGTAGCTGCCAACTGTTGCTAGAAAGAAATACGACACGTCACGTAAGTAAGTATTGAAGTAACTTACGGACAGTAGTCTGGTCTTTCTCGTAGTAACATGTAACACACTGTTAAGTGGACTAAAACGTCTATTTTAAGTGCTATAAGATCTTATACTTATATGCTGTATTGTAGTACATTTAATTGGTAAAAAAAGCGTATGTAGAAGTGCAGAATATAAGCGCACATATAATGGTATACGCTAATACACGAACATGAATAGAGTATAATACACGTACATATATATGGTCATAAGAGAAAATTTAGATCTAAAATATGCCCTACCATTTTGAGGTAAAACCAAGAGTTTTACCTGGAGAGAGTAAGTCCGGGGGTCAAACGCCCCCGCGGCCTGCGGCCCGTCTGTCAACAGCTACACATTTACTATCTGATAGGTATCAACATTTAATTGGTATAAGAGTTTAACATTTAAGTGATATACAGCGTAAAATTCTCTAAAGGGTAGTAGCATAGCATTCTTTAAGTGGCATTAGTGTACATTTAAGTAGAAATACGCGTACATATAATGGTGGGTAGTAGCATATATTTAAAGTGGTAGTAGCGAAACATTTTAAGTGTAGTAGCATATATTTAAGTGGTAGCAAGCGTCATTTAAATGGTAGAGACAGCGTATATTCTAAGTGGTAGAAGCGTACATAAAAATGGAAGTATCGTACATTTAAATGGTTAGTATATAACGCGTATCATTTAGAGTGGAGTATTAAGCGTACATTTAAATGGAGTTCGGACGCTACATTTAAGTGGAAGTAGCGTACATTTAAAGTGGTATTAATCGTAACATTTAAGATGGTAGTAGCGTAACAATAAGAGTGGTAGATGCGTACATATAAGAGCAGGTAGTAGCGCACCTTCCGACGTACCAGTAATCCTGGCAGGTGTGGTGTTTTTTTCTTCAGGAAACACAAAGTATCCCTGAGTAGCGCGTCTTAGTTTTGACTGTATTCTCGTGCACTGTCCCCCTGACCCGTTCACTGATCCCCTCTGAAGCCGATCTACTGTCCCCCTGAGACCCGCTGTCACTACCACACCCCCTGACCCTCTCACTGTCCCCTGACCCGTTCACTGTCCCCTGACTACCGTCACTGTCCCCATAGACACCGTTCACTGATCCCAATGACCCGTACACAGATCCCTGACCCTTCACTGTCCCACTGCACCCGTTCACTGTTCCCCTGACCCTTCACTGGCCCTACCCTGACCGCTTCACTGCCCCCTGCCCGTTCACTGTCCCCCTGACCCGTTCACCTGTCCCCTGACAGACACCGTTTCACTGTCCCCCTGACCCGTTCACTATCCCCTAACCTGTTTCTCTGTCCTCTGACCCGTTCACTTGCCCCCTGACCCGTTCACTGGTCCTCTGACACCGTTTCACTGCCCCCTGACCCTTTCACTGTCCCCTGATCCCGTTCACTGTCCACCTGAACCGCCGTTCACTGTCCCCCTGACGAACGTTTTCACTATCCCCTGAACCTTTTCGACTGTCCCTCTGACCCGTTCACTGCCCCCTGAATCAGCCGTTCACTGTCCTCTGACAATCCGTTCACTGCCGGCCCTGACCCCCGGATTCACTACCCCTGACCCTTCACTGTCGATCCTGCTCCGCTCTACTGTTTCCTTACTAGCCGTTCAAAGACACTGTCTTCTGACCGTTCACATGTCTCCCTGACTACCGTTCAATGTCTACTGACCCGTTCACTGTCCCTACTGACCCGTTCCTGTCCCCTGACCCGTTCACTGTCTCCTTACCCTTTCACTGTCCTCCTGACCCGATCACTTGTCCCCTGACCCGGATCACACTGTCTCCGACCCGTTCACTGTCTACTTGAACGCCTCTCACTGTTTTCCTACCCGTTCACTGTCGCCCTGACCCGTTTCTACTCTGTCTACTGCACCCGTTGCACAGTCTACTGACCAACTCAACTGTCCCCCTGACCGTTCACTGTCTACTTACTGACCCGTTCACTGTCCCCTTGAACCCGTCACTGCTACAGACCCCGGGTTTTATGTGTTTCACTGTTCTACTGACCCTTATCACCTGATCCCCTGAACCCGTTCCTGTCTACTTGGCACGTTCACATGTCCCACTGACCACTTCACTGTCTACTGTTCCCGCTTTCACTGCGCTACTGACCCGTTCACTGCCTCTGAACCCGTCCACAGTCTACTGACCCTGTTCACTTTCCTGAGGCCCCCTCTAGTTCCTAAGAGTCTTGGAACTTCCTCTTAATTCCTAGAGTCTAGGATCTTCCCTCAGTTCCTAGAGTACCTAGGAATCTATCCTCATAGTAACCTAGAGTCTAGGTCTATCTCCCTCTAGTCCTAGAGGTCTAGAATTACCCTCTAGATCCTAGAGCATCTTGGATCATCCCTCTAGATCCCTAGAGTCATAGGATCTTCCCCTAGATCCTAGACTCTACAAATTCTTCCCTCTAATCCTATAGTTCCCTAGATCATCACCTTTTATGTCCAAGAGCTAGGATCTTCCACTCTAGATTCTAGACATACTCTAGGATCTTCTCCTCTAGATCCTAGAGTCTAGGTTCATCCCTCTAGATCCATAGAGTCTAGGATCTTCCCTCTAGATTCTAGACATACTAGGACCACACCCTCATAACGAAAGTATGGAAGGACCAACAGCCGACACCTGCCTCTCTCTGCTTCCTATCTGACTGACTCACATTATGATCAAATTGCGATTCCTTTATACGGACCAGTACTAATTTTCCTCAAACCTTATACTTATCTAATCACAGTGATTAAGTTCAAGCTGACTCATAATAAGGACCAACAAAACTTTTTGATCACGCATAGCATTGCACGATATGTTTTGTTAAAGTTAGTCACACAAACTCTCGAACCTACTTTAATAAGACGGAATGGCTTTGCTCGATTGTTTTGCGTTTCTTGTAAACTTCCCTAGCTGTTGATTTATGAAGTGTTTCAAAACGGAATTCTTCTAAAAAAACACTTTGACTAAGCTGGTAAAGTTAGCATATGAAATCATCAGGTCAGAGACAAATTTGGTTTTCGGATTAGAATATAGATGCCACTCATAGATAAAGGCCAAAGTAATATCTACAAACCATACAATTGCCTAATTTGGAGTGTCACCTATAGAAACACTGTAACGCAAATTTATAGCAACACTGCACATCAGGTATAAAACGTCATCCCAAGTTCACTGTATGGGATTGATGAGGCTCTCAGACAATCAAGTACTTATTGGTTATCGTACTCCGCTAACACACAATGCTGGCAGGAGATAGGAACAAGGTGGATTTAGAGATCATTGTACAAAGGTGCACAAATTTTCAAGAACTCATTACAAGAATTCACCTGCACAAATTAACTGTTACTATAAAAGGGACTTACAGGGTGGTAATGCCTGCAGATAATCGTTTTTAAACCTTTAGCTACTGTCTCGGCAGTCATCTATCTGCAATAGAACTAACACACAATATCTGTGAAATGGTCTACCATAACACATAGATATGTTATAGCCCTGAGGGAACACTGAGAAATTAGTTAACACAAATCTAGCGCAACTCTTTCCCACGGTTCCTCGTAGTAGTTGTGATACACTGGATTTGATAGGACCATTATCATTACGCTTCTATGACTGCTAAGCAGACACTACATTTACTTATCAAACTCAGAAATAAATCAGTTGCCAAACGAGGCCTAAAGAAGTATTTAATCTGGCTTCTGTTTTACAACTGAACGTGATCCATACCAGGGTGTGCAACACCTGGTACATATGCGAGAACTAGCTGTATGGATACTACATACACTAGTGACTGAGGCAAGTATACCACTGGAATAACTCTTCTGCCTAGGAGTACCCAACTCGGCTGTTCGATACAGTAATTTCCTTGTTTCATGGACACAAACAAGTCACAGAATGGTGCTGGTGGCTTCACAATCAGAATAAAGATCTTCCATGAGGCAGGAAACGAATCACACCAAGACCCAGGGATCTGTTAGTTGAGCATACTTTACATCCACAGCACTAGAAACTATACTAACGATATCGCGATAAGGCATATCTGGAGCGCCAACATTAATCTGACTTGGCCAGGTATGTGTTCAAAGTGGGAATTGAACTCTTGGAACTAGTCCTAGGTCCATCTGGCATAAACCTTAACCAGATAGGTTGTTATGTACTTCGTGTAATAAAGGTATCATGGGGAGCATGGTCGCGTATATCAAGACATGAACATATACTGATAAATTTGTCTCGGAATGCTTACATAAAGATCATACTATTGCTAAAGCTACTTGCCATTTACTGTATATAATTACTTTCAGCCTCGAAATGACTTATCGGCTTAGCAAATGCAACTGCGTTGTATTGCCATCAGTCCTTCTGAAGCTACACGTAACGGCACACATATATGCCAATAAGAACTAGTCAATCCAGTCGGACTCAGAGAAGGGCTTAGAAAAAATCCTGGAAAATTCAAATTGTGAGACAGAAATTGTTAGCTATTTCTTTAAGGGCTGACACTTGGTCGAATGCTCTTTAGTACACTTGACCGAAGGTCACAAACAAAAGGAGCATCTTTCCTTAAGCAACCAGTTAAGGAGCAGCTATGGAAGAAAAAATTGGCAAAGAAAGATCTATAAAAAACCTGGCTAAAGACCCACAAACGAGATCTTACCCTTACGGACATCAGTACAGTTTTGTCGACAGTCTACGGGAAAATTTAGTACTGCAGTAAATTTACACTTTGGTCAGAGTCCGTAAAACCCCTCTTAAGAGTGACTACGTGACCCAAGAAACTTAATACCTGATCTGAAAAATTCACCCATTAGGACAACTTAGATCTTTAATTGGCTTCTTCAAGCCTTACACATACTACATCAAGTCTTTTCAAGTGTATCCACGTCTTAGACATGACGATAAACGTCATCTAAAATACCACAAATAAAGTGCATATAAACCTATGAACCTCTAGAAGAATATGTAGCATCATGAGCCTACGAGAACGTGATAGGAGGAGGATCGAATCCATACAACGCCATTAATGAGGAAGAGATAATCCCTGTAGAGTGGGAATGCAGTTACTAGCACTTATGGCTGTCCTCATGAAAAGAGGGACTTGCCAAAATCCTTGTAACAAATTCCATGTTGAAAAGACTTTGTTATCTCCTCCGATTTACGTAAAAGATCACACAGTACAGGGAGTGGGAAGCGATCTGGAATATTTTTCCCCCGCGTTAACGTCCTAAAGTCAATCACCTGGGCGCATACCATCCTTCTGTAGGTAGCTAGAGTCAAGGCGCATTCCAAGGTGAAATGCATAGTGCAATAACTTCTCATCACACCAAGCTAGTTGATTGATCAATTCTTCTCACTAGCAACTTGTGAATTGAGGAGAGCATACTGTACGCAGGTATATAGATAGGTACATTAGAAATTAAGTACCGAAGGTACTCAAGTGAATATGAAGGACAATAAGTTCGTTATACCCATCGATCGTCACCTGGTAAGGCAATGAGCTTTAACGACGTTTCGAGACACAACAGAGCAACAAACGCATCTGATACTTCACTGAGGAAGTCAGTGGCGCGCTAAGTCTTTCTCCTCAACTGGTGAAACAATTGATCCGGTGAAGTTAGGATTATGGTCTCTCCCGGTAGAAAGAGCAACGACCTAACTGTCTGTGACAACTCATCCTACTACCTGAACAGGTAAAGATAGTGAACAAGGACAACCAAGATTGGTATATGCTCTGAAACAACACTGTGACCAGAAGGTGATTAGATGAGGCAAGAATGGACTACTATCTCTGGACAACATATGTAAAGGATGATCAAACAACATAGACTTTATAATAATCTTTGCGGGACAAGGAATCAGCGTCATGTCCTCCTAGACATTAACACCATCTATGAAACTAGGAAAAACAACAACACACTCTAGTGAGGGCACTACTGCGACAGAAACGTGCTTTCTGCAGACGGTTGCATGTGCGACATCAACAGGAATATGCATTACTAGTTATATCAAGTCTAATTGTTATTCCGACAAGACCATCCCACTGTGGAGACAACTAACAACTTGAACAAAGCAACCATTCCAGGTATAGGCAGACAGGCACATCAAGGTAGTCAGAGTTCCTCGAACATCTGATGTAAACTGGACACTATCTTGCAAGTCTGAAGTTGCAGGAACACAGACAGGAAGTGACAGGATCAGACATGCCTGACCGCTTGGGTTACGACACAAACCTTGGAAAATGCACTGCCGTAAGAGACTTAATTCGAATCGTCGTACCTCCTGCGCAGTAAAGCAGATCGCGGACATACTCCAAAGTAGGTAAACTGCCACCCACGAAATGGTACGATCAAGTCATTCAATTTGGGGACACATGCGTCACATCGATAAGGGTCGAGCACAAAACGTAAGAATCTACGTCACTAAGAAAGCAAATCCCGACAGTATAAGGTCACCAGGAAAGATAATGACTGGTACGACAACAAGGAAGGAAGCATGAGTCCTCTACCTGGATAGAAAAAAGTGAGAGGAAGTCCTACCTCGAACACGCAGGTGAGAACCAAGCTACTCCACTAATGGAGGACACCAAGAGTCGGTTTCACTGATCGAGAATGAATAACATGTCGTAACTGCTTATCCCAACACCAAACTAGACACATGATAAATATTGACATTGCGCAACAGAGTCATGAACAAATGAAACGGGCGCATTAGCTTGAACATGAATGCTAGCTACTATTCAGGTCAATTTGGTTTGCATATGGAAGTTAAATGCAAACAACAAGTGTGGATTGTCAACGAGAAAAGATTTGTTCCACTTCCATCCCCAAAATCATCTACGTCAGAGACGTGTGAAGCAACATCATCAGTCAGGATTGTCATTCTCGAGACTGACTTAAGGTCTGTCCCTCTGGGCCCCGGCCCAAAACAAGGAATTGTGAACGGGGGAAGTGTACCCCATTTATTCACTACTGTCAGCCTATGGGACGGTTTTGACTGGGGTGCACGAATTCCCCCCCGAATTGTAAGAATGAGCCTGAGTAGACTTCTGGTACACAGTTTGAGACAACCGACGTACATGTAATCCCTCTAGCGGAGTTCTTGCGGTTGGAACGGCCCACGAAAAGACCCTAGAGTACTAGAGAAGGTTGTAGCAGTAGCCCAGAGCAGACACTTAGATGTGTCATGTTCCATGTCCTATGGCGTATCTATGTGATAAATTAGCAGAGTAGGGAAATCTGACTAGGTACTCATCATCAGCACACGCCTCTTAGGGTGACTAACAGGACAATTTAATTGGCAACTATTCCACGGAAACCACAGTTGTTAACAATTCCGCTGACACTTTGTTTACTGTAAATGATACTTAAACATGAATACTACGAGGTTTAAATGACTCTGTACACTGAGGCTTCCCTTGGTGATCGCTAGATGGATGACGACCACAATTTGTACACTGTGGCGCAAACAGAAGAGGTGTGCAGACTGAGGGCCAGGTTATTAAGAAATTACATTTGATACTGGAGAAAGTGATAACCCTGGGGGCACACAGGGATACGTACATGATTTTAGGGCTGAAAGTAGGTTCCATCGTCAACAGTCACAGGAGGATTAGCCTCATAATGACACACAACGTAAGCAGCGGTCATTAGTTCTTTTGATTGCCCTGTGATTTCTGAGTTAAAGTGGAAGGGGTAAGAATACTCACGTAGGCTGGTAGTACGATATAGATATAACGAAAGTATGGAAGGCAACCAACAAGCCGACATCCTCTCTTTTGCACCCTATTCTTGGACTGACTCACAGTGCATATTGTAGGGGTTGGTTTGAAATCCTGGTCCTGCTATCAATGGTTCCATCACAATATGAATACAGTCAGACGATACAATGCAGAGATGCTGTGTAGTGAGTCCTCTACTGTACACAGTTATACTGAGGTAAACGTGGTTTACTAGGAACTGTAATACTACTAGTAGACCTCTAAGACCTAGAGGTTCTAGGATCGTCATCCCTGCACAATCCTAGACTCATTATAATCTTCCCTGCTAGACCTGAGAGTCCTGAAAATCATCCCCTTCTAGTCCTAGACAGTGGGGGGGTCCTAGGAGTCTTCACTCTAAGAAGTCTAGAGTCTAGGATCTTCCCTCTAGATCTTCTATTAAGACTCTATATCTATGCGCCTCTGTATCCTAGGAACTATATTTCTTCCTGTCCTCAGATCCTAAGCAGTCAGTAGGAACTGATCACCTCACGGTCCTAGAGTCAAGAGAAACAGTTCCCTCTAGAGTACCTAGAGTCTAGGATCTTACCCTCGTAGATCCTAGAGTCTAGGATCTTCCCTCAAGACGCCAGACTCAGATTAATCTTACCCTCTAGAGTTCCTAAAGTCTAAAATCAACCCTCTAGGATTCCTAGAGTCTAGATCTTACCTCTCGATTCTAGGAGAGTCGGGCTAGGATCTATCCCTCTCTCTAGAACCTAGACTCTATAATCCTTCCCTCTAATTATTCCTAGACTCTATAATCTTACTTTCCCTCTAGAATCCTAGAGTCCCTAGGATCATCCCTCGTCGAGTCCTAGAAGTCTATGATCTTACCCTACTATAGATGCTAGAGTCTAGATCTTTCCCTCTGCGTAGAATCCTAGTCTAGGATCTTCCCTTTCTAGAATCCTATGACTCTAATTGAATCTTCCCTCTAGACTCCTAAGAAAGGTCTAGATCATCCCTCTAAGGACCTAGAAGTCTCAGGTTCTTCCCTCTAGATTCTAGAGTTCTAGGATCTGTCCCTCTAGATTCCTAGAGTCCGAGGATCTGTCACTCTAGATACCTAGACTCTATAATTTCCCTCTAGATCCTAGAAGTGTCTAGGATATCCCTATAGTCCTAGTGTCTTTTGGTTCTTCCCTCTGGATTCTGAGTCTAGGATCTTCCGCCTCTAGGATCCTAGATTCTAGGTTCTTCCTCTATAAAAGTCTTAATCTCTATAATTTTCTGCTGGTTAGATCCTAGAGGTCTAGGATCTTCCTCTTAGATCCTAGAGTCTAGGATCTTCCTCTAGATCCTTTGAGTTCTGGGATCTTCCTCTAGAGTCTAGATCCTACAGTCTAGGTTCCTTCCCTCTAGATCCTTGAGTCGGGGATTTCCCTTCTAGATGTCCCAGACAGTCTAGGTTCTCTCCTCTAGTATCCTTGAGTAGGGAATCTTCCCCTAGATCCTCACAGTATAGGTATCTTCCTTAGGGATCCGCTTGGAGTCTGGGGATCTTCCCTCTTGAGGGAGAGATCTTCATTGTGATTCATTAAATAAACTGGATGTGTTTATAACGAATACAATTAAGATGTAGAATATGAATAACAATGAATGGTGTACGTCTCAACAAGCTTCTGACAGCTTATACCTTTGTACCTCATGTCCAAACCTTATTGAAAAAATGGTCTGCACCTTAATTATTTTTTTAGCACTATTTGTAGTATTAATTATTATTAATGTATTATTACGCATCTATTTGTTGTATTATTATTATTAATTTTTATTAGCACTTCTTTGTGTTTTATTATTATTAATTATTATAAGTCACTATTTGCTTTATTTACTTATTATTAGTTTCTAATATATATTATTGTATTATTAATGATTATTATTATTATTATTATTATTTATTACTGCTAGCTTTAATATTTATTATACTATTATTCATTTTTATTATTATTAACCATTTTTTTTTTTATTATTATAATAATAATTATTATTATTATATGAAAGTGCTAGATCCAGAAGGCAATACTCTTAATCTTCAACCGAGTGACAGTTCACACGCCGAGACCTGGGAGTGATGATGTCAGTAATCTTTAGTTGTATCAGTTACAGTTAGTATATAGTGACTGTCATGTGTCACCGTTACTGATTCACGGTTTCCCCCCACCACTTACATGATCACTGACCCATTGCTGAGTCATTCTGCGACACAGCTTTGTTGTCTGAATGTCGCTCGCCCTCCGGCTAATGTAGTCAGTTCAGAGTAGGGTAGCAGAGACGAAGGTTCAGGCTTGGCGGTTTCCTCTATGTACTCCTTAATTTATAAGTTACCCAACCTCTCCGATAGTGGTGTAATTAACCCAGTCCATATTGTGTACACAATCACACGACAAGTGAGACTGTGTGTACGCGTTAACTTTTAAGATAAGGAGATTGCTGAGCCAATGAAGGTTACTCTTTAAGTCCCTTGTTCCTCTAGGCTGAATATTGTTGTATACTGGACGGCCTCACTCAAGACAGGCCATACTGATGAGCAGTTAATGTATTAGTTAATAGAGGAACTTTTCTGGCTCACGCCGATTGAAGCCACTGTGTGGCGAAACGTTTCTTCAATAAGGTTCCCTTTATGTTGCATAAGTGTCTCATTCTTCAACTTGACAGTTTTCAAAAAACCCATTCTATCACATTTGTGAACTTTCAATGCTCGTATACACTTAAATCAAGCATGCTGTGAACTACTGGTGAATGCTTGAAGGTCCTCTATGATAACACAGACCTGACGGATGGTGCATAGTACCTACAAGAAAAAAACGCAGTGGCGCGAGGATATAGATACGAGAGAGCTCTGAGGTCGGAGGTTCACGACTTTTTCTTGCCGCCTCATGGCATGAGGAATATTACCACAAGCTTCTGACTGGTCTTCAGTAGAGAGAAAAATGGACAAATTCCTTAAGTTACTTCCCGATCAGGCCGGGATGTGGTTAGAAACGTTGGATATGAGTGCAGCCAGCAGTAAAAGCTTGGTGGATCAGACGGTTGATCACCAGGTAGATTGGGTCTAAAAACCGGGCAGTGGTGGTGTTGACCAAGAAGATCCTTCAGTTTTTATTTCATGTATTTTCTAAGGTATTCTACAGTATTCTTCATATATCAGGCTCCCTAGAAGATCAACATGTCCTTTATTGTTAGACTCGGTGAAAGGTGATTATAATGGTTTTCTCTTGAGCTCTTGTTACATCTTGAGGTCAACTCAGTGAACATAAGTATGTAGTTCCGCGTGCAACAAAGCGGGTTGTATCGGGATCAAACCTGCCTCAGCAGGTGCCGAAAGAAATAACTTCTACTCAACCAAGCATGATGGATGGCACTATGGTCGTTTCACTCGCAAGCTGTGCTAATGGTCTTTTAGCATCCACTTTCCTCTCTCTCTATCTCTCTTCTCTCTCTCTCTCTCTCTCTCGCACTTCCCTCTCCTATACTGTAGTCTGTCAGAAATACCATAAGGTGGACTCAGTGAAGTGTGTAGTTGGTACCTCACACGAACCTGTTGTCATTTTTATACTGAGACTGGCAAGTTACTCTGAATTTGTATTTTTATATACTGTGAGGACCGTGATTTGTAATCCAGTGTTACATCATGTTATACTGTGAGAATGATGTAACTCAGTTGTTGAATCATGTTATTACTGTGAGAACAGAGATTGTACTCTGTGGTCTGACATCCTGTTATAATGTGAGAGGTAGAGATGTATTCAAGGTGTTGCAGCATGTTATTACTGTGAGACAGAGATGTACTCAGTGTTGCATGGCTTCTGTGCTACGCGCCGAGGACTAGATTAGTGACTTTAATTTCATCAGGTCCAAATCCCGTCAGTGTTACAAGTGGCCTGGGACTCGTCACAACTCTGCAAGCCAGATGTTCATGGGCAACACGGCCTCGGGTCTACGCAAACATTCTCCTTCCATATGTGTACATGTGGCGGTAGGTGGGTGGAGTGCCAGGTTGGATAGTGTACAGTTTGAGAAGTGGTGTTGTTGTAGGTGGGGTTAAGGGTCAAGTGGGACGCAGTAGTGATGTTTTATGTGAGTGTAGGTGGATAGCGATAGTGATATGTCAGGGTGTTGGCTGTGTGGGTCATCACAGGTAAGTAACTCCACGTCTAAGAGCGATGTTGTGCCGCCGCTTAACGTCTTTGACAGGTCAGTAGACATGGTATTCTGAACCATATTGTAATCACTGGCTTCTCCACATGGTTAAGTTAAGTCTTGTGCTGGCAGCAGCAGTGACAGGCCACGCTGCGTTACATCTAATAATAATACACATGAAGACACAGAAACTATACTTGTGTGTGCTTACTCATAAAACGTCCTCTTGAACATCCGTCTTCAACATTACATTCTAGGGGTGCAATGTCGATATATTTAGGCGGTTGTTTCTCTGATCACTGAGTAAAACTATGGCGCTGCCTTCCAGGCAATGGTATTCTTACATTGTTTTTGTTGCTTTTAAAATAACAACAAACTTTGTTTTTTTACGTTTTTGATAAACAGAATCGTGCCGCGTTAACTGGTACAACTTACCAACTAACTAAAGGGACAGTACCTGCCTAGGTGTATCTGACCCTGCGTAGGGTTATATTGGCTGCTGAGGAAAATACTCAGGATGATTCTTACGTAATGATATTACTATTAGAGGGTAATTTACTTATTTATATAAAATAATTAAGACTCTGCGATGAAGGGGACACCTTTGAAGTGGTATATTGCGTCTTAAAACATACATTTATGAGTCAACTAAAAACTCAAGTGTTTAATATCTTACTTACATGACAGTAGTGAGTTCGGATAAGAAAAGGAAGAGAGAGAGAGACAGAGAGAGAGAGCGTGACGTGAGAAGGGGGCGGAGAAGGAAGAGAGAGGTGAGTCCTCTGCTTGGATGGTTGTCAGTGATGTATCATGACCTTACTGATCTTTAAGATAATCGTTAATGACACGCGATTTGCAAAATAAACCATACCCCCGTATGGGAATTTGAAGCCGCGGTCATAGAGTTCTCAAAACTCACAGCCCGTCGCGCTAAACCACTAGACCAGCTAGCCACAATAGAATTCATCACTAGGTATATTCTACACCATAGGAAGGTAGCACAGGCCCTCGTGTGACCACAATTGACTAAGTTTTTCAGAACGAACTCAGCTAGCGTTGTCGTGACGACTCTAGCTCAAGTCCCTTCACTTGCGTTGTCATTACGAATTTCTTATAAGTCATAGTTGACAGGCAGTTGGGTGAGGGACTTGAGCTAGAGTTCGTCACGGCCCACGCTAGCTGGAGATTCGTTCTGTATTAACTTGCATTTGTGGTCACTAGAAGGTGCCATGTGCTAACTTTCTATGAGTGTAGGAAATATACAGTTGGATGATTCTTTTTGTGGACTAGATGGTTAGTGGTGTTTAGCGCGACTGGGTGGAGTTTTGAGATCTAATGAACGCGGGTTCAATTCCCAAGCCGCGGGGTATGGTTTATGACCTTACCTGTTCCATGTTACTTTCCCTCACTGGCAGGCATGACATCAGCCCACACCATACTCTCCCTCTCCTCCGTGGCTTCCCTCGACCTCTCAACCTCAACACTCCCCCATCCTCTTAACCTCGCCTACTGTTGACCTGAACCAAGGATACTGCCTCACCACCTCCTACTCACTCACTCTGCCGCCCACAGAAAAACCTTACTATATATGTCAGTGTCTACGTGACTGGTCAGACTTAGCGGCGGACTTCACGTTTCCTAATATGTGGAGCGTTACTTACTTGTGATGCACCCACTACAGCCAACACTGTTGTACCTTACCTCCCACTTGACATATTCTCCTTCTTCACCCAGACTTATAGACCACACTACTGCATCCCTACTGATATTACAACCCAGTACACAAAACACATCTACCCTAGTGCCACTCTAACAATTTTACACCACTCAGACACATCTACCACATAACATGGCGGCACCCACTACTCCCACACTACCTCTTTTCACGTAGCACTCCCCTTGTTTTCCTTTCCCACGTGGTGCTATCCACTTCCACCACACATGGAACGCAGTGTCACTGATGACAGGCTTCACCTTGGTCATTCCTCCCCTGCCCTCATGAAGGGTATATATGTTATGTTTACTATAGATCCATAGGGGCGAACCAATCAACACATGTTCTTCCCGCACTGACGTCTACCTGAAGAGTGTTACGTGGGGTTCAACGTCCCGCAGAAGCCAGTACTTGACCAGGCCTCTCTGGGGGATCAGGGCGTGATCAACCGGAAGACTGTACAGTGGCCGCTACTGTAGTTACATACGAACCACAGCTCGACAGTCTAAGGTGACTGACTTTACTTGACTCAAGAAATGGATGACACGATTGCATAATAAAAAAAAAACCCCACTCCCCCCATACCGGGGGTATGCTGACGTTACATTATCTGTCCAGATCCCTATTGTAGGCAGCAGGTGGTTCTACTGGTTATTCCTCCCTCATGCCTGGTGGGAGGCGCTGTGACAGTCTTGGGCACTGGACATTGTATGTGTTTTCTACTTAGTATTATAAATGATTTCGTAGGGGAGCGATTTCTGAGTGTGCGCAGGTTGTAGATTATGACTGTCTTTATCTCGCTGCACGCCTGTGAGTACAGGTTTAAGTGACTCACGCGTTCGGATAATGACAATGTTTGATCGGAACTTATATGTGCAATAAAAGTTCTCTGTACCTCTCTAATATCACTGCAATTTCACCTGCCGTGATATGGAGTGTTAAGTACAGCAGTATTCCTGCCGGAATGAGAACAAGTGATTGGAAAAGGATCATCATTCGCTTAGCATTCTATTGTCTTGTTTTGAAGGTTTCCCATTATCCATCTGTTATTTCCTCAAAGATGTGATTGTGCCAAGTTTGGGATCTCTTGAAGGTGAGTGTCCTCTGACATTTAACCATACTCCCACATCTTCACACTACTTTTCGCTCTATTGTGTGATTAGCGCTTGTAGTATACTCAGATTCTAGCGATTATTTCCTCAGTTTTCAAAATGGAGTAGACTGTAAGATTTGTCCTAATTGAACTTTCATACTGGGGAAAACTGAGGTTAACGTGTCCTCAAATTTGTAATGGCCAGTCTTCGGCAGATATTAGTATTCGTCTGCTAAAAGGATGACACGGTTGCTTATGGTTAATCTTGTTATGTCTAACATGAGGATAAGGGATCAGGGTGGGGGGCGAGTTACTGTTTGCCTTGTGGAACAGAGATTCACACTGTGGGGACAGCCTTCCGACTTAACTCTGTTTACCATTAGACTACGTTTGCTGTACGCAGCGGGTTCCTTTCAGGTCTAATATTTTATCCTGATATTGCTAAACCACTTCTGCTCTTTTAATCATTCTCGAAATTGCAAATCATCTCTGGCAGAGACCTGAATTCGCCTATCTAGGCGTTTGTGAAAATACTTCCTGAGGAAGAATCTAATTCATTACTTTTTGTGATTCAGACTGGTTAGAAAGTTGATGATCATCCACGTGATCCAAGACCATGTCATAGAGGTCACTAGTTGCGAGAGGCAGGAGAGACCACTTTAACGCATTTGCCTCTGGATTGTGCAACGCGGGAATCAAGTGAATAGCGATCATGTTCCTCCTCTCAATTCATGTTCCTCCCTCACACATGTTTCTCCCTCCTACGTGATCTCACTCACACGGTCTTCCTCAACTCACAAGACACAAGTAACTGTCATATTGAATCATTGCTCACCCGGTCTACCAGTCTGTGTCTCTCTCCCTCTCTTCACCTTTCCCTCCACAGTAAGAGACAAGAGGCGATTGGATGATGTTTAAGAAAAAATATCCATTCTGAGAGATGGTAATTTCCAATTAAACAGTAAACTTAAGTTGTGTTGTGTAGAAACAAATACATGAACTCTTGAGTGGATGCTTCCTGCTATCTACATCGCCTTGCTGTGACATCTCCAAGCCAGGGCTGACAGCTTTCTAACACATTTCTATGCACAAATCAGTCTGTGTGATAGTAATTACGACGACAAAATAGCTATCTTCTTTACCTCCTGTATAATCTTGTCCATATTTTAGTTATATATTGGGAAGTTACGCAGGGACACTGGAGGGTATTAATTTTTGCTGAAAAGTGTGAGTTGACTGCGTGCCCTGTGAGTGTGTCTGTTGGTGTAAACGCCAGAGCCATGAACCTGGCCAAATGTGGAATGATTCTCCAACCAGTGTGTCACTGCCACCACCACCATATTCATGTACGTCGTGATGAACCATGGATGTTGTAGAGGAAGACACGGGGAGCTGAGGGGCGGGGCTCTTTTATTGATGCTGTGTTGTAGAACTACTAATGAAAAATCCTTCTAATTACTGCAAACTATTATGGTTGTTGGCTGTGCTGAAATTACCTTTTTTTGTTTACTGTTGCAACTACTGCTGCTGTAAAGTACTGGTGTTAGTAACTAGCATTGAGGCTCCTGCTATGCTGCCACCTAACATACTGTTTGCCACTGCAGTTACTTTTGCTATACGCTCTTAATTAAAGTATTTTACAGGGCTAGTGAGATTATTAATGCCTTGCTGTGTACATCAGGACGCAGTTCAACGTAAACACCACAGCCTGGCTGATCAGGAACTAACTTGTGGTAACCGATCAAGTTCCTCTTGAAGGACAGCTTACTCTGCTGGTAATTCATCTTTCTTCACGCCGTTTCGCCATCAGTGGGTTTATTCAAGTCACATAACAGATCTACATGGTGGAAGGTACGTGAGTATTTATTGCGATGAAGTCAGGTGGGAAAGCTGCATGTGACAATCTACCGTAGTTGGGTAATACAGTTCATAATAATTATTGGGTAGCTTGGAAGAGAGACTGGATAAGATATGAGTAGACCTTCTGCAGTTGTTCCTCAATCTCTTTATGTTCTTATGTTGGAGATAGTGAAGAGTTTCTTGGCAGAAGTTCGTATGTTATAGAAGCCGTTGTTCTGGTTCAAGTGTTGTACTTCTCTGGTGATAACTCTTGCGTTTCTGTAGTTCAATAAATGGTACTGTGTGAGATACGGTGTTGACCCAGGCAGTCCTTGGATCGCCAGATCTTGCTGCGTACTGGGTCTGAAATAAGTGTTAGCAGGTCCCTGGATGTTTCGACCATATATAATTGGTGCAGTATATTACAAGGGATTACTGAAGCAAATAACGTGGTCCAATTAGTAGTGGTCAAGAAATGTGGTCAGTATAGTGGTCCAGTTAGTCTCGGTCTGTGGTAGTGGTCCAGTAGTAGTGTAGTCAATATGTGTAGGTCAGTTGGTACTGTGACCAGTAGTAGTGGTACAAGCAGTTTAGTGGTCCATGCAGTTGGGGTAGAGTGAGTGTGGTCAAGTAGTAGTGGTCACGCAGTAGTGGTCTGCCTAGTAGGGTAGCAGTGTGGGCAAGCTGTTTTAGTGGTCATGCAGTGTGGTCAAGCGTAGTGGGTTTAAGCAGTGTGGTTCAAGTTACAACAGTTGGGGTCCAGAAAGTTGTAGTCAAGTTAGTAGGGTCAAGTAGTAGTGTCGTAGTAGTGGTCAAGTCAGGTAGTGGTCAAGCAAGTAGTGGTCAAGCAGTTAGTGGTCATGCAGTTGTGGTCAAGCAGTTTGTGGATCCAAGTAGTAGATGGTCCAGAAGTAGTAGTCACGTTGTAGTGGTCAGTAGTGTGGTCCCTCAATAGTAGTGGTCAAGTAGTAGTGGGTCCATTAGTGTGGTCCAGTAGTAGTGGTTCAATTAGTTAGTGGTCCAGTCGTAGTGGTCCTGTAGTATGTGGTAGTTAGTAAGTGGTCTGTAGTGTGGTTCAAGTAGTAGTGGTCCAGTAGGAGATGGTCAGTAGTTGTGTGGTCAAGTAGTAGTGTCAAGTAGTAGTGGTCCAGTAGTAGTGGTCAAGTAGTAGTGGTCCAGTAGTAGTGGTCCAGTAGTAGTGGTCAAGCAGAATTGGTCAAGTAGTAGTGTTCCAAAAGTAGTAGTCAAGTAGTAGTGGTCATGTAGCAGTGTCAGTAGTTAGTGGTCAGTAGTAGTGGTCAAGTAGTAGTGGTCCAAGTAGTAGGGTCAAGTATGCAGTGGTCAAGTTGTATGGGCAAGTTGTGTTAGTGGGCAGTAGTATGTGGTCCAGTAGTAGTGGTCCATGTAGTAGTGGTCAAGCAGTATTGGTCAAGTAGTAGTGGTCCAAAAGTAGTAGTCAAGTAGTAGTGGTCAAGTAGCAGTGGTCCAGTAGTAGTGGTCAAGTAGTAGTGGTCAAGTAGTAGTGGTCAAGTAGCTTTTTCATCGTGGTCAAGTAGTTGTGGTCATGTCAGCTGTGGTCAAGGAGTATTGTCAAGTAGTAGTGGTCAAGTCGTAGTGGTCAAGTAGTAGTGGTCAAAGTAGTATTGGTTAAGTTAGTAGTGGTCAAAGTAGGCAAGTGGTCAAGTACGTAGTGGTCAAGTGAGCAGTGGTCAAGTAGTACGTGTTCAAGTGTCGTGGTCATGTAGTATGTGGTCAAGTAGTGTGAGTCAAGTAGCAGTGGTCAAGTAGTAGTGGTCAAGTAGCAGTGGTCAAGTAGTAGTGGTCAAGTAGTAGTGGTCAAGTAGTAGTGGTCAAGTAGCAGTGGTCAAGTAGTAGTGGTCAAGTAGCAGTGGTCAAGTTGTATGTGGTCACAGTAGTCGTGGTCAAGTAGTGGTGGTCAAGATCAGTGGTCAAGCAGTAGTGGTCAGAAGTTAGCAGTGGTCAAGTTAAGTAGTGTCAAGTTGTAGGGTCAAGTAAGAACGTGGTCAGTGTTAGAGTAGTGGTCAAGTAGTAGTGGTCAAGTAGCGTGTGGTTCAAGAGTAAGTCGGTCAAGTAGCAGGGTAGTAGTCAAGTGTGTGAGTGGTCAGTTGTTGTGGTCAAAGTGAGTAGTGGTGTCAAGTAGCAGGGGTCAAGCTGTAGTGGTCAAGTTGCAGTGGTCATTATTTCGGTGGTTCAGTTAGTAGTGGGTCAAGTAGCCTGTGGTCATATGTCCAGTAGAAAGGGGGTCCAGTAGCAGTGGCCCCAGTAGCAGGGGTCCAGTAGAATTGGTCCAGTGGGTTTTGGGTCCCAGTACAGTTTTTCCAGTAGCAGGGGGCCCCAGTATAGGGGTCCAGTAGCAGTTTTCCAGTATCATGGCCCCCAGAGCAGGGTCCAGAAGCAGGGGTCCAGTATAGTGGTCCAGCACAGGGGTTCAGTGCTTTGATCCAGAAACTATTTGGTCCAGAAAAGTAGGGGTTTCCAGTAGCAGGGTTCCGTATAGGGGCCCCCATAGTAGGGGTCCAGTAGTAGGGTCCAGTAGCAGTGGTCCAGTAGTAGGGGTCCAGTACGGGGGTCCAGTAGTAGTGGTCCGGGTAGCAGTGGCCCCAGTAGCAGTGGCCAAAGAAACAGTTTTCCCAGTAGTATGGTTCAGTAAAGTGGCCCCAGTACATGGCCCCATAGTAGTGGTCCAGTATTATGGCCCAGTGGGCAGTGGCCAGTAGAAAGGGGGTCCAAAATTAGTGGTCCAGTAGTAGGGGTCCAGAAAGTAGTGGTAAAGTAGTATTTGGTCCAGTAGAAATGTCCAGTAGCAGTGGCCCCAGTGGGGCAGGGGTTTCCGGGCATCAGGGGTTTCCAAAGTAGCAGGGGTTTAAAAAAAGTAGTGGGGGCAGTGAAAGGGGTCCATTTGCAGTGTTCCAGTTTTATGGTCCAGTAGTATTTGCCCCATTTTAAATTTGGTCTAGAAAGGAGTGTCCATAGGGGCCCCGTACCATTTTGGCCAGTCCCAAAGTGGCCAGTAGCAGTGGTCCACAACAGGGGGCCCCATAGCAGTGGTCCAGTAGAAGTGGTCCAGAGTGGGGTCCATAGCAGGGGGCCCCCAGTAGCGGGTGGTCCGTAGCAGTGGTCATAGCATTGGCCCCAGCAGTATGGCCATAGAGGGTCCAAGCAGTGGTCCCTTTACATGGCCCAGTAGCAGTGGCCAGTAGTATGGTCCAGTATATTGATCCAGTAAAGGGGGCCCCAGTATCAGGGGGTCCAGTAGCAGGGGGCCCAATTAGTATGGTCCATTAAAAGGGTTTCCAAAATCATGGTCCGGGATCAGGGGCCCCCAGTAGCAGGGTCCAGTAGTGGTGGTCCAGCAGCAGTTTCCAGACAGTGGCCAGTACTGGGTCCCAGAAATATGGTCCAGTACATTTTCCAGGGGGTAGTGGCCCCATAGTAGGGGTCCAGTAGCATGTCCAGTAAAGTGGCCCTTTTTGCAGGGTCCAGTGGGTTAGTGACAGTAGCAGGGGTTTCCAGTAGCAGGGGTCCAGTAGAAAGGTTTTTCCCAGTAAGGGGTTCAGTAGCAGTGGCCCAAGACTTGGTCCAGTAGTAGGGGGTCCGGGAGCAGTGGTCCATTAGAAAGTGGTCCAGTAGTAGGGGGTCCAGAAAGTAGTGGTCCATTAGCAGGGGGTCCGAAAGTAGGGGTCCTTGGGTATGTCCAGTAGCATTTTTTCCAGAAACAGGGGTCCAGTAGTAGTAGTCCAGTAGAAAGTAGTCCAGTAGCAGGGGTTCCAGTACAGTGGTCCGGGAGTAGTGGCCCTTTTTAGTAGGGGCCCCAGTGCAGTTTTCCATTTGCAGTGGCCCCATATATAGTCCAGTATAGTAGCCCCATTTGCAGTGGCCCCCAGTAGCAGTGGTCCATAGTAGGGGTCCATTTAGCAGGGGTTTCCGGGTACCGTGGTCCAGTAGCAGGGCCCCGAAATGGGCCAGTGAGCCTGCCCCTGTTTTCCCCTTAAATTTTTAAATTAATAAAGTATTGTGAAAAACCGTAATGTATAACCCGGGCTTTCCCCTCTTATAAAGGTGAACTGGTTTTTATGAGGGGTGTACTGGTGTTAAGGGAGGGGTTTTAGTGGTTTGTTTATAAAGGTGAATTTGGTGTTATGATGGTGAACGGGGTTTTTGATGGTGTACTGGTTTTTATGGTGTCCCTTTGTTTTATGGTGTACTGGTGTTTTAGGGGATGGGTTTTGGTGTTAGGGATGGTGTACGGTTTTTAATGGTGACGGTTTTAAGATGGTGTACTGGTTTTAAAGAGGGGGAACTGGTGTTTTTGTGGTGTATGGTGTTTAAGGGGTGTACGGGTGTTATGAGGGGTGTAGTGGGTTTTTGTTTGGTGTACGGGTGTTTGATGGTTTTAGGGGTTTTATGAGGGTGTCTGGTGTTTAAATGGTGTATTTGGTGTTATGAGGGGTGTACGGGTGTTAGGGGATGGTGTATTGGTTTTAATGATGGTGTATTTGTTTTTAAGATGGTGAAAGGGGTTTTTATGATGGTGTACTGGTGTTATGATGGTGTCCCGGGTTTATGGTTACTGGTGTTATGATGGTGTACTGGTTTTTAGTGATGGGGGTTTACTGGTTTTTATGATGGTGTATTTGGTTTTTATGGGGAGGGTTTTATTTTGGGGTAGGGTTTTATAAAGGTGGTCCGGGTGTTATATGGTGTACTGGTGTTATAGGGGTACGGTTTTTGGGGAGGGTTTGTAACGGTTTTTGTAAAGGTGTACTGGGGTTATGAGGTGTATTTGGGGTTAAATGGGGGAAACTGGTGTTTGATGGGGTTTTTGGGGGTTTATGATGGTGAACTGGTGTTGGGGAAGGTGTATGGTGAAAGAGGGTTTAAATTTTTGGTTATGATGGTGTACGGGTGTTATGGGGTGTCCGGGGTTTTTGATGGGAACGGTTTTTGTGGGGTGTACGGTTGTTATGGTTACGGGTTTTTAAATAGGGGTACTGGGGGTTAAATGGTTTATTTGGGTTTTTGGGGATGGTGTTATAAAGGTGTACGGGGTTTGGTGGTCCCTGGTGTTTGTGGTGTCCGGGGTTTATATTGTGTCCGGGTTGAAAAGGGTTTTCCCGGTGTTTGAGGGTGAAACGGTTTTTTGATGGTGTACGGGGTTTTTAAAGTTTGGGAAAACTGGTGTTATAAAGGTGTCCCGGGTGTTATGGGGTACGGGGGGTTTGTAGGGGGGAAACTAAATTTTTTGTGATAGTGTACTGGGGTTATAAAGGTGTACGGTTTTATGATGGGGTATTTGGTGTTATGATGGGTACGGGTGAGGTGGGGTACTGGTTTAGAGGTTACTGGTTTTTGTAAAGGTGAAACGGTGTTTTGGGGTTCCCGGGTTATGTTTCCCGGGTGTTTTTAATGGTGTCCCGGTGTAAAAAGGTTTGTCCGGGTGTTTATGTGGTGTACTGGTGTTTGATGGTGTACGGTTTTTAAAATGGGGAACTGGTGTTTAAAGGGTTTTGGTGTTATAAAGGTTGTCCGGGTGTTTGATGGTGAAAACGGGTTTTTTTGTGATGGGTACGGGTTTTTTTAAGATGGTGTACTGGTGTTTGTAGGGTTCGGGTTTTGTGATGGGGTATTTGGTGTTATGGTGTCCGGGTGTTTGATGGTGTACGGGGTTGTATGGTGAAACTGGTGTTTTGGTTTACTGGGTTGGATGGTGTACTGGGTTGTGTTTGGTGTATTTGGTTTATGAGGGTGACGGGGGTTGGGGATGGGTACGGTTTTTGTGAGGGTTTACGGGTTTTTAAAGATGGTGAAAACGGTTTTTGGGGATGGTTTTCGGTTTGTGATGGTTTTTTGGTGTTATAAAATTGGTGAAACTGGTGTTGTGATGGTTTACGGGGTTTGTGATGGGAACTGGGGTTGTGATGGTGTCCCGGGAGTTGGGGATGGGAAACAATCCTACCAACATAATTTCTGGTTTTTATCCTGCTAGTGAATTGCTTTTTAAAAATTTTTCTATTTGGGGCTACAAAAAGGGTTGGGCCCCCAAATTTGATAAAAATTTCCCCAGAAAGGGAAAGTTTTTGGAGAAAACCCCACAACCCTATCCCCTGAAAGAAAAAATGCCTTTAAAACGAGCGTTACCTCGAGGCCCCAAATCAAGACCCCTAGGAAAAGCGGGGAACACAAACACAGTGACTCTGACGCTGGTACAAAAGCACACTGTTTCTACATGAGGGGTGAATGAACTATTTTAAAACCACGGGACTTCAGAGGGTCAACGCCCCCTCGAAAAAAGTGAGGATGAAACCCAATGCCTGCACTACCAAAACACACAACACATATAACTCTCGTGCAGCCCAAGTCCCCCTTTGTCATTTGGGAATTCCCCAAAAATCGCAAAACAGTTTTTGGGTTTTTTGCTCTCGGTCGCCATCACGAAAACCATTTTTTCAAAAACACGGGTAACTTCATAATTTCAAAAACTGGCCAAACACATCTAAAAATACCTGAGAAAATTGCGCCATCAAAAAAACCCCTCCCACGCTTTTTGGAAAGCACCTGACCCCGCCCCATTTGTGTTTTTCCCTTGCATTGATGAATCCCCTGGTAGGCATAATGTAATAATGTCCTAATACCGCGTATGTGTCTCACTGGGATACTTGTCGATATTACTCAAGGTTTGTAACTGGAGGGAGAAGTGTTGGTGGTTGTTTACCATGATGATAAATTAGACATGTGTGCAACACTTGGGTATCTTTATCGAGGAAATGCTTCGCCACAGAGTGGCTTCATCAGTCCAATGCAAAGGAGAATGACGAGGATCGGAAGGAGCTTGAGGTAACCAGTCCCTCGCTCTTTTTAAGACTTATCACATTGATTCCAGGCTGATCAAACCATACCACGGGCGGGAATAGAACCCACGATCAGAGAGTCTCAAAACTCCAGACCGTCGCGTTAGCCACTGGACCAGCTAGCCACAATAAGATTCATCCAACTAGGTATATTTCTACACCATAGGAAGGTTAGCATAGGCACCACTGTGACCACAAATGCAAGTTTTTACAGACGAATCTCCAGCTAGCGTGGCCGTGGTGTAGAAATATACTTAGTTGGATGAATCTTATTGTGGCTAGCTGGTCCAGTGGCTAACGCGACGATCTGGAGTTTTGAGACTCTGATTGCGGGTTCTATCCCCGCCCGTGGTATGGTTTGTTAGCAATCGTGTCATTACATTTCGTGAGTCAGGCTGATCACTTCAAGCTCCTTCTGAGCTTCACCATTCTCCTTTGTACTGGACTGATGAAGTCACTGTGTGGCGAAACGTTTCCTCAGTAAAGATACCCAAGTGTTGTACAGGTGTCTAATTTATCAACTTGTCGGTTCTCTGACCATTTAGCTACACTCAGAGCTCCTTATATGAGGGAGTATGATGGTGTTTGTTGATCATGTTGCTCCGTCCTTACATGAAGGAGGGTAGAGCATGTTAGTGGGAGCAGCGGCAGCATCACCACCGGATACAAATTCTCTTCTTATCTGCCTCTGGGACACTGTCTAACAGTGTCAGTCTCTTCCTCTCCTCATAAGATAATCCTCAAGGTGCTTTTTCTTTTGCAATATATCTTAGAAAAAGTCGGGTACCTATTATACTTCCCCTGCAAATCTTTATGTTGCCTAATTGATATCTTATATCAGTAGTCTATCTTATTTATAATCACTTCGACGATAACAACACACAACGGTAAATACACCAACCATACTAACTACCACCCAATTCATGAGCTTCTAGTTGTTAAGAAGCGGTGTGGGACTGAACTATCGTCCGGAACTTAACAAGTTCCTCACGAGCCAGGCTGTCGTGCGCTGAATTCTGCAAACACCAATAGCATGATAGATCAGGCTATCAACCAGAAGGCCTAGTCTGGTACTAGGCCACAGGGAGGAGGGGGGCCGATCCCTCTTTAACTACAATTAATTGAGGTTTTTCCAATATAACGTCACATGTTACTGACTCGCCATGTTGGACGTCCAGCGACACTGACGAACTAACACACACAACTCACGAAATCGTAATGACACGATTACAAACAAACCACGGTGTGGGTGGGAATTGAACTTGCGGCAAGTGAGTCGCAAAACTCCAGGCCAGTACGTAAACCACTGGGTCTGGAGTTTTACGGCTCACTTGCGAATCCTCACCAGTACCGTGGTTTAACACATACATCGTGCATGTATTAGCATTTGCCTGGTCCTTGTTAGCCTCAGCGAGGGTGAGTGTTTGTGGTGCTGCCGGGAGCAGCAATCCACAAGGTGTTAAGCACTATCTAGCATTCCACAGGGTCACCAAAAATGAGAATGAAGAGCTTCTGTGAGGCTGATTCATTACCTTTGTAACTTGGCCATGATTGTGACCAGATCTACCTGGAGTTCATTACCTTTGTAACTAGTTCAGCTATCATAACTTTGGGGTCCAGTCCCTGGACCCATTATGTACCTTTGTAATCTTTTGACTACCGCCCACAGGATGGGTATGGGGTGCATAATAAAGATATTAAACAAAACTAATGTGGTGAGGTGGGAAAAAATAGGCACCAACAGAATGCAGTCGTCTGTACAACGAACAGTTCATTAAAGTTTAAAGCAAACTTTAAAGAAAAATAATTTATAAATAATAATAATAGCAATTTCCTATTATCTGTTCTAGTCCCTCTTCGATTTCTGAAACATATTGTTACAACCATGAAGTAAGTGCAGGTGACTGAGTTGTTTGTTACGAGGATTGTATAAAGGTGTCAAGAGGTGAGGCAGCTTCAAAGGAGTAAGTATTCTGGGAGGAGAGATAGCAATGTTGGCCCAACACCTGACTCACTCACAGCCTCCTACACCTCACTGACTTATTCTTAAGCAACTGTCGATTAAGAATTCCTTCTTTGTCTTATTCAGTGCATTGTCATATTGATAAATGAGACACATACGCAACATTTGGGTATCTTTACTGAGGAAACGTTTCGCCACACAGTGGCTTCATCAGTCCAATACAAAGAAGAGTGGCGAAGATCAAGAGTTTGAGGTAATCAGTCCCTGAGAAACTGATTACCTCAAACTTCTGGCGAAACGTTTCCTCAATAAAGATATCCAAATGTTGCACATGCGTCTAATTTATCAACTTGTCGGGTCTCTGAATCATTTATCTACAATGTCAAATATCAACAGGCTGGCACGATTCCAGAGCTAACAACGTTGCTGTCAAGTGTGAGGAAACCTCGTCCCAGTCAGTCTTGCTGACAGTGACCAACCTCAACAACTACTCAAGGAGCTTGTCAACATGGCACTTCAGTAATAGACCCGTACATTAATTAAAACATATTTTGATCAACTAATTACATATCTATTTATATTATAAAATCATTAAAATTGAAAGAAACTGAAACTTGTACTGGTACTTGTGTAAACGGTACAATTAGTACTATAAATGCAAGTATATTCTGAATACACGCTGTCACTGTTTAAGTTAATAGATATTTAATTTTAGTGCGACCTGCAGTCCCAAATCCTTGCCATTAATGAAGGTCACGGAACGGGTGGGTTTTGAACCCCATGGCGAGTAAGTCGTAAAACTCCAGGCCATTGCGTAAGCAACCTGTACCCTGGCTTGTTCACAATCGTGTTATTACGATTTCGTGAGTCATTAATGCAGGTTTGTTGCTCAGACCCCAGGAAACTACTGATAGTATCAAGGCTTTGTTATATTTTCCAGTGTAAGGAGAGACAGTGTTAGCACGATATACATTATGAAGTGTGAACCAGAGACTGTGTTAGCATGATATACATTATGAAGTGTGAACCAGAGACTGTGTTAGCATGATATACATTATGAAGTGTGAACCAGAGACTGTGTTAGCATGATATACATTATGAAGTGTGAACCAGAGACTGTGTTAGCATGATATACATTATGAAGTGTGAACCAGAGACTGTGTTAGCATGATATACATCATGAAGTGTGAACAAAACAAGTGATACACTGTCACGTTTGAGAGTGTCACAGATGACACCAGCAGGTGACCGTTGTTGATCAACTTTCCTAGCTGAAGGTTTTGTAGATAACTTGACAATGTTCACCTTGACGATGACTAACTGTACCTGATAATGTTAACTACGGTGTTCACCTTGACGATGACTAACTGTACCTGATAATGTTAACTACGGTGTTCACCTTGACGATGACTAACTGTACCTGATAATGTTAACTACGGTGTTCACCTTGACGATGACTAACTGTACCTGATAATGTTAACTACGGTGTTCACCTTGACGATGACTAACTGTACCTGATAATGTTAACTACGGTGTTCACCTTGACGATGACTAACTGTACCTGATAGTGTTAACTACGGTGTTCACCTTGACGATGACTAACTGTACCTGATAATGTTAACTACGGTGTTCACCTTGACGATGACTAACTGTACCTGATAATGTTAACTACGGTGTTCACCTTGACGATGACTAACTGTACCTGATAATGTTAACTACGGTTTCACCTTGACGATGACTAACTGTACCTGATAATGTTAACTACGGTGTTCACCTTGACGATGACTAACTGTACCTGATAATGTTAACTACGGTGTTCACCTTGACGATGACTAACTGTACCTGATAATGTTAACTACGGTGTTCACCTTGACGATGACTAACTGTACCTGATAATGTTAACTACGGTGTTCACCTTGACGATGACTAACTGTACCTGATAATGTTAACTACGGTGTTCACCTTGACGATGACTAACTGTACCTGATAATGTTAACTACAGTGTTCACCTTGACGATGACTAACTGTACCTGATAATGTTAACTACGGTGTTCACCTTGACGATGACTAACTGTACCTGATAATGTTAACTACGGTGTTCACCTTGACGATGACTAACTGTACCTGATAATGTTAACTACGGTGTTCACCTTGACGATGACTAACTGTACCTGATAATGTTAACTACGGTGTTCACCTTGACGATGACTAACTGTACCTGATAATATTAACTACGGTGTTCACCTTGACGATGACTAACTGTACCTGATAATGTTAACTACGGTGTTCACCTTGACGAGGACTAACTGTACTTGTTAATGTTAACTACGGTGTTTAAACAGCTTTTTAAGATCATGATTTGTCACACACTTCAGAGAGTCATAGTATATTACCATCATATTCTTATCAACACAAGTTCTCGTGATGAACATCCAGTATGACTGACAAGGCTAAATCATTTAACTTCAGTCACGTGACTGCAAAACCTCAATAACTCAGCTGACTGGCTATGACGTCATAACAGCTGATGATGAGGGAGTATCAGCTGATCCGTACAACCCCCCCCCCCCCCCCAGCAACATATCTTTTCCATTGTTACAAGGCTTACCACAGCCCTGTCTCCCCTCACGGGTATAAAACTCACAGATAAAACGACTTCTATTGTTTTGAGCTTCAAATAGGTTTTATCTAAATAATAATTGTCTACATACTGATACAATTGTGCGTTCATTATCCTCAAAATTTATTCACTGCATAATTAATAAAGTGTATTGTATCTTTATTTACTTTAGTCATCATAACTAAAACACGTAAATACGTTATTAATACAATAATGGCTGTCTGCTGGTAGTGTGTTACTGACACAATACTGGTTGTCTGCTGGTAGTATGTTACTGACACAATACTGGCTGTCTGCTGGTAGTATGTTACTGACACAATACTGGCTGTCTGCTGGTAGTATGTTACTGGTACGATACTGTCCGTCTGCTGGCAATATGTTACTGATACAATACTGTCCGTCTACTGGTAGTATGTTACTGATACAATACTGTCCGTCTACTGGTAGTATGTTACTGATACAATACTGTCCGTCTACTGGTAGTATGTTACTGATACAATACTGTCCGTCTGCTGGTAGTATGTTACTGATACGATACTGTCCGTCTACTGGTAGTATGTTACTGATACAATACTGTCCGTCTGCTGGTAGTATGTTACCGATACAATACTGTCCGTCTGCTGGTAGTATGTTACCGATACAATACTGTCCGTCTGCTGGTAGTATGTTACCGATACAATACTGTCCGTCTGCTGGTAGTATGTTACTGATACAATACTGTCCGTCTGCTGGTAGTATGTTACTGATACAATACTGTCCGTCTGCTGGTAGTATGTTACTGATACAATACTGTCCGTCTGCTGGTAGTATGTTACTGATACAATACTGTGTCTGCTGAGTGTTCTGATACATACGTCCGTCTACTGATAGTATGTTACTGATACAATACTGTCCGTCTTCTGGTAGTATGTTACTGATACAATACTGAGTAACACTTTACACATTCTTGCTGAATCAACTTTCAATTTCACGTCCTTATGAATAATGTATAATTTTGTATGTTGCTATACGTTGGATCCACAAGTTACGACGAGAGTCAGTGACCTATACCTGGCTTGTGTGAAGTAACGCACCACTAGCCAGTGTACTACACTTGGCTTGTGTGATGCAGCACACCACTGGTCAGTGTACTACACTTGGCTTGTGTGATGCAGCACATCACTGGTCAGTGTACTACACTTGGCTTGTGTGATGTAGCACACAACTGGTCAGTGTATTACACTTGGTTCGTGTGATGCAACACACCACTAGTCACTGTACTACACTTGGCTGGTGTGGTGTAAGTGTACACCTGACCAGTGATGCAGTACACCACTAGTCAGTGTACTACACTGAATACTGCTGTTAAATTACTACTCCTAGCTAATGATATCAATGTGTTATACCTAACTGTATGTGAAGTGACACCCTCACCTCTCATCTGTTGGTGTATGAGAGTCCAGTGGTGCTAGCTTTACATACAACTGAAAATGTACCGTGTGTGTGTGTGTGTGTGTTGTGTGTGTGTGTGTGTGTGTGAGAGAGAGAGAGAGAGAGAGAGAGAGAGAGAGAGAGAGAGAGAGAGAGAGAGAGAGAGAGAGAGAGAGAGAGAGAGAGAGAGAGAGAGAATTACTGGTAAGATTCTTGAGACAATCTCACGGCAGATGAGAGAATTTTTTGACTACCACTAACTTCCTTGTGACTGTCAATACGGCTTCGGCAAAGGTTACTCTGCTGCTTGTCTGCTATTAAATTTCTCCACTAAATGGCACCAATCACTAGATGAATCCAAGGTCAGCTGTGTAGCAGCACTGGACATGGCTTGTGTTTTCGACCGAGTACGGCACCTGGGACTCTTGGCAAAACTGCAAGCACTGGGAGTCGCCGGTCTTGCATTATGTCTATTCAGTGATTACCTTCAAGATAGATCTCTAAGTGTAGTTCTCAACGAGATAGAATCAACATGACACTATTGGTGCAAGTGTTCCACAGGGAAGTGTGCTTCGGGCATTGTTATGGAACGTCTACTTCAACGACCTTCTACATTTCATCCCAGAATTTCATACATATGCAGACGACTGTACTCTGACATTTACTTATCCAAGAGAGAAAATGTCAGCTCCACTAAGTTACATCAATCACCGGCTTACAGCTATATCAGTCTGGGGAAAACGATGGCAGATCACATTTGTTTCAGATAAAACACATATGATGGTCTTTAAGCACCATGATGGTAATGCTGGAGCAGTGTTAAGAATGAATGGGAGAATGTTGGTACCAGTTGAAGAAGTTGATATCCTTGGGGTGAAATTTGACCCCAAACTGACTATGAAGAACCACGTTGTAAATCTTGCAAACAAAGCAGCCAGGAAGCTTACAGCACTTCGATGTATTTCGCATCTGCTCGACAGTAGAGGCTGCAATATTCTGTATGAGGCTTAAGTGCACTCACATCTTGAGCATGCTCTGCTTTCTTGGATTGCCTGCCCTCCATCTCATCTGCGACTTCCTGACAGAGAAGAAAACAGTGCAAGACGGCTCATCCCTAGCCTGGACCCAGCCTGGATAGATTTGTCATTACAGCAAAGCCTTCAACACAGTGATGTGTTGGCCTTACTGTTATGTACAAGCCCAATATTGTCTACTCCGAGGACAGCGAGAAGTGAACTTCTACACAATTACACTCTGACTGTACCCTTCTCTAGAACACTGCTTCATCTGAGATCATTTATTTCTAGGATGACTCGTGTTTGGAACAAGTTCGTACAGCATACCTTTGATATACCTTTGAAGAGTTTCGAGAGTTTATGTACTCTCTGAGCCCGGCCATGGGCCAGGCTCGTCTGGTGCTTGCCTGGTCAACCAGGCTGTTGCTGCTGGAGGCTCGGTGCCCCACATATCCATTACAGCCTGGTTGATCTGGCACCTGGTGAAGATACTTGTCCAATTTCCTCTTGAAGGCTTCTACACTTGTTCCAGCAGTGTTTCTGATATCTTCTGGTAAGATGTTGAAAAGTCTGGGACCCCGGATGTTGATACAGTGTTCCCTTATTGTCCCCACCGCACCCCTGCTCCTCACTGGGTTTATTTTACACTTCCTCTCATATCTCTCACTCCAGTATGTTATTATGGCAGTGTGCACGTTTGGGACCAGCCCTCGAGTACCTTCCAGGTATATATTATCATGTACCTCTCTCTCCTCCGCTCCAATGAATGCATGTTCAAGACTTGCAGGGGTTCCCACTAGTTTAGGTGCTTTACTGGCTCAATGTGAGCCGTAAACGATCTCTGTATTTGTTCCAGTTCCGATATTTCTCCTGCCTTGAACGGGGCCGTCAGCACTGAGCAATATTCCGAGGGAGCGCTAGCGATTTGAAGAGTGTCACCATCAGCATTATTTCCCTTGTTCTGAAAGTTCTCAATACCAACACCGTCATCTTCTTGCATGTCGTGATCTTTGTCTTGTTATGGTTCCTTAAGTTCTATTCGGTGACCCTCTTGACTTTTGCATATAGTGCTCCTTTTGAGTTCTTTATTCTTTCCATACCTAAGCAGCTGGAACTTATCACCGTTGAACGTCATGTTGTTCTCCACTGCCCACTGGAAAACCCTGTTTATGTCTTCCTGTACTTTTCAATGTCCTCTACCGTACTGACTTTCACCCTTATTTTTGTGTCATCTGCAAATGATGATACAAAAGTGTGCCGGGTGTTTTTGTCTATGTCTGCTATGAGGATGAGGAACAGCAGAGGTGCCATGACAGTGCCTTGGGGTACTGAGCTTTTGACCTCGCTGATGCTGGATCTTGCCCTGTTCACTACTACTTTTTGTGTTCTGTGTGTTAGGAAACCGAAAATCTATCTGCCTACCTTCCCCGTATGCCCATGGCCTTCATTTTGTGCGCTAACACTCCATGATCGCATTTGTCAAACGCCTTTGCAAAATCTGTGTAAGTCACATCTGCGTTTTGGTCGTCTTCCAGTGCCTCCGTAATTCTGTCATAATGGTTCAGCAGCTGTGACAGGCATGATCGTCCTGCTCTAAAACCATGCTGGTTCGGGTTATGTTGGTTGTGCTGCTCCATGAAATTTGTAACCTACCGTCTCATCACTCTTTCGAAGATTTTTTATGATGTGAAAGGTTAGGGCTACCGGTCTGTAATTTTTAGCTAGTGTTCTACTGCCTCTCTTGTGCAAAGGAGCTATGTCTGGACTCTTTAAGGCCTCCGGTATTTCACCTAGATCTAAGCTCTTTCTCCAAAGAATACTGAGGGCTCGTGCTAGTAGTACTTTGCACTTCTTTATAAATAGAGCATTCCATGAATCTGGTCCAGGTGCTGAGTGAGTGGGCATGTTTTCCATTTCTTCTCCGAAATCTATGGGATTTGTACTAATGTCAGTTAGTTGGTCTGTGCGGCCTTCTTCTGGAGTGAAAAATATTTCTGCATTTTCTACCTTGCTGTCATTTAGTGGGTTACTGAACACCGACTCATACTGTTCTTTTAGGATTTCACTCATTTCCTGTTCATCGTCAGTATACGAGTCTCCTCTCAGTAGTGGTCCAATTCTACAGGTAGTTATTAGCTTGGATTTTGCGTAGGAATAAAATCAGTTGACCAAATGAAATCACTGTCCCACAGATGACTCCGACTTCATCATCCTGTTCCCTATTTGTATGACTCAACAATAAAAAAAGCTTTCAAGTGAGCTGAAGTAAGTAATAGTTCTTAGCTTGTAAATAAAGTTAGGAATCTTAACGTAATCTTGTAAAACCCTGTGTAAAGAGAGAGAGAGGAGAGAGAGAGAGAGAGAGAGAGAGAGAGAGAGAGAGAGAGAGAGAGAGAGAGAGAGAGAGAGAGAGAGAGAGAGAGAGAGAGAGAGAGAGAGAGAGAGAGGTAAGTCTGCAGTAACTGTGAACATCCATATGGTTAATCTTGCATCTGGGAAAGAGAGAATACTTGGATGCGGGTGAAGGGTTCTTGATTCACGTAATTAGAATGGAACAGCTTTTCTTCTCACTATAAAACTATCATGAAAAAAAATACCACAGTGAAAATAGGAAATAAAACCTGAGAGTTTCCATTTGCTTACACACACACGTCTTCAAATGTGCATAAGCACATGTGCTTACATACACATGTTTTCAGATGTGTGTAAGCACATGTAAGTCCTAACGTTTTATTTTCTATTTTCACTGTGGTAATTTTTTCATATTTGCAATCACGCGTTTGACTGTGATTTCTTCCATCATAATTATCATATAAAGTAAGATAGCAGCACACAGCTGACGTATCCATCTTCATTTCATAGTAAAACACGAGATGACTTCTGTAACTGTGAAAAAGGAGACTTGAGTTGACCTGTCACTTGGGGAGTCACACAACAACACGATAGAGACTTTGCTGCTCTTACTGCTAGGTACACGACCATTGTTATCAAGATCCCTCTTTTCCTGGGTTATTTTTTCTGTACAAACACACACAAAATACATACATACATACATACATACATATATATATATATATATATATATATATATATATATATATATATATATATATATATATATATATATATATGTGCAAAACAACCACTGTGAAAGAATAGAGAAATTCCAAGCGCTTTCGTGACCACTCACATTTCGTGAGTGGTCACGAAATCGCTTGGAATTTCTCTATTCTTTCACAGTGGTTGTTTTGTATATTCTGAAATTACCTGTTTACTGTGATCTTATTGTGTGTGTGTATATATATATATATATATATATATATATATATATATATATATATATATTATTATATATATATATATATATATAGATAGATAGATATATAGATAGATAGATAGATAGATAGACAGTGTGTGTGTGTGTGTGTGTACATCACTCCAATAGATTCTAGTAACACAAACATATTTAGACTAGTAAACTTAAGACAAAAAAGGGTAACCATAGAGGTAATTGTAGTAGAATTTCTATCAAGAATATTCTTACTGAAAAAAAAAAAAATATTGAGAGGATGGTAGTGTCTACCAGTGTCGGACATTCCAATATGGCCGCCTCACGGAGAACATTCCAATATGGCCGCCTCACGGAGAACATTCCAATATGGCCGCCTCACGGAGAACATTCCAATATGGCCGCCTCACGGAGAACATTCCAATATGGCCGCCTCACGGAGAACATTCCAATATGGCCGCCTCACGGAGAACATTTCAATATGGCCGCCTCACGGAGAACATTCCAATATGGCCGCCTCACGGAGAACATTTCAATATGGCCGCCTCACGGAGAACATTCCAATATGGCCGCCTCACGGAGAACATTCCAATATGGCCGCCTCACGGAGAACATTCCAATATGGCCGCCTCACGGAGAACATTCCAATATGGCCGCCTCACGGAGAACATTCCAATATGGCCGTCTCACGGAGAACATTCCAATATGGCCGCCTCACGGAGAACATTTCAATATGGCCGCCTCACGGAGAACATTCCAATATGGCCGCCTCACGGAGAACACCTGTCAGTTTAATATTACAAACACGTGAATTTTTACTTGTAATGGGCTAAGTGATGTGAAAATATGAGTTTTGTGGTTGTATTTAGTGCACTAACACTGATTTTGCTTCTGTGTTACAAGTACTTTGAGCAGTGATCTTGTCATCTACGGTGAAATGGTTTCTTTGCGAAAATGTTATTCATGAACGTGTTGTGATGTCTTCTTTCACTGAAGAAGGTGTATTGGGAATCGAAAGAACATGTAAAGAACGTAAACTATTGGAGTTTCATGTCACTGTTGGACAGTGTTCATATCAAATGTAGCGCGCGATTTTTTGATCTTAAATCAGCTTTCAGTCAAGCAGACTCAACACTTGATGACGTCACCAGTGCTCCTCGACTCTCCTGATCAAGCCAAAAATTTTGTACAGTTAAAAGTTACTGTTTTTCCTGTGGTGTTGAGATAACTTCGAATTATAAATAAAGAAAGAGAAACGCTTGATTACAAGTACAAACATCTGACTTCCACTCACTAATATTAACAGTGTGATGAAGTGGGTGATGAATGGCAGGAAAGAGTGACTGCGGCAACGCAGTCACTCTGTCTCTGACCTGCATGCTGTAGATGCTTGCCATCATAGCTTAGTGAGAGTACTGGTGGTGGAGGAGGTGGTCCGGAGGAGACAGTGTGTCACACTGCTGTCCTTCAAGCACAAAAATACACTGAAGAAAATGAAGAATAAACAACTGTAACTGAGCCCGTAAATACAATGAAAGAATATCTCCATGAAGACCGTGACAGTGTCAACGTTTTGAAGGAAAAGATAAAGGAACATTTTGGAAAACGTATATTCATAGGTACAATAACTGGAAGACCCGATGTTGCTACATTTAAAACTACAGCTGCAAGAGTTGTGAGAGAGATCATCACAGTAATGCTGACGATGATACCGAAGAAGACAAGATGAGTAAAATTTCCGCGCCGCTGAAATTATTCGAAATGATATCAAGGATTTTACCATCAATACCGTCACACAGATACCTGTAATGTTGTAAGTAATGTACATTACCTTCCTGAGGCTTTATGAATCCTATTGAACACACTTATTGCAGGAAAAAGTAAATAAAGATCTGTAACTAAACTGGTGCCAGAAATGAGGGAGAAAGAACTATGTAGAGACTTAATAAATTAAAGCTAACAACAATGGAAAAAGGATGAATTGTACACATGCGCAACACCAGACTGTCTTTATTTTGTTGTTGTTTCGCCAACCAGCGGCTTTATCAGTACAATACAGGGATATAAACTAAAGACTGTAGAAGAAGAGGCAGTCGGTCCCTCAGCCTCGGAGAATTATATGCGGAACTCAGTAGATGAAGTAATCAGTTCCTCAGGCCAGGAGCAGGTGTTCGGTATCCTACAGCAGTGAACACCTGCTCCTAGAGTGAGGGACTGATAACCTCATCTACAATCTTCCGTTTATTTCCCTGTTCTGTACTGATAAAGCCACTGGTTGGCGAAACATCTATAAAATAAAGATACGCAGGTGATGCACATGTCTTTATTTCATCAATTTGTTCGTACTGTGTACCACTGATGAACAGAAAAGAGAAAGACTAAAGAACTAAAATCATGACATTAAGTGGATAGGGAAAACTGCTGGAGATACAAGGAGAGGCAGCTAGGGACACACACAAGCCACAGCAACGTTAGGAAGAACTTTTTCTATCTTAAGATGGTGAAGACGTGGAACACATTAGATGAAGAGGTGGTGGAGGCAAACGCTACACAGCTTCAAGAGTAGGTATGATGAAGCCGTGAAGGTCAGAAGGCAGTATGACTGGTGGAGGAGAGGTAAGAGGCAGAACCAGGAACTGTTACTCGACCATTGCAAATACAAATTAGCTTCAAGGAGGAGACAGCAATGTAACCAACCATGTTTGTCATGTGCAAAGAGATGAGGTAGCAGAGTGTGGTTCCTGTACCACACACACACCCTCTTCCCTTCATGTCAGTCTTGGCAGGTCTTCATGTCAGTCTTGGCAGGACTTCATATCAGTTTTGGCGACGATAATGGCATACAACACAGAAAATATGGAAACAAATCACGAGTTTGGCTACAGGGAAGCTACATTGACGATGTTTTACCCGTGCAATGAGAGAGGGATGAAAGAAACGTTGTCAAAAAAAAATCCACGTAGCTGTACTCTGCGTTTCCCTCACGTCAGTGCAAAACCAAGTAGCGAGTCAGTCTGGCTTCCAGCATACGGAGGATCAAGCCTCCACACCCCCCCACCCACCACTACTCCACCTTCACATCCATACATGAAACCACATCGTTAGTTACGAAGCATACCGCCGCCGGAGGAAGGAAGCGTCAACTTACGATAAGACCAGCTGCTGCTGCTGCTGCTGCCTTCCACGACTCCTGCAGCTCTGCTTTCACACTTGTATGGTATATATGTCGTGCCGAATTTGAAAAACTTGCGATTTTGCTAAATAGCAACGCTCTTTTTGTCAAATTTTAAGGCAAGCGAAAAATTTGTGTATGCAATTATTTCGAAAAAAATTCATTTGCACCCTTTTCTCAGTAAACTGGTACAGGCTGACACACGTCTCAGTCACTGGTGCAAGCCTGACACACGTCTAAAGCCCTGGTACAGGGGGACACACTGTCTCAGTCAGGGTTTGCAGGCTGACCCCACTGTCTCAGTACTGTCGCAGGCTGACACACGTCTCAGTCACTGGTGCAGGTTGACACACTTCTCAGTAAACTGGTGCAGGCTGGACACACTGTCTCAGTCACTGTGCGGTGACCCCACTGTCTCAGTCATGGTGCAGGCTGACACACGTCTCGTCACTGGTGCAGACTGACACTACGTCTCATTCACTGGTGCAACTTGATCAACGCCAGTCACTGGTGCAGGCTGACACCACTGTTCTCAGTCACTGGTACAGACACATGAACAACTGTCTCATGTCACATGGTGCAGTGCCTGACCACACTTCCCCTCAGTCACTGGTGCAGGCGAAAACACTGTCTCAGTCTCTGGTTGCAGACTCACTTCTCAGTCTCTGGCTGCAGGCTGACACACTGTCTACAGTCACTGGTACAGGAATGACACATTGTCCAGTCACCGTGAAAGGACGACAACTTTTCTCAGTACAATACAGACTGACACACTGTCTCCTCACGGTCAGGCTGAACCTACGTGTCTCAGCATGGTAAAAGACCGACACCCACTGTCTTCAGCATGGTGCAGGTGAAACACTCGTCTCAGTCACTGGTCAGGTGAACTCACTGTCTCAGCACTGGCTTACTGACCTACCAACTGTCTCAGTCGCTGTGCAGGCTGTATACATGTCTCATTGTCACTTGCAGGCTGTTACACGTCTCGTCACTGGTCAGACTGACACACTGTCTATCATTTATGCAGGCTTGACACACTGTCTCAGTCACTGGTACTGACAACACACTGTCTCAGTCACTGGTCACAGGCTGACACACTGTCTCAGTCACTGGTACAGGCTGACACACTGTCTCAGTCCACTGGTCAGACTGACACACTGTCTCAGTCACTGGTGCAGACTGACAACACTGTCTCAGTCACTGGTACAGACTGACACACTGTCTCAGTCACTGGTACAGACTGACACACTGTCTCAGTCACTGGTACAGACTGACACACTGTCTCAGTCACTGGTACAGGCTGAAACACTGTCTCAGTCACTGGTACAGACTGACACACTGTCTCAGTCACTGGTGCAGGCTGACACACTGTCTCAGTCACTGGTGCAGGCTGACACACTGTCTCAGTCACTGGTGCAGGTTGACACACTGTCTCAGTCACTGGTGCAGGCTGACACACTGTCTCAGTCACTGGTACAGACTGACACACTGTCTCAGTCACTGGTGCAGAGTGACACACTGTCTCAGTCACTGGTGCAGGCTGACACACTGTCTCAGTCACTGGTGCAGGCTGACACACTGTCTCAGTCACTGGTACAGACTGACACACTGTCTCAGTCACTGGTACAGGCTGACACACTGTCTCAGTCACTGGTGCAGGCTGACACACTGTCTCAGTCACTGGTACAGACTGACACACTGTCTCAGTCACTGGTGCAGGCTGAAACACTGTCTCAGTCACTGGTGCAGGCTGACACACTGTCTCAGTCACTGGTACAGACTGACACACTGTCTCAGTCACTGGTGCAGGCTGACACACTGTCTCAGTCACTGGTGCAGGCTCAGTCACTGGTGCAGGCTGACACACTGTCTCAGTCACTGGTGCAGGCTGACACACTGTCTCAGTCACTGGTGCAGGCTGACACACTGTCTCAGTCACTGGTGCAGGCTGACACACTGTCTCAGTCACTGGTGCAGGCTGAAACAGTCTCAGTCACTGGTGCAGGTTGACACACTGTCTCAGTATGGTCCAGACTGAAACAGTCTCAGTCATGGTGCAGGCTGACCACTGTCTCATCATGGTGCAGGCTGACACACTGTCTCAGTCACTGGTTGCAGGCTGACACATTTGTCTCAGTCACTGGTGCAGGCTGCACCCACTGTACAGGTCTCAGCCACTGGTGCAGGCTGACACACTGTCTCAGTCACTGGTGCAGGCTGAAACAGTCTCAGTCACTGGTGCAGGTTGACACACTGCCTCCATTAATGTTCCTAAATACAACAGTGTAGTGGAACACACGTGACACTTGAATGTACACTTTCCCCACAGTGACGAAGATACGCGCACGATACCACTTGTAGAAGGTGATTGATGCCACTTGTAGAAGGTGCATGATACCACTTGTAGAAGGTGCATGATACCACTTGTAGAAGGTGCACGATACCACTTGTAGAAGGTGCATGATGCCACTTGTAGAAGGTGCATGATACCACTTGTAGGTGCATGATACCACTTGTAGAAGGTGCACGATACCACTTGTAGAAGGTGCATGATACCACTTGTAGAAGGTGCAGTCCACGATACCACTTGTAGAAGATGCACGATACCACTTGTAGAAGGTGCATGATACCAATTGTAGAAGGTGCACGATACCACTTGTAGAAGGTGCACGATACCACTTGTAGAAGGTGCATGATGCCACTTGTAGAAGGTGCATGATACCACTTGTATAAGGTGCACGATACCACTTGTAGAAGGTGCATGATACCACTTGTAGAAGGTGCAGTCCACGATACCACTTGTAGAAGATGCACGATACCACTTGTAGAAGGTGCATGATACCAATTGTAGAAGGTGCACGATACCACTTGTAGAAGGTGCACAATACCACTTGTAGAAGGTGCATGATGCCACTTGTAGAAGGTGCATGATACCACTTGTAGAAGGTGCATGATGCCACTTGTAGAAAGGTGCATGATACCACTTGTAGAAGGTGCACGATACCACTTGTAGAAGGTGCATGATGCCACTTGTAGAAGGTGCATGATACCACTTGTAGGTGCATGATACCACTTGTAGAAGGTACACGATACCACTTGTAGAAGGTGCACGATACCACTTGTAGAAGGTGCACGATACCACTTGTAGAAGGTGCATGATACCAATTGTAGAAGGCGCATGATACCACTTGTAGAAGGTGCAGTCCACGATACCACTTGTAGAAGATGCACGATACCACTTGTAGAAGGTGCATGATACCAATTGTAGAAGGTGCACGATACCACTTGTAGAAGGTGCACGATACCACTTGTAGAAGGTGCATGATACCACTTGTAGAAGATGCACGATACCACTCGTAGAAGGTGCATGATACCACTTGTAGAAGGTGCACTATGCCACTTGTGGAAGGTGCATGATACCACTTGTAGAAGGTGCATGATACGATTTGTAGAAGGTGCACGATACCACTTGTAGAAGGTGCACGATACTACTTGTAGAAGGTGCACGATTCCTTTTGTAGAACGTGCACGATACCACTTGTAGAAAGTGCATGATACCACTTGCAGAAGGCGCACGATACCATTTGTAGAAGGTGCACGATACCACTTGTATAAGGTGCACGATACCACTTGTAGAAGGTGCACGATACCACTTGTAGAAGGTACACGATACTACTTGTAGAAGGTGCACGATACCACTCACAGTAGGTATACGATACCACTTGTAGGTGCACGATACTATTTGAAGAAAGTGCACGATACCACTTCAAGAAGGTGCACGATATCTCTTTTAGAAGGTGCACGATACCACTTGTAGAAGGTGCATGATACCACTTGTAGAAGGTGCACGATACCATTTATAGAAGGTGCACGATACCACCTGTATAAGGTGCACGATACCACTCACAGAAGGTGCACGATACCAATTGTAGAAGGTGCACGATACTACTTGTAGAAGGTGCACGATACCACTCACAGAAGGTATACGATACCACTTGTAGGTGCACGATACCACTTGAAGAAGGTGCACGATATCTCTTGTAGAAGGTGCACGATACCACTTGAAGAAAGTGCACGATAACACTTGAAAGTGCACGATATCGCTTGTAGAAGGTGCACGATACCACTTGAAGGTGCACGATACCACTTGTGGAATGTGCACGATACCACTTGTAGAAGATGCACGATACCATTTATAGAAGGTGCACGATATCACTTGTATAAGGTGCACGATACCACTTGTAGAACGTGCACGATACCACTTGTAGAAGGTGCATGATACCACTTGTAGAAGGTGCACGATACCATTTATAGAAGGCCTCACGATACCACCTGAATAAGGTGCACGATACCAATTGTAGAAGGTGCACGATACTACTTGTAGAAGGTGCACGATACCACTCACAGAAGGTATACGATACCACTTGTAGGTGCACGATACCACTTGAAGAAGGTTCACGATATCTCTTGTAGAAGGTGCACGATACCACTTGAAGGTACATGACATCATTTGTAGAAGGTGCACGATACCACTTGAAGAAAGTCCACGATACCACTTGAAAGTGCACGATACCACTTGAAAGTGCACGATATCACTTGTAGAAGGTGCACGATACCACTTGAAGGTGCACGATACTACTTGTAGAAGGTGCACAATATCACTTGTAGAAGGTGCACGATATCACTTATAGAAGGTGCACGATATCACTTATAGAAGGTGCACGATACCACTTGCAGTAAATGCCCAATACCACTCACAGGTGCACAATACCATTCACAAGTGCACAATACCTGAAGTCTACCTGGAGGGTATTCCGGGGATCAACGTTCCCGTGGCACGGTCCATGACCAGGCCTTCTGGTGGACCAGGGCCTGATCAACCAGGCTGTTACTGCTGGCCGCACGTAGTCCAACGTACGAACCACAGCCCAGCTGATCCGGTACTGACTTTAGGTATCTGTCCAGCTCCCTCTTGAAGACAACCAGGGGTCTATTGGTTATTCCCCTTATGGCTGGTGGGAGGCTGTTGAACAGTCTTGGGCCCCGGATACTTGCATTTTCTCTGCTTTTCACTGGGGGTATGTCGCATCACCTGCCAAGTCTTTTGCTTTCGTAGGGAGTGAATTCTGTGTGCAGATTAATGACCAGTCCCTCCAGAATTTTCCAAGTGTAGATTATGATGTATCTCTCTCGCCTGCGCTCCAGTGAGTACAAGTCAAGTGGCTCCAAGTGTTCCTAGTAGTTAAGGTGTTTGATGGAACTTATACGTGCAGTAAAGGTTCTCTGTACATTCTCTAGATCTGCAATTTCACCTGCCTTTAATGGAGATGTTAATGTACAGCAGTATTCCAGCCAAGAGAGAACAAGTGATTTAAAAAGGATCATCACTGGCTTGGCATCTCTTGTCTTGAATGTTCTCATTATCCATCCTATCAGTTTCCTCGCAGATGTGATAGTGGTATTGTTGTGGTCCTTGAAGGTGAGATCCTTAGGTACCACTCACAAAAGGTGCACAATGCCACTCACAGAAGGTGCACAATATCACCTACAGAAGGTGCACAATGCCACTCACAGAAGGTGCACAATACCACTCACAGAAGGTGCACAATGCCACTCACAGAAGGTGCACAATATCTCACAGAAGGTGCACAATATCACTCACAAAAGGTGCACAATGCCACTCACAGAAGGTGCACAATGCCACTCACAGAAGGTGCACAATGCCACTCACAGAAGTTGCACAATATCACTCATAGAAGGTGCACAATATCACTCACGGAAGGTGCACAATACCACTCACAAAAGGTGCACAATGCCACTCACAGAACGTGCACAATGCCACTCACAGAAGGTGCACAGTATCACTCACAAAAGGTGCACAATGCCACTCACAAAAGGTGCACAATGCCACTCACAGAAGGTGCACAATACCACTCACAGAAGGTGCACAATGCCACTCACAGAAGGTGCATAATATCACTCACAGGTACACAATGCCACTCACAGAGGGTGCACAATACCACTCACAGAAGGTGCACAATACTACTCACAGAAGGTGCACAATATCACTCACAGAAGGTGCACAATGCCACTCACAGAAGGTGCACAATGTCACTCACAGAAGGTGCACAATACTACTCACAGAAGGTGCACAATGCCACTCACAGGTGCACAATACCACTCACAAGGTGCACAATGCCACTCACAGAAGGTGCACAATGCCACTCACAGAAGGTGCACAATGCCACTCACAGAAGGTGCACAGTACTACTCACAGAAGGTGCACAATGCCACTCACAGGTGCACAATACCACTCACAGAAGGTGCACAATACTACTCACAGAAGGTGCACAATATCACTCACAGAACTTGCACAATGCCACTAACAGAAGGTGCACAATGCCACTCATAGAAGGTACACAATACCACTCACAGAAGGTGCACAATATCACTCACAGAACGTGCACAATATCACTCACAGAAGGTGCACAATGCCACCCACAGGTGCACAATGCCACTCACAGAAGGTGCACAATGCCACTCACAGAAGGTGCACAATACAGGACCTATCCTTTGGATCAAGAGCCCTTCACTACGCATCAAGGTCCACGGGTGTTCGTGAGCGGCGTCTTCATCCGGATTTAGCAGTCGTGTTTATAGCGTCTTATCACGGATTGCAGAGACGAACCATGCTGAGGTTCCAGGTCAAGGTTCACTATTATTAGTATTACTGTTATTATTACTACCATTATTATTGTTATTATTACTACCATTACTATTATCATTACTACCATTGTTATTATTACTATCATTGTTATTATTACCATTAATATTATTACTATCATTATTATTATTGCCATTAATATTATTAGTACCATTATTATTACCATTATTATTAATACTACTACTGCTACCATTATTTTTATTGCTATTATCACAAATAAGCGGTAAACCCGTAAGTCAAAGAGCGCCTGAGTATCGGGGGGTAACCAGAGTTGATCCAAGGAAGAAGAGAGCAGCTTAAGAATTACTAAAGTGGTGGTCACCCTGCCCCGGTGGTCACCCTGCCTCGGTGGTCACCCTACCCCGGTGGTCACCCTGCCTCGGTGGCCACCCTACCTCGGTGGTCACCCTACCCCAGTGGTCACCCTGCCTCGGTGGTTACCCTGCCTCCGTGGTCACCCTGCCTCGGTGGTTACCCTGCCTCGGTGGTCACCCTGCCTCGGTGGTCACCCTGCCTCGGTGGTCACCCTGCCTCGGTGGCCACCCTACCTCGGTGGTCACCCTACCCCAGTGGTCACCCTGCCTCGGTGGTTACCCTGCCTCCGTGGTCACCCTGCCTCCGTGGTCACCCTGCCTCGGTGGTCACCCTGCCCCGGTGGTCACCCTGCCTCGGTGGTCACCCTACCTCGGTGGTCACCCTGCCTCCGTGGTCACCCTGCCTCGGTGGTCACCCTGCCCCGGTGGTCACCCTGCCTCGGTGGTCATCCTGCTCCGGTGGTCACCCTGCCTCGGTGGTCATCCTGCCTCCGTGGTCACCCTGCCTCCGTGGTCACCCTGCCTCTGTGGTCACCCTGCCCCGGTGGTCACCCTCCCTCGGTGGTCACCCTACCTCGGTGGTCACCCTGCCTCGGTGGCCACCCTACCTCGGTGGTCACCCTGCCCCGGTGGTCACCCTGCCTCGGTGGTCATCCTGCCCCGGTGGTCACCCTGCCTCGGTGGTCATCCTGCCTCCGTGGTCACCCTGCCTCCGTGGTCACCCTGCCTCGGTGGTCACCCTGCCTCGGTGGTCACCCTGCCTCGGTGGTCACCCTGCCCCGGTGGTCATCCTGCCCCGGTGGTCACCCTGCCCCGGTGGTCACCCTGCCTCGGTGGTCACCCTGCCCCGGTGGTCACCCTGCCTCGGTGGTCATCCTGCCTCCGTGGTCACCCTGCCTCCGTGGTCACCCTGCCTCGGTGGTCACCCTGCCTCGGTGGTCACCCTGCCCCGGTGGTCACCCTGCCCCGGTGGTCACCCTGCCTCGGTGGTCACACTGCCCCTGTGGTCACCCTGCCTCGGTGGTCATCCTGCCTCCGTGGTCACCCTGCCTCGGTGGTCACCGTGCCTCGGTGGTCACCCTGCCTCCGTGGTCACCCTGCCTCCGTGGTCACCCTTCCTCGGTGGTCATCCTGCCTCCGTGGTCACCCTTCCTCGGTGGTCACCCTGCCTCGGTGGCCACCCTACCTCGGTGGTCACCCTGCCTCCGTGGTCACCCTGCCTCGGTGGTCACCCCTGGCCTCGGTGGTCACCCTGCCCCGGTGGTCACCCTGCCCCCGGGTGGTCATCCTTTGCCGCCGGTGGTCACCCTCCCTCGGTGGTCACCTGCCTCGGTGGTCACCCTGCCCCGTGGTCACCCTGCCTCGGTGGTCACCCTACCTCGGTGGTCACCCTGCCCCGGTGGTCACCCTGCCTCGGTGGTCACCCTGCCTCGGTGGTCACACTGCCCCGGTGGTCACCCTGCCTCGGTGGTCATCCTGCCTCCGTGGTCACCCTGCCTCCGTGGTTACCCTGCCCCGGTGGTCACCCTGCCTCGGTGGTCACCCTGCCCCGGTGGTCACCCTGCCCGGTGGTCACCCTACCCCAGTGGTCACCCTGCCTCGGTGGTCACCCTACCTCGGTGGTCACCCTGCCCCGGTGGTCACCCTGCCTCCGTGGTCATCCTGCCTCGGTGGTCACCCTGCCCCGTGGTCACCCTGCCTCGGTGGTCACCCTACCTCCGGTGGTCACCCTGCCCGTGGTCACCCTGCCTCCGTGGTCACCCTGCCTCCGTGGTCAGAGAATGGTAGCGTGGGTGACACCCGCTCCATATATAAACATATATGCTGAGATACCTGTACCGTAAGGAGAATCTATATCAGTATATCAGATATATAACGGGTATATATCAATATCTATAAATCGAGAAATGTACCACATCTCTGCGTCGATACGTATAATGAGTTTATATACTTTAACCACTATATAAAGGACTAACGCATTCGTGATATCAATGTATATGTGAGATGCGTTACTGACCTTGAAGCGTAACACTACCTACCATATCGAGTGGGACGCGCGGAACACGTCATACTAATAATCAATACCTGGAAGACCTACTGACCTCCTACCCAGTGTAGTCTACCAGGGTGAAGGTCTATTGACCGCACGTGCGTCATTAAGGCCTCAATGACTGGTAATCGGGTTTAAAGTCTATCGACAACACAAGGTCCATTAAGGCTGCATGAGACCAGTCAAGAATACTTTAATCAGTAAAACAGGGATAACATCAAACTCTGGGCGAGTGTGTATACAAAGTGAAGACACACACCTCTCGGTGTATATATATCCGACGTGAAGGCACCGATCCATCAACACAAAATACTTTAATCACTCAATTAGGGATTATTTACCAAGTTCAGACTGATTAAGACCGATTAAGACTGGTTCAGACTAGTATTGGTGCAGTAATAACAATTAAGAAGCAACCCACAAGGTGTCTGGTATGAAGGAGAATATATACTAGGTGATATACATATGTGTGCTCGTAGATACTTCACCTTTTATTGTATGTACTGAGTATAGCTGCTTGATCTACCTACCTGGATGGTCTTCCGGGGGTCAGCGCCCCCTCGACCCAGTCCATTTCCAAGCCTGGTGATGAATCAGGGTCTGATTAACCAGGCTATTACTGCTGGCAGCACGCAATCCAACGTACGAACCACAGCCCAGCTGGTCAGGTACTGACTTCAGGTGTCTGTCCAGCTCCCTATTGAAGACAGCCAGGTGTCTACTGGTAACTCCCCTTTTGTATGCGGGGAAGCAGTTGAACAGTGTTGGGCCCCTGACACTTATTGTGTTATCTCTTAATGTACTCACGGCAGCCCTGCTTTTCATTGGGGGGATGTGGCACCGCCTGCTGTACAGTACGGTCGCAGTACAGTTAAGCACATGTACGCGCAGAGAAGGTTCTCTGTACATTCTTCAGATCTCCAATTTCGCCTTCCTTGAAAAAGGGCTATTAGTCTGCAACAGCATTCTAGCCTAAAGATAGCAAGTGACTTAAGAAGATCATCACTAACTTGGCAGCCCTTGTTTTGAAGGTTCTCATTATCCATTTCCGAGATGTGATAGTGACACTCTTGTGATCTTTGAAGGTGAGATCCTCTGACATTATCACCCTCAAGTCTTTCACATTAGTTTTCCGTTCTACTGTGTGGTTAGAATTTATTTTATACTCCGATCTAGCCGTCTGGTACTGAAGTAGCTGTTTGGTACTGAAGTAGCTGTTTGGTACTGAAGTAGCTGTTTGGTACTGAAGTAGCTGTTTGGTACTGAAGTAGCTGTTTGGTACTGAAGTAGCTGTTTGGTACTGAAGTAGCTGTTTGGTACTGAATGTAGCTGTTGGTACTGAAGTAGCTGTCTGGTACTGAAGTAGCTGTCTGGTACTGAAGTAGCTGTTTGGTACTGAAGTAGCTGTTTGGTACTGAAGTAGCTGTTTGGTACTAAAGTAGCTGTTTGGTACTGAAGTAGCTGTCTGGTACTGAAGTAGCTGTCTGGTACTGAAGTAGCTGTTTGGTACTGAAGTAGCTGTTTGGTACTGAAGTAGCTGTTTGGTACTGAAGTAGCTGTTTGGTACTGAGTGTAACTGTCTGGTACTGAGTGTAACTGTCAGGTACTGAGTGTAACTGTCAGGCACTGAGTGTAACTGTCAGCTACTGAGTGTAACTGTCAGGCACTGAGTGTAACTGTCAGGCACTGAGTGTAACTGTCAGGCACTGAGTGTAACTGTCAGCTACTGAGTGTAACTGTCAGGCACTGAGTGTAACTGTCAGCTACTGAGTGTAACTGTCAGGCACTGAGTGTAACTGTCAGGCACTGAGTGTAACTGTCTGGCACTGAGTGTAACTGTCAGGCACTGAGTGTAACTGTCAGGTACTGAGTGTAAATGTCTGTAGCTGAGAGACAGCTGTCTGGTACTGAGTGTAACTGTCTGTAGCTGAGAGACAGCTGTCTGGTACTGAGTGGAACTGTCTGTAGCTGAGAGACAGCTGTCTGGTACTGAGTGCAACTGTCTGTAGCTGAGAGACAGCTGTCACGTACTGAGTGTAACTGTCTGTAGCTGAGAGACAGCTGTCTGTATGAGTGTAATGTCTGTAGCTGAGAGACAGCTGTCTGGTACTGAGTGTAACTGTCTGTAGCTGAGAGACAGCTGTCACGTACTGAGTGTAACTGTCTGTAGCTGAGAGACAGCTGTCAGGTACTGAGTGTAACTGTCTGTAGCTGAGAGACAGCTGTCTGGTATTGAGTGTAACTGTCTGTAGCTGAGAGACAGCTGTCACGTACTGAGTGTAACTGTCTGTAGCTGAGAGACAGCTGTCAGGTACTGAGTGTAACTGTCTGTAGCTGAGAGACAGCTGTCTGGTACTGAGTGTAACTGTCTGTAGCTGAGAGACAGCTGTCTGGTACTGAGTGTAACTGTCTGTAGCTGAGAGACAGCTGTCTGGTACTGAGTGAACTGTCTGTAGCTGAGAGACAGCTGTCTGGTACTGAGTGTAACTGTCTGTAGCTGAGAGACAGCTGTCTGGTACAGAGTGCAACTGTCTGTAGCTGAGAGACAGCTGTCTGGTACTGAGTGCAACTGTCTGTAGCTGAGAGACAGCTGTCTGGTACTGAGTGTAACTGTCTGTAGCTGAGAGACAGCTGTCTGGTACTGAGTGCAACTGTCTGTAGCTGAGAGACAGCTGTCTGGTACCGAGTGTAATTGTCTGTAGCTGAGAGACAGCTGTCTGGCACTGAGTGTAACTGTCTGTAGCTGAGAGACAGCTGTCTGGTACTGAGTGTAACTGTCTGTAGCTGAGAGACAGCTGTCTGGCACTGAGTGTAACTGTCTGTAGCTGAGAGACAGCTGTCTGGTACTGAGTGTAACTGTCTGTACCTGAGAGACAGCTGTCTGGTACTGAGTGTAACTGTCTGTAGCTGAGAGACAGCTGTCTGGTACTGAGTGTAACTGTCTGTACCTGAGAGACAGCTGTCTGGTACTGAGTGCAACTGTCTGTAGCTGAGAGACAGCTGTCTGGTACTGAGTGTAATTGTCTGTAGCTGAGAGACAGCTGTCTGGCACTGAGTGTAACTGTCTGTAGCTGAGAGACAGCTGTCTGGTACTGAGTGCAACTGTCTGTAGCTGAGAGACAGCTGTCTGGTACTGAGTGCAACTGTTTGTAGCTGAGAGACAGCTGTCACGTAATGAGTGTAACTGTCTGTAGCTGAGAGACAGCTGTCTGGTACTGAGTGCACCTGTCTGTAGCTGAGAGACAGCTGTCTGCTACTGAGTGCAACTGTCTGTAGCTGAGAGACAGCTGTCTGGTACTGAGTGTAACTGTCTGTAGCTGAGAAACAGCTGTCACGTAATGAGTGTAACTGTCTGTAGCTGAGAGACAGCTGTCTGGTACTGAGTGCAACTGTCTGTAGCTGAGATACAGCTGTCTGGTACTGAGTGCAACTGTCTGTAGCTGAGAGACAGCTGTCTGGTACTGAGTGCAACTGTCTGTAGCTGAGAGACAGCTGTCACGTAATGAGTGTAACTGTCTGTAGCTGAGAGACAGCTGTCTGGTACTGAGTGCAACTGTCTGTAGCTGAGACAGCTGTCTGGTACTGAGTGCACCTGTCTGTAGCTGAGAGACAGCTGTCTGCTACTGAGTGCAACTGTCTGTAGCTGAGAGACAGCTGTCTGGTACTGAGTGTAACTGTCTGTAGCTGAGAGACAGCTGTCTGGTACTGAGTGCAACTGTCTGTAGCTGAGAGACAGCTGTCTGGTACTGAGTGCAACTGTCTGTAGCTGAGAGACAGCTGTCTGGTACTGAGTGCAACTGTTTGTAGCTGAGAGACAGCTGTCACGTAATGAGTGTAACTGTCTGTAGCTGAGAGACAGCTGTCTGGTACTGAGTGCACCTGTCTGTAGCTGAGAGACAGCTGTCTGCTACTGAGTGCAACTGTCTGTAGCTGAGAGACAGCTGTCTGGTACTGAGTGTAACTGTCTGTAGCTGAGAAACAGCTGTCACGTAATGAGTGTAACTGTCTGTAGCTGAGAGACAGCTGTCTGGTACTGAGTGCAACTGTCTGTAGCTGAGATACAGCTGTCTGGTACTGAGTGCAACTGTCTGTAGCTGAGAGACAGATGTCACGTAATTAGTGCAACTGTCTGTAGCTGAGAGACAGCTGTCACGTAATGAGAGCAACTGTCTGTAGCTGAGAGACAGCTGTCTGGTACTGAGTGTAACTGTCTGTAGCTGAGAGACAGCTGTCTGGTACTGAGTGTAACTGTCTGTAGCTGAGAGACAGCTGTCTGGTACTGAGTGTAACTGTCTGTAGCTGAGAGACAGCTGTCTGGTACTGAGTGTAACTGTCTGTAGCTGAGAGACAGCTGTCTGGTACTGAGTGCAACTGTCTGTAGCTGAGAGACAGCTGTCTGGTACTGAGTGTAACTGTCTGTAGCTGAGAGACAGCTGTCTGGTACTGAGTGCAACTGTCTGTAGCTGAGAGACAGCTGTCTGGTACTGAGTGTAACTGTCTGTAGCTGAGAGAAAAGCTGTCTGGTACTGAGTGTAACTGTCTGTAGCTGAGAGACAGCTGTCTGGTACTGAGTGTAACTGTCTGTAGCTGAGAGACAGCTGTCTGGTACTGAGTGTAACTGTCTGTAGCTGAGAGACAGCTGTCTGGTACTGAGTGGAACTGTCTGTATCTGAGAGACAGCTGTCTGGCACTGAGTGAACTGTCTGTACTAAAGGACAGCTGTCTGCTACTGAGTGTAACTGTCTGTATCTGAGAGACAGCTGTCTGGCACTGAGTGTAACTGTCTGTAGCTGAGAGACAGCTGTCTGGCACTGAGTGTAACTGTCTGTAGCTGAGAGAGGCATCAGAACATCAGAAGCTGAACACACAAAGTTACGAAGGCTGAAATACGTTGATACTAGCACTACCGTGACAGCAACAATAACAGTCACAGTACCGTGACTACAACAATAAAAATCACAGTACTGCCACTACAATTCATAGTACCGTGATTACAACAATAAGTCACAGTACCGTGATCACAAATATAAATCACAGTACCGTGACTACAACAATGTCACAGTACCGTGACTACAACAATATGTCACAGTACCGTGACTACAATAAAAGTCACAGTACCGTGAATACAACAATACGTCACAGTACCATGACTAGAACAATAAGTCACAGTACCGTGACTACAACAATAACAGTCACAGTACCGTGACTACAACAATAGCAGTCACAGTACCGTGACTACACAATTCACCAAAAATTCGCTCTTAGGAGAGGAAGTTTTCTGACGATGTTTCGGTCATGGGAGGCTGGTCACTCCAGGGTCAGACGACCGAAACGTCTCACTTTAACATGTCCTTTCAGCCACTGAAGAGTTATAAAAGGTCACTTTAGTGCTTAACGAATGGCTCTTGATCCAAGGAATTAGAACTAAGTCTCTCCATCCTCGGATCAAACCTGATTACTTCCCATTTATTTTATAACACAGCAAGTGTTACAGTCATATTTATTGTATAATGAAGACCAATTGTTACAGTCACTGTATTTTGATAGTGTTACAGTCACTGTATTTTGATAGTGTTACAGTCACTGTATTTTGATAGTGTTACAGTCACTGTATTTTGATAGACAGCAAGTGTTAGTCATTGTATTGCATAATAGATAGCAAGTGTTACAGTGTATTTTGATAGTAAGTGTTACATCACTGTATTTTGATAGTAAGTGTTACATCACTGTATTTTGATAGTAAGTGTTACAGTCACTGTATTTTGATAGTAAGTGTTACAGTCACTGTATTTTGATAGTAAGTGTTACAGTCACTGTATTTTGATAGACAGTGTTAGTCACTATATTTTTCAGCTACAGTTAAGTGTTACAGTCACTATTTTGTAACGGATGAATCACTACCTGGAGGCTACCTGGAGGGCATTCCGGGGATCAACGCCCCCGCGGCCCGGTCCACGACCAGGTCTCCCGGTGGATCAGGACCTGATCAACGACCTTGTTACTGCTGGCCGCACGCAATCCAACGTACGAACCACAGCCCGGTTGATCCGGCACCGTTTTTAGGTATCTGTCCAGCTCCCTCTTGAAGACAACCAGGGGTCTTCCGGTAATGCCCCTTATTGCTGGTGGGAGGCCGTTGAACAGTCTTGGGCCCTGGACACTTATTGCATTTTCTCGTAGTGTACCAATGACGCCCCTACTTTTCACTGGGGGTATGTTGCATCGCCTGCCAAGTCATTTGCTTTTGTATGGAGTGATTGCTGTGTGCATATTGGGAACCAGTCCCTCCAGAATCTTCCATTTGTAGATTATGATATATCTCTCTCGCCTGCGCTCCAGTGAGTACAAGTCAAGTGCTTCCAGGCGCTCCCGGTAGTTAAGGTGTTTGATGGAACTTACACGTGTAGTAAAGGTTCTCTGTACAAATTTGCTCTAACTTCAAATAAGTAATAACGAAAAAAAAGTGAATTGCTCACCTGAAGCTGAAAGAACTCCAGTACAGAGTCGTCTCTCGCACCAAGACTCATTAAACGTTCAAAATTCAACGTTGGCTGTTGTTTGCACCCTCATCCACCTCGCTGCCAAACGTATCGTGCCACCCTTTTTTTTATTTGCAATCAAGTGTACCTTTTTTTTAATTATTTCACCTAATCTAAATTTAACATAATTTAAGACGAAGAAAGAAGCATTTGATGACACAAGCAATGAGGGTGATCGTCAGTAACTGGTATATATCACACAGGTGAATCACACGGGTATATCACTAGTATAACACACAGGTATATAGCACGGGTATATCACTGGTATATCATACAGGTATATCGCACGGGGTATATCACTGGTATATCACACAAGTATATCGCGCAGGTATATACATGTATATACCAGCATTAACCTTGTATGAGTCATGCAAGTGAGGGAGTATGAACAATGGCTGCCCAGATGAGTGTGTAAACAAGAGCAGTTGAGCTCACCAGGATGATACAGTAAACATTGATGGAGAGTTGATTTAGCGGAGAGTAGCCAGGCGTGAGTCCCTCCATCGTGAGGGAAGGCGTGAGGGTGTAAGGGGGGAGGGGAGATGGGGAAGAGCAGGAGTCGAGAGGGGGGCGAGAGATGGGAGGGAGGGAGGGTTGGTGGGGGCGAGAGATGGGAGGGAGGGAGGGATGGTGGGGGCGAGAGGGGTTAAGCAATTACTGGAAGGGGGTTAATCTTTCCGGTGTGGGTTACTGGAGCTTCCGCTCCACATATGCATATTTCAGATGTTTCAACCCCCAGATGTTTCATTTGTGATCCCCTTCCCCTTCCCCTTCCTCCCAAGACGTTTCGGCTGTCTAGTTTATTTTGGACTATTGCTGTTTACTGTGCTGAGAGAGCTTATATCAGAGGAACAACTAACAGGACCCGCCAGTCTTTTCCTTCCAACTGACACATCACACTAACTGATCAGTCGCCAGATCCATAATAGTCTTTGTCTAGTAATAGGCAACTCACATAGCTGATCACATGTCAGGTCAGAAAAAAAATTTCAACATGTCAATAATTCTGATACTCGTGCTTGTTGTTATTTTTTTCATTCTGGAGGAAGCAGAGGATTACCTTCCGATGAGACTACGACTGTTGAAGATACTTGCCGGCACTAAGCCACCTGACACTTGCCGGCACTAAGCCACCTGACACTTGCCAGGACTTAGCCATCTGACACTTGCCTGCACTAAGCCATCTGATATTTGAGTGTTCTCACTGTGAACACGCAGCGGAGAACTTCTTGATATCAGAAACCATGTGAAGGAAAACTTCAAGCACTCGACCTTTACTCTGTTGGGAAAGAGAGACAACAGAGATCTCATTCAGACTTTTAAGATACTGAATGGATTTGACACACTTAAACACGGATTACTATTTTAATTGCTGAGTCCACGCAACACTTAAATATTTTTTTTTTTAAATTTAAACTCCTTAAAAAATAAAGAAGGAAGGCCTGGTCTGGGACAGAGCCCCAGGGCGACGACCCCAGGAATGAACAATTCGGTGAGCACGCACGTACGCACACACACACACACACACACACCACACCACACACCACACACACACACACACACACCACACACACACACCACACACACACACACACACACACACACACACACACACACGCATATACAACAGGCCTAGTGTCTAATCAACATGTGGCTAGGACACAATGGTAACTAACACTCACACACACACACACAGTTCCATGAGCTATGAATCGACCCCCGCAACCATATATAGGTGAGTACACACACACATATATCTTTATTTACTACAAGTACATGTACAAGGTATACAGTGCTAGCTGACAACAATGACATACTACTATATAGAAAGTCCCTTGTTATGCTCCGCATTTCGGGCAAATTAGGTCAGTGTCCCAGGATGCGACCCACACCAGTCGACTGACACCCAGGTACCCATTTTACTGATGGGGAACATAGACAACAGGTGGAAAGAAACACGTCCAATGTTTCTACTTTGGCTGGGAATCGAACCCAGGCCCTCGCCGTGTGAAGCGAGAGCGTTAACCACCAGGCCACCAGAGCCCCATAGGACAGAGGGGGACACCAACAGGGAACAGACCAACAGGTGCTTGACGATATGCACACAACTGAGGAGGTGAAGAAACTGGGTCCTCAGGGAGGGAGCAAATGTACTGTGTGTGCCACTAACCACAATCTTCAACACATCTCTTGAAACTGGGCAACTACATGAGGTATGGAAGACCGCAAATGTAGTTCCCATTTTTAAAAAAGAGACAGAAAAGAGGCACTAAATTACAGACCTGTGTCACTGACGTGTATAGTATGCAAAGTCATGGAGAAGATTATCAGGAGGAGAGTGGTGGAGCACCTGGAACGGAACAAGATTATAAAAGATAACCAGCACGGATTCATGGAAGGCAAATCCTGTGTCACAAACCTTCTGGAGCTCTATGACAAAGTTACAGAAGTGCGACACGAGAGAGAGGGGTAGGTTGATTGCATTTTCTTGGACTGCAAGAAGGCCTTCGACACAGTTCCTCACAAGCAACTAGTGCAGAAACTAGAGGATCAGGCGCGTATAACAGGAAGGGCACTGAAATGGATCAGAGAATATCTGACAGGGAGGCAACAACGAGTCATGGTACGGGATGAGGTATCACAGTGGGCACCTGTGACGAGCGGGGTCCCACAGGGATCGGTCCTAGGATCAGTGCTATTTCTGGTATATGTGAATGACATGATGGAAGGGATAGACTCAGGTGTCCCTATTCGCAGATGATGTGAAGTTAATGAGGAGAATTGAATCAGATGAGGCCCAGGCAGGACTTCAAAGAGACCTGGACAGGCTTCTTGAATTCAACCCTGCCAAATGCAAAGTCATGAAGATCTGAGAAGGGTAAAGAAGACCGCAGACAGAGTATAGACTAAGTGGCCAAGGACTGCAAACCTCGCTCAAGGAGAAAGATCTTGGGGTGACCATAACGCCGAGCATGTCTCCGGAGGAACACATCAACCTGATAACTGCTGCAGCATACGGGCGCCTGGCAAACCTGAGAATAGCGTTCCGATACCTTAGTAAGGAATAGTTCAAGACACTATACACTGTGTACATCAGGCCCATACTGGAGTATGCAGCACCAGTTTGGAACCCACACCTGGTCAAACACGTCAAGAAATTAGAGAAAGTGCAAAGATTTGCAACAAGGCTAGTTCCGGAGCTCAGGGAATGTCCTACGAAGAAAGGTTGAGGGAAATCGGACTGGCGACATTGGAGGACAGGCGGGTCAGGGGAGACATGATAACGACATACAAAATACTGCGTGGAATATATAAGGTAGACAGAGACAGGTTGTTCCAGAGAGGGGACACAGAAACAAGGGGTCACAATTGGAAGCTGAAGACTCAGACGAGTCAGAGGGATGTTAGGAAGTATTTCTTCAGTCACAGAGTCGTTAGGAAGTGGAACAGCCTAACAATCGATGTAGTGGAGGCAGGAACCATACATAGCTTTAAGACAAGGTATGACAAAGCTCTGGAAGCAGAGAGAGAAAGGACCTAGTAGCGATCAGTGAAGAGGCTGGGCCAGGAGCTGAGTCTCGACCCCTTCAACCACAATTAGGTGAGTGCAATTAGGTGAGTACACACACACACTACTACTACTACTACTACTACTACTACTACTACTACTACTACTACCTACTCCTACTACTACAAGAAGAGATACAATAAAGCTCATGGAACAGGGAGAGAGAGTGGACTTAGCGACCAGCGAAGAGGCAGGACCCCTGCAACCACAAATAGGTGCGTACATATACACACGTCGACATGATGACGTACAAAAAATTCTGAGAGGAACTGAAAAGGTGAACAGGGCCAGAATGTTTCAGAGATGGGACACAGGAACAAAAGGACACAACTAGAAGTTAAGAACATAAGAATGGTGTGAAAGTTAAGACACATGTGCAACATCTGGATATCTTTATTGTAGACGTTTCGCCATCCAGTGGCTTTATCAATACAGATTCTAGGACATAATAGGAAGACAGTAGAACTATATACAAAAGATGAGGTAATCAGTCCCTCAACCTTGGAGTAGGTGCGAAGAGCACCTCAGTCGTGGAGATTCTGAAGCAGAAGCAAGGAGCCTGGCGCTTATATACTAACGTCAGGTGTAGCAGACGATGGCATAGTCACTGGTAGGCGGGATTCCCCAGTGGAAATAGGTCCTTCCCAAAGAGATGGGTTAGTTGTAGTAGTAGTTGTCGTAGTCGTGAAGGTTATGTACATGTCCTCAGAATCAAGATTCCATGATGTTGCAGTGTCTGACAAGTTGTGCAAGAATGGTATAACGACAAGTTGTGCAAGAATGGTACGACAACTACTACTACAACTAACCCATCTCTTTGGGAAGGAAGAATTGAGACACTTATGCAACACATGGGAATCTTTATTGAAGAAACGTTTCGCCACACAGTGGCTTCATCAGTCCAATACAAAGTAGAAATGGGTAAGGAGAGTAGAAGTATGAGGTAATCAGTCCCTCATCACATCTTTGGGAAGGACCTACTTCCACTGGGGAATCCCGCCTACCAGTGACTATGCCCTTGTCTGCTACACCTGACGTTAGTATAGCACAGCATCCACCACGATGCTGTGAACACTAACTCCAAGGCTGAGGGACAGATTACCTCATCTTTTGTATATATTTCTAGTCTTCCAATTATGTCCCAGAATTTGTATTGATAAAGCCACTGGATGGCGAAACGTCTACATTAAAGATTTCCAGATGTTGCACATGTGTCTTTACTTTCAAGAGAGAGTTTGCATAAATGGGGAGAAATCAGAATGGGGGCACGTCACAAGCGGTGTTCCACAGGGGTCAGTGTTGGGCCCCTTGTTGTTCACAGTCTACATAACGACATAGATGAGGGAATAAATAGTGAAATAAGCAAATTTGCTGATGACACCAAAATAGGCCATACAATTCATTCTAATGAGGACATTAGAGCATTTCAGGATAATTTGAATAGGCTGATGCAGTGGTCGGAGAAGTGGCAGATGCAATTTAATATAGACAAATGCAAAGTTCTAAATGTTGGACAGGAAAATAACCATGCCACATATAATATTACGGATTGCGAAAAGGATTTAGGAGTTCTGGTTAGCAGTAATTTGAAACCAAGACAACAATCATTAATGTTCGCAAAAAGCTAACACAATCATAAGAACATAAGAACATAAGAAAGGAGGAACACTGCAGGAGGCCTGTTGGCCCATACTAGGCAGGTCCTTTACAATTCATCCCAAAACATTTGCCCAACCCAATTTTCAATGCCACCCAAGAAATAAGCTCTGATGTGAAAGTCCTACTCAAATCCAACCCCTCCCACTCATGTACTTATCCAACCTAAATTTGAAACTACCCAAAGTCCCAGCCTCAATAACCCAACTAGGTAGACTGTTCCACTCATCTACTACCCTATTTCCAAACCAATACTTTCCTATGTCCTTTCTAAATCTAAACTTATCTAATTTAAATCCATTACTGCGGGTTCTCTCTTGGAGAGACATCCTCAAGACCTTATTAATATCCCCTTTATTAATACCTATCTTCCACTTATACACTTCGATCAGGTCTCCCCTCATTTCTTCGTCTAACAAGTGAATGTAACTTAAGAGTCTTCAATCTTTCTTCATAAGGAAGATTTCTAATGCTATGTATTAATTTAGTCATCCTACGCTGAATGTTTTCTAACGAATTTATGTCCATTCTGTAATATGGAGACCAGAACTGAGCTGCATAATCTAGGTGAGGCCTTACTAATGATGTATAAAGCTGCAGTATGACCTCTGGACTTCTGTTGCTTACACTTCTTGATATAAATCCCAGTAATCTATTTGCCTTATACGTACGCTTAGGCATTGCTGTCTTGGTTTAAGGTTGCTGCTCACCATAACCCCCAAGTCCTTTTCGCAATCTGTGTGGCTAAGTTCTACATCATTTAACTATAAGTACTAGGGTTATGGGCACTCCCAAGCTTCAGAACCTTGCATTTTATCTACATTGAACTGCATCTGCCACTTTTCTGACCAAGAATACAGTTTGTTTAAACCCTCCTGAAGTTCCATAACATCTACGTTTGAATCAATTATCCTACCTATCTTTGTGTCATCGGCGAATTTGCTCATATCACTAGTAATTCCCTCATCAAGATCATTGATATATATTATAAACAACAACGGGCCCAAGACTGATCCCTGTGGAACGCCACTTGTTACAGATCCCCACTCGGATTTAACCCCATTTATGGACACTCTCTGCTTCCTGTCAGTGAGCCATGACTCGATCCACGAGAGCACTTTTCCCCCAATGCCATGAGCTGCCACTTTCTTTAACAGTCTATGGTGCGGAACTCTAACAAAAGCCTTACTAAAATCTAAGTAAATAATATCAAATTCTTTATCGTGGTCAACAGCCTCAAAAGCTTTACTGAAGAAAGTTAATAAATTAGTTAGACAAGGCCGGCCTCTTGTGAATCCATGCTGAGTATCAATAATCAAGCTATACTTATCGAGATGGCTTCTTATAATCTCAGCTATAATTGACTCTAGTAATTTGCCTACAATTGAGGTCAGGCTTATTGGGCGGTAATTTGACGGTAACGACTTGTCCCCTGTTTTAAAAATAGGAATACATTAGCCATCTTCCACATATCAGACACTACACTGTTTGAAGAGATAAATTAAAAATATTAGTTAATGGTTCACAGAGTTCCATTTTGCATTCCTTAAGAACCCTTGAAAAAACCTCATCAGGACCCGGCGACTTATTTTGCTTCGGTCTGTCTATCTGCTTCACAACCATTTCATTAGTGACTGTGATGTTACATAATTTATCTTTTTCTAGCCCACTATAAAAATTAATTACTGGAATATTGTTATGTCTTCCTGTGTAAAAACTGAGAGAAAATAATTATTAAAAATCGAGCACATTCATTCTCTTTGTCAGTAAGGTGCCCATAGTTTTTTTTTAAGGGGACCTATCTTATCTCTAACTTTTGTTCTATAGACCTGGAAAAAACTCTTTGGGTTAGTTTTAGAATCCCTAGCAACTTTAATTTCATAGTCCCTTTAGCTTTCTTATCCCCTTTTAATGTCCTCTTCATGTCATATACTGATTCATAAGATGACCCTCACCTCTTTTGATACCCCCTAAAAAATTCCTTTCTTATGCCCTAGTAGACATTTGAGCCTATTATTCATCCATTTTGGGTCATTTCTTTTTTACCTAATTTCTTATATGGATAAACGTTCTTTGAGCAGCATGTATAGTGTTCAGAAAACTGTCATATTGATAGTTTCACTTCGTTACCCCAGTCAACAGATGAAGGTGTTCTCTAAGCCCATCGTAATTCTTCTAAGCGAAAATTAGGATGTTACTGAGTTATCGCTACTAATCTATTCCATTCATGCTAAATGTAATTGATTTGTGGTCGCTAGCACCCAATTCCTCTGAAATTCATAAATATTAAAAGGGATTAAATTTTTGCCATAACAAGTCAAGCGGGTTATTTCCCTTGTAGGTTCTGTCCAAACTGCTTCAAAAACATTGAATACTTCAAGAGTCGTAGTTTTAAATTCCAGTAAGAATTTCATCATAGACTAAGTTTAAAGTCTCCTAAATTATTTACATATCGTGCCTTGGGCCTTAACAATTTCCTCCTTTAGTAGTCTCCCTTGGTCCTATCTAAGTTTGGGGACAGATATCACTCCTAAAATCAGTTTTTCATGCCCTTCTGAAAATTCTATCCAAACAGACTCTGTATGTGTTACTTCAGACTTAATACCGTTTTTTATGCAACAGTTCAAGCGATCTCGGACATACAATGCCACCCCACCCCCCTTCCCGATACTTCTATCTACTTGGAACAATTAAAACCTGAATATGACATTCCGCAGGCATGTCCCGACTTTTTGAATTAAACCAGTCTCAGTTAAGGCAATACATCAATTTTACCTGCACTAGCAACTAATCTCAACTCGTCCATTTTATTCCTAGCACTATGGCAATTTGCATAATAAACATTGAAAGACTCTCCTTTCTCTTTACCCTTCCTGCTCATTTCTGTTTTTCTACTAAACCTATTACTGTCTTTATCACCCAAAGTCCGGGCTTTTCAATATCTACCTCGTTCGCTTATTACTAGTTCCCTAAAACTCGTAAAATTACAAACACTGGGACATCACTGTTTTCCTGCCAAAACCCATACCACTAACTATTCCTAGTTTAAAGTCCTAACTGCTCCCTCCACTGCAGTTGCCAGTGCTCCACCCCACACCTAGATAAGTGAACCCCACCCCTGGTATACATGTCTTTCTGCCATAGAAGAGGTCCCAGTTGTCAATGAATGGTTACCAACAATTTTCCTTTACAGTATTTGTCCAGCCAGAAATTGACACCAATTGCCCTGGACAACCATTCATTTCCAACTCCTCTCCTTGGCAAAATACCACATATGACGGGTTCCCACCCTTACTCCTAATTATTTTATTTTGCTGACCTATACCTGCTAATCGGTCTTCATTTCCTACGTCTGCCAACTTCGTTGCCTCCAGCACTGAGACAGATAATAGGATTGCTCCCATTACCTCTCATGATGTCATCCAGACGGCTAACAATGTCCTCCATACCAGCCCCAGGAAAGCAAACTCTCTGTCTCCTACTCCTGTCCTTCAAGCAGAACGCCCTATCCATATACCTAACTTGGCTACCCCCAACAAAAAACAATATTCTTCCCTTTCCTTTGGGTGTCGTTTCGTCGTGATTTTCCCAGTAGTCGACTCACATTCGTCGGGTAGCACTGAGAATGTATTAGATGTTTCCACAACAGTTTCCACGGCAGTCTCTTTCTTCTTCATCGTTTCTACCTTTCCATTCGTCTTCTTGATCATCAACTTCGTTCCCTGCTGTCCAGCCACTGACCAGTTTCCCTTCTTGACCTGAGGACTCAAAACAGGAGGACTACTACGAATCTTCTTGTTTTCCTCGGTCAGTCGCCGAATCTCCATCTTCGCCATCTTAATTCTTCCTTAAGCTGTTGGTAAAGTTGCTCGATGGAGGGCATCTTGCTTCAATTCGTAGAGAGCGCGCAAACAGGTCTTCACAGAGCTAAGTACACGTCAACACTGACAGAGCTAAGTACACGTCAACACTGACACAGAGCTAAGTACACGTCAACACTGACTTCATATCAAGAAGTATAAATAATATAAGTCCTCAGGTTGTTCTTCAACTCTATATCTTTGGTTAGGCCTCATTTAGACTATGCTGTGCAGTTTTGGTCAACGTATTACAGAATGGATATAAACGCACTGGAAAACGTACAAAGGAGGATGGCAAAGCTGATCCCATGTATCAGAAATCTTCCCTATGAGGATAGACTGAGGCCTTGAATCTGCACTCTCTCGAAAGGCGTAGAATTAGGGGGGATATGACTGAGGTGTATAAGTGGAAAACAGGAATTAATAAAGGAGATGTAAATAACATGCTAAAAATATCTAACATAGACAAGGCTCGCAGCAACGGTTTCAAGTTGGAAAAATTCAGATTCAGGAAGGATATAGGAAAGCACTGGTTTGGTAATAGAGTTGTGGATGAGTGGAACAAACTCCCGAGTACCATCATAGAAGCTGTTGGGAGAATTGGACCTGCCTCGCATAGGCCAGTAGGCCTGTTGCAGTGTTCATTCTTTCTTATGTTCTTATGTTCTAGTCATGAAGATCGGGGAAGGGCAAAGAAGACCGCAGACAGAATACAGTCCAGGGTCCAAAGACTACAAATCTCACTCAAGGAAAAGGATCTCTTGGTGAATATAAAACCGAAGAGATCTCCTGAGGTGCACATCAACCAAAAACTGAAAGTAGAGACACATGTGCAACATCTGGATAGCTTTATTGTAGACGTTTCGCCATCCAGTGGCTTTATCAATACAAATTCTAGGACATAATTGGAAGACTGTAGAACTATATACAACTATATACAGTCTTCCAATTATGTCCTAGAATTTGTATTGATAAAGCCACTGGATGGCGAAACGTCTACAATAAAGATATCCAGATGTTGCACATGTGTCTCTACTTTCATATTGTCGGTATTTTATATCTTTCTTGCACAACCAAAAACTGCTGTGACATACGGGCGAACAGCAAACCTAAGAATAGCGTTGCGACATCTCAGTAAGGAGTCATTCATGACTGTACACAGTGTACATCAGGCCCATATTGGAGTATACAGCACCAGTTTGGAACCCACACCTGCCTAAGCACGTCAGGAAATTAGAGAAGTGCAAAGGTTTGCAACGAGACTAGTCCCGGATTTAAGGGACATGTCCTACGAGGAGAGGTTAAGCGAAATGGACCTGACGACACTGGAGGACAGGAGGGATAGAGGGAATTACCTGGAGTATACCTGGAGAGGATTTCTGGGGGTCAACGCCCCCGCGGCCTGGTCTGAGACCAGGCCTTGTGATGGATCAGGGTCTGATCAACCAGGCTGTTACTGCTGGCCGCACGTAAACCGACGTAAGAACCACAGCCTGGCTGATCAGGTACTGACTTTAGGTGCCTGTCCAGCGCCTTCTTGAAGACAACCATGGGTCTGTTAGTAATCCCCCTTATGTATGCTGGGAGGCAGTTGAACAATCTTCGGCCCCTGATACTTACTGTGTCTCTTAGTACACTCGTGGCGCCCTTGCTTTTCATTGAGGGAATGTTGCATCTCCTGCAGAGTCTTTTGCTTCGTAGGGAGTGATTTTCGTGTGCAAGTTTGGTACTAATCCCTCTAGGATTTTCCAAGTGTATATTATTATGTATCTTTCTCGCCTGCGTTCCAGAGAATACAAATCAAGGGACATGATAATACATTAAAATCGACAAGGTGGACAGAGACAGGATGTTCCAGAGATGGGACACAGCAACAAGGGGTCACAATTGGAAGCTGAAAACTCAAATGAATCACAGGGATGTTTTGAAATATTTCTTCAGTCACAGAGTTGTCAGGAAGTAGAACAGTCTGGAAAGGGAGGTGGTGGAGGCAGGATCCATACATAGCTTTAAAAAGAGACATAAAGCTCACGAAGCAAGGAGTGACCTAGTAGCGACCTATGAGGAGGCTGGACCATGAGCTATGAATCGACCCCTGCGACCACAATTAGGTGAGTACACACACACACACATACACACACACACACACACACACACAACACACCACACACACACACACACACACACACACACACACTCGATCGAAGACCAGGCAGAACTACAAAGGGATCTGGACAGGCTGCAGACCTGGTCCAGCAATTGGCTCCTGGAGTTCAATCCCACCAAGTGCAAATCATGAAGATCGGGGAAGGGCAAAGAAGGCCGCAGACGGAGTACAGTCTAGGGGTCAGAGACTACAAACCCCACTCAAGGAAAAAGATCTTGGGTGAGTATAACACCAGGGACATCTCCTGAAGCACACATCAACCAAATAACTGCTGCAGCATAATGGGCGCCTAGCAAACCCCAAACAGCTTCCGACAGCTTAATAAGGAATCGTTCAGGACCTGTACACCGTGTACTTAGGCCCATATTTGGGGTATGCGGCACCAGTTTGGAACCCACACCTAGCCAAGCACGGAAGAAACTAGAGAAAGTGCAAAGGTTTTGCAACAAACTAGTCCCCGAGCTAAGAGGTATGTCCTACGAGGAGAGGTTAAGGAAATCAACCTGACGACATTGGAGGACAGGAGAGATAGGGGGGACATGATAACGACATACAAAATACTGAGAGGAAATTGACAAGGTGGACAAGACAGGATGTTCCAGAGATTGGACACAGTAACAAGGGGACACAGTTGGAAGCTGAAGACACAGATGAATCACAGGGATGTAGGAAGTATTTTTTCAGCCACAGGTAGTCAGTAAGTGAATAGTTTGGGAAGCGATGTAGTGGAGGCAGGATCCATACATAGCTTTAAGCAGAGGTATGATAAAGCTCACGGCTCAGGGAGAGTGACCTAGTAGCGATCAGTGAAAAGGCGGGGCCAGGACTCGGACTCGACCCCCCCAACCTCAACTAGGTGAGTAAACTAGGTAGTACACACACAGTTGTAAGGGAGTGGAATAGCCTAGAAAATGACGTAAGTGAGGCAGGAACCATACACCAGTTTTAAAAACGAGGTTTGATAAAGCTCATGGAGCGGGGAGAGAGAGGGCCCAGTAGCAACCGGTGAAAAAGGCGGGGCCACGGAGCTAAGACTCGACCCCTGCAACCACAAATAGGGGAGTACAATAGGTGTGTACGTCCACTGCGAGGTAGAGAACAGTTGAGTGGGAGGTGGTACGTCACTGCGAGCTGAGGGTACATCACAGTGAAGTGGGTGGTGTGTATGTCCACCTGAGAGGCTGAGACCGACACAGTGAAGTGGGAGGTGTGTATGACACTGCAGGGCTGAGAACAGAATCAGTGAAGTGGGAGGTGTAGTAGTCACCCTGCGAGGCTGAGACAGACACAGTGAAGTGGAGGTCGTGTATTCCACCTGCGAGGCTGAGAAGAACAGTGAAGTGGGGGTGTGTAGTCCGACTTGCGAGGTGAGCACAGTGAAAGTGGGGAGGTGTGTTCGTCCACTGCGAGGTGAGACATACACAGTGAAGTGGGAGGTGTGTACGTCCAACCTGCGAGGCTGAGGAATACAGTGATGTGGGAGGTGTGTACGTCACTGCGAGGCTGAGAACAGTGAAAAAATGGGAGGTTGGTGTGTACGTCCACCTGCGAGGCTGGACATACACAGTGAAGTGGGAGGTGTGTTTGTCCACTGCGAAGGTGCGGACAGACACAGTGAAGTGGGGAGGTGTTGTGTACGTCCACCTGCGAGGTGAGCACAGTGTGAATGGGAGGTGTGTACGTCCCTGCGAGGTGAGAATAACACGTGATGAGGGAGTGTGTATGTCCACCTGCGAGGTGAGACAGGACACAGTGAAGTGGAGGTGTGTACGGCCACTGCGAGGATGAGCAGACTACCGTGAAGAGGGAGGTGTAGGTGGTGTACCGTCAGGCGAGGCTGAGAAGACACAGGAAGTGGGAGGTGTGTACGTACACCTGCGAGGCTGTGGTCATACAAGGTGAAGTGGGAGGTGTGTACGTCCAACTTCGAGGCTGAGGACAGACACAGTTGTAGTGGGAGGTTGTGTACGGCCACCTGCGAGGCTGAGATATACACAGTGAAGTGGGAGGTGTGTAAGTCCACCTGGAGGATGAGGGACACAGTGAAGTGGGAGGTTGAGGTGTGTACGTACACTTGCGAGGCGGAGCAAATTAGTTGAAGTGGGAGGTGTGACGTCAACTGGATGATGAGACACAAGTGAAGTGGGAGGTGTGTACGTCACCTGCGCGGTGAGACAGACATAGGAAGTGGGAGGTTGTGTACGTCCACCTGCGAGGTGAGACATAACAGTGAAGTGGGGAGGTGTGTGCTCAAACCTGCGAGGCTGAGAATACACAGTGCAGTGGGAGGTGTGTGCGTACAACTGCGAGGTGGGACATACAGGGAAGTGTGGAGTGTGAGTCACTGGAGGGGGAGACATTGTGAAGTGGGGAGGTGAGTGAGTCACCTGCCGAGCTGAGACAGACAAGTAAGTGGGAGGTGTGTATGTCACCTTGCGAGGCTGGGGTGAGGACAAATAAACAGGAAGTGGGACTGGTGTGGTTACGGTCCACCTGCGAGGCTTTGAGGGGAATTACACAGTGAAGTGGGAGGTTTCGTGTGACGTCTCAAAACCTGCGGAGGCAGGGAACATACACAGTGAAGTTGGGAGGTGTGTTCGTCCACTGCGAGGCATGAAGACATGTTAAAAAAAAAGTGGGGGGGAGAACAGTGGTGCGTCACTAGCGAGGTGAGGACAGAACAGTAAGTGGGAGGTGTGTATGTCCACCTGCGAGGTGAGACATAGTGAAGTGGGAGGTGTGTACGTCACCTGCGAGGTGAGACATACAAGTGAAGTGGAGGTGTTTATGTCACCTGCGAGGATGAGACTTACAGGGAAGTGGGAGGTGTGTGGTCACCTGCGAGGTGAGACATTCAAAGTGAAGTGGGAGGTGTGTATGTCACCTGGGAGGCTGAGACATACACTGTGAGAGTGGGAGGTGTGTACGTCCACCTGCGCGGTGAGACTTACAGTGGACGTGGATGGTGTGTACGTCCAACCTGGAGGCTGAGACATTACACAGTGGAAGAGGGGGAGGTTGGTATGTCCACCTGCGAGGTGAGACATACAGTGACGTGGGAGGTGTGTAGTCCCCTGCGAGGTTGAGAATACAGTGGAGTGGGAGGTGGTACGTCCACTGCGAGGCTGAGACTACACAGTGACGTGGGAGGTGTGTATGTCCACTGCGAGGCTTGAGAATCTACAGTGACGTGGGAGGTGTGTAGTCCACCTGGAGCTGCGGACTACACGGTGAGTGGGGAGGTGTGTATGTCACCTGCGAGGCTGAGACCTACAAGTGAAGTTGGGGAGGTTGTGTACGTCACCTGCGGGCTTGAGACATACAACGGTATGAAGTGGGGGAGGTGTGTACGTCCACTGCGAGGCTGAGACATACACAGTGAAGTGGGGGGTGTGTACGACCACCCTGCGAGCTGAGACATACACAGTAGAAGTGGGAGTGTGTACGTCCACTGCGAGGCTGAGGACATTACACAAGTGAAGTGGGAGTGCTGTACGTCTCCTGAGAGGCTGAGACATACACAGTGAAGTGGGAGGTGTGTACGTCACTGCGAGGTGTGACATACACAGTGATAAGTGGGAGGTGTGTACGTCCACTGCGGACGGCTGAGACGGACACAGTAAGTGGGAGGTGTGTTGTCCACTGCGAGGCTGAGAAAGGAAACTGTGAAAGTGGAGTGTGTACGTCCACCTGCGAGGGCGAGGACAGACACAGTTGAAGTGGTGAGGTGTGTACGTCCACCTGCGAGGGCTGAGTACACAGTGTAGTGGGAGGGTGTGTACGTCCCCTGCGAGGCTGAGACTTACCAGTGAAGTGGGAGGTGTGTACGTCCACCTGCGTGGCTGAAGACATCACAAGTAAAGGGGGATGTGTGTACGTCCACCTGCGAGGCTGAGACACAGTGAAGTGGGAGGTGTGTACGTCCACCTGCGTGGCTGGGACACCAGTGAAGTCGGGAGGTGTGTACGTCACCTGCGAGGCTGAGGACATACACAGTGAAGTGGGAGGTGTGTATGTCAATGCGGAGGCTGAGACAGGAACGTGAAGTGGGAGGTGTGTATGTCCACTGCGGGCTTGAGACAGGACCAGGGAAGTGGGAGGTGTGTTATGTCCACCGGACGAGGCTGAGACAGAAAGTGAAGTGGGAGGTGTGTATGTCCACACTGGTGGATGGACATGGACAGACACAGTGGAGTGGGCAGGTGTGTAAGTCTCTCCTGCGGGCTGAGACACAGTGAATTGGGAGGTGTGTACGTCCAACTTGGAGGTGAGAAAATACACAGTGACGTGGGAGGTTTTGTACGTCCACTGCGAGGATGAGTTTTTAACTGTGAAGAGGGAGGTGTGTACGTCCACTGCGAGGGCTGGACACAGTGAATGGAAATGGGAGGTGTGTACGTCCACCTGCGAGGCTTGAGACAATACACAGTGAATTGGTGAGGTGTGTACTGTCCACTGCGAGGCTGAGTCAGAACACAGTGAAGTGGGAGGTGTGTACGTTCAACGCGAGGCTGGACACAGTGAAATGGAGGTGTGTACGTCCAACTGCGAGGCTGAGACTAACAGTGAAGTGGGAGTGTGTATGTCATGCGAGGGCTGAGACAGGGACACAGAGAAGTGGGAGGTGTGTACGTCCACCTGCGAGGCTGGATGAGACAGACACAGTGAATTGGGAGGTGTGTACGTCCACTGCGAGGTGAGACAGACACAGTGTAGTGGGAGGCTTGTAGTCCATGCGAGGCTGAGACCTACACAGTGAAGTGGGAGGTGTGTAACGTCCACCTGCGAGCTGAGACCAGCATGGGAAGTGGGAGGTGTGAAGTCACTGCGAGGGTGAGAATTACACAGTGAAGTGGGAGGTGTGTACGTCACCTGCGAGCTGAGACACGTGACGTGGGAGGTGTGTCGTCACCTGGAGGCTGAGACAGACATAGTGAAGTGGGATGGTTGTGTACGTTCCACTGCGAGGTGAGAACGGTGATAGGAGGGAGGTGTGTACGTCCACCTGCGAGGCTGAGACAGACTAGTGAAGTGGGAGGGTTTGTAGTCCACTGCAGAGGTGAGTCATACACAGTGTAGTGGGAGGTGTTGTGCGTCAACCTGCGAGGATGAGACATAACAGTGAAGTAGGGAGGTGTGTGCGTCAATGCGAGGTGAGACATTTAACAGTGAGGTGGGAGGTGTGTAGTTTCCACTGCGAGGATGAGTATAGTGAAGTGGGAGGTGGCTGCGTCCACTGCGAGGTGAGAAGACACGTAAGTGGGAAGGTGTGTATGTCTCACCCTGCGAGGTGAGACATAACAGTGAAGTGGGAGGGTAGTGTACGTCCACCTGCGAGGTGGAATACACAGTGTTGAAGTGGCGAGGTGTGTGCTCAAACTGAGAGGTGAGACATACCACAGTGATGTGGGAGGTGGTGTACCGTCCACCCTGCGAGGCTGAGAAATAGTGAAGCGGGATGGTTGTGTGCGTTCTCCGGAGGCTGAGAAGAACAGTAAGTGGGGGTTGTGTAATGTCCACTGGCGGCTGAGACATAGTGGAAGTGGGAGGTGTTTGTACGTCCACACTGCGAGGCTTGAGGAATCCAACAGTGAAGTGGGAGGCAGTTTATGTCCACCTGCGGGATGAGACATATACAGTGAAGTGGGAGGTGTGGGGTTTCCACTGCGGGGTGAGACATAAAACAGTGAACGTGGGAGGTGTGATATGTCCACCTGCTGGGCTGAGACATACACAGTGAAAAAGTTGGAGGTGTGTACGTCCACTGCGAGGTGAGACATACGTGACGTGGGGGGAGGTAGCCTGTACGTCCACCTGCGAGGTTGTGAGAATACACAGGAAGTGGGAAGGTGTGTATGTCCACTGCGAGGTGAGACATTATTACAGTGACGTGGGGGTGTGTACGTCTAGGAGGTTGAGACATACAGTGAGTGGGAGGTGTGTACGTCCACTGCGAGGCTGAGACATTACAAGTGAAGTGGGAGGTGTGTATGTCCACTGCGAGGTGAGACATTCAGTGACGTGGGAGGTGTGTACGACCACTGCCGAGCGCTAGAATTACACGGTGAAGTGGGAGGTGTGTATGTCCTCCTGCTGGGTGAGACTACCAGTGGAAGTGGAGTTGTGTACGTCACCTGCGATTGGCTGAGACATACACGGTGAAGTGGGGGAGGTGTGTTACGTCCACCTGCGAGGGGAGAATACCTGAGGAAGTGGGAGGTGTTGTACGTCACATGCGTCGGCTGAGACATAACACAGTGAAGTGGGAGGTGTGTACGTCACCTGCGAAGGTGAGACCACAGTATGAAGTGGGAGTGTGTACGTCCACTGCGAGGCTGAGACAGAATGTGAAGTGGGAGGTGTGTAGTCACCTGCGAGGCTGAGAATACACAGTGAAGTGAGGGAGGTGTTGCTTAAACCTGCGAGTGAGACATACATGTGAAGTGGGAGGTGTGTGCGTCAACCTGCGAGGCTCGAGACATTACACGTGAAGTGGGAGGTGTGTAGTCCACTGCGAGATGAGACATAGTGTGTGGAGGTGTGTGCGTACTGCGAGGCTGAGCAGACACAGTAAGTGGGCTGTGTGTATGTTCCACTGCAGAGGTGATGAATACACATTGAAGTGGGGGGTGTACGACCCCCACAAAAAAACCCTTGGGCGATGGTGAGACATACAACAGTGAAAGTGGGAGGTTGATGTGTGCGTCAACTGCGAGGCTGAGCATTCACCGGAAGTGGGAGGTGTCTAGTCCACCTGCGAGGCTGCGGACTAGTAAAAGTGGAGGTGTAGTGTGCGTCCACTGCGAGGCTGAGACAGACACAGGTAAGTGGGAGGGTGTCGTATGGTCCACTGCGAGTAGGCTTAGACATAGTGAAGTGGAGGTGTTGTTACGTCACCTGCGAGCTGTGGACATAGGTACACAGTGAAGTGGGACGGTGTTTATGTCCCCCTGCGAGGTGAGACATTATACAGTTGAAGTTGGGAGGATGTTGTGCGTGACCTATTGCGAGGCTGAGGACATACCAGTGAGTGGGAGGTGTGTATTTCCACTGGAGGCTGAGAATCACAGTGAAGTTTGGATGGTGTCGTGTTCGTACCTGCGAGGACTTGAGACATACAGTGTACAGTGGGAGGTGTGTGGTACGTCCACTGCCGAGCTGAGGACATACACAGGTGAAGTGGGAGGTGTGTATGTCCCCCCCACCTGCGATGGTGAGACATACAGTTGAGTGGGAGGATGTGTACGTCCACCTGCGAGGGTTGAGAATACAGTGAGTGGGAGGTGTGTACGTCCACCTGCGTGGTGGGACATTACACAGTAAGTGGAGGGTGTATGTCCACTGCGAGCTGAGGACATACAGTGAGTGAGGATGGTCGTGTAGTCCACTGCGCAGGCTGAGACATAAACGGTGAAGTGGTGGAGAGTGTGTAGTCACTGCGAGGGCTCGAGACATACACAGTGAAGTGGGACGGGTGTACGTCCACCTGCTAGTGAGACTACACGGTGAGTGGGAGGTGTGTACGTCAACTTGCGAGGCTGAGACATACAACGTGAAGTGGGAGTGTGTAGTCGCGCACTGCGAGGTGAGACATCACTAGTGAAGTGGGAGGTGTGTATGTCCAACCTGCCGTAGGTGAGACATCACCTCCAACTTATCTTATGTGTTTGTACTGATAATTAGACTTATTATGCAACAGTTAGGCGTGTTTATTGGCGAGAATACTTCTCGCACTAACAGTGTTTTACCTGGAGGTTTACCTGGGAGAGAGGTGGGGGTCACGCCCCGGGGCCCGGTCGGCTGTTGTAGAGGATACGTACAAATGTGTTTAAGCGTAGTCAAATTGTGGCATTTTATTACATTTCAAACCATTTATGTTTTGTCTCTCTCTCTTCTCGTGCAGTCTCTCTCTACTCTCTTCCTCTCTCTCTTCTCTCTCTCTCTACTCTCTCTCTCTCTCTCTCTCCATGGCGTTTCGCGTTTTAATATGACTTATTAAATACTTGATGAGTTTTAAGAAAGACAGATAACGAATAACAAAACTGGACCGGAGCGTTGCTGGGGGCCTCGTCTTATTAGCAGGGTAAGCTGCAAGTGATTCTTAAAGGTAAACAAGATGGAGCTGAGTGTGTCTAATGTCGTGTGAGCGAAAGACACACCAGATGTTCCCTGGAGTGAGACAACACAAGGACAAACAATTATAACTCTTGTGTGTTAGCTACCACGAGGGGGAGTTTATCTAGTACCCTGAGGCTCGAGGCTCCACCTGACCTTCAACGGCAGGGAAACTAGTGACAGTGTTGAAAGGGCTCTTGATACAGACGGAATTAGTCTATTTTTTCTATATCAAAACTAAATTTTCTTCCTTCCTGAGGGCGATGTATGGCCCTGCGTATTTAGTTTCCGTGGGAATCTCCGATAAGACAACTCCAATATAAAAAGTATTAAAAACGAGATAAATTGATCAAAAGACTAATGAAGGGAAAGAGTGGAATAAACGGAATTTAATTAGCAAAAAATACATAAGTAAAAATAGTACAGCCTGAGTAATGGTTCCGGATGGGAACATCATAAGGGTTCACTTCAACTCGTTTGAAATTACCAGGAGAAAAATATGTTGTTAATCTGTGCGATTGTTAAGAAACACAGAAACTGTCACACACTCTCTTTAAGCAGAGATTTCTGCTGATAAACAGAGACAATAACACTCTCTGAGTGAACTATGATGATTACAGAGACAATACCATATCTGTCGTGTGAATAGATGATAAACAGAAGACAACTAACACCCCTCCCTCGCCCCCCCTTCTCCTGTGTGACAATATGATGATAACAGAGATCATAACACTCTCTGAGTGAACACTGATGATGATAACAGAGGGACAATTAACACTTCTGTGTGAACACTATGATGATACCAGAGACAAGATAACATTCTGAGAGACACTTTGATGATAACCAGAGAAATAACACTCTCTTAGTGCACAATGATGAAACCCAGAGAGACACAATTAACTTCCTGAGTGACAATATGATGATAACCAGAGCAATAACACTTCTGTGTGACACTATGATGAGTAATCACAGAGACAATAACAATCTCTGTAGGTGACACTATGATTGATAACCAGGGACAATAAATATGGCCTGTGTGACCTCGTGCATTGATAACCAGAGACGATAACACTTCCTGTGTGACAGTATGATGATAACTGGAGACAATAACACTCTTTTTTCCCTGTGGTGACGGACAAGGATATAGACCTCATTGTAGAAGCATGACACAGCTCGGACTCGACCCCGCAATTCAACTCGGTGAGTACAGCTCTTAAGATATTGGAATATTTAACTTAATAATGTTTGGGTTCAGCGCTATCACTGCTGACCGTCAGGACCAGGTTCATGGAGAAGCGAGGCTCTGACCCAGGACCAGAGCAACTTCTGGAGAATCAAAGGCGCCTGAGTACCAGACCAGATGAGACTTCTCTGGAAATCAATGGCTGATCCAGACCAGGACTTCTGGAGAATCAAGGCCGTTGTACCAGACAGAGACTTGGGAGGGAATTCAACAGGCTGAACCTAGACCAGAGACTTTGGAGATCAAGTAGACCCCGAGACAGAGACTTCCTGGAGAATCAAGGCCTGACCCCATGCCAGAGACACTTGTGGAGAATCTAAGGAGAGTCCCAGAAGAGACTTCTGGGAGAATCAAAGGCTTGATCCCAGTACCGAGACTTCGGGAGGAATAGGCCTGATCCACAGAGCCAGAGAGTCGTGGGGATCAAGGCCTCATCCGACCAGAGATTCTGAGAATACAAGGCCTTATCAGACAGAGAGATGCTGGAGATCAAGGACTGTGACCCCAGACCAGATATAGCGGGACATGGGAGAGAGATGGGTGGAGAATCTAAGGCCTGATCCAGACACAGGCATTCTGGAGATATCAAGGCCTGATCCCGACCAGGGTTCTGGAGGAATAAGCCGTGCTCAGAGCAGCTTCCTGGAAGAGAGAAATCAAGGCTGAACCAGACCAGTCTTCCTGGAGAATCAAGGCCTGTTCAGAGCCGGCTTCCTGAGACTGCATCTAGCGCCCGATCCCATAGACCAGTGTCAGGAGTACTCAAGGGTTGATCGCAAACCAGTGTTTGTCTGGGATAAGGGCGGATCCAGACCAGGCGCTGTCTGGAGGAAATCAGGCTGATCCACAGGGACCAGGCTTTTGGAGAATCAAGGGCCTGATCCGACCAGGCTTCTGGAGTAATCAATAGGTAGCTCTCCGAGATCAGGCAGGTTCTGGAGGAAATAGGCCTGGTCCAGACCAGGCTTCTGGAGACGAAACAAGGCCTGATCCCTGACAGGGCTTCCTGGAGAAAATCTAGGTCCATGATCACAGACGGCGTTCCCTGGAGAATGTAGGCCCTCGATCCAGACCAGTGCTTCCTTGAGAATCAAGGCAAGGTACGCAGACCAGGTTTCCTGGAGCATCAAGGCCTGCTCCCAGAAAGGCTTCTCAGGTGAGACTCGATGCGCCTGATCCCAGATCCAGGCTTCCGGGGAACTCAAGACTGATCCAGACAGAGGCCTCCTGTAAAAGGAAGTCAAGGGCCTGATCCAAGGACACAAAGATATCTATGATAATCAAGGCTAACGCCCAGGACAAGGAATTCTGGGGAGAAGCAAGGGTTGATCCGACAGGGGCTTCCGGGTGAATCAATTCACGATCACAGACCTTGAGACCAGGACTGGAGAATAAAGGCTGAGTTCTAGACAGAGTATTGTCCTGGAGAATCAAGCATGATCTCCAGAACAGGACTTCGTCGAAGAAGATCAAGAACTCTAATCCCCAGGAGCCAGAGGCTTGTTGAAGAATCAGGGCGTGATCCAGACAGATTCTTGAGAATCAAGGCCTGACCCCAGACCAGGTTTTGGAGAATCAAGGCTGACTCAGACCAGGCTTACCTGGGGAAAGTTAAGGCTGATCCACAGACCAGGATTCTGGAGAATCAGGCATGATCCACAGACCAGGGATTCCTGGGTGGAGTCAAGTCTGATACAGACAGAGACTTTCCTGGAGAATAAGGTGATCCACAGACAGAGGCTTTGGAGAATCAATGCCTGATATAGACAGATTCCTGGGAATAAAGCTTGACAGAGCCAGACGTCCTGGAGAATCAAGGCGTGATCCCGCAGACAGACTTCTGGAGAATCATAGAACCTAATCTTCGGTAACCAAATGGCTATCTTGGAGATCAAGGCTGTGATCCAGACGAGGCTTCTGGGAATCAAGGCCTGCTCCCAGACCAGGCTTCTGGGAATCAAGGCATGATCACTGACAGAGACTTCCTGGAGAATCAAGGCTGATCCGCAGGCTGACCTGGAGACTCAAGGCGCTGATCCAGCCAGGCTTCGGAGGATCAAGGATGATCACAGACCTAGTGCTTCCTGGAGAATCAAAGGCCTGATCCAGACCAGGCTTCCCTGGAGAATCAAGGCAAGATGCCCAGGACCAGGTTTCCTCGGAGAAGTCAAGGCCTGATCCAGAACAGGCATCGTGGAGAATCGACGCTGTCGCCAGACAGGCTGCCGGGAGAATCAAGACTGAATCCCAGACCATGAGGCTTCTGAAGAATCAGGGCTTATCCAAGACGCCAGGCTTTATGGATAATCAAGGACCTGGTACCGAGACCAGGGCTTCTAGGAGTAATTCCAAGGCACTGACAGACCAGGCTTCTGAGAATCAGGCCGTGATCAGACGATGGCTTACCGGAGAATCAAGGCCTGATCACAGACCAGGCTTTGGAAAATTAAGGCCTGATCCAGCGGACTTCTGGAGAAGAAGAGCATGAGCAGGAACCACCGTGTTTGGATAAGTCCAAGGCTGATCCCTGAAACAGGTCGACTGGAGAATCAAGTGATGATCACACGACGAGGGCTTCTGGAGAATCAAGGCGATCCAGAAAGATGCTTTCACTGGAGATTCATGCGATTCTAGAACAGAACTTCCTGGGGAGAATCAGGGTATTGATCAGGACCAGGCTTCTGGAGAATGTAAGGCATGATCCGAAAAGATTTCCTGAGAGGAATAAGACCTAATCAGACACAGAGCTTTTGGAGAAATCAAGGCCTGAATCCCAGCATGCTTCAGGGAGAAATCAAGGTGACCGAGATCCAGACTCCAGCGGAATCGCAAGGCTGTTCTCAGGACCAGGCTTCCTGGAGAATCAAGGCATGTGTATCAAGCAGGCTTCTGGAGAATTAAGGTGATCCCAGACTAGGCTACCTGGGAGACTCAAGGCTGAATCCCTGACCAGTGTTCCTGGAGGATGTCAAGGCCTGATCAGAAGGCGTTCCTGGAGAATCAAGGATCATCACAGACCAGGCTTCTGGAGAATCAAGGCCGTGATCCAGACAGAGTGCTTTCTGGAGAGGAATCAAGGGCCTGATTCTCAGACCAGACTTTGGAGATCAAGGCTTGATCAGACGGTTCTGGAGATCTAAGGCCTGGAGTCCAGACCAGGGTATCTGGAGAATCAAAGCTCTGAATCCCAGACATCTCGCACGCTAACTTTCTGTGAGATTCAAGGCTGATCCCAGTCCTAGGCTTCCTGGAAAATCAAGGCCTGATCAGAAGGCTTCTATGGAGAATCAAGGCATGATCACTAGCTCAGGCTTCGGGAGGTATTAAGGCTGATCCCAGACCAGGGCTACTGGAGAATCAAGGCATGATCCCAGACCAGAGATTTGGAGAATCAAGGCTGATCCCCAGACAGGCTTCTGGAGAATCAATGCTCATCCAGCATCCGAGGGTTCCTGGAGAATCAAGGATGAGTCCCAGCAGGCTTTCCTGGAGAATCAAGGCCTGATCGGACCAGGCGTTCATGGAGACCTCAAGGAGTGATCAAGGCCAAGCTTCCTGGAGAAATCAATGGCTGATCCGACCAGAGACTACTTGGAGAATCAGGATGATCACAGCATAGCTTCCTGGAAAATTAGGCCTGGCCCGACGGGGCTTTGGAGAATCAGGCATGTATCCAAGACAGAGATTTCCTGAGAAGCCTCAAGCTGAATCCAAGACCAGCGAGCTGCGCTGGAGAATCAAGGCTGATTCAGCCAGACTTCTTAGGAATCAAGGTAGAGTCCGCCTGGGCTGAGGTCTGGAGAATCAAGGCGTTATCCCAGACAGTTTGCCTGGCAGTAATCAAAGCCTGAACCCAGACCCAGCGACTTTTCTGGAGAGATCTGAGCTCTGATCCAGGCACCAGGGCTTCCTGGAGACTCAAGGCCTGATCCAGCGGTACCTGTGAGCATCAGGCATGGCTACAGACCAGGCTTCCTGGGAATTAAGTCTGCATCCCAGACCAGCGCATCCTGGAGAATCAAGGATGATCCAAGCCAGAGTCCTTCTGGGAATCCACGGTCTGATCCACATACAGGCATCCAGTGTTATACAACAATGTAAGATCCCTACCAGGCTTCTATGGAGAATCAAGTCTGGTCCCCAGACCAGGCATTAGGAGGATAATCAGGCTGATCAGTGACCAGGCTTCTTGGGAGAATCAAGGATGGATCACAGACCAAGCTTCCTGGTGAACACAAGGCCTGTCCCAGACCAGAGGGCTTCTGGTGAATTCTAAGCCTGTGTTTCAGACCAGGCTTCTGGAGATTCAAGACTTGATCCCCAGACCAGGTTCTTGGAGATCAAGGCATGTCACAAATTAGGCTTCTGGAAAAGATCAACTGGTGATCCCAGACGGGGTTTCCTGGAGAATCGGCATGATCCAGACCAGAGACTTCTGGAGAACTAAGGCTGATCCCAGGACCAGAGGTTCTGGAGAATCAAGGCCTGATCCCAGACCAAGAGGCTATGGAGTTCAAGGCTGATCCAAGACCAGGAGGCTTCCTGGAGAAACAAGTATGATCCCAGACAGGGACTTCTGGGGAAATCAAGGCTGGATACAGACCAGAGGCTTCCTGAGAAAATCAAGGCCTGATCCCAGACCAGAGGCATCCTGGAGAATCAAGGCCTGATCCCAGCCAGAGGTTCCTGGATGAATCAAGGCTTGATCTAGACCAAGTTCATGGAGAATCAAGGATTGATCCAGACCAGGATTCTCCTGTAGAATCAAGGGCTGATTCAAACCAGGCTGTCTAACGTTACGACCCATGCCCGGTGGTCAGCGTACTGATATGATGATACTTTCTTCCTGTTTTTTTCTTGACAAACTGATCATTCGGTGAGTTCTCTCTTTAGTGTATCGTTACGCCCTGCTTTTTAGTTCGAAGTATTTTGCACGTCTACCAAGTTCTTTTGTAAGCCCAGAGTGATTTCGGTGTTGGTTTAGGGCCAAGTCCTTCCGAATTTTCCAGGTTTAAATTATTATGTCCTCCTTTTCTAGCCTACGTTACGAGGGTACTATTGTTGAAAGGAATTCAAGCGTTTCCAGTAGTATTCCTTTGTTAAGTGAGTGTATACGAAACAGAGATAAAATTTCTCTGCAGATGCCTTGAAGGTGGCCGTAGTTATAGCAGTAATTTTGCCTGGGGAGAAAAGCAACTTAATTAGAACTTTTATCGTAGAAGGGGTTTTCAAAAGTATATCATCGGCTCGGCATCTCTCTTTCAAAAAGTTTAGTACTCCAAAATATCATTTTCCTTGGATAGCAATGGCAGCATTGTTGAGATCCTTCTCAAACGCTATTACGTTTGCTGTATGTCGATTCCACATCATAGCAGAACGATTGTTGTATCACACTCACCCAAACTTGACTTTTTTTTAAACCGTTAATTTACAGTACTGTGATTGGTGGATCTATCACTGTTGTGTGGTGATCTCCACATTAAGCGCTATGGACTTTGCGCACCGTGATAACTCTACTCGAGTTTAACTGTGGTAATCCCAAACACGCTGTTACAGCTCTGCAGTATAGGGGTTGAGGGGATGGTCACACTTACGTGTCAATCGTGATCAGTCAATCTCGAGGGTTCAGTAAGGTCATAACTTCCGGTTCACGAAAAAGTCGCGGACCCGGACACCTCAAAATGACACTCTCTATTGTGTAAGTATATAACTGAAGCGACTGACGCACACCTGTGTCACTGCAAACTACCCGAATGACACAACCTGGAGTGGAAAAGAACAACTAAGGGACACGATTACGATGTACATAAACCAGAACAACTGTTAAGACGGATAGAGAGATTGTTTGTGAAATGCGACGACCAGGAAACACAGCTATAACACGATAATATAGGGATGTTAAGTTAATTTTTCAATCGAAGGTAGATAGGGAAGTTAAGTGATTCGAAAGTAGATGTTATGGGACAATACAATTACACAGTTTTAGATTATTTGATATGGCTTATACCGACCACAAATCAGTGCTGTTCGGAAGACACAAGTATCGAGAAGGCTGAGAAGACACAGTGAAGTGGGAGGTGTGTACGTCCAACATGCGAGGCTGAGGACAGTGAAGTGGGAGGTGTGTACGTCACCTGCGAGGTGAGACATTACACAGTGAGTGGGTGGTGTGTACCGTCGACTGCGAGGTCTGAGACAGACTCAGTAAGTGGGAGGTGTGTATGTCCACTGCGAGGCGAGTACAGACACAGTGAAGGTGGGAGGTTCTGTGTACGTCACTGCGAGGTGAACAGACACAGTGAAAGTGGGGATGTGTGTAGTCCATTGCGAGGTGAGGACACAGTGATGAAGTGGGAGGTGTGTAGTCACTGCGAGGCTGAGTCATTACCACAGTGAAGTGGGGGTGTGTACGTCTCCTGCGAGGCTGAGACATTACACAGTGAAAGTGGGAGGTGTGTACGTCACTGCGAGGTGAGGACACGTGAAGCTGGGAGGTGTGTTACGTCCCCTGCGAGGCTGTGGGACAAGTGAAGTGGGAGGTGTTTGTACGTCCACAGCGAGGCTGAGAGCATACTCAGTGAAGTGGTGAGGTGTGTATGTCACTGCGCGGTGAGACTGAAACAGTGAAGTGGGAGGATGTGTATGTCCACTGCGAGGCCTGAGACAGACCAGTTAAGTGGGAGGTGTGTATGGTCCACCTGCGAGGCTGAAGGGGACAGACACAGAGAAGTGGGAGGTGTGTATGTCCACTGGAGGCTGAGGACAGAACACCGTGAAGTGGGAAGGTGTGTACGTCCACCTGCGAGGAGAGGACTCAGTGGAAGTGGAGGTGCTGTCGTTCACTGCGATGTGAGACATACACAGTGAAGTGGGAGGTGTGTTACGTCCACCTGCGAGGCTGAGGTCATACACAGTGAAGTGGGGGTGTGTACGATCTCACTGCGAGGCTGATGAGAACGAGAAATGGAGAGAGTGTACGTCCACCTGCGAGGCTGAGACATACACAGTTGAAGTGGGAGGTGTGTATGTTCCTACTGCGAGGTGAGACAGACACAGTGAAGTGGGAGGTTGTAGTCCACATGCGGAGGCTTGGAGAAACAGTGAAAGGGGAGGTGTGTACGTCCTTTTGCGAGCTGAGGACTACACAGGTTGGAAGTGGGAGGTGTGTATGTCACATGCGAGGTGAGGGACAGACCACAGTGAAGGTGGGGGTGTGTATGTCCACCTGCGAGGCTAGAGACAGACACAGTGAAGTGGGAGGTGTCGTACGTCCACTGCGGGCTGAGTCAGACACAGTGAAGTGGGAGGTGTGATTCGTCCACCTGCGAGGCTGAGACATACACAGTGATGAAGTGGGAGGTGTGTACGTCCACCTTGCGAGGGTGAGAGACACAGTGAAGTGGGAGGTGAGTACGTATGCGAGGTTGAGATATACAGCAGTGAAAGTGGGAGGTGTGTACTTCACCTGCGAGGCTGAGACACAGTGAAGGGGCGAGGTGTTTGTACGTCTTGCGATGCGGAGACTGTCATAGTGAAGTGGGAGGTCGTGTACGTCAACTTGCGAGGCTGAGACAGAACACAGTGAAGTGGGAGGTGTGTATGTCAACCTGCGAGGCTGAGAAGAACATGAGTGGGAGGTGGTAGTACGTCCACTGCGAAGGTGAGACAGAAACGTGAAGTGGGAGGTGTGTACGTCCTGCGAGGTGAGGACCACAGGTGAAGTGGGAGGTGTGTACGTCACTGGAGTTGAGACATACACAGTGAAGTGGGAGGTGTTGTACGTCACTGCGAGGATGAGGACAGACACAGTAAGGGGAGGTGTGATATGGCACTGGAGGGCTTAGGACAGACACAGTGAAGTGGGGGTGTGTACGTCCACTGCGACGGCTGAGACAGACACAGTGAAGTGGGAGGTGTGTACGTCCACCTGCGAGGCTGAGACACAGTGAGTGGGAGGAGTGTACGTCCACCTGCGCAGGCTGAGACATACACAGTGAAGTGGGGACGGTAGTGGAGTCCCACTGCGAGGTGGGACATTAACAGTGGAAGTGGGAGGTTGTGTAGTCACTGCGAGCTGAGGAACAGTGAAGCTGGGTGGTGTGTACGTCCACTGCGAGGTAGAGAACAGTTGAGTGGGAGGTGGTACGTCACTGCGAGCTGAGGGTACATCACAGTGAAGTGGGTGGTGTGTATGTCCACCTGAGAGGCTGAGACCGACACAGTGAAGTGGGAGGTGTGTATGACACTGCAGGGCTGAGAACAGAATCAGTGAAGTGGGAGGTGTAGTAGTCACCCTGCGAGGCTGAGACAGACACAGTGAAGTGGAGGTCGTGTATTCCACCTGCGAGGCTGAGAAGAACAGTGAAGTGGGGGTGTGTAGTCCGACTTGCGAGGTGAGCACAGTGAAAGTGGGGAGGTGTGTTCGTCCACTGCGAGGTGAGACATACACAGTGAAGTGGGAGGTGTGTACGTCCAACCTGCGAGGCTGAGGAATACAGTGATGTGGGAGGTGTGTACGTCACTGCGAGGCTGAGAACAGTGAAAAAATGGGAGGTTGGTGTGTACGTCCACCTGCGAGGCTGGACATACACAGTGAAGTGGGAGGTGTGTTTGTCCACTGCGAAGGTGCGGACAGACACAGTGAAGTGGGGAGGTGTTGTGTACGTCCACCTGCGAGGTGAGCACAGTGTGAATGGGAGGTGTGTACGTCCCTGCGAGGTGAGAATAACACGTGATGAGGGAGTGTGTATGTCCACCTGCGAGGTGAGACAGGACACAGTGAAGTGGAGGTGTGTACGGCCACTGCGAGGATGAGCAGACTACCGTGAAGAGGGAGGTGTAGGTGGTGTACCGTCAGGCGAGGCTGAGAAGACACAGGAAGTGGGAGGTGTGTACGTACACCTGCGAGGCTGTGGTCATACAAGGTGAAGTGGGAGGTGTGTACGTCCAACTTCGAGGCTGAGGACAGACACAGTTGTAGTGGGAGGTTGTGTACGGCCACCTGCGAGGCTGAGATATACACAGTGAAGTGGGAGGTGTGTAAGTCCACCTGGAGGATGAGGGACACAGTGAAGTGGGAGGTTGAGGTGTGTACGTACACTTGCGAGGCGGAGCAAATTAGTTGAAGTGGGAGGTGTGACGTCAACTGGATGATGAGACACAAGTGAAGTGGGAGGTGTGTACGTCACCTGCGCGGTGAGACAGACATAGGAAGTGGGAGGTTGTGTACGTCCACCTGCGAGGTGAGACATAACAGTGAAGTGGGGAGGTGTGTGCTCAAACCTGCGAGGCTGAGAATACACAGTGCAGTGGGAGGTGTGTGCGTACAACTGCGAGGTGGGACATACAGGGAAGTGTGGAGTGTGAGTCACTGGAGGGGGAGACATTGTGAAGTGGGGAGGTGAGTGAGTCACCTGCCGAGCTGAGACAGACAAGTAAGTGGGAGGTGTGTATGTCACCTTGCGAGGCTGGGGTGAGGACAAATAAACAGGAAGTGGGACTGGTGTGGTTACGGTCCACCTGCGAGGCTTTGAGGGGAATTACACAGTGAAGTGGGAGGTTTCGTGTGACGTCTCAAAACCTGCGGAGGCAGGGAACATACACAGTGAAGTTGGGAGGTGTGTTCGTCCACTGCGAGGCATGAAGACATGTTAAAAAAAAAGTGGGGGGGAGAACAGTGGTGCGTCACTAGCGAGGTGAGGACAGAACAGTAAGTGGGAGGTGTGTATGTCCACCTGCGAGGTGAGACATAGTGAAGTGGGAGGTGTGTACGTCACCTGCGAGGTGAGACATACAAGTGAAGTGGAGGTGTTTATGTCACCTGCGAGGATGAGACTTACAGGGAAGTGGGAGGTGTGTGGTCACCTGCGAGGTGAGACATTCAAAGTGAAGTGGGAGGTGTGTATGTCACCTGGGAGGCTGAGACATACACTGTGAGAGTGGGAGGTGTGTACGTCCACCTGCGCGGTGAGACTTACAGTGGACGTGGATGGTGTGTACGTCCAACCTGGAGGCTGAGACATTACACAGTGGAAGAGGGGGAGGTTGGTATGTCCACCTGCGAGGTGAGACATACAGTGACGTGGGAGGTGTGTAGTCCCCTGCGAGGTTGAGAATACAGTGGAGTGGGAGGTGGTACGTCCACTGCGAGGCTGAGACTACACAGTGACGTGGGAGGTGTGTATGTCCACTGCGAGGCTTGAGAATCTACAGTGACGTGGGAGGTGTGTAGTCCACCTGGAGCTGCGGACTACACGGTGAGTGGGGAGGTGTGTATGTCACCTGCGAGGCTGAGACCTACAAGTGAAGTTGGGGAGGTTGTGTACGTCACCTGCGGGCTTGAGACATACAACGGTATGAAGTGGGGGAGGTGTGTACGTCCACTGCGAGGCTGAGACATACACAGTGAAGTGGGGGGTGTGTACGACCACCCTGCGAGCTGAGACATACACAGTAGAAGTGGGAGTGTGTACGTCCACTGCGAGGCTGAGGACATTACACAAGTGAAGTGGGAGTGCTGTACGTCTCCTGAGAGGCTGAGACATACACAGTGAAGTGGGAGGTGTGTACGTCACTGCGAGGTGTGACATACACAGTGATAAGTGGGAGGTGTGTACGTCCACTGCGGACGGCTGAGACGGACACAGTAAGTGGGAGGTGTGTTGTCCACTGCGAGGCTGAGAAAGGAAACTGTGAAAGTGGAGTGTGTACGTCCACCTGCGAGGGCGAGGACAGACACAGTTGAAGTGGTGAGGTGTGTACGTCCACCTGCGAGGGCTGAGTACACAGTGTAGTGGGAGGGTGTGTACGTCCCCTGCGAGGCTGAGACTTACCAGTGAAGTGGGAGGTGTGTACGTCCACCTGCGTGGCTGAAGACATCACAAGTAAAGGGGGATGTGTGTACGTCCACCTGCGAGGCTGAGACACAGTGAAGTGGGAGGTGTGTACGTCCACCTGCGTGGCTGGGACACCAGTGAAGTCGGGAGGTGTGTACGTCACCTGCGAGGCTGAGGACATACACAGTGAAGTGGGAGGTGTGTATGTCAATGCGGAGGCTGAGACAGGAACGTGAAGTGGGAGGTGTGTATGTCCACTGCGGGCTTGAGACAGGACCAGGGAAGTGGGAGGTGTGTTATGTCCACCGGACGAGGCTGAGACAGAAAGTGAAGTGGGAGGTGTGTATGTCCACACTGGTGGATGGACATGGACAGACACAGTGGAGTGGGCAGGTGTGTAAGTCTCTCCTGCGGGCTGAGACACAGTGAATTGGGAGGTGTGTACGTCCAACTTGGAGGTGAGAAAATACACAGTGACGTGGGAGGTTTTGTACGTCCACTGCGAGGATGAGTTTTTAACTGTGAAGAGGGAGGTGTGTACGTCCACTGCGAGGGCTGGACACAGTGAATGGAAATGGGAGGTGTGTACGTCCACCTGCGAGGCTTGAGACAATACACAGTGAATTGGTGAGGTGTGTACTGTCCACTGCGAGGCTGAGTCAGAACACAGTGAAGTGGGAGGTGTGTACGTTCAACGCGAGGCTGGACACAGTGAAATGGAGGTGTGTACGTCCAACTGCGAGGCTGAGACTAACAGTGAAGTGGGAGTGTGTATGTCATGCGAGGGCTGAGACAGGGACACAGAGAAGTGGGAGGTGTGTACGTCCACCTGCGAGGCTGGATGAGACAGACACAGTGAATTGGGAGGTGTGTACGTCCACTGCGAGGTGAGACAGACACAGTGTAGTGGGAGGCTTGTAGTCCATGCGAGGCTGAGACCTACACAGTGAAGTGGGAGGTGTGTAACGTCCACCTGCGAGCTGAGACCAGCATGGGAAGTGGGAGGTGTGAAGTCACTGCGAGGGTGAGAATTACACAGTGAAGTGGGAGGTGTGTACGTCACCTGCGAGCTGAGACACGTGACGTGGGAGGTGTGTCGTCACCTGGAGGCTGAGACAGACATAGTGAAGTGGGATGGTTGTGTACGTTCCACTGCGAGGTGAGAACGGTGATAGGAGGGAGGTGTGTACGTCCACCTGCGAGGCTGAGACAGACTAGTGAAGTGGGAGGGTTTGTAGTCCACTGCAGAGGTGAGTCATACACAGTGTAGTGGGAGGTGTTGTGCGTCAACCTGCGAGGATGAGACATAACAGTGAAGTAGGGAGGTGTGTGCGTCAATGCGAGGTGAGACATTTAACAGTGAGGTGGGAGGTGTGTAGTTTCCACTGCGAGGATGAGTATAGTGAAGTGGGAGGTGGCTGCGTCCACTGCGAGGTGAGAAGACACGTAAGTGGGAAGGTGTGTATGTCTCACCCTGCGAGGTGAGACATAACAGTGAAGTGGGAGGGTAGTGTACGTCCACCTGCGAGGTGGAATACACAGTGTTGAAGTGGCGAGGTGTGTGCTCAAACTGAGAGGTGAGACATACCACAGTGATGTGGGAGGTGGTGTACCGTCCACCCTGCGAGGCTGAGAAATAGTGAAGCGGGATGGTTGTGTGCGTTCTCCGGAGGCTGAGAAGAACAGTAAGTGGGGGTTGTGTAATGTCCACTGGCGGCTGAGACATAGTGGAAGTGGGAGGTGTTTGTACGTCCACACTGCGAGGCTTGAGGAATCCAACAGTGAAGTGGGAGGCAGTTTATGTCCACCTGCGGGATGAGACATATACAGTGAAGTGGGAGGTGTGGGGTTTCCACTGCGGGGTGAGACATAAAACAGTGAACGTGGGAGGTGTGATATGTCCACCTGCTGGGCTGAGACATACACAGTGAAAAAGTTGGAGGTGTGTACGTCCACTGCGAGGTGAGACATACGTGACGTGGGGGGAGGTAGCCTGTACGTCCACCTGCGAGGTTGTGAGAATACACAGGAAGTGGGAAGGTGTGTATGTCCACTGCGAGGTGAGACATTATTACAGTGACGTGGGGGTGTGTACGTCTAGGAGGTTGAGACATACAGTGAGTGGGAGGTGTGTACGTCCACTGCGAGGCTGAGACATTACAAGTGAAGTGGGAGGTGTGTATGTCCACTGCGAGGTGAGACATTCAGTGACGTGGGAGGTGTGTACGACCACTGCCGAGCGCTAGAATTACACGGTGAAGTGGGAGGTGTGTATGTCCTCCTGCTGGGTGAGACTACCAGTGGAAGTGGAGTTGTGTACGTCACCTGCGATTGGCTGAGACATACACGGTGAAGTGGGGGAGGTGTGTTACGTCCACCTGCGAGGGGAGAATACCTGAGGAAGTGGGAGGTGTTGTACGTCACATGCGTCGGCTGAGACATAACACAGTGAAGTGGGAGGTGTGTACGTCACCTGCGAAGGTGAGACCACAGTATGAAGTGGGAGTGTGTACGTCCACTGCGAGGCTGAGACAGAATGTGAAGTGGGAGGTGTGTAGTCACCTGCGAGGCTGAGAATACACAGTGAAGTGAGGGAGGTGTTGCTTAAACCTGCGAGTGAGACATACATGTGAAGTGGGAGGTGTGTGCGTCAACCTGCGAGGCTCGAGACATTACACGTGAAGTGGGAGGTGTGTAGTCCACTGCGAGATGAGACATAGTGTGTGGAGGTGTGTGCGTACTGCGAGGCTGAGCAGACACAGTAAGTGGGCTGTGTGTATGTTCCACTGCAGAGGTGATGAATACACATTGAAGTGGGGGGTGTACGACCCCCACAAAAAAACCCTTGGGCGATGGTGAGACATACAACAGTGAAAGTGGGAGGTTGATGTGTGCGTCAACTGCGAGGCTGAGCATTCACCGGAAGTGGGAGGTGTCTAGTCCACCTGCGAGGCTGCGGACTAGTAAAAGTGGAGGTGTAGTGTGCGTCCACTGCGAGGCTGAGACAGACACAGGTAAGTGGGAGGGTGTCGTATGGTCCACTGCGAGTAGGCTTAGACATAGTGAAGTGGAGGTGTTGTTACGTCACCTGCGAGCTGTGGACATAGGTACACAGTGAAGTGGGACGGTGTTTATGTCCCCCTGCGAGGTGAGACATTATACAGTTGAAGTTGGGAGGATGTTGTGCGTGACCTATTGCGAGGCTGAGGACATACCAGTGAGTGGGAGGTGTGTATTTCCACTGGAGGCTGAGAATCACAGTGAAGTTTGGATGGTGTCGTGTTCGTACCTGCGAGGACTTGAGACATACAGTGTACAGTGGGAGGTGTGTGGTACGTCCACTGCCGAGCTGAGGACATACACAGGTGAAGTGGGAGGTGTGTATGTCCCCCCCACCTGCGATGGTGAGACATACAGTTGAGTGGGAGGATGTGTACGTCCACCTGCGAGGGTTGAGAATACAGTGAGTGGGAGGTGTGTACGTCCACCTGCGTGGTGGGACATTACACAGTAAGTGGAGGGTGTATGTCCACTGCGAGCTGAGGACATACAGTGAGTGAGGATGGTCGTGTAGTCCACTGCGCAGGCTGAGACATAAACGGTGAAGTGGTGGAGAGTGTGTAGTCACTGCGAGGGCTCGAGACATACACAGTGAAGTGGGACGGGTGTACGTCCACCTGCTAGTGAGACTACACGGTGAGTGGGAGGTGTGTACGTCAACTTGCGAGGCTGAGACATACAACGTGAAGTGGGAGTGTGTAGTCGCGCACTGCGAGGTGAGACATCACTAGTGAAGTGGGAGGTGTGTATGTCCAACCTGCCGTAGGTGAGACATCACCTCCAACTTATCTTATGTGTTTGTACTGATAATTAGACTTATTATGCAACAGTTAGGCGTGTTTATTGGCGAGAATACTTCTCGCACTAACAGTGTTTTACCTGGAGGTTTACCTGGGAGAGAGGTGGGGGTCACGCCCCGGGGCCCGGTCGGCTGTTGTAGAGGATACGTACAAATGTGTTTAAGCGTAGTCAAATTGTGGCATTTTATTACATTTCAAACCATTTATGTTTTGTCTCTCTCTCTTCTCGTGCAGTCTCTCTCTACTCTCTTCCTCTCTCTCTTCTCTCTCTCTCTACTCTCTCTCTCTCTCTCTCTCCATGGCGTTTCGCGTTTTAATATGACTTATTAAATACTTGATGAGTTTTAAGAAAGACAGATAACGAATAACAAAACTGGACCGGAGCGTTGCTGGGGGCCTCGTCTTATTAGCAGGGTAAGCTGCAAGTGATTCTTAAAGGTAAACAAGATGGAGCTGAGTGTGTCTAATGTCGTGTGAGCGAAAGACACACCAGATGTTCCCTGGAGTGAGACAACACAAGGACAAACAATTATAACTCTTGTGTGTTAGCTACCACGAGGGGGAGTTTATCTAGTACCCTGAGGCTCGAGGCTCCACCTGACCTTCAACGGCAGGGAAACTAGTGACAGTGTTGAAAGGGCTCTTGATACAGACGGAATTAGTCTATTTTTTCTATATCAAAACTAAATTTTCTTCCTTCCTGAGGGCGATGTATGGCCCTGCGTATTTAGTTTCCGTGGGAATCTCCGATAAGACAACTCCAATATAAAAAGTATTAAAAACGAGATAAATTGATCAAAAGACTAATGAAGGGAAAGAGTGGAATAAACGGAATTTAATTAGCAAAAAATACATAAGTAAAAATAGTACAGCCTGAGTAATGGTTCCGGATGGGAACATCATAAGGGTTCACTTCAACTCGTTTGAAATTACCAGGAGAAAAATATGTTGTTAATCTGTGCGATTGTTAAGAAACACAGAAACTGTCACACACTCTCTTTAAGCAGAGATTTCTGCTGATAAACAGAGACAATAACACTCTCTGAGTGAACTATGATGATTACAGAGACAATACCATATCTGTCGTGTGAATAGATGATAAACAGAAGACAACTAACACCCCTCCCTCGCCCCCCCTTCTCCTGTGTGACAATATGATGATAACAGAGATCATAACACTCTCTGAGTGAACACTGATGATGATAACAGAGGGACAATTAACACTTCTGTGTGAACACTATGATGATACCAGAGACAAGATAACATTCTGAGAGACACTTTGATGATAACCAGAGAAATAACACTCTCTTAGTGCACAATGATGAAACCCAGAGAGACACAATTAACTTCCTGAGTGACAATATGATGATAACCAGAGCAATAACACTTCTGTGTGACACTATGATGAGTAATCACAGAGACAATAACAATCTCTGTAGGTGACACTATGATTGATAACCAGGGACAATAAATATGGCCTGTGTGACCTCGTGCATTGATAACCAGAGACGATAACACTTCCTGTGTGACAGTATGATGATAACTGGAGACAATAACACTCTTTTTTCCCTGTGGTGACGGACAAGGATATAGACCTCATTGTAGAAGCATGACACAGCTCGGACTCGACCCCGCAATTCAACTCGGTGAGTACAGCTCTTAAGATATTGGAATATTTAACTTAATAATGTTTGGGTTCAGCGCTATCACTGCTGACCGTCAGGACCAGGTTCATGGAGAAGCGAGGCTCTGACCCAGGACCAGAGCAACTTCTGGAGAATCAAAGGCGCCTGAGTACCAGACCAGATGAGACTTCTCTGGAAATCAATGGCTGATCCAGACCAGGACTTCTGGAGAATCAAGGCCGTTGTACCAGACAGAGACTTGGGAGGGAATTCAACAGGCTGAACCTAGACCAGAGACTTTGGAGATCAAGTAGACCCCGAGACAGAGACTTCCTGGAGAATCAAGGCCTGACCCCATGCCAGAGACACTTGTGGAGAATCTAAGGAGAGTCCCAGAAGAGACTTCTGGGAGAATCAAAGGCTTGATCCCAGTACCGAGACTTCGGGAGGAATAGGCCTGATCCACAGAGCCAGAGAGTCGTGGGGATCAAGGCCTCATCCGACCAGAGATTCTGAGAATACAAGGCCTTATCAGACAGAGAGATGCTGGAGATCAAGGACTGTGACCCCAGACCAGATATAGCGGGACATGGGAGAGAGATGGGTGGAGAATCTAAGGCCTGATCCAGACACAGGCATTCTGGAGATATCAAGGCCTGATCCCGACCAGGGTTCTGGAGGAATAAGCCGTGCTCAGAGCAGCTTCCTGGAAGAGAGAAATCAAGGCTGAACCAGACCAGTCTTCCTGGAGAATCAAGGCCTGTTCAGAGCCGGCTTCCTGAGACTGCATCTAGCGCCCGATCCCATAGACCAGTGTCAGGAGTACTCAAGGGTTGATCGCAAACCAGTGTTTGTCTGGGATAAGGGCGGATCCAGACCAGGCGCTGTCTGGAGGAAATCAGGCTGATCCACAGGGACCAGGCTTTTGGAGAATCAAGGGCCTGATCCGACCAGGCTTCTGGAGTAATCAATAGGTAGCTCTCCGAGATCAGGCAGGTTCTGGAGGAAATAGGCCTGGTCCAGACCAGGCTTCTGGAGACGAAACAAGGCCTGATCCCTGACAGGGCTTCCTGGAGAAAATCTAGGTCCATGATCACAGACGGCGTTCCCTGGAGAATGTAGGCCCTCGATCCAGACCAGTGCTTCCTTGAGAATCAAGGCAAGGTACGCAGACCAGGTTTCCTGGAGCATCAAGGCCTGCTCCCAGAAAGGCTTCTCAGGTGAGACTCGATGCGCCTGATCCCAGATCCAGGCTTCCGGGGAACTCAAGACTGATCCAGACAGAGGCCTCCTGTAAAAGGAAGTCAAGGGCCTGATCCAAGGACACAAAGATATCTATGATAATCAAGGCTAACGCCCAGGACAAGGAATTCTGGGGAGAAGCAAGGGTTGATCCGACAGGGGCTTCCGGGTGAATCAATTCACGATCACAGACCTTGAGACCAGGACTGGAGAATAAAGGCTGAGTTCTAGACAGAGTATTGTCCTGGAGAATCAAGCATGATCTCCAGAACAGGACTTCGTCGAAGAAGATCAAGAACTCTAATCCCCAGGAGCCAGAGGCTTGTTGAAGAATCAGGGCGTGATCCAGACAGATTCTTGAGAATCAAGGCCTGACCCCAGACCAGGTTTTGGAGAATCAAGGCTGACTCAGACCAGGCTTACCTGGGGAAAGTTAAGGCTGATCCACAGACCAGGATTCTGGAGAATCAGGCATGATCCACAGACCAGGGATTCCTGGGTGGAGTCAAGTCTGATACAGACAGAGACTTTCCTGGAGAATAAGGTGATCCACAGACAGAGGCTTTGGAGAATCAATGCCTGATATAGACAGATTCCTGGGAATAAAGCTTGACAGAGCCAGACGTCCTGGAGAATCAAGGCGTGATCCCGCAGACAGACTTCTGGAGAATCATAGAACCTAATCTTCGGTAACCAAATGGCTATCTTGGAGATCAAGGCTGTGATCCAGACGAGGCTTCTGGGAATCAAGGCCTGCTCCCAGACCAGGCTTCTGGGAATCAAGGCATGATCACTGACAGAGACTTCCTGGAGAATCAAGGCTGATCCGCAGGCTGACCTGGAGACTCAAGGCGCTGATCCAGCCAGGCTTCGGAGGATCAAGGATGATCACAGACCTAGTGCTTCCTGGAGAATCAAAGGCCTGATCCAGACCAGGCTTCCCTGGAGAATCAAGGCAAGATGCCCAGGACCAGGTTTCCTCGGAGAAGTCAAGGCCTGATCCAGAACAGGCATCGTGGAGAATCGACGCTGTCGCCAGACAGGCTGCCGGGAGAATCAAGACTGAATCCCAGACCATGAGGCTTCTGAAGAATCAGGGCTTATCCAAGACGCCAGGCTTTATGGATAATCAAGGACCTGGTACCGAGACCAGGGCTTCTAGGAGTAATTCCAAGGCACTGACAGACCAGGCTTCTGAGAATCAGGCCGTGATCAGACGATGGCTTACCGGAGAATCAAGGCCTGATCACAGACCAGGCTTTGGAAAATTAAGGCCTGATCCAGCGGACTTCTGGAGAAGAAGAGCATGAGCAGGAACCACCGTGTTTGGATAAGTCCAAGGCTGATCCCTGAAACAGGTCGACTGGAGAATCAAGTGATGATCACACGACGAGGGCTTCTGGAGAATCAAGGCGATCCAGAAAGATGCTTTCACTGGAGATTCATGCGATTCTAGAACAGAACTTCCTGGGGAGAATCAGGGTATTGATCAGGACCAGGCTTCTGGAGAATGTAAGGCATGATCCGAAAAGATTTCCTGAGAGGAATAAGACCTAATCAGACACAGAGCTTTTGGAGAAATCAAGGCCTGAATCCCAGCATGCTTCAGGGAGAAATCAAGGTGACCGAGATCCAGACTCCAGCGGAATCGCAAGGCTGTTCTCAGGACCAGGCTTCCTGGAGAATCAAGGCATGTGTATCAAGCAGGCTTCTGGAGAATTAAGGTGATCCCAGACTAGGCTACCTGGGAGACTCAAGGCTGAATCCCTGACCAGTGTTCCTGGAGGATGTCAAGGCCTGATCAGAAGGCGTTCCTGGAGAATCAAGGATCATCACAGACCAGGCTTCTGGAGAATCAAGGCCGTGATCCAGACAGAGTGCTTTCTGGAGAGGAATCAAGGGCCTGATTCTCAGACCAGACTTTGGAGATCAAGGCTTGATCAGACGGTTCTGGAGATCTAAGGCCTGGAGTCCAGACCAGGGTATCTGGAGAATCAAAGCTCTGAATCCCAGACATCTCGCACGCTAACTTTCTGTGAGATTCAAGGCTGATCCCAGTCCTAGGCTTCCTGGAAAATCAAGGCCTGATCAGAAGGCTTCTATGGAGAATCAAGGCATGATCACTAGCTCAGGCTTCGGGAGGTATTAAGGCTGATCCCAGACCAGGGCTACTGGAGAATCAAGGCATGATCCCAGACCAGAGATTTGGAGAATCAAGGCTGATCCCCAGACAGGCTTCTGGAGAATCAATGCTCATCCAGCATCCGAGGGTTCCTGGAGAATCAAGGATGAGTCCCAGCAGGCTTTCCTGGAGAATCAAGGCCTGATCGGACCAGGCGTTCATGGAGACCTCAAGGAGTGATCAAGGCCAAGCTTCCTGGAGAAATCAATGGCTGATCCGACCAGAGACTACTTGGAGAATCAGGATGATCACAGCATAGCTTCCTGGAAAATTAGGCCTGGCCCGACGGGGCTTTGGAGAATCAGGCATGTATCCAAGACAGAGATTTCCTGAGAAGCCTCAAGCTGAATCCAAGACCAGCGAGCTGCGCTGGAGAATCAAGGCTGATTCAGCCAGACTTCTTAGGAATCAAGGTAGAGTCCGCCTGGGCTGAGGTCTGGAGAATCAAGGCGTTATCCCAGACAGTTTGCCTGGCAGTAATCAAAGCCTGAACCCAGACCCAGCGACTTTTCTGGAGAGATCTGAGCTCTGATCCAGGCACCAGGGCTTCCTGGAGACTCAAGGCCTGATCCAGCGGTACCTGTGAGCATCAGGCATGGCTACAGACCAGGCTTCCTGGGAATTAAGTCTGCATCCCAGACCAGCGCATCCTGGAGAATCAAGGATGATCCAAGCCAGAGTCCTTCTGGGAATCCACGGTCTGATCCACATACAGGCATCCAGTGTTATACAACAATGTAAGATCCCTACCAGGCTTCTATGGAGAATCAAGTCTGGTCCCCAGACCAGGCATTAGGAGGATAATCAGGCTGATCAGTGACCAGGCTTCTTGGGAGAATCAAGGATGGATCACAGACCAAGCTTCCTGGTGAACACAAGGCCTGTCCCAGACCAGAGGGCTTCTGGTGAATTCTAAGCCTGTGTTTCAGACCAGGCTTCTGGAGATTCAAGACTTGATCCCCAGACCAGGTTCTTGGAGATCAAGGCATGTCACAAATTAGGCTTCTGGAAAAGATCAACTGGTGATCCCAGACGGGGTTTCCTGGAGAATCGGCATGATCCAGACCAGAGACTTCTGGAGAACTAAGGCTGATCCCAGGACCAGAGGTTCTGGAGAATCAAGGCCTGATCCCAGACCAAGAGGCTATGGAGTTCAAGGCTGATCCAAGACCAGGAGGCTTCCTGGAGAAACAAGTATGATCCCAGACAGGGACTTCTGGGGAAATCAAGGCTGGATACAGACCAGAGGCTTCCTGAGAAAATCAAGGCCTGATCCCAGACCAGAGGCATCCTGGAGAATCAAGGCCTGATCCCAGCCAGAGGTTCCTGGATGAATCAAGGCTTGATCTAGACCAAGTTCATGGAGAATCAAGGATTGATCCAGACCAGGATTCTCCTGTAGAATCAAGGGCTGATTCAAACCAGGCTGTCTAACGTTACGACCCATGCCCGGTGGTCAGCGTACTGATATGATGATACTTTCTTCCTGTTTTTTTCTTGACAAACTGATCATTCGGTGAGTTCTCTCTTTAGTGTATCGTTACGCCCTGCTTTTTAGTTCGAAGTATTTTGCACGTCTACCAAGTTCTTTTGTAAGCCCAGAGTGATTTCGGTGTTGGTTTAGGGCCAAGTCCTTCCGAATTTTCCAGGTTTAAATTATTATGTCCTCCTTTTCTAGCCTACGTTACGAGGGTACTATTGTTGAAAGGAATTCAAGCGTTTCCAGTAGTATTCCTTTGTTAAGTGAGTGTATACGAAACAGAGATAAAATTTCTCTGCAGATGCCTTGAAGGTGGCCGTAGTTATAGCAGTAATTTTGCCTGGGGAGAAAAGCAACTTAATTAGAACTTTTATCGTAGAAGGGGTTTTCAAAAGTATATCATCGGCTCGGCATCTCTCTTTCAAAAAGTTTAGTACTCCAAAATATCATTTTCCTTGGATAGCAATGGCAGCATTGTTGAGATCCTTCTCAAACGCTATTACGTTTGCTGTATGTCGATTCCACATCATAGCAGAACGATTGTTGTATCACACTCACCCAAACTTGACTTTTTTTTAAACCGTTAATTTACAGTACTGTGATTGGTGGATCTATCACTGTTGTGTGGTGATCTCCACATTAAGCGCTATGGACTTTGCGCACCGTGATAACTCTACTCGAGTTTAACTGTGGTAATCCCAAACACGCTGTTACAGCTCTGCAGTATAGGGGTTGAGGGGATGGTCACACTTACGTGTCAATCGTGATCAGTCAATCTCGAGGGTTCAGTAAGGTCATAACTTCCGGTTCACGAAAAAGTCGCGGACCCGGACACCTCAAAATGACACTCTCTATTGTGTAAGTATATAACTGAAGCGACTGACGCACACCTGTGTCACTGCAAACTACCCGAATGACACAACCTGGAGTGGAAAAGAACAACTAAGGGACACGATTACGATGTACATAAACCAGAACAACTGTTAAGACGGATAGAGAGATTGTTTGTGAAATGCGACGACCAGGAAACACAGCTATAACACGATAATATAGGGATGTTAAGTTAATTTTTCAATCGAAGGTAGATAGGGAAGTTAAGTGATTCGAAAGTAGATGTTATGGGACAATACAATTACACAGTTTTAGATTATTTGATATGGCTTATACCGACCACAAATCAGTGCTGTTCGGAAGACACAAGTATCGAGATGTTACAGGGGGGCCTTGTTTACGTTGGGGTACACGTGCGCCTCTGTTTACCCTCCGCCCACGCACGGCGGCATGTATGACCTTTAAACCGGGAATGGGTGTCTGGCAACGCTTTTCATACTACCCCTTTTCAAGCAATACAACTCACGCAACACATATAGTATCAAGCACACTCATGCAACACACAACACTCACGCAACACAACATACAAGCAGCACAAACTTGCGCAACACACGCAAACAGGTATAGAACAATTCACCACAACACTCACTAACACACAACACTCACATAACAAAACAACACTCACGCAACACTCACGTAACACACAACACCACGTAACACACAACACTCACGTAACACACAACACTCACGCAACACACAACACTCACATAACACACAACACTCACGTAACACACAACACTCACGTAACACACAACACTCACGCAACACACAACACTCACGCAACACACAACTTTTCACGTAACACACAACACTCACGCAACACAAAAAACACTCACGCAACACACAACTCACGAAACCACACAACACCACGAAACCCACACAACACTCACGTTAACACACAACACCACGTAACACACAACACTCCACATAACACACAACACTCACGAAACACACAACACTCACGCAACACACAACATTCACGTAACACACAACACTCACGTAACACACAACACTCACGTAACACACAACACTCACGCAACACATAACACTCACGTAACACACAACACTCACGTAACACACAACACTCACGCAACACACAACACTCACGCAACACACAACATTCATGTAACACACAACACTCACGAAACACACAACACTCACGCAACACACAACACTCACGTAACACACAACACTCACGCAACACACAACATTCACGTAACACACAACATTCACGAAACACACAACACTCACGCAACACAACACTCACGTAACGCACAACACTCACGCAACACACAACACTCACGAAAACACACAGCACTCATGCAACACACAACACTCACGCAACACACAACATTCACGTAACACACAACACTCACGCAACACACAACACTCGCGAAAACACAACAACATTCACACAACATTCACGTAACACACAACACTCACGTAACACACAACATTCACGAACACACAGCACTCACACAACGCACAACACTCACCAACACACAACATTCACGTAACACACAACACTAAACGCAACACACAACACTCGCGCAACACACAACATTCACGTAACACACAACACTCACGCAACACACAACACTCGCGCAACAACACAACATTCACGTAACACACAACACTCACGTAACACACAACACTCACGTAACACTCAACACTCACGTAACACACAACACTCACGTAACACAAAAACACTCACGTAACACACAACATTCACGTACAACACAACACTCACGTAACACACAACACTCACGTAACCCACTCAACACCCCCGTAACACACAAACACTCACGTAACACACAACACTCACGTAACACACAACACTCACGTAACACACAACACTCACGTAACACACAACATTCACTAACACACAACATTCACGTAACACACAACACTCACGCAACACAACACTCACGTAACACACAGCACTCACACAACACACAACACTCACGCAACACACAACACTCACGAAAACACACAACACTAAACGCAACACACAACACTCACGCAACACCAACATTCACGAAACACACAACACTCACTAACACACAACACTCACGAAAACACACAGCACTCCACGCAACACACAACACTCACGCAACCACAACATTCACGTAACACACAACAAAACACGTAACACAGACATTTAAGCAACACAAGCTTACGCAACAAACACACCAATTACTCTCAACGCAACAAAACAACACTCACGTAACACAAACAGCACTCACGCAACACACAACACCACGTAACACACAACACTCACGTACACACAGCAACTCACGCAACACACACACTCACGCAACACCAACACTCACGTAACACACAACACACACGTAACACAGACTTTTAAAGCAACCAAGCTTACGCAAAAAACACACACAATACTCTCACGCAAACACACAACACTCACGAAAACACACAGCACTCACGCAACACACAACACTCACGTAACACACAACACTCACGTAACACACAGCACTCACGCAACACACAACACTCACGCAACACACAACACTCACGTAACACACAACACACGTAACACACAACACTCACGTAACACAGACATTTAAGCAACACAAGCTTACGCAACAAACACACCAATTACTCTCACTGCAAGACACGTATAGTATTCTGTCTCCAGCACACTAGAGGCAAGTCTGCCTCCGTCATTCACAGTATTACAAGTCAAGGTATACCTCCCAGTATATTTTCAAGGGATACCAAAAACTGTATAGCAAGAGTGCAGGCGCATATACAACACAGGTATTGCTTTACCAAAGGCAATATGCAATACCAGGACAGCTACAACACACACCACTAGGCAACAGAAACTTACAGATTAAGATACCCAAGGATGACTTCCTCTTATTAATTAACGGGGAGTTGGTTGACAAGACACCAAACACAGTTTCAAGAGTAGGTATGACCAAGTCTTTGGGGGCAATCAGTTAAATCGGCCAATAATTGTTAGAAGGTGGGGGCAGGAGCTGTGACTCATGCCTGCAAATCTAACAAAGAACAACCAGGTGTGCACAAGGTAAGTACAACCAGGTGTGCACAAGGTAAGTACAACCAGGTGTGCACAAGGTAAGTACAACCAGGTGTGCACAAGGTAAGTACAACTAGGTGTGCATAAGGTAAGTACAACCAGGTGTGCACAAGGTAAGTACAACCAGGTGTGTACAAGGTGAGTACAACTAGGTGTGCACAAGGTAAGTACAACTAGCTGTGCACAAGGTAAGTACAACTAGGTGTGCACAAGGCAAGTACAACCAGGTGTGCACAAGGTAAGTACAACTAGGTGTGCACAAGGTAAGTACAACCAGATGTGCACAAGGTAAGTACAACCAGATGTGCACAAGGTAAGTACAACCAGGTGTGCACAAGGTAAGTACAACTAGCTGTGCACAAGGTATGTACAACCAGGTGTGCACAAGGTATGTACAACCAGGTGTGCACAAGGTAAGTACAACAAGGTGTGCACAAGGTAAGTACAACTAGCTGTGCACAAGGTAAGTACAACTAGGTGTGCACAAGGCAAGTACAACCAGGGGGGGGGCAAAAGGGGTAAGTGCACCAGTGTGCACAAGGAAAGTACAACCAGGTGCAAAAGGTAAGTACAACTAGGTGTGCACAAGGTAAGTAAAACCAGGTGTGTACAAGGTAAGTACAACTAGCTGTGCACAAGGTAAGTACAACCAGGTGTGCACAAGGTAAGTACAACCAGGTGTACACAAGGTAAGTACAACCAGGTGTGCACAAGGTAAGTACAACCAGGTGTGCACAAGGTAAGTACAACTAGCTGTGCACAAGGTAAGTACAACCAGGTGTGCACAAGGTAAGTACAACCAGGTGTGCACAAGGTAAGTACAACCAGGTGTGCACAAGGTAAGTACAACCAGGTGTGCACAAGGTAAGTACAACCAAGTTTCACAAGGCAAGTACAACTAGACTGTGCACAAGGTAAGTACAACCAGTGTGCACAAGGTAAGTAAACCAGATTGCACAAGGTAAGTACAACCAGGTGTGCACAAGGTAATGCAACCAGGTGGTCACCGGTAAGTCAACCAGGTGGGGCACAAGGTAAGTACAACCAGGTGTGCATAAGGTAAGTACAACCAGGTGTGCACAAGGTAAGTACAATCAGGTGTGCACAAGGTAAGTACAACCAAGTGTGCACAAGGCAAGTACAACTAGCTGTGCACAAGGTAAGTACAACCGGGTTTGTGCACAAGGTAATACAACTAGGTGTGCAAAAGGGTAGGTACAACCAGGTGTGCACAAGGTAAGTACAACTAGGTGTGCACAAGGTAGGTACAACCAGGTGTGCACAAGGTAAGTACAACCAGGTGTGCACAAGGTAAGTACAACCAGGTGTGCACAAGGTAAGTACAACCGGGTTTGGGCAAAAGGGAAGTACAACCAGGTGTGCAAAAGGGTAAGTAAAACGAGGAGCGCCCAAGGTAAGTAAAACCAGGTGTGCACAAGGTAAGTACAACCAGGTGTGCACAAGGTAAGTAAAACGAGGAGCGCCCAAGGTAAGTAAAACCAGGTGTGCACAAGGTAAGTACAACCAGGTGTGCACAAGGTAAGTACAACCAGGTGTAGACAAAGTAAGGACACCCAGGTGTGCACAAGGTAAGCACAACCAGGTGTGCACAAGGTAAGTACAACCAGGTGTGCACAAGGTAAGTACAACCAGGTGTGCACAAGGTAAGTACAACCAGGTGTGCACAAGGTAAGTAAAACGAGGAGCGCCCAAGGTAAGTACAACCAGGTGTGCACAAGGTAAGTACAACCAGGTGTGCACAAGATAAGTACAACCAGGTGTGCACAAGGTAAGTACAACCAGGTGTAGACAAAGTAAGGACACCCAGGTGTGCACAAGGTAAGCACAACCAGGTGTGCACAAGGTAGGTACAACCAGGTGTACACAAGGTAAGTACAACAAGGTGTGCACAAGGTAAGTGCAACCAGGTGTGCACAGGGTAAGTACAACCATGTGTGCACAAGGTAAGTACAAGCAGGTGTGCATAAGGTAAGTATAACCAGGTGTGCACAAGGTAAGTACAACCAGGTCTGACCAACGTACGTACAACCAGGTGTGCACAAGGTAAGTACAACCAGGTCTGAACAACGTACGTACAACCAGGTGTGTACAAGGTAAGTACAACCAGGTGTGTACAAGGTAAATACAACCAGGTTTGCATGTGTGCACAAAGTACAACCAGGTGTGCACAAGGTAAATAAAACCAAGTGTGCACAAGGTAAGTATAACCCGGTGTGCATAAGGTAAGTACAAACAGGTATGTACAATGTAAATACAGCCAGGTGTGTACAAGGTAAGTATAACCCGGTGTGTACAAGATAAGTACAACCAGGATGCGAGACAAAAGCGGAGCCAGGAGCTATGAACTGACCCCTCCAAAAACACCTAGGTAAGTATAGCTAGACACGTTAGCGGACTACGTTATTTATGAGAATCTTATTGTGAAGGTTAGTCAGAAAACGGCAAAGGAAGCACAGCAATTTTTAAACAGGATGGTACAAACGTGATGAACGAAGATATACTAAGACATACATGATGAAGTGGGAGGTGTGTATGTCCACCTGCGAGGCTGAGACAGACACAGTGAAGTGGGAGGTGTGTATGTCCACCTGCGAGGCTGAGACAACACAGTGAATTTGGGAGGTGTGAAATGTCCACCTGCGAGGCTGAGACATACACAGTGAAGTGGGAGGTGTGTATGTCCACCTGCGAGGCTGAGACAGACACAGTGAAGTGGGAGGTGTGTATGTCCACCTGCGAGGCTGAGACAGACACAGTGAAGTGGGAGGTGTGTATGTCCACCTGCGAGGCTGAGACATACACAGTGAAGTGGGAGGTGTGTATGTCCACCTGCGAGGCTGAGACAGACACAGTGAAGTGGGAGGTGTGTACGTCCACCTGCGAGGCTGAGACAGACACAGTGAAGTGGGAGGTGTGTATGTCCACCTGCGGGGCTGAGACAGACACAGTGAAGTGGGAGGTGTGGTACGTCCACCTGCGAGGTTTGAGACAGACACAGTGAAGTGGGAGGTGTGTACGTCCACCTGCGAGGCTGAGACAGACACAGTGAAGTGGGAGGTGTGTACGTCCACCTGCGAGGCTGAGACATACACAGTGAAGTGGGAGGGTGTACTCCACCTGCGAGGCTGAGACAGACCCCAGTAAGTGGGAGGGTGTACGTCCACCTGCGAGGCTGAGACAGACACAGTGAATTTGGGGGTGTGTTGTCCACCGCGAGGCTGAGACAGACACAGTGAAGGGGAGGTGTGTACGTCCACCTGCGAGGCTGAGACAGACACAGTGAAGGGGGAGGTGTGAAACGTCCACCTGCGAGGCTGAGACACAGTGAAGGGGGAGGTGGGGTTACGCCCCACCTGCGAGGCTAAAGACATACACAGTGAAGTGGGAGGTGTGTACGTCCACCTGCGAGGCTGAGACAGACACAGTAAGTGGAGGTGTGTATGTCCACCTGCGAGGCTGAGACAGACACAGTAAAGGGTGGGAGGTGTGTACGTCCCACCTCGAGGCTGAGACAGACACAGGAAGTGGAGGTTTTGTACGTCCACCTGCGAGGCTGAAACACAGTGAAGTGGGAGGTGTGTACGTCCACCTGCGAGGCTGAGACATAGTGAAGTGGGAGGTGTGTGCGTCCACCTGCGAGGCTGAGACAGACACAGTAAGTGGGAGGTGTGTATGTCCACCTGCGAGGCTGAGACAGACACAGTGAAGTGGGAGGTGTGTACGTCCACCTGCGAGGCTGAGACAGACACAGTGAAGTGGGGGGTTTGTGTACGTCCACCTGCGAGGCTGAGACAAAAGTGAAGTGGGGGGGTGTGTACGTCCACCTGCGAGGCTGAGACATACACAGTGAAGTGGGAGGTGTGTACGTCCACCTGCGAGGCTGAGACATACACAGTGAAGTGGGAGGTGTGTACGTCCACCTGCGAGGCTAGACACAGTGAAGTGGGGGGTGTGTACGTCCACCTGCGAGGCTGAGAACACGTGAAGTGGGAGGTGTGTTACTTCCACCTGCGAGGCTGAAACATACACAGTGAAGTGGGAGGTGTGTAGTCCACCGCGAGGCTGAGAAAAGACACAGTGAAGTGGGAGGTGTGTATGTCCACCTGCGAGGCTGAGACAGACACATGAAGTGGGGGGTGTGTATGCCCCACCTGCGAGGCGAGACAGACACAGTGAAGGGGGAGGTGTGTATGTCCACCTGCAGGCTGAGACAGACACAGTGAAGTGGGAGGTGGTACGTCCCCCCTGCGAGGCTGAAACACAGTGAAGTGGGAGGTGTACTCCACCTGCGAGGCTGGACATAACAATTGAAGGGGGAGGTGTGTACGTCCACCTGCGAGGCTGAGACATACACAGTGAAGTGGGAGGTGTGTACGTCCACCTGCGAGGCTGAGACACAGTGAAATGGGAGGTGTGTACGTCCACCTGCGAGGCTGAGACATACACAGTGAAGTGGGAGGTGTGTATGTCCACCTGCGAGGCTGAGACAGACACAGTAAGTGGGAGGTGTGTACTCCACCTGCGAGGCTGAGACACAGTGAAATGGAGGTGAACGTCCACCGCGAGGCTGAGACATACACAGTGAAGTGGGAGGTGTGTATGTCCACCTGCGAGGCTGAGACAGACACAGTGAAGTGGGAGGTGTGTACGTCCACCTGCGAGGCTGAGACAGACACAGTGAAGTGGGAGGTGTGTACGTCCACCTGCGAGGCTGAGACAGACACATTTAAGTGGGAGGTTTTGTACGTCCACACTGCGAGGCTGAACATACACAGTGAAGTGGGAGGTGTGTACGTCCACCTGCGAGGCTGAACAGACACAGTGAAGTGGGAGGGTGTACGTTCCACCGCGAGCTGAGATATACACAGTGAAGTGGGAGGTGTGTACTTCCACCTGCGAGGCTGAACACATTTGAAGTGGGAGGTTGTACGTCCACTTGCGAGGCGGAGACAGACATAGTGAAGTGGGAGGTGTGTACGTCAACCTGCGAGGCTGAGACAGACACAGTGAAGTGGGAGGTGTGTATGTCCACCTGCGAGGCTGAGACAGACACAGTGAAGTGGGAGGTGTGTACCCACCTGCAGGCGAAAACAGACACAGTGAAGTGGGAGGTGTGTACGTCCACCTGCGAGGCTGAGACACAGTGAAGTGGGAGGTGTGTACGTCCACCTGCGAGGCTGAGACATACACAGTGAAGTGGGAGGTGTGTACGTCCACCTGCGAGGCTGAGACAGACACAGTAAGTGGGAGGTGTGTATGTCCACCTGCGAGGCTGAGACAGACACAGTGAAGTGGGAGGTGTGTACGTCCACCTGCGAGGCTGAGACAGACACAGTGAAGTGGGAGGTGTGTACGTCCACCTGCGAGGCTGAGACACAGTGAAGTGGGAGGTGTGTACGTCCACCTGCGAGGCTGAGACATACACAGTGAAGTGGGAGGTGTGTACGTCCACCTGCGAGGCTGAGACATACACAGTGAAGTGGGAGGTGTGTACGTCCACCTGCGAGGCTGAGACACAGTGAAGTGGGAGGTGTGTACGTCCACCTGCGAGGCTGAGACACAGTGAAGTGGGAGGTGTGTACGTCCACCTGCGAGGCTGAGACATACACAGTGAAGTGGGAGGTGTGTATGTCCACCTGCGAGGCTGAGACAGACACAGTGAAGTGGGAGGTGGGGTATGTCCACCTGCGGGGCTGAGACAGACACAGTGAAGTGGGAGGTGTGTATGTCCACCTGCGAGGCTGAGACAGACACAGTGAAGTGGGAGGTGTGTATGTCCACCTGCGAGGCTGAGACAGACACAGTGAAGTGGGAGGTGTGTACGTCCACCTGCGAGGCTGAGACCCCGTGAAGTGGAGGTGTGTACGTCCACCTGCGAGGCTGAGACAACACATTGAAGTGGGAGGTGTGTACGTCCACCTGCGAGGCTGAGCCCATACACAGTGAAGGGGGAGGTGTGAAACGCCACCTGCGAGGCTGAGACACATGAAATGGAGGTGTGTACGTCCACCTGCGAGGCTGAGACATACACAGGGAAGTGGGAGGTGTTATGTCCACCTGCGAGGCTGAGACAGACACAGTGAAGTGGGAGGTGTGTACGTCCACCGCGAGGCTAAAGACACAGTGAAATGGGAGGTGTGTACCCCACCTGCGAGGCTGAGACATACACAGTGAAGTGGGAGGTGTGAAAGTCCACCTGCGAGGCTGAGACAGACACAGTGAAGTGGAGGTGGTACGTCCACCTGCGAGGCTTGAGACAGACACAGTGAAGTGGGAGGTGTTACGTCCACCTGCGAGGCTGAGACAGACACATGGAAGTGGGAGGTGTGTACGTCCAACCTACACAATGAAGTGGGAGGTTGTACGTCCCCCCGCGAGCAACAAGGAATGGGAGGTTTGGGTCGTCCCCTCGGGGCGAACAGACACGTAAGTGGGATTTTGGTATGCCCCACCTGCGAGCTAACATACAATGAAGTGGGGGGTGTGTACGCCACCCGAGGCTGAGACAACACGTGAAGGGAGGTGTGTGCGCACCTCGAGGCTGAGACAACACAGTAAGGGAGGTTGACGCCCCACCTGCGGGGCTGAGACATAGTGAAGGGGGAGTGTGTCGTCCCCTGCGAGGCTGAACAGACCAAAATGGGGGGTGTATCCACCTGCGGGGCTGAACATAGTGAAGTGGGAGGTGTGTACGCCCCACCTGCGAGGCGAGACATACACAGTGAAGTGGGGTTTTTTATGTCCACCTGCGAGGCTGAGACATATACAGTGAAGTGGGAGGTGTGTGCGTCCACCTGCGAGGCTGAGACATACACAGTGAAGTGGGAGGTGTGTATGTCCACCTGCGAGGCGAACATACACAGTGAATTTGGGAGGTGTGTACGTCCCCCCTGCGAGGCTGAGACATACAGTGACGTGGGGGGTGTGTACGTCCACCTCGGGGCTAGACCATACACCAGTGAAGGGGAGGTGTGTATGTCCACCTGCGAGGCTGAGACATACAGTGACGTGGGAGGTGTGTACGTCCACCTGCGAGGTTGAGACATACAGTGACGTGGGAGGTGTGTACGTCCACCTGCGAGGCTGAGACATACACAGTGAAGTGGGAGGGTGTAATGTCCACCTCGAGGCTGAGACATACAGTGACGTGGGAGGTGTGACGTCCACCTGCGAGGCTGAGAAAATACACGTGAAGTGGGAGGTTTTGTAGTCCACCTGCGAGGCTGAGACATACACAGTGAAGGGGGAGTGTGTACGTCCCCTGCGAGGCTGAGACATACACGGTGAAGTGGGAGGTGTGTACGTCCACCTGCGAGGCTGAGACATACACAGTGAAGTGGGAGGTGTGTACGTCCACCTGCGAGGCTGAGACATACACAGTGAAGTGGGAGGTGTGTATGTCCACCTGCGAGGCTGAGACATACACCTCCAACTTCATCTTATGTTTTACTGATAATTAAGACATATTTGCAACAGTTAGGCGTGTTTATTGTTGAAATACTTCGCCTACACAGTTTACCTGGAGTTTACCTGGAGAGAGTTCCGGGGGTCAACGCCCCCGCGGCCCGGTCGGTGTAACCGCTACAAATGTGTCTTAATTATCAACTTGTCGGCATTTTATACCATTTCAACATTTATGTTTTGTTCTCTCTCTCTCTCTCTCTCTCTCTCTCTCTCTCTCTCTCTCTCTCTCTCTCTCTCTCTCTCTCTCTCTCTCTCTCTCTCTCTCTCTCTCTCTCTCCATGGCGTTCGCGTATAATATGACTTTTAAATACTTGATGAAGTTTTAAGAAAGACAGCATAACGAACAAAACTGGACGGAAGCGTCCTGGAGGGCCTCGTATTTTAGCAGGTAAGCTGCAAGTGTATTCTAAAGTGTAAACAAAGATGGTGCTGAGGTCGTCTAAAGTCTTGAGTAATCCACCAAGATGGTCCCTGGAGTGAGACAACACAAGGACAAACAATACTCACTCTTGTGTGTAAGTACACGAGGGGTGAGTTTACCTACACCCTGGCACCGAGGCCTCCACCCTCGACCTTCAAGGCAGGAAACTTGGTGTTGAAGGGCTCTTGATACAGAAGAATTAGTTATTCTTCCCTTCCCTCATATCAACCCTAATTTTCTCTCCTTCCTGAGGCGTTGTATGGCCCCTGCGAATTTAGCTCTTCCCCGTGAATATACGACTAAGACCAACATCCACCATATAAAAGTATTTAAAAACGAGACTAAATTGATCAAAGACTAATGAAGGAAAGAGTGGAAACGGTATTTAATAGCCAAAAATAATAAGTAAAAATAGTACAGCCTGATAATGGTTCAGGATGGCCCGAAACATCATCTAGGGTTCACCTTCAACTCTTTGAAACATTACCAGAGAAAAATATGTTGTTATCTGTGCATTGTTAAGTAACACAGACAACTGTCACACCAATAGTTAAGCAGAGACTTCTATGATGATAACCAGAGACAATAACACTCTCCTGAGTGACACTATGATGATAACCAGAGACAATAACACTCTCCTGTGTGACACTATGATGATAACCAGAGACAATAACACTCTCCTGTGTGACACTATGATGATAACCAGAGACAATAACACTCTCCTGAGTGACACTATGATGATAACCAGAGACAATAACACTCTCCTGTGTGACACTATGATGATAACCAGAGACAATAACACTCTCCTGAGTGACACTATGATGATAACCAGAGACAATAACACTCTCCTGAGTGACACTATGATGATAACCAGAGACAATAACACCTCCCTGAGTGACACTATGAAAGATAACCAAGACAATAACACTCTCCTGAGTGACACTAGATGAAAAACCAAGACAATAACACTCTCCTGTGTGACACTAGAGATTTAAACCCGAGACAATAACACTCTCCTGTGTGACACTATGATGATAACCAGAGACAATAACACTCTCCTGTGTGACACTATGATGATAACCAGAGACAATAACACTCTCCTGTGTGACGGACAAGGATAATCATTTAAGCACTGACACAGCTCGGACTCGACCCCCGCAACCTCAACTAGGTGAGTACAGCTCTTAAGATATTGGAATATTCCTAACTTAATTAATCGTTTCCGGGGTCACCGCTTCCACTGCCTGACCCCAGACCAGGCTTCCTGGAGAATCAAGGCCTGACCCCAGACCAGAGACTTCCTGGAGAATCAAGGCCTGATCCCAGACCAGAGACTTCCTGGAGAATCAAGGCCTGATCCCAGACCAGAGACTTCCTGGAGAATCAAGGCCTGATCCCAGACCAGGACTTCCTGGAGAATCAAGGCCTGACCCCAGACCAGAGACTTCCTGGAGAATCAAGGCCTGACCCCAGACCAGAGACTTCCTGGAGAATCAAGGCCTGACCCCAGACCAGAGACTTCCTGGAGAATCAAGGCCTGATCCCAGACCAGAGACTTCCTGGAGAATCAAGGCCTGATCCCAGACCAGAGACTTCCTGGAGAATCAAGGCCTGATCACAGACCAGAGACTTCCTGGGGAATCAAGGCCTCATCCCAGACCAGAGACTTCCTGGAGAATCAAGGCCTGATCCCAGACCAGAGACTTCCTGGAGAATCAAGGCCTGACCCCAGACCAAGACTTCCTGAGAATCAAGGGCCTGATCCCAGACCAGGTTTCCTGGAGAATCAAGGCCTGATCCCAGACCAGGCTTCCTGGAGAATCAAGGCCTGATCCCAGACCAAGCTTCCTGGAGAATCAAGGCCTGATACCAGACCAGGCTTCCTGGAGAATCAAGGCCTGATCCCAGACCAGGCTTCCTGGAGAATCAAGGCCCGATCCCAGACCAAGCTTCCTGGAGAATCAAGGTCTGATCCCAAACCAGGTTTCCTGGAGAATCAAGGCCTGATCCCAGACCAGGCTTCCTGGAGAATCAAGGCCTGATCCCAGACCAGCTTTCTGGAGAATCAAGGCCTGATCCCAGACCAGGCTTCCTGGAGAATCAAGGCCTGATCCCAGACCAGGCTTCCTGGAGAAAAAGGCCTGATCCCAGACCAGGCTTCCTGGAGAAACAAGGCCTGATCCCAGACCAGGCTTCCTGGAGAAACAAGGCCTGATCACAGACCAGGCTTCCTGGAGAATCAAGGCCTGATCCCAGACCAGGCTTCCTGGAGAATCAAGGCATGATCCCAGACCAGGTTTCCTGGAGAATCAAGGCCTGATCCCAGAACAGGCTTCCGGGAGAATCGAGGCCTGATCCCAGATCAGGCTTCCGGGAGAATCAAGACCTGATCCCAGACCAGAGGCCTCCTGAAGAATCAAGGCCTTATCCAAGACCAAGCTTCATGGATAATCAAGGCCTAACCCCAGACCAGACTTCCTGGAGAATCAAGGTCTGATCCCAGACCAGGCTTCCTGGAGAATCAATTCACGATCCCAGACCAGAGACTTCCTGGAGAATCAAGGCCTGATTCTAGACCAGAGACTTCCTGGAGAATCAAGGCATGATCCCAGAACAGACTTCCTGAAGAATCAAGACCTAATCCCAGACCAGAGGCTTCTTGAAGAATCAAGGCGTGATCCCAGACCAGGCTTCCTGGAGAATCAAGGCCTGACCCCAGACCAGGCTTTCTGGAGAATCAAGGCCTGATCTCAGACCAGGCTTCCTGGAGAATTAAGGCCTGATCCCAGACCAGGCTTCCTGGAGAATCAAGGCATGATCCCAGACCAGGATTCCTGGAGAGTCAAGGCCTGATCCCAGACCAGGCTTCCTGGAGAATCAAGGCCTGATCCCAGACCAGAGGCTTCCTGGAGAATCAAGGCCTGATCTCAGACCAGACTTCCTGGAGAATAAAGGCTTGACCCCAGACCAGACTTCCTGGAGAATCAAGGCATGATCCCAGAACAGACTTCCTGGAGAATCAAGACCTAATCCCAGACCAAAGGCTTCTTGGAGAATCAAGGCCTGATCCCAGACCAGGCTTCCTGGAGAATCAAGGCCTGATCCCAGACCAGGCTTCCTGGAGAATCAAGGCATGATCCCAGACCAGAGACTTCCTGGAGAATCAAGGCCTGATCCCAGACCAGGCTTCCTGGAGAATCAAGGCCTGATCCCAGACCAGGCTTCCTGGAGAATCAAGGCATGATCACAGACCAAGCTTCCTGGAGAATCAAGGCCTGATCCCAGACCAGGCTTCCTGGAGAATCAAGGCATGATCCCAGACCAGGTTTCCTGGAGAATCAAGGCCTGATCCCAGAACAGGCTTCCTGGAGAATCGACGCCTGATCCCAGATCAGGCTTCCGGGAGAATCAAGACCTGATCCCAGACCAGAGGCTTCCTGAAGAATCAAGGCCTTATCCAAGACCAGGCTTCATGGATAATCAAGGCCTGATCCCAGACCAGGCTTCCTGGAGAATCAAGGCCTGACCCCAGACCAGGCTTCCTGGAGAATCAAGGCCTGATCCCAGACCAGGCTTCCTGGAGAATCAAGGCCTGATCACAGACCAGGCTTCCTGGAAAATTAAGGCCTGATCCCAGACCAGGCTTCCTGGAGAATCAAGGCATGATCCCAGACCACGCATCCTGGAGAGTCAAGGCCTGATCCCAGAACAGGCTTCCTGGAGAATCAAGGCATGATCACAGACCAGGCTTCCTGGAGAATCAAGGCCTGATCCCAGAACAGATGCTTCCTGGAGAATCAAGGCCTGATCTCAGACCAGACTTCCTGGAGAATCAAGGCTTGATCCCAGACCAGGCTTCCTGGAGAATCAAGGCATGATCCCGAAACAGACTTCCTGGAGAATCAAGACCTAATCCCAGACCAGAGCCTTCTTGGAGAATCAAGGCCTGATCCCAGACCAGGCTTCATGGAGAATCAAGGCCTGACCCCAGACCAGACTTCCTGGAGAATCAAGGCCTGATCTCAGACCAGGCTTCCTGGAGAATCAAGGCATGATCACAGACCAGGCTTCCTGGAGAATTAAGGCCTGATCCCAGACCAGGCTTCCGGGAGAATCAAGGCCTGATCCCAGACCAGGCTTCCTGGAGAGTCAAGGCCTGATCCCAGACCAGGCTTCCTGGAGAATCAAGGCATGATCACAGACCAGGCTTCCTGGAGAATCAAGGCCTGATCCCAGACCAGAGGCTTCCTGGAGAATCAAGGCCTGATCTCAGACCAGACTTCCTGGAGAATCAAGGCTTGATCCCAGACCAGGCTTCCTGGAGAATCAAGGCCTGATCCCAGACCAGGTTTCCTGGAGAATCAAAGCCTGATCCCAGACCAGAGACTTTCTGGAGAATCAAGGCCTGATCCCAGACCAGGCTTCCTGGAAAATCAAGGCCTGATCCCAGACCAGGCTTCCTGGAGAATCAAGGCATGATCACAGACCAGGCTTCCTGGAGAATTAAGGCCTGATCCCAGACCAGGCTTCCTGGAGAATCAAGGCATGATCCCAGACCAGAGACTTCCTGGAGAATCAAGGCCTGATCCCAGACCAGGCTTCCTGGAGAATCAAGGCCTAATCCCAGACCAGGCTTCCTGGAGAATCAAGGCCTGATCCCAGACCAGGCTTCCTGGAGAATCAAGGCCTGATCCCAGACCAGGCTTCTTGGAGAATCAAGGCATGATCACAGACCAAGCTTCCTGGAGAATCAAGGCCTGATCCCAGACCAGGCTTCTTGGAGAATCAAGGCATGATCACAGATCAGGCTTCCTGGAAAATCAAGGCCTGATCCCAGACCGGGCTTCCTGGAGAATCAAGGCATGATCCCAGACCAGAGACTTCCTGGAGAATCAAGGCCTGATCCCAGACCAGAGGCTTCCTGGAGAATCAAGGCCTGATCTCAGACCAGACTTCTTGGAGAATCAAGGCTTGATCCCAGACCAGGCTTCCTGGAGAATCAAGGCCTGATCCCAGACCAGGTTTCCTGGAGAATCAAAGCCTGATCCCAGACCAGAGACTTTCTGGAGAATCAAGGCCTGATCCCAGACCAGGCTTCCTGGAGAATCAAGGCCTGATCCCAGACCAGGCTTCCTGGAGAATCAAGGCATGATCACAGACCAGGCTTCCTGGAGAATTAAGGCCTGATCCCAGACCAGGCTTCCTGGAGAATCAAGGCATGATCCCAGACCAGAGACTTCCTGGAGAATCAAGGCCTGATCCCAGACCAGGCTTCCTGGAGAATCAAGGCCTAATCCCAGACCAGGCTTCCTGGAGAATCAAGGCCTGATCCCAGACCAGGCTTCCTGGAGAATCAAGGCCTGATCCCAGACCAGGCTTCTTGGAGAATCAAGGCATGATCACAGACCAAGCTTCCTGGAGAATCAAGGCCTGATCCCAGACCAGAGGCTTCCTGGAGAATCAAGGCCTGATCTCAGACCAGGCTTCCTGGAGAATCAAGACTTGATCCCAGACCAGGCTTCTTGGAGAATCAAGGCATGATCACAAATTAGGCTTCCTGGAAAATCAAGGCCTGATCCCAGACCGGGTTTCCTGGAGAATCAAGGCATGCCCGGGACCAGGACTTGGGGGAGAATCAAGGGCCTAACCCCAAAAGACCAGAGGTTTTCCGGAGAATAAAGGGCCCCTAAACCCAGACCAGAGGCCTCCGGAGAATAAAGGGCCTGATCCCAAAACCAGAGTTTTTCCTGGAAAATCAAGGCATAAATCCCAGACCAGAGACTTCCTGGAAAATAAAGGGCCTGATCCCAGACCAGGGGCCCTTCCTGGAAAAATAAAGGGCCTGTTTCCCACCCCCAAAGGCCTCCTGGAGAATCAAGGCCTAAACCCAGACCAAGGCTTCCTGGAAATCAAGGCCTATCTAAACCCAGGCTTCCTGGAGAATCAAGGTTTTAAAAACCCAGACCAGGATTCCTGTAAATCAAGGCCTGACAAACCGGGCTGTCTAACGTACGAACCATCCCCCCGGCTGGTCGGGTTTACTGATATGATAAACTTTTCCTTTTTCTTTCTTGAAAACGACCCTCGCGAGTTCCCCTTTTAGTGTACTCGTTAGGGGCCCCCCTTTTTTTAGTCAAGTATTTTGCACCGCCCTCCCAAATTCCTCTTGTTGCCAAGTGATTTGGGGTTTTTTCAGGTTTAGGCAAGCCCTTTCCGAATTTTCCGGGTTTTAAAATTTTATTATGTCCCTTTCCGCCTACGAAAACGGGGGAATATTGTTGAAAGGAATTCAAGCTTTTTCCAGTATTTCAAATCCCTTAAGTGAGTGTATACAAAAAGTAAAATTTCTCTGCACGATGCCCTTTAAGGGGGCCCCTAGTATATAGCATAATTTTTGCCTGGGGGGAACAAGCAACTTAAAATTTAAAACTTTAAACCCTAGAAGGGTTTTAAAAGATCATCTCGGGTCGGCATCTCCTTTTTTCCCAAAAAAATTCTAGTACTCCAACCTATCATTTTTCTTGGATTAGCAATGGCAGCATTGTTGAGATCCTTCTCAAACGCCTATTAGTTTGCTGTATGTCGAGTCCACATCATAGCAGAACGATTGTTGTATCACACTCTCCCATCACTTGACTCTTTTTTTAAACCGTTAAATTTACAGACTGTGATGGTGGATCTCATCACTGTTGTGTGGTGAGCTCCACCATTACAGCGCATGGACTTTGCTGCACCGTGATAACTCTACTCGACGTTTACTGTGGTAATCCCACAGCTGTACAGCCCTGCAGTATAGGGGTTGAGGGGAGGTCACACTACCGTGTCAATCGTGATCAGTCACATCTCCGAGGTCAGTAAGGTCAAACTTCCGGTTCACGAAAAGTCGCGACCCGCGCCCCTCCCAAATGACACTCTCTATTGTAATTATATACACCTGAGCGACTGACACACCTGTGTCACTGCAACACCACGAATGACACAACCCTGGAGGGAAGAACAACTAAGGAAGACACGATTACGACTTACATGAAACCCAGAACAACTGATAAGACGGATAGAGAGACATTGTTTGAAATGCGACGACCAGGAACACAGCTATAACACAGATCAATCATAGGGATGTTAAGTAATTTTTCAATCTAAGGTAGAAGGGAAGTTAAGTGAATCGAAAGTAGATGTTATAGGGACAAACTACATACACAGTTTTAAGATTAATTATGATATGGCTATACCGACCACAAATCAGTGCTGTCGGAAGACAAAGTATACGAGACGGGACCAGGAGCCAACATTCGACCCATGCAACCACAAATCGATGAGGATTCGGCAGTTAGCTCAAGAGCCTCTAGCAACAAAAGTTGTGTCCCTAAGGATGCACACCCCAGTATACTCCCTCATCCTCTAGCCTAAGAGAGAGAGAAAGAGACAGATTAGTGTTGCATCACCCCGTGGTGACGGCTCTGTAGTTTGCATGAGAGTAACAGCCACTGACGACTGGGACTCGCAAATGCCAGGTAAGTAAAGTTTAGGCTATAGTAACAAACGTTAAAACAGGAAGGTAAAACTCAACCAAAAGAATGTACTGGTGATGTAAGAGTGGAGTAACTATCATGACGGTATCCATCACAACGGTAACTATCACTGGTTAAACAACCACCACTGTATTTTTCATTACTCTCTCTCTAGGTCCCTCGAAGATGTGTGTACAAATACACGAAACCTCTCAGGTATTTCCATTTTGTCATTTGTTCTCTTGGTTATTTTTTTATCCAAACATATAATCAGCGATCACGTAGCAAGCATAGTGTTAATAAACAACGTTTTGGAACCCTCTGATCTCATCATCAGAGCTGAGGTGAACACAAAGAATTTTTAACTACAAGCAGTTCAATTAACAAAATACTAGGAAAATTAGTACATAGTAATAAAAGACTAAGAAAGCCAAAACAAGAGAATAAAAAAACAATGTGAGAACAGAGCTTAAATGTAGTATAGAGCGCCTCTGCTAGTCTCAACTCCACGACTGAAGTAACTGGCTACAACTCTCACTACAGTGTCCCTGAGGAAGGTGCTCTCACCCATACACATAGTCCCCAATATCTGTAAATGATAATTTAGCTAACAATTATTTTATTCTGAATTTTTTGTCTAATTGTTGAGCAGCTGGAAGTCTGAGGTTTCTCCTTGTACTGTGAGTGCCACTTACATCCCATACACGTACCTTGATACAGTACCACAGACGAAGCCTTGACCTTTAAGTAACTTCTGTAACAATCCTCCCTAATAAAGCTAAGTGGTTCAGATATGTTGATGATATTTTGTGTCTTATGCCTAAGAATGTAAATATAAACCATTTCCTTGTTAAATTAAATAGCTTAGCCCATTCTATAAACTTTACTGTTGAGTTCGAAGAAAATAACTCATTGCCTTTTCTAGATGTTCTATTTATTAAGGGTAACAATGACTTTAAATTTAAAATTTACAGAAAACTTACAAATAACTGTTCCTATGTCCACTATTATTCTTCACATCAAGATAGAGTTTTCTCATCAATGTTTTTGAGAGCTTTACGTATTTGTAGTACAGAGTCCATAGATGAAGAAATATCCAACATTTATGAAATAGCTAATGATCTGAAATATCCAAGAAACGTAATTGATAAATCTTTTAAAATTGCTAGAAATACTTTTTACAATCCAAAAAGGGACAACCAGCCTTATTCAACTAAAAATAAGTTGGTTCTCCCTTACCATGAAAATTTGGTTGATATGTCTTCTCTTCTTAAGACTTTTATTATCAAAGTTGTATTTAAAAATCTTGATACAGTAAAAAAACTTTTGATAAAGAATTCCTCCCAAATTGCTGACGGAAGTGTCTATAAGATTCCTTGTAAAATTTGCGATAAAGTTTATTACGGTCAAACTGGTAAAAATCTCGAACTAAGATTAAAACAACATGAATATAGCATTAGAACTGGACAAGATTCCAATGCTCTATTTATTCATGTAAGAGATTTTAACCATCCAATTGATTTTCAAAAGTTGAGAAAGTTGTATCAAGCAAGTCCATGGTCGACAGGAATGTAATTGAATCATGTTTCATAATAGCAGTTTTGAAGATAATATGAATATTTCCTTTGGTTTATATAAATTGGATTCATTTATAATTAATAAAAATTGGGAAGAATTTAATTATACATTAAACAAGTAATAAATCTTAATTCTTGGGTAGAGTATTAGGTGGGTTTCACAGAGTCGGGTGTCGTCACGCGTGTGTGAAGTGTTGTTTTGTGGGATGTGATGGTGAGGTGTGGTCTTGACCCTTTATATGCCTTCCTTTGATGTATTGTTTTTATAGTTCCTTGATAATGTGAGAAGTCACGAAAGCGCTGGGGAATTTTCTGCTACTCTTTCACAGTGTTTTTTTGCATATTCTTATATCACCTGTTTACTATCAGTTTATTGCATAATATATATATATATATATATATATATATATATATATATATATATATATATATATATATATATATATATATATATATATATATGTAAGTGAGTGGTGCACTTAGGAGTCTGTGGAGACAAAGAACTTTGTCCTTGGAGGCAAAGAGGGGAATGTATGAGAGTATAGTTTTACCAACGCTCTTATATGGGTGTGAAGCATGGGTGATGAATGTTGCAGCGAGGAGAAGGCTGGAGGCAGTGGAGATGTCATGTCTGAGAGCAATGTGTGGTGTGAATATAATGCAGAGAATTCGTAGTTTGGAAGTTAGGAGGAGGTGCGGGATTACCAAAACTGTTGTCCAGAGGGCTGAGGAAGGGTTGTTGAGGTGGTTCGGACATGTGGAGAGAATGGAGCGAAACAGAATAACTTCAAGAGTGTATAAGTCTGTAGTGGAAGGAAGGCGGGGTAGGGGTCGGCCTAGGAAAGGTTGGAGGGAGGGGTAAAGGAGGTTTTGTGTGCGAGGGGCTTGGACTTCCAGCAGGCATGCGTGAACGTGTTTGATAGGAGTGAATGGAGACAAATGGTTTTTAATACTTGACGTGCTGTTGGAGTGTGAGCAAAGTAACATTTATGAAGGGGTTCAGGGAAACCGGCAGGCCGGACTTGAGTCCTGGAGATGGGAAGTACAGTGCCTGCACTCTGAAGGAGGGGTGTTAATGTTGCAGTTTAAAAACTGTAGTGTAAAGCACCCTTCTGGCAAGACAGTGATGGAGTGAATGATGGTGAAAGTTTTTCTTTTTCGGGCCACCCTGCCTTGGTGGGAATCGGCCAGTGTGATAAAAAAAAAATGTGCCGAATATGTAAAACTGGCCAATTAGCAAGAACTCATTTAAAATTAAGTCATTTCTAAAATTTTCTCTTATACGTTTAAAGATATATTTTTTGCATTAATGTTAATGTTAAATTTTTTAATTTTGCACAAAATGAATCTTAGAAAACTTACCTAACCTTATTATAACAAGAACAATTTATTTTAGCCTAACCCAACTAAATTTATTTTAGATTTGTTTACAGTAATTTAAAACTAAACAGAGTGAAATATATTTTTTTCGTTAGGTTCAGAATGATTTTGACGAAATTATTGCATACACAAATTTTCACTTGTCCTATATGGCAAGATGAGCGTTGCTATTTAAGCCAAGATCGCAAGTTCTGCCTATTCGGCACGACATATATATATATATATATATATATATATATATATATATATATATATATATATATATATATATATATATATATATATATATATATATATACACGATGGGGTCCACCTCTGGTGTAAATTGTGGGTATCTTTATTGTAGAGAGAAAGAGAGAGAGAGAGAGAGAGAGAGAGAGAGAGAGAGAGAGAGAGAGAGAGAGAGAGGAGAGAGAGAGAGAGAGAGAGAGAGAGAGAGAGAGAGAGCCTTGGGATACTCCAGAAGAGAATTATAAAAAGGGAAATTCCACGTATAACCACAAAGAAGACTGGTGACCAGATGGTGGTGTCAGTATTAACCTTGACAAGTGTGGTACATGGTGCAGGTGTGCCAGTCACCCGCCTCAGGCCAGCTTCTTAAAGAAATCTTCCAGTGTCATGCCACTCTGTGCTGGTCCTTGACTCATGATAATATCTACAAAATGCATATCTTCGATATACCTTCGACGGATTTCTAGATTTTCCTATTCGCGAATCCCGGCCCTGGAACAGGCTTGTCTGGTGCTTGCCGGGTCAACCAGGCTGTTGCTGCTGGAGAACCGCTGGCCCGCATATTCATCTGGTGAACATGTGCAACATCTGGGTATCTTTATTGTAGACGTTTCAATACAAATTCAAGGACATAATTGGAAGACAGTAGAACTATATACAAAAAATGAGGCAATTAGTCCCTCAGCCTTGGTGCCGGTGAAGAGCACCGTAGTCATGAAGAGTCTGAAGCACACGCATGAACATTCAAGATTGGCGCTTATACACTGGGTGTGATAATGTCCGAGGACCTCACCTTCAAGGACCACAACAATGCCACTATCACATCTGCGAGGAAACTGATAGGATGGATAATGAGAACATTCAAGACAAGAGATGCTAAGCCAGTGATGATCCTTTTTAAATCACTTGTTCTTTCTTGGCTGGAATACTGCTGTACATTAACATCCCCATTAAAGGCAGGTGAAATTGCAGATCTAGAGAATGTACAGAGAACCTTTAAGAACATAAGAAAGAAGGAACACTGCAGCAGGCCTACTGGCCAATGCCCCAACCTAGTCACGTCAGGTCACATTCACTTAAGGAAGGAACACGGCAACTGACCTAGTAGCACACGTATAAGTTCCATCAAACACCTTAACTACTGGGAGCGCCTGGAAGCACTTGACTTGTACTCACTAGAGCGCAGGCGAGAGAGATATATCATAATCTACACCTGGAAGATTCTGGAGGGACTGGTTCCTAACATGCACACAGCAATCACTCCCTACGAAAGCAAAAGACTTGGCAGGCGATGCAACAAACCCTCAGTGAAAAGTAGGGGCGTCACTGGTACACTAAGAGAAAATGCAATAAGTGTCCGGTGCCCAAGACTGTTCAACAGCCTCCCACCAGCAATAAGGGGCATTACCAGAAGACCCCTGGTAGTCTTCAAGAGGGAGCTGGACAGATACCTAATGACGGTGCCGGATCAACTAAGCTGTGGCTCGTACGTTGGATTGCGTGAGGCCAACAGTAACAGCCTCTTTGATCAGGCCCTGATCCATCGGGAGGCCTGGTCGTGGACCGGGCCCAGCGGGCGTTGATCCCCGGAATGCCCTCCAGGTAGATTCCATGTAGGTGGTGAAGGACGCGTAGCAGACGAAGACACTGTCAGTGGTAGGCGGGATTCCCCAGTGGAAGTAGGTCATACCCGAGGGACGGGTCAGTAGTAGTGAAGGTTGTGGAGATGTCTTCTCTTACAATTACGTCCTTGAATTTGTACTGATAAAGCCTCTGGATGGCGAAACGTCTACAATAAAGATACCCAGATGTTGAACATGTAGCTAATTCTTAAACATATTAAATGTTGCAATACTCAGTGAACGTAATGGCCTATTACTTACTCGTAGTGCATTAGTAAATACATACAATTATTATTATTACTGCTATTATTATTAATATTACTGTGGAAACATTAAATATGAAAGAGTTATATAGCACTAGGAAGGCGGGGTTTGAGAAGGGCAGAAGCAACTAAGTTTGATGCGAGGAAGGGGCGGGCAGCTGCAATGCCCTGGATCAAAAGCTCCTGAACCGGCATCACGCACCCATTCCCTCCAGGTGTCCGGCAATGCTTCGCCAAATTCCTACAACCACGACTTCCTGGAAGGTTTGACCCGAGGACGGAGAGCACAGGTACAGTTCCTTGGATCAAGAGCCGCTCATCAGCGTCAAGGGTCTTGATGTACTGGCAGTGTGAAATGGACTAATTACATCGACTCTAGAGTGAAGGACTGATTATCTTCACTATTCTTTCTATTGGACTGATGAAATCACTGTGTGGCGAAACGTTTCCTCAATATAGATACCCAAGTGTTGCAAATGTGTCTAGTTTATCCGTTAAACGTGTTGCACTCTGAGAGCAAGCCTGTTAAATGTGATGCACTCTCACAGAAAGTCAATTAAACGTGTAGGTAAGTGGTTCAGAGAACCGACAAGTTGATAAATTAGACACATGTACAACCGATGGCATACAAGACGCAGCTCAAATCAATGTGAATATTACTACACTAAAGTAAAACAAAAACATCGAGATAAATGAACAAGTCAATCAGTGTAGCGATACTTACAAGGCTGGTAACACAACACTTCAGGTTAGCACAATGTAACGCTCTGGCAGCCATCACAATCATCACTACACAACCTGAATCCAGACACATTATTCCAATATATTTTATACAACAGTTGTGAGGAATACACTATACAACACTGCTGTGAAGGCTACACTATACAACAGTTGTTACGCATACATGGGGCCAGGAACTAGGACTCAACCCCTGAAACTACAAATAGATGAGTACGCATTTAAAACTCGTCAGATCCAGACACTTGTAACCTCGCGAACAGACCACCGCCAACAAATGTGATGATAAACAGTGAGTGAAATCAGGCAATGGAATGGTGGGGATTCGAACCCGTGGTCCGGGAGCAGCACCTCGTGGCCTCGGGAGTCTGGGTTGGGGAAAACTTAGACCCCTGGCTGTCTTCAAGAAGGCACTGGACAGGCACCTAAAGTCAGTACCTGACCAACCGGGTTGTGGTTCGTACGTCAGCTTACGTGCAGCCAGCAGTAACAGCCTGGGTGATCAGACCCTGATCCACCATGAGGCCTGGTCTCAGACCGGGCCGCGGGGGCGCTGATCCCCGAAACCCTCTCCAGGCAAAATTCCAGGTAACCCTCTGTGGTGCATTGGTACGGGCCTACAGGCTGGTAATCCCCCACATCAAAGGATCGAATTTCAATCACTCCAGTCAATTAACCTTCAAATACAAGTACATTCAAAGTCTTCAGTATTTGAATGTACATAATTGCAGTGTTTGATCCCACGTAGCGTAATGAAATCTTATGACAAATTCAGACAAACATTGATTTAAATAGCACCTAAACGGTTTCCTCTTTGAGTTCGACACAATGTATTACTCCTAACATGTTTCAACATGTATCTACATGTATCAGCATGTATTAACATGTATCAACATATACGTACATAGAAAAAAAAACACTTTAGAATAGTGGGTCGTGTGTTATACGTTAATGGTTGCAGATTCCTGGTCCTGGCGGCTTGCTCGCTCCACTCAGAAATAAAACCTACAAACCCAATACACAAATAACCCGCACATATGAGAGAGAATATTATGATGACATTATATACTGGCTCCCTCACCGTCTTGTGTTAGTGTGACTTGTAAATGGTCCAAGTTGGACCAGAACGTCGTCATAAGCTTCTCTCCCTCTCTCCTATTTGCGGGTTATTTGTGTATTGTTCCAGTCACGGTATTGTTCCTTTTTATTCTTCTAAAAAGCTCAACATTTCCCCAGGAAGCCTTGACATACCTCATGTTGGCAAATATTTGCTGAGGATTACATGTATCATCGCATTCTGAAGTGCAGTTGTGTTGTCTATTGTGTAACACACAGCGTTTAACATACCTTTTCGGCTCCAAAGTTGTGGAAAGGAACCCATAACCTCTTGGAAAATTGCCTCTTACCTCTACCTATTATACCTTTGATGACTTTCGAGAGTTTTCATACTTCCAGAGCCCGGCCCAGGGTCAGGCTTGTCTGGTACTTGCCTGGTTGAGCAGGCTGTTGCTGCTGGCAACCAACTCACAGTGTTAAACAAGGTCTGTCTACAATTTACACTCGTCAATAACAGGAATACTCCTTGTATTATACCAGAACAGCAGTACACTTTGTATTATGTCAGTAAAGTACTTGTAACAACAGTACATCTTGTATAATGTCAGTAAAGTACTTGTAACAACAGTACAGTATTTTCGGGGTTGATGGAATGTTCACATCAACTCGATCTCTCAACTACTGTTGTCTACTATTTCAGTTCCCTCTGTACAGACTAGAGAAGACTACTTTGTCCGTATAAATAAAGTTACCAAAGTGTTTCACTTGTGCATTATTCTTAAACTTGTACGTATTTACACCATTACTATACTGATACATTTATGAATGAAGACTACGCTGAAAAAAAGGTACACAGTGTAGCAGGAAATACTGGTGCATGTAGCCTCGCCTTGGTATGCTTGCCATCATTACTGTAATATATTGTCTATTTTAATTTCTTTCTCTCTCTCTCTCTCTCTCTCTCTCTCTCTCTCTCTCTCTCTCTCTCTCTCTCTCTCTCTCTCTCTCTCTCTCTCTCTCTCTCTCATATATATATATATGACGTGCCGAATAGGTAGAACTTGCTATCTTGGCTTAAATAGCAACGTTCATCTTGCCATATAGGACAAGTGAAAATTTGTATATGCAATAATTTCGCCAAAATCATTCTGAACCTAATGAAAAAAATACATTTCACTGCGTTTGTTTAGTATTAAATTACTGTAAACAAATCTAAAATATATTTAGTTGGGTTAGGCTAAAATAAATTGCTCTTGTTATAATAAGGTTAGGTAAGTTTTCTAAGATTCTTTTGGTGCAAATTTAAAAATTTTCACATTAACATTAAAGAAAAAAATATATCTTTAAACGTATAAAAGAAAATTTCAGGAAGGACTTAATTTTAAATGAGTTCTTGCTAATTGACCAGTTTTATATATTCGGCACGACATATATATATATATATATATATATATATATATATATATATATATATATATATATATATATATATATATATATATGTATGTGGGGTGTAAATATTATGCAGAAAATTCGGAGTGTGGAAATTAGGAGAAGGTGTGGAGTTAATAAAAGCATTAGTCAGAGGGCAGAAGAGGGTTGTTGAGGTGGTTTGGTCATTTAAGAGAATGGATCAAAGTAGAATGACATGGAAAGCATATAAATCTATAGGGAAGGAAAGAGGGGTAGGGTCGTCCTCGAAAGGGTTGGAAAGAGGGGGTAAAGGAGGTTTTGTGGGCGAGGGGCTTGGACTTCCAGCAAGCGTGCATGAGCGTGTTAGGAGTGAATGGAGACGAATGATACTTGGGACCTGACGATCTGTTGGAGTGTGAGCAGGGTAATATTTAGTGAAGGGATTCAGGGAAACCGGTTATTTTCATATAGTCGGACTTGAGTCCTGGAAATGGGAAGTACAATGCCTGCACTTTAAAGGAGGGGTTTGGGATATTGGCAGTTTGGAGGGATATGTTGTGTATCTTTATACGTATATGCTTCTAAACTGTTGTATTCTGAGCACCTCTGCAAAAGCAGTGATAATGTGTGAGTGTGGTGAAAGTGTTGAATGATGATGAAAGTATTTTCTTTTTGGGGATTTTCTTTCTTTTTTGGGTCACCCTGCCTCGGTGGGAGACGACCGACTTGTTGAAAAAAAAATATATATATATATATGTTTTTTTTCTGTAAATGTATTTTGTTTATTAATAAACGTTCACATAGAATAAAAAATATATAGGGGGTGGTAGGAGAAGAAAATATTCAAACAGCTCCGGGGAGAACCTTGAGTTTTCTCTGAGGTACGTTTATTGTCTTCTCTGAGGATGAGGGTCCCAATTCCAGCTATAGAGGTGGTACTTTAAAAAATTATATATATATATATATATATATATATATATATATATATATATATATATATATATGTGTGTGTGTGTGTGTGTTGTGTGTTGTTGTGTGTGTGTGTGTGTGTGTATGTGTGGTGTGTGTGTGTGTGTGTGTGTGTGTGTGTGTGTGTGTGGTGTGTGTACTCACCTATTTGTGGTTGCAGGGGTCGAGTCTTAGCTCCTGGCCCCGCCTCTTCACTGATTGCTACTAGGTCCTCTCTTCCCTGCTCCATGAGCTTTATCATACCTCGCCTTAAAACTATGTATGGTTCCCGCCTCCACTAAGTCATTTTCAAGGCTATTCCACGGCCTGACTACTCTATGACTGAAGAAATACTTCCTAACATCCCTTTCATTCATCTGAGTCTTCAACTTCCAATTGTGACCTCTTGTGTCTGTGTCCCTTCTCTGGAACATCCCGTCTTTGTCCACCTTGTCTATTCCGCACAGTATTTTATATGTCGTTATCATGTCTCCCCTGACCCTCCTGTCCTCCAGTGTCGTCAGGCCGATTTCCCTCAACCTTTCTTCGTAGGACAATCCCCGTAGCTCTGGGACTAGTCTTGTTGCAAACCTTTGCACTTTCTCTAATTTCTTAACGTGCTTGACCAGGTGTGGATCCCAAACTGGTGCTGCATACTCCAGTATGGGCCTGACGTAAATGGTATAGAGTCTTGAACGATTCCTTACTGAGGTATCGGAACGCTATCCGTAGGTTTGCCAGACGCCCGTATGCTGCAGCAGTTATCTGACTGATGTGCGCCTCAGGAGATATGCTCGGTGTTATACTTACCCCCAGATCTTTATCCTTGAGTGAGGTTTGCAGTCTTTGGCCATCTAGACTATATTGTGTCTGCGGTCTTCTTTGCCCTTCCCCAATCTCCATGACTTTGCATTTGGCAGGGTTAAACTCAAGGAGCCAGTTGCTGGACCAGGCTTGTAGCCTGTCCAGGTCTCTTTGTAGTCCTGCCTGATCCTCGTCCGATTTGATTCTTCTCATTAACTTCACATCATCTGCAAACAAGGACACTTCTGAGTCTATCCCTTCCGTTATGTCATTCACATATACCAAAAACAGCACAGGTCCTAGGACTGACCCCTGTGGAACCCCGCTTGTCACAGTCGCCCACTCTTACACCTCGTCACGTACCATGACTCGTTGTTGCCTCCCTGTCAGGTATTCTCTGATCCATTACAGTGCCTTTCCTGTTGTGTGCCTGATCCTCTAGCTTTTGCAGCAACCTCTTGTGAGGAACTGTGTCGAAGGCCTTCTTGCAGTCGAAAAAAATGCTGTCGATCCACCCCTCTCTCTCTTGTTTTACTTCTGTCACCTTGTCATAAAACTCCAGTAGGTTTGTGACACAGGATTTTCCTTCCCTGAAACCGTGCTGGTTGTCAATTATACACTTGTTTCTTTCCAGGTGCCCCACCACTCTCCTCCTGATGATCTTCTCCATGACTTTGCATACTATACACGTTAGTGATACAGGTCTGTAGTTTAGTGCCTCATATCTGTCTCCCTTTTTAAAAATTGGGACTACATTTGCCATCTTCCATACCTCAGGGAGTTGCCCAGTTTCAATGGATGTGTTGAAGATCTTTGTTATTGGCACACACAGCATCTCTGCTCCCTCTCTAAGGACCCATGGAGAGATGTTGTCTGGTCCCACCGCCGTTGAGGTGTCAAGTTCACATAGCAGCTTCTTCACCTCCTCGTTGGTTATGTGTACCTCATCCAGCACTTGTTGGTGTGCCCGTCCGATCTTATTGCATATATATATATATAATATATATATATATATATATATATATTATATATATATATATATATATATATATATATATATATATATAAATATATATATATAATATATATATATTATATATAATATATATATATAATAAAGAGAGAGAGAGAGCTACAATCAGGTACTCAGTGAGGAATAAATCACAACACGTGTGCGCACTAAACACACAGCTTCTGATACTGATAAATATTCTACCTCCATTACTGAGCCTGCTAGACCATGGAGGTATGTCTTGCTGATCACATCCACCAATACTTAGTTCGTAGAGCAGTATGTATACCTCACTCAAATACTTAGCTATAGCAGTGTACATTACATACAAGTACCTAGCTACTGCAGTGTACATTACATATAAGTACCTAGCTACAACATTCTACACAAAACTCGTATCAATTTAAAGATCTCAGGTCCCTAAGACTGCTTCCTGGAACCCAGGCCAGCAAGATACATCACAATCTGTACCGTGAAACCTATGGAGGGATCGGGTGTAAATCTGCACACTGGAACTACTACTTACGAGAGCGGAAGGCTGGCAAAAATCCTCCCAGCCAAGAGCAGAGGGTGGAACCAGCACAATAAGATATCAAAGTCAACATAAACTACCGACAGCGTCCTTGTTGTGCTCATGAGGAACCTGCAAGTGAACAATAACACTCACAATACCGTAGTTGGAACAATTCACAAACAATACCCAAGCTGGAACAATTCACACGCAATACCGTGGCTGGAACAATCCACAGATAAGTCAGACCTTAGACTTTAGACTACATTTCACTCTTTCCATGAATCATTAAGTCACAGCCTCAAAGTGGCTCGTAGCACCAACTTAATCACCTTCCACTCACAACCGAGGGACCCGGGCTCAATACTGGGGCGAGTGGAAACGAGGGTCGTGTTTTCTTACACCTGTTGCCTTTTTCCACCTTGACGTCAACAGGTACCGAGGTGTTAGTCTACTGTTGTAGTTGGTATAGCAAGGATATAGCTAAGGGTGTTGATGAGTCGAGGTGAGGGATCTTAGCCAGTAATGAGCTGAGGTATGAGGGATCTTAACCTGTAGCATCAACAGAGAATAAAAAAAAGTTGTTGAATAAGGAGTCTATGGTGCGGTCCGAGACCGGGCCGAGGGAGCGATGACCCCCCACCCCCTCCCCCACAACAACCCCCACTCCCACCCGGGACTATCTTCAGGTGCCTCAAGGAATGTGAGAAGAGTGAAGGGGAGGGGAGAGGATAAGGGCGAGGGGTGAGGGGAGGGGTGTGGATAAAGGGGAAGGGTTGTCGATGGCGTTACAGGTGTCGGTGTTTGGAGAGAATGTAAATAATTTACAAGTAGTAGCGGTCCAGCACACTCTTGCTTGTGTATTATTAGCCTGGCTGTGATGGTGGTAGTTGTGGTAGTGGTGGTAGTAGTTGTGGTAGTGGTGGTGTCAATAGTGGTAGTAGTTGTGGTAGTGGTGGTAGCGGTAGTGGTGGTGTCAATAGTGGTGGCAGTTGTGGTAGTGGTAGTAGTTGTGGTAGTGGTGGTAATAATAATAGTGGTAGTGGTGGTAGTAGTTGTGGTGGTGGTGTTGTGGTGGTGGTGGTAGTTGTGGTGGTCGTAGCTGTGGTGGTTGTAGTGGTGGAGGTAATTGTGTAGTGGTAGTAATAATAGTAGTTGTGGTAGTGGTGGTAGTCGTGGCGGTGGTAGTGGTGGTAGATGTAGTGGTGAAGTGGTGGTACTTGTCATAGTTGTGGGTTGTGGGTGGGTGGTAGTGTGGTGAGGTGTGGTGTGGTGTGTGTGGTTGGTATGTTGTGGTGTGGATGAGTAGCATGTAGTGGTGGTGGCAGTGGTGGCGGTAGTAGTGTTAGTGTAGGAGCGGGGCTGGTAGTAGTGGTGGTGGAAGGAGAAAGGACTGGTGGAGGGAGTCTGGGTTGGAGCGGGTGGTGTGGTGGTGGTGGTGGTGGTGTTTGAGGTAGTGTCAGTTGAGGAGCGGGAGGTGGTGGTGGTGAAGCAAGGAGCGGGACTGGTGGTGGTGAAGCAAGGAGCGGGACTGGTGGTGGTGAAGCAAGGAGCGGGACTGGTGGTGGTGAAGCAAGGAGCGGGACTGGTGGTGGTGAAGCAAGGAGCGGGACTGGTGGTGGTGAAGCAAGGAGCGGGACTGGTGGTGGTGAAGCAAGGAGCGGGACTGGTGGTGGTGAAGCAAGGAGCGGGACTGGTGGTGGTGAAGCAAGGAGCGGGACTGGTGGTGGTGAAGCAAGGAGCGGGACTGGTGGTGGTGAAGCAAGGAGCGGGACTGGTGGTGGTAGTAACAATCATTACATATAATAGTTCACTAACACGCACACTAACTTTATGGTTCATAATAAGAACTGAGAGCTGAGCTGAACAACGTTGTTTGAAACACAAAAATCAAATATGAACCTGAAGTGAATGCGTCAAGTCTTTTCAGTTTTATTAGGAGAGAGAACTGAATAATGCACCTGCGAGTGAGGGGAATGCAGTTCTAAACCTGAGTAGATCTATAATCCATTATTACGACACCAACGTAGTTAAGCACACTCGCAGTGTAGATGGATTAACGGAAGTTGGTACAAGAAGCACTGGCAGTTTGTCATATACACTGACGATGGTCAAACCACGTGCGAAATATACAGTCAGTCGTATGATCACTTTCATTCTCTATGTATTTGAAGAATACAGAGACAGAGTGGCTTGGTGATCTTTTATGTCTGCCTCAGGCACATGTAAGATGGCACCACATACTCATCATAGCCTGACTGATCAGATACATCTAGCAAATAGTGATCCAGTTCCCTCTTGACAATGTCTATATTTGCTTTGGTAATACGTAAAACATGAACCCATATGTTACGTCAAGGGCATCTTACGTGAGAAAATATGACACCAGAAATTTTGAGTATACCTCACCACACTCGTCACTACAAATACCTACATAAGTAACCACACTCGTCACTACAAATACCTACATAAGTAACCACACTCGTCACTACAAATACCTACATAAGTAACCACACTCGTCACTACAAATACCTACATAAGCAACCACACTCGTCACTACAAATACCTACATAAGTAACCACACTCGTCACTACAAATACCTACATAAGCAACCACACTAGTTTTGTGTTTACAAACGTACAAGGTGTCAAACCAGGGAAGAACAATAAAATACAATTTATCAGTGGTCTTCTCATGGACAATAATGCAATGTTCACAGTTTTTACAGAAACTCACATTGGCCTGTATGTTAATCACTCAGATGCACTGAGTTACTGAAGAACACTAATGATGTACTCGAAGTTCTGGCAGTCAGAAATGAAAAGAAGAACCTAGTTGTGTCTGTGTGTGAACCATTGTGTACAACCTCCCAGCAGTTCAAGGACTAGTTATTAAAGATTGAGAATTATATTCATAACTTATTAAATCCATCCTTAAATATCCTGATACTTGGAGACTTCAATTCGAGACATCTTTAATGAAAGAATGTAGCAAGGACTGTAATTGTGTGGAGCAAGTCCCACACAACAGAATTACTAAACCTCTGCAGTAAATTCGCCATACGTCAGAAGACTGCTGAATCGACCACAGCATAATCAAATTACAGTCTTACGTGCACAGTGGCCTAGGACAGAAACATGCTCAGTCATGAAGGCGATTTTAACTTCAACAAGAGCAACAGTAAATGAGATCAAATAAATTGCGAACTTAGAGCGATACGCTATGATGAAGACACGACCACCCAATATCTAAACCAGTTCTTCGGGAGAATGATCTCTTTGGTGCTCGAAGTATGCCGCAGACACGTACCTCTACAACAAAGATGGAAACGTGAGAGAGAGAGAGAGAGCGAGAGAGAGAGAGAGAGAGAGAGAGAGAGAGAGAGAGAGAGCAAGGCTGCCTATTGGGGCAAGCGTTCCACAAGGAAGCGTGCTGGGTCCACTGTTATGGAATGTCTATTTCAACGACCTTCTTCATCTCATCCCAGAATCACATGCATATGCAGACGACTGTACACTGACATTCACTTATCCAAGAGAAGAAATGCCAGCTGCTTTAAGCTACATCAATCACCAGCTGAGAGCTATATCAGCTTGGGGAAATAGATGGCAAGTAACATTTGCACCTGAGAAAACGCAAATGATGATCGTCTCTAGGCACCATGATGGTAATGCTGGTGCAGTAGTAAGGATGAATGGGACGATGTTGGCACCTGGAGAAGAAGTTGATATCCTTGGGGTGAAATTTGACTCCAAACTAATCATGAAGAACCATGTTGTAAATCTTGCAAACAAGGCAGCCAGGAAGCTTACAGCACTTCGCCGTATCTCGCATCTGCTTGACAGTAGGGGTTGCAAGATCCTGTACGAGGCACAAGTACGCTCACACCTAGAGTATGCTCCACTTTCTTGGTTTGCCTGCCCCCCCCTCTCATCTGCGACTGCTTGACAGAGTAGAGAACAGAGCAAGACGTCTCATCTCTCGCCTGGACCCATCCTGGATAGATCTGTCATTTCAGCAGAGCCTTCAACATAGGAGGGATGTGGGTGGCCTTACTGTTATGTACAAGGCCAATATTGTCAAAATACCACACTTGGATCCACTTCGAGGACAGCGTGAAACAAGCTTTTATGCCACAAGACGGGCAGAAAGCAGCAACTTCACTCTGGCTGTACCCTTCTCCAGAACATCACTCCATCTGAGATCATACATACCCAGGATGACTCGAGTATGGAACACATTCGTTCAGCATAATGATGTCAACGAGATAAAGTCAGTTGATCAAATGAAAATGCTGGCCCACAGATGGCTCCAACTTCATCCTGTCCCGTACTTGTATGTCTCATAACAATAAAAATGCTTTCAAATGAGCTGATGTAGGTAACAGCTCTTAGCTTGCCAATAAAGTTAGGAATCCTTAACCTGTAATATAGCTGTCAATAAAGCTAGGGATCCTTAACCTTGTCAAACCCTGTGTAAAAAAAAAAAAAAGAGAGAGAGGCTTTCTTTCTACAGCGAAGATGATGGATGAGCGATCTCCTCCAAGGCAGCAGACTCTATGAAGCACGTAGAGAAACTCTTGTTAAAAAAATGGAGAACATCGAGCAAAAATTGACTGCCTCATATAAAGTCCAGGAGAGAAACAGGGAGCAAAGAACCATAAATGATATAAGAAGAGATCCCAAATCTTCTCCTATGAGAAATTTAGTTAAAAAACCACAGCCAGTATAGGGCCCTTACTTAAAGATGGAACATGCACTGATGACAATAAGGAAATGTGTGAAATACTGATGTCACACACTGCCAACATCACAACTTTCAATGGAGCTCCCTTCCTTAGCTGACTTTGAAGAAGCCAACGACAGGATGCCCATACATTCTGCTCTAGGTCCAGACTCATAGCATTCCATATTCATCAAAAATTGTAAGAAATCATTATTTCTGGCCTTCAGTATTTTATGGAGAAAGAGCATGGATACAGGTGTCATCTCCATGATATTGCCCCACTTCACAAAGGAGGCAGTAAAACAATTGAGAAAACCTACAGACCAATAACCCAAACTTCACACATATCAAAATTTTTGAAAGGGTTGAAAAAAAGAAAGTTGAAAACGGATTCAAAAATGCAAACATCACCTTTTTATGGGGGTCCTCCTGTTTACTTTAAAAGAACGAGGAGTTCCTATGCTCTTAAGACAAAGCTAATTTAAAAATGTGGGGTATTTTTTCCCCAAATATTGAAACTGGACCAGGTGTCATTTGATTTGCACTTTCACTGGGTCATTGGTTCAGGACAAAAAAAAAATTAAAAATGAAAAGGGGAAAAAAAGAAGGGGGATTCTGCCATTTTCCAAGTTCTTAAAAAATTTGAACCCAGAAAGCCTCGTAAAAAAAAGTGAAGTCCGGACCTAAGAAAGCTAATTAAAAAATGTTAAGTTTTCCCAAACAAACCAAACCAGGGGGTTTTGCCCGGGTCAGATTCTCAAACTCCGGACCGGGTTAGCCACGGGCTGGAGTTTTAGACTCCTGCCCGGGTTCAAACCCCACCCGTGGTAGGTTTGTTTTAAAATAAAACTTTTTCTCGGGGCTCAATACCCGCCCCACTCTGTTTTATTCTTATATCCGACTTTAAAAAGAAACAAATATAGCTCCGCAACATTTTTTGCTGTAACACCAGGTACACCTTTTGACAGGGGCGAACAAAGGCGGATATAAATAATTTTTCCCAGTGGCCCTCTAAAACAATATGATGTTTAACAAGGACATATTTTCAATTGTTCCGCTAAAAAAATTAAGGAAATAAAGACTAACGGAGTACAGAAACTTAAAAACATTCAGTGGAGTGAAAGTCCCATTTGCGAGACTTAGGAATGTAAGGTCGAAAGACCTTACATTCAAGAATTACAACAATTTTGCGACTGCTACCGCAAGGAAAGCGAAAGACTGGATAACTAGAATTTTGAAGATGCTGAGCTAATAATGATACTTTTTAAGTCACTTGTTCTGTCCAGGCTAGAATACTGCTGTATACGAACGACCTCCTTCAAGGCAGGCGAGATTGTTGAGCTGGAAAAAAGTAGAGAAAACTTACACTGCTCGCATACGTTCAATAAAGCGCGTAAAGTACTGGAAATGCTTGAAGTCTCTTCAACTGTATTTCTTGGAACGTAGGCGAGAAAGGTACATAATAATTTACGCCTGGAAATACCTGAACATCGAAATCCCTCCGTATGGCAGACGGTGCAAAATACCTCCACTAAAACAGAAGGGGCGCGGCGAGTACACCGAGAACTCAGTGTCAGAGGTCCTCCTCTGGCTGTCTGCAAGAGAGAACTAGAAAAAGTCCTGAAATCAGTGCCTCACCAGCCGGACTGTGGTTTATACGTTGGACTGAGTGCGGCCAGCAGTAACAGCCAGGTTAATCAGGTCTTGATCCTCCAGGAGACCTGGTCTGGAACCGAACAGCTGCGATGATGAGTCCCGGTAACGTCCTTCAGGTATCCTTCAGGTACGTAGCTAACCACAATCGTCACTACATATAACTACATAGCTAACCACAATCGTCACTACATATAACTACATAGCTAACCACAATCGTCACTACATATAACTACATAGCTAACCACAATTGTCGCTACATATAACTACATGGCTAATCACAATCGTCACTACATATAACTACACGGCTAACCACAATCGTCACTACATATAACTACACAATTAACCACGATCGTCTCTTCCTGTACCTACATACCAAACTACAACTGTCACTCACCCCAAGCGGTCAGACCACTTAACCTTTCTTAACTCTGTCTTCGTGTCGACCCACAACCTATTCGCTGTTCTATCCTACCCCAGTTCTTCCTCTCTCCAATCTTGACAATCCTGTTTGTCCTACCCTACCCCAGTTCTTTCCCCTCCTCATTCTTGCTATCATTCCAATGTTCTATCATACAATAAGTGTAAAGGGACCACGACTCTTCAACACCCTCCCTTCATAGTTGTCTTCGAGTGAGAACTCGACAGGTTTCTTTAAGTCAGTGCCTGATCAGCCGGGCTGTGGTGCATACGCGAGGCTGCGGGTGGTAGACACCAACAGCCTGATTGATCAGGCTAGCAACCAAGAGTCCTGGTCTAGGACCGGGCCGTGGGAATGGTGACCTCTGGCAGCGACTCCAGGTAACACCAGTCCTTCCACTAACCATTCTTACTATTTCTCTTAAGGCCTAAAACAAAAAAAAAATTGACCAAATATCCGAAATTTTCTTTTAAGAGATTAAAGAATGAGAAACTTCTTAATTACCTTCTTAAGATCAATATGTTATTAAGTCAATTACAACTCCTGTATAATTTTTGCAGTATTTAGAGCGTAGAAGAACTACAATTAATTAGATAGAGCAACAAGACTAGCAAGAGGGAGGTAATATGGCCAGAGAGGAGCTGCTGTCACAATAATTAATAAATAAGGAGATAATGTTGATAATTACCATATTAACATACCGAGAGAAGGGATGTCCTGTACTGAGAGAAGAGAGAGAGAGAGAGAGAGAGAGAGAGAGAGAGAGAGAGAGAGAGAGAGAGAGAGAGAGAGAGAGACGTATTATCAGGCCCCGCCCCCCGCCCCTGGCAACCATGATAACATTCAATACCTTCCCAACATACACAACATCACCACATTACCTTCCCAACATACACAACATCACCACATTACCTTCCCAACATACACAACATCACACCACATTACCTTCCCAACATACACAACATCACCACATTACCTTCCCAACATACACAACATCACCACATTACCTTCCCAACATACACAACATCACCACATTACCTTCCCAACATACACAACATCAAGTCATGGTGGATCAACACATAAAATACGAGCAAAAAAGACTTACTAGGAAAGTGGCCACATGTTCTTATTCATTTCGTAACAAATGGGAAGTACAATCTGAGGCTGCCACAGTGAGAAGTTGTGTTGGTCAAGGCACACTGTGACTCCCTCTTCTTTATCATTCTTATACCCGACACACACACGTAATTCGTAGCAATAGTTCATCATAAATCCAAGACGACACTAGAATCTGTATGAGTGACATCCATGGATGTCACGGTAAATCTTGCAGCTGATATAAAGCAAGTCTTCCAGAGGGAAACACAAAATAATGTGAAGTTCGACGAGGACAAAATTCAGTTGCTTGGCTATAGAAAAAAAATGAATTAAAAACTAGAAGAAAATGCAAAAACTCAGAAAAAGCAGAACTACTCAGAAATGGAAAATGAAAGTGAGAGCAACTTGAGTGTTAATGTTAGAAGTTCTCATATTCAAGTATCACAACTACTATAGATACAATGAAACTAATATACTAGATAACTAGAATGTTCAGAACAATAGATGCCAAGCCCATGACGATACACTTTAAGTCACTTGTGCTCTCTGCACTGGAATATAACTGCACTTTAGCAGTCACTTTTAAGGAAGGCGAATTCGTACGATTGGAGACTGTACAGAGAACTTTCATTGCCAGTATAAATTCAATCCACCACCATATTATTGGGAACAAGTGAGATGCCCTGAACTGTGCTCCCTAGAATATAGGCGAGAAAGATACATAGCAATATACACGTCGAAAAATCTTATGGGCTTGGTACCAAATCTGCACGCCGAAATTACTCTCAACGAGAGCAGGAGGGTAACACTAATAGTTTGGTTGACCAGGCCATCAAGCAGGTGATCTGGTCTGGGACCGTGCTGCGAGGCAATGACCCTCGCAACAGTCTTCAGGTAACCTTCAGGAACTCATGTACCTCAGAGCGTTCCTATCTACCCGTCCGTTGCTGAAGTTGATACATTGAACTGCCGGCCAGTTGTTAGTTATTGAGTTTTGTCGGAGGAATGACCCCAGCTGGTCACCAGGTGTCAACAACACCTGCTGGTGAACTCCAGCTGGTCACCAAGTGTCACCAACACCTGCTGGTGAACTCCAGTTGGTTACCAAGCGTCAACAACACCTGCTGGTGAACCCCAGTTGGTTACCAGGCGTCAACAACACCTACTGGTGAGCCCCAGCTGATCACCAGGTGTCAGCAACACCTGCTGGTGAACCCCAGTTGGTTACCAGACGTCAACAACACCTGCTGGTGAACCCCAGTTGGTCACCAGGTGTTAACAACAACTGCTGGTGAACCCCAGCTGGTCACCAGGTGTCAACAACTGCTGGTGAACCCCAGATGGTTACCAGATGCCAACAACACCTGCTGGTGAACCCCAGCTGGTCACCAGGTGTCAATGATCAACCCATGTAGTTGCGTGAACCCCAGCTGGTCACCAGGTGTCAACTGCTGGTGAACCACAGATGGTTACCAGATGCCAACAACACCTGCTGGTGAACCCCAGCTGGTCACCAGGTGTCTGTAACAGCTGCTGAACCACAGATGGTTACCAGGTGCCAAAACACCTGCTGGTGAACCCCAGCTGGTCACCAGGTGTCAGCAACACCTGCTGGTGAACCCCAGCTGGTCACCAGGTGTCAGTAACACCTGCTGAATCCCAGCTGGTCACCAGGTGTCAGCAACACCTGCTGGTGAACCCCAGCTGGTTGCCAGGTGTCAAAAGCACCTGCTGGTGACCCCAGCTGATGGTTCCAGCAACAGCACCTGCTGGTGAACCCCAGTGGTACCAGTAGTCAACAACACCTGCTGGTGAATCCCAGTTGGTCACCAGGTGTACAACACTGCTGGTGAACCCCAGCTGGTCACCAGTGTCAAAAACACCTGCTGGTGAACCCCAGCTGGTCACCAGGTGTCAACAACACCTGCTGAACCTCAGCTGGTCACCAGGTGTCAACACCTGCTGGTGAGCCTCAGCTGGTCACCAGGTGTCAACAACACCTGCTGGTGAACCCCAGCTGGTCACCAGGTGTCAACATCTGCTGGTGAACCTCAGCTGGTCACCAGGTGTCGACAACACCTGCTGAGCCTCAGCTGGTCACCAGGTGTTGACAACACCTGCTGGTGAACCTCAGCTGGTCACCAGGTGTCGACAACACCTGCTGGTGAACCCAGCTGGTCACCAGGTGCACACGTCAACTGCTAGTGTGGTCGGTGTTGCAGTACCTCCGTAATTTACTGAGGTTGTCGGCTGATTCACCGAAATACAACTCAAGGGACTTGGCAACCCTTCCCTGACCCCTCACCTCTACCCCTCCCTGAAACCCATCTATGACTACCTCCTTCCCCCCACTATGACCTTTGGTGACCTGTGTGCCCCTGGAGGGGGCAAGGAGGGCCCCTGGGTCATGACTACCTTCATAACCCGGGCTGCTACACCTGTGGTCTCCTACTCACTACCTGACACAAGCAACATAACTCCGCAGGTCTGCCGATACAGTCAAAATCTTGCAAACGTCCTGCAACATGATGACCATCAAACTTTACAAGAAAACGCGGATAAATTTAGTTTATTGTGCGTCCCGTATCCGTCTTGTGGACGGTGGCGGCTCACTGACTGTAAAATCTATATCCATCCTCCGGAACACTGCGCATGGGTACACAATAACCTTAAAACTAGACCGCAAAAGTTAGCCAGATTACTCCTGGTTACATTTACACCAGTGTAATCAGTATAACTGTACTTCTTACGTTAGAGAATGTGTACACAACACACAGGTTCATGTATCATATTTCTCTGTATTTCTCAATGAGAGGAAAGTTCAGTACGTAAGGTTCAAGAAAGTATATAATGTGTAAGATCTAAAGCTTTCCAAGACAATGTTTTCGGGAAACAAACTGACATGTTGCATCACTAACACACTGCCAGGACATGTGTGAGCGTGTTAGTTGGAGTGGGTGGAGACGACTGCTTTTGACGACTTGATGAGCTGTTGGAGGGCTTGATGAGCTGAGCAGGGTAAGTAAGTAAGTTTATTCAGGTATACACAAATACAGTTACATAGAATTATCATACATAGCAGCATATGTGTAGAGAACCTGGGATAACCCAAAAAAGTCAGACTGAGTGACTTATTTCCATTGGGGTCCTTTTACCTTATTATTATAATATAAAGGTTATAATATTTTCTTATTATTCTACAATGAAGATAACATCTAATTATCATACTAAAAAGACTATCTACTACACGAAGGTCATTAAGACTATCTACAATACGAGGGTCATTACTAGGAATAAGGTAAAATTTACACGTATGTTAGCTAAAAAAATAGAAAATCATTCCCCTCCCTTTCTGTAGCTACATTCATCATACACCTTTTGGCACTCTTCTTGAACTGGTTCATGCTAAGACTGGCTTTGACATGTGCAGGCAGTCTGTTCCATTCCTTTATTGCTGTACAATAAAAGGTGTTTGAAGCCTGGCCACTGACTGTGGGTACTACAAAGTTGTGCTCTCACCCCCTAGTACTATGATTGCTTTGGTTCCCAACCTTGACAAAATTGACAGCAAGATATTCTGGACATTGTTTGTGAACAATTTTATAAACATGATTTAGCTTCAGTTGTTTTACTCTGTCTTCAACATTCAGCATATCCAACTGCTGTAATTCATCCTGGCCTACATGTTCTCTTGGTCCCAGCCCCAGGATGAATCTTACGATTTTGTTCTGGGTGATTTGCAGTCTATCTTTCAGTTTTTTTTGTCAAGGCAGAGTACCAAGAAGAGCAAGCGTAATCCATATGGCATTGTATAAGGGCTAGACATAGGGTCCTGCGAGCCTCAGTAGGTAGACACTGTGCTTGTCTATACAGGAACTTCAGTCTGGCATTCGCTTTCTTTACTACATTGTTCCCTATCAATTCTCCTGACATACATGGGTCAAAGGGGATTCCCAAATATTTTACTGATGAAACCAAAGTGATGGGCTCCCCATTATACTGAACATTAAAATTATTTACCCTTCTCAGTTTATGTTTCGTGCCAAAGAGAATGGCTTCAGTTTTCCCGAGTTGTAATGATAATATTTTATGAAGGGATTCAGGGAAACTGATTAACCGGACTTGAGTCCTAGAGGTGAGAAGTACAATCCCTACATTTTGAAGGATGGGTTTGGGGCATTTTTTGTTTGAAGCGACATCTGAACTGTCGTATCTGCGAGCTTCTGCCAAGACAGTTATTATGTGTGAATGATGGTGAAAGTGTTTCCTTTTAGGGTCACCTTGCCTCGGTGGGAGACGGCCAGCCTGTGTGTGTGTGTGTGTGTGTGTGTGTGTCTGTGTGTATTATATACTATAATGCATATTTAC
>NC_069400.1:103036607-103076607 GCF_026875155.1 Cherax quadricarinatus
GGAATTGTAAGTTCCTTGCAGTATCTGTCCAGCCAGCAATTTACACCGATTGCCCTAGACCATTCATTGCCCATTTCCCTTCTTGGCAAGATGCTACATATGTCTGGGATACCTCCTTTAGACCTAACTAAATCTATAGCTGACCTGTACTTATCTAGCAGCTCTTCTCTCCTATCCTCATGTGCACCCACTTCTAATGTGCACCCACTGCTCATGTACACCCACTGCTCATGTACATCCACTGCTCATGTACACCCACTGATCATGTTCACCCACTGCTCATGTGCATCCCTTGTTCATGTGCACGCACTGCTCATGTGCACCTACTGCTCATGCGCACCCACTGCTCATGTGCATCCATTGTTCATGTGCACCCACTGCTCATGTGGACCCACTGCTCATGTGCATCCATTGCTCATGTGCACGCACTGCTCATGTGCACCTACTGCTCATGTGCACCCACTGCTCATGTGCACCCACTGCTTATGTTAATTTCTTGGCTAACATTGTTGTTGAGAAGTAAGATACATAAAGTCTATTGATAAGTAAGACTGATAAAGCCTGTGTTGCAGGCTTTATCAGTCGAACACAAGAGATGAATCACATGATGGTATCTTGATAAAAGGAATATCTTCAGTAACTCTTTTGCTAACAAATATTTACCATAACTTACTTACACTAGTTGACGATTAAGATACATGTGCAGCAGTTGGGTATCTTTATAGTTGAAACATTTCGCCAACACAGTAGACTATTTCTCCAAGGTTGATGGACTGATTACATCATCTTCATTTCACTACTACACTTGTTGCCTCTGTATTTGACTGAAGAAGCCTAATGTGTAGGCGAAACGTTTTAACTATAAAGATACCAAACTGCTGCACATGTGTCTTAATTAATCATCAACTTGTCTGCATTTTATATCATTGTCCACATTACTTGCACTGAAGAAATGGTCTGGTGATACCGACAAGATGTGGAAAAAGACACTTATGTACAGTTCAGGACATTTATTAAAGGAAACGTTTTGCCACGAGTGACTTCTTCAGACTGAAGAAGTTACTCGTAGCAAAACGTTTCCTTTAATAAATATCCTGAACTGTACATAAGTGTCTTTTTCCACATTACTTGCACTAGTGGAACCCAGTTTGTGACCTCATCCCCAAGTGGTACACCTCATCTGCGTATACAAGCCTCAGGTCTACTGCTTCTGCTTTAAGCTGAGAGACTGATCATCTTGCATCAAAGGTGATGTTACATGCACGGTGCCTGCAGTCTCTAATGAAGTGATGAGGATAGTGAAGTTTAGAAAATACTTGGTCGACGAAAGAGTATACTTCCTCAAGGAATTCATAAGAACATAAGAATGGAGGAACAATGCAGAAGGTCTACTGGCCCATACAAGGCAGGTCCTTATCAAAGGCACCGCTACCCAAGAATTTACTCCCATACCCACGATACCAATCACACCCAGCCCCTCCCACTCGTATATTTGGCCAATCTCTACAGATTCGGAGGGCACGAAAAAATAATGAATATTAAAATGGTATACAATACCGACAGGTTGGTCGGTAAGACACATGGGCAACAGTTAGGCAACTTTATTCCGAAACGTTTCGCCTACACAGTGGGCTTCTTCAGTCGAGCTGTGCAAGAAAGGTATAAAATACCGACACTATGAAAGTAAAGAACATGTTGTGTACGAAATTGGTATATAATACCGACAAGATGAGAGTAAGACACAAGTGCAACATCTGGGTATCTTTATTGTAGACGTTTCGCCATCCAGTGGCTTTATCAATACAAATTCTAGGACATAACTTGAAGACAGTTGAACTATGTACAGAAGATGAGGTAATCAGTCCCTCAACCTAGGATTTAGTGCGAACAGCCCTAGTCGTGGGATCTGAAGAGAAGAAAGAATCCTGGCGCTTTATAGTAACGTCAGGTGTAGCAGACGAGGGGCATATTCACTACTAACCCATTCTTTGGGAAGGACCTACTTCCATGGGGAATCCCCCCTACCAGTGAATATGCCTCGTCTCCCTACACCTAAACGTTACTATATAAGCGCCAGGATTCTTTCTTCTGCTTCAAAATTCTCACGACTATGGTGCTTTTCGCACTACTCCAAAGGTTGAGGGATGATTACCTCATTTTCTGTACATGTTCAATGTCTTCAAGTTAGTCCTAGAATTGTATTGTTTTTAAACCCATGGATGGCGAAAACGTTACAAAAAAAGATACCCGATGTTGCACTTGTGTCTTACTTAAAAGGGACACATGTGCAACATCTGGAAATCTTTAATGTAGACGTTTCGCCATCCAGTGGCTTTATCAATACAAATTTCTAGGACATAACTGGAAAACTGTAGAAATATATAAAAAAAGATATTTTATTATATATATTATTATATATATATTATATATATATATATATTTATATATATTATATATTTCTGGGAGACTGATTACCTATCTTTTGTATATATTTCTACAGTTTTCTAATTATGTCCTAGAATTTGTATTGATAAAGCCACTGGATGGCGAAACGTCTACATTAAAGATTTCCAGATGTTGCACATGTGTCTTTACTTTCTTCAGTCGAGTACAAAGGTAGGCAGGAGCAATAGAGATGTGAAGACGATGCAATCAGTCCATCACCCTTGTAGTCGGAGATTTGAGGTTGTAATAAAGTTGGTAGAATTACCGACAATATGTAAAGTAAAAGGACACAAGTGCAACTAATGTGACATTTATTGTGGCAACGTTTCGCTCTCCAGGAGCTTTATCAAGCTTTATCAAGCTAATGGCTTGATAAAGCTCCTGGAGAGCGAAACGTTGCCACAATAAATGTCACATTAGTTGCACTTGTGTCCTTTTACTTTACAGATTTGAGGTTGCCAGTCCTTCAGCCTGGAGAAGAGATCTGTTCCATAGTCCGAAACAATCTGAAGGAAAAAGCGACAGTGTGGAGACTTATATACCGTCGGAAGGAGACGTGCAGGGTGGTAGTAGAGAGAAAATGAGAGGTCACGTCCCTCTAGGCTGAGGGACTGACAACCTCAAATCTCCGACTACAAGGGTGATGGACTGATTAGCGCTAGAGAGGTGTAGAATTGAGCCATGTCTTAACCCTAAAGCTAAGGCGAACGTGGGTCAGAGAATGGTACCTGTCAGAGAATCCAAGGTTATTTGTAAATAGGGTTAGGAGCAGGATCATACAAGGAGTAGAAAAGGTTGTGTTGGTTTGTGGGTCTGCGAATGTCTTCGTCAAGGAGAGAGGTCCAGTAGTCACGTCGTGTCTCAAGTTTGTCTATCTGTCTGTCACTGAGCGTCTTCCAGTACAGATTCAGCGTACAGATTCATCACATGTCTAATTGGGCTCCATATGGAGAGACTCGCTTGTGGCGAAGTCCTCCCATCTGACATCAAGCACCCAGCGCAGCGCCTTGTTCTGGACACGCTGCAGTTTAAGTTTGTTTTAGCTGCAAGAGAGAGGGCTAGAGGAGAGTAAGTTATCAGAGGACGTATTAGGGATTTGTAGAGGTGTAGTTTGGTGCGTTGGGAGGCATGTTTCAGCTTGTAGAGGCCCGCAAGGGCCTTACTAGCTATTGCATGCCTTGAGTGAATGTCCCTGTAAGCGAAGAAGGTAGTCAAGATTAACGCCAAGGACAGTGACAGATTGTGTGATGGGGATGTAAGTGAGGGTGTCAGCTGTTCTGAGACTCGAAGGTAATGGAGGATCACGTTTCCTGTAGTTAAATATGTAATGCGGGGATTTAGCTGCATTGTTTTTGATCCCCCATTTTTGTTCCAGATGGCTATCCTGTCGCCCCTCATTTTGTGTTTTGTGTGTGTGAGTGTATCTATATTGGCTGAGTGATAAGTTGTGTAATGGGTCTGCATAGCCCAGTGTGATGGAGTTGTGGTATACAGGTGTTGGAAATCGTTTTGTGTTAAAATGTAGAGGGTAGGGGAGAGGACAGATCCCTGGGGTACTCCAGGGATTTAGTGTGAAGTAGTCAGAGTAACGGCCTTGGAATTTGATTCTCATGATACGGCCGTCTAGGAAGTTGCAGAGGAGTTTACGAGTAGTGAGAGGCAGGTTAAAGTTAGTGCAGAGTTTGTACTTGAGCCCTTCGTGCCAGACAGTGTCAAAAGAGTTTTCAACATCTTTTGCAACCAGGGCTGTCCTGTTTCTTTGTTTTGTGTTTATGTGGATGTAGTTGAGAATGATGTTAATGGCATCCTGTGGAAATATAAACACACATGCAGTATAATGTGATCCTTTATTGAACGTTTCGCCCACACAGTGGGCTTTTTCAGGTCACAAACAGATCTACCTGGGGTAGATAAAGGATCACATTTTACTGCATTGTGTTTATATTTCCATTGTGTCGGTATTTTATACCATTTATTTCCAATGGCATCCTGTGTGGATCTGTGTGTTCTGAAGCCAAAGTGGCCATCAGAAAGTAGAGAGTTGTGCTCCAGGTATCTGCGAAGGCGATGGTTGATGAATTTTTCAAAGAGTTTTCCTAAAGTTTCGAGGAGGCTGATAGGGCGATAGTTTCTAGGAACAGAGTGGTCTTTTTTTGGGTTTAGGAAGGAGGATAGCAGTAGCAGCTTTGAAGAGGGAAGGGAAGTATCCAGAGGCAAGGGAGGCATTGAGGAGGCTTGTGTAGGCAGTAATGATAGATGGTATAAACCTTGGTAATAAATACCGACAAGTTGGTTTAGAAAGACACGTAAGCAAACACTATAACATATTTATTAGAAAACGTTTCGGTCCTGGGACCTTGATCAAGGTGATCAAGGTCCCAGGACCGAAACGTTTTCTAATAAATATGTTATAGTGTTTGCTTACGTGTCTTTCTAAACCAGTAATGATAGAGTCAGGAAGGTGTTTTAGGATAATATGGTTTAGGCCAGAGGCACCAGGAGCCTTGGGAGGAAGGTGTCTGAGGAGAGTTTTAATGTCTGTGTTGGTGAAAGGAGTGTCGAGTTCTTGGGAGGAGATAAGAGAGTCCAGATGGATGTGGCTGTCTGGTGTTGTTTCTCGTGTGTGTGCAGTGTTCCAGTGTTCTGTGTTCTGAATGTGTTGAATAACGTTAGGGTGAGGTGGGTGAGGGTGGAAGATGCTCTCCCAGATGCGTGGAAAAAGACATTTATGTACAGTTCAGGACATTTATTAAAGGAAACGTTTCGCCACGAGTGGCTTCTACAGTCCTAATAGGACTGAGAATTGTAGATGAATGGTTCAAAGAACCGACACGTTGTTAAATTAGACACATGTGCAACTCTTGGGTATTTTTATTGAGGAAACGTTTCGCCTACAGTGGCTTCATCAGTCCATACAAAGGATAAACTTGAAGAACAGGAGGAGAATGAGGTAATCAGTCCCTCAACCTTGAGTAGATGTGGTCAGTCCATCAATCTTGAATAGAATACGGCATATGAGCGGAGAAGCAGCTTATAAACCGTATGGCAGGAGAGGTGCAGCAGACGTATGTGGTGTCACATTTGTTCAATGTGGAAGTAGGTCGTGCCCAAGGGTTAGGCAAGCGAAGAATTCCCAAGTATTAAGATCCCAAGAAGTTGCAGTGTCTGACAGGATTGTAGATGAATGGTTCAAAGAACCGACACGTTGTTAAATTAGACACATGTGCAACTCTTGTCAGACACTGAGTTTTGCAATAGACATCTTTTTTTATGCGCAAATTGTTAAAAAGTGTACTGCATTTTCATTGTGTCAATTCTACAATATTAAATGGGTTGTGCAGCGGAGACAGGTATATTTTAGGCCTATGGGATTTTTTTCTCACAAATACGAAAATACCTAATCTAACTTAACCTAACGGAGTATTTAACTGAAAATGTAAGTTAGTTGACGCTGGGTTTCATGTGGAATTAATTACTGTACCAGAAGAAGTTTGTTCACATACACACAAAAACCCCTCCACAGCACAACTCACTGAATAATTTACTTACTAACCCATACTGTGGGAGCAGCTAAAGTAACCCATACTGTGGGAGCAGCTAAAGTAACCCATACTGTGGGAGCAGCTAAAGCAACCCATACTGTGGGAGCAGCTAAAGTAACCCATACTGTGGGAGCAGCTAAAGTAACCCATACTGTGGGAGCAGCTAAAGTAACCCATACTGTGGGAGCAGCTAAAGTAACCCATACTGTGGGAGCAGCTAAAGTAACCCATACTGTGGGAGCAGCTAAAGTAACCCCATACTGTGGAGCAGCTAAAGTAACCCATACTGTGGGAGCAGCTAAAGTAACCCATACTGTGGGAGCAGCTAAAGTAACCCATACTGTGGGAGCAGCTAAAGTATACATATTGACTCAAATACCTTCAAAATGGTTGGGCAGAATGACCTTGAGGTGAAGCAGCGAACGTGGGGTTACCAACGTTCTCCGAGACTATAATGTTCAGAGCTGTCAGACGTAAGCACTATGTCTATGTTGTATCCATTAGCTATACGTATATATTGATTAATTTACGTTATCATAATCTAATATTATATTTAAAATTTTGATAATGTTCAGAAAGGGCAAAAATCAACGAACTGTAATGAATGTGACGACTTGTATTGGGATCACAAGTCGAGGTTACCCGATGATTTCTTGGGTGACTGCCCCGGCGACCCGATCTCGGACCTGGCCTCGTCATGGCCCGATCAACCAGGCTTTCGGTGCTAGCCGCACGCACTCCAGCGTAGGCACCACGAGCCCGGCTGATCAGGAAGTAACTTCAGAATTTATTCCAGTTCCATCTTGAGGACAGCTAATAGGGTGATGGTAATTTCTCATATATATTGAGGGTGTTGAAAAGTCTAGGTCCCTTTATACTTACTGAGTAATCTCTTAGTTTACTCACTGCACCCTTGCTCTTCACTGGAGGTATTTTTCAGTCTATCAGGCACCATGTTCTAGTAGGCGGCAGGTCCAGTATAGTATGTGTAGTTTGGAACACACCTCAGACACATATATCTTTTATACTAATAAAATTATGATTCAGTGTATACCACCACCTCTGCCAACACCATCCACCCACCACCTCTGCCAACACCATCCCCCACCACCTCTGCCAACACCATCCCCCACCACCTCTGCCAACACCATCCCCCACCACCTCTGCCAACACCATCCCCCACCACCTCTGCCAACACCATCCCCCACCACCTCTGCCAACACCATCCCCCACCACCTCTGCCAACACCATCCCCCACCACCTCTGCCAAACACCATCCCCCACCACCTCTGCCAACACCATCCCCCACCCCTCTGCCAACACCATCCCCCACCACCTCTGCCAACACCATCCCCCACCACCTCTGCCAACACCATCCCCCACCACCTCTGCCAACACCATCCCCCACCACCTCTGCCAACACCATCCCCCACCACCTCTGCCAACACCATCCCCCACCACCTCTGCCAACACCATCCCCCACCACCTCTGCCAACACCATCCCCCACCACCTCTGCCAACACCATCCCCCACCACCTCTGCCAACACCATCCCCCACCACCCCTGCCAAAACCATCCCCCACCACCCTGCCAACACCATCCCCCACCACCCTGCCAACACCATCCCCACCACCTCTGCCAACCCCATCCCCCACCACCCCTTCCAACACCATCCCCCACCACCTCTGCCAACACCATCCCCCCCACCTCTGCCAACATCATTCCCCCACCACCCCTGCCAACACCATCCCCCACCACCCCTGCCAACACCATCCCCCACCACCTCTGCCAACACCATCCCCCACCACCCCTGCCAACACCATCCCCCACCACCCTTGCAACACATCCCCACCACCCCTGCCAATACCATCCCCCACCACCCCTGCCACCACCATCCCCCACCACCTCTGCCAACACCATCCCACACCACCTCTGCCAACACCTCCCCACCACCTCTGCCAACACCATCTCCCCACCACCCCTGCCCAACACCATCTCCCCACCACCTCTAGCCAACACCATCCACCCACCACCTCTGCCAAACACCATCTCCCCACCACCATGCCAACACCATCCCCACCACCTCTGCCAACACCATCCCCCACCACCCCTGCCAACACCATCTCCCCACCACCTCTGCCAACACCAATCTCCCACCAACCTCTGCCAACACCATCTGCCCACCCCCTCTACCAACACCATCCCCCACCACTCTGCCAACACCATCCACCCACCACCTCTGCCAACACCATCCACCCACCACCTCTGCCAACACCATCCACCCACCATCTGCCAACACCATCCACCCACCACCTCTGCAACACCAATCCACCCACCACCTCTGCCAACACCATCTCCCCACCACCTCTGCCAACAACCATCTCCCCACCACCTCTGCCAACACCATCCCCACCACTCTGCCAACACCATCTCCCCACCACCTCTGCCAACACCATCTCCCACCACCTCTGCCAACACCATCCACCCACCACCTCTGCCAACACCATCTCCCCCACCTCTGCCAACACCATCCCCCACCACCTCTGCCAACACCATCCCCCACCACCTCTGCCAACACTATTCCCCACCACCTCTGCCAACACCATCCCCCACCACCTCTGCCAACACCATCCCCCATCACTCTGCCAACACCATCCCCCACCACCCCTGCCAAAACCATCCCCACCACCTCTGCCAACACCATCCCACCACCACCCCTGCCAACACCATCCCCCCACCACCCTGCCAAAACCATCCCCCACCACCTCTAGCCAACACCATCCCCCCACCACCCCTGCCAAAAACCATCCCACCACCTCTAGCCAACACCATCCACCCACCACCTCTGCCAACACCATCCACCCACCACCTCTGCCAACACCATCCACCCACCACCTCTGCCAACACCATCCACCCACCACCTCTGCCAACACCATCCACCCACCACCTCTGCCAACACCATCCACCCACCACCTCTGCCAACACCATCCCCCACCACCTTGCCAACACCATCCCCACCACACCTCTGCCAACACCATCTCCCCACCACCTCTGCCAACACCATCTCCCCACCACCTCTGCCAACACCATCCACCCACCACCTCTGCCAACACCATCTCCCCACCACCTCTGCCAACACCATCCCCCACCACCTCTGCCAACACCATCCCCCACCACCTCTGCCAACACTATCTCCCCACCACCTCTGCCAACACCATCCCCCACTATCATGTGGGAGTTCGATACGTGGATTAGGGTAGAAATACTCACGTAGGCTGTTTTACGTATATTGCTGTTATGTGGACAGAGCTCTTGCCAGCCGTACCTATCTCCTTGCTACCACACGTAATACTGGCTCGCCGGCTGCCCAGTACCCAGTAGGTCTTTGAATACTGCTGAGGTCAGCACAATATGAAAGACCGTGACTCAAGAGACGGTTGATCGTTTGAGTCAGACGGTACTGGTAACTGGTTCAACACTGAGACTGGAAACGGGTTACTACTACTGAAGCTCGGCGACGCTAAACGTATGTCGCCCGACATACAACAATACAAACTAAGATGGTAGGTAAAACGGCTTGGCTGATTCTATACAATTTTCAAAGTACACAACATTAAACATTAAAAATACATAAGTAGAACAATGGAATAAAGCTTACGTAAACTGAAACTGTAATGCAATACAAGGTATACGATAGCACAACTTAAAACTCAACAATTGAACAACAACTCTACGTTGAGAATACAAGTGATAAAAAAAAATTTTTGTCGATCGATCTGTATTCGTGTGATCTACGGATTCTGGGGAAAGGGAAAATATATACAAAGAAAGAGTGTTTAACAGAAAGGCAGATTCGGTGCACACAAATCTAGACTGTTAACTTCAAAAATGCGGAGAGAACATGAACACCAAAAAAAAAAAATTCTTGAATACTGATAAGTTGATACTGTAATTATTCATACTATACAGGTTATTTACATTTAACCCCAACTCTGCAGGGTAAGATTGGCATATGCAAGAATGGTGTCATCTCTGGGAGGATCAAACTCTGTAGAAATAGGCTAACTCATGCTGTATTTGAGGAAAAATCTGAAGTAGGCGTTACAAATGATACTTGAGGATTTCTAAAATACCTGTGTGTACGTAGGGGAATAACGACATTCAGGTGATCATCAGACTGAGTATCAAGGAAGAGAGTACAGGATCGGGAGGATTGTCAGAGTCTGGTCACATTAGTCTGGGTTGGAACGTCATTATCATCACAACTAACTTCATATGATCCAAATGCGATTTTTTTATACTGACCAGTACTAATCTCTCTAACCTTATACTTATTACCAGTGATATGTTCAACTACGCGAAAAAGGACCAACAAACTTTTGATCAAGTTTTGGGCATTGCAGACGTTTTGTTAAAGTTAGTCAGCATAACTCTCGAACCTACTTTGATTTTTGATGGTTTTACTCGAGTATTTGCGACTCTTGTAAAATCAGCTGTTGATTTATGAAGTGTTTCACGGATTCTTCTAAAAACACTTTGAGCAAGCTGGTACGAGTTGCTACGAAACCCATCAGGGTTGTAATTTGGTTTCGGATTAGAATACAACAACTCATAAGGCAAAACGTTTATCTACACCATACAATGCATAATGTGGAGTGTCACCTAAAAACATTGTAAGCAGAATTTATAGCACACTGCACATCAGGTATAACTTCATCCCAAGTTTCACTATTGGGATTGATAGTGGCTCTAAAGACATCAAGTACTTCTTTTTGGGTTTCGTTCCGCTAACCCCATTGCTGGCAGGATAAATGGGGAACAATGGTGGATTTAGTGAATCTTGTACAAGGTACACAAATTTTCAAGAATTTCATTACAGAATTCCCCTCCATTATCTGTTAATTTTAGGGACTTAGGAGGGAAACCTGCAGATAAGCGTTCTTTTAAACGCTTTAGCTACTGTCTCGGCAGTCTTATCTGCAATAGGAACTAACTCGCAATATCTGGTGAAATGGTCTACCAAACACAACAATGTTTTTTTACCTTGGAGGGAACTTTGGAAATTAGTTAACATATCTAGCGCAACTCTTCCCAAGGTCGCTAGTATTGGTTTACACTTGGATTGGATTAGGACCATTAGCATGCCTTTATGTTGCATGCAGACACTACATTCCTAACATACCCCAGAAATATCAGTTGCCAAAAACGAGGCCAAAAGTATTTTAATCTGGCTTGTTTTACTGAACGTCCATACCAGGGTGTGCAACACCTGGTACATCGTGAACTACTGTAAAGCTACCTTCACTATGACTTTTGAATTACTAACGGGTATACTCTTCTTGCTTGGAGTACCCAACTCGGCTGTTCGATACAGTAATTCTTGGTTCATGAGAAAGTCACTGATGGGTGCTGGTGGCTTCACAGTCAGAATAAGATCTTCCTGGAGCGGGAAAATCGAATCACACCAGACCACATGGGATCGGTTCTTTCTTACTGGAGGAATGAAAAAAACTCGGTGGAGTGGATGACCCCCCCGGTTAAAAATTTAACGCTATAACACCAATATGAGCAAGGGAGAACGAATCTACTATCTCAAACTGCAAGCACAGGAGAAAAAAATGAACACGGTGAAAAAAGCTGAATTCTGAGTCGCACACAGTGAAAAGAGGTATCAGCTATAAACTTCACTTTGCAAACATTAACAACGTGGAAGTTTACTCGAGAAATAACTCTTACAATGCACTGATTACTGTCAACTAGGATGGGATCACAATCTGAAACACAAGGGACAAAAAACCCACTCAATTTGAGCACACTAGCCACAGAAACGTCTTTCTGCAATGGCTGGTGGCATCAGCAAGAAAATGGCATAACTCTTTGCAAGTAAAGTTCTTCCTCAAGCGTCCCCTGGAAGGAACGAATACTTGAACAAGTCGCCATCGCAAGGATAGTAAGCACTATCCTGCGTGCACGATATTGTGGCTGGAGTCCAGACAGGAGTGACAGCATTACTATGCCTGACCGCTCGGCTACGTTAATAAGTAATTCACGGATCTATAGGACTTAATCTGAACTTCACATTTCGCAGCACTTTAAAAAACAAATCTCAGATACAAGCTGTGAGAACAAACACATTGCTCAAGGGCTAGGTATTGTCTTTCAGTCAGTAAGGAAATGTTGGACTGTGGACTGATTCCTATTGACTTTGACAGGCATGATACACTAAGTGAACATTCAAAAGTGACTGGGACATGACCGCAAACCATGCTTCAAGACATGTACATGGCCATTGAATAAAGGTAACGCATCAAGGGAATCACGAGTATAACTATAATACTCGGTGTCTGAGTCCGGTCTGTCAGTTCGGTAAGGAACTGTGAGGACTGATGACAGGACCAGCAGTAGTGGCCTGAGAGGTCTGAGTGTCGACATTCACTAAAGTATCACTTGACGGTAGTGAGACATAATGGCAAAGTAACACGAGAACAATTAAGGGCAAAAATAATGAACAATAAAAATGATATAAAATTCTAGAAATGAAAAGATATACAACTAATTCTGCAGAATAAATTTAAATACACTGCAAGAGGAATAAAAAACTCAATTTAAAGGACTATTGACAAAAATAAAAAAAATTTACATTGAAATATACAAGTAAAAATATTACTGGAGACTGAATTAAATTCAAAATGACTGTCTTAACTCTTGCTAATAAAAAAATTTAAATTTAAATTTAAATTTTTAAATCAATGTGAAAGAAATAAAATAAAATTTTTAAAAATTGTTAACTGGGAAATTTAAGTTTTTTTCTAAGAATGCAATAGACAAAATTAAAAAAAATTAAAAGTTATAAAAATATCAAAAAAAGAAAAAAAATCACTGCAGAACAGTTCAACAAAATAATTCACTTCAGAACAAGTGCAAAAAAATAAAGTGTAGAAATCACTGCAGTAATAAAGTGTCACTGGGAAAACTCAGTAAAATAATGAATTTAAAATATGAAGAAAAAAAAAATAAACTGTTTGAACACTTTAACTCTTAATTGTAAATTAAAGACAAAAAAAATTTACTCAAGCAGAGTAAAGAAAACACTTTACGTTAAAAGTATGAAATTGCATCAAGAGTGAATTTGTTCAAGAAATATAAAATATGAATCAAAGGAACGAAACAGGTAGGTTAACACTTACAGAGGCAGGCACACTTCATTAAAAGATATTTTTACAACAAAATCCTGCTGTGGTTTACGACAAAATTTGCTGGCAAAAATAATGGTACCACAGCCCTGCGAAAAATTAAGGAATGAGACACGCGGGCATACGAAAAAAACACACAGAAATAAATTGATAATTTGGTATACTGGGGTAATTAGCACTGCATGAAATACAATGACAATACAATAAAAAAAATGAATCACTTCACACAGAGTGACTGACGTACACGACACAATAATACTTACTAAAAGACAGGAGTACATAAGAAAAAAAAAAAAAACACAGAAAAAAAAAATATAAGATAAGTGAAAACACTGAAAAAAATATTCTAAAAAAATAATGAGTCAAAAAAACTGCGTTTAAAACTGAAAAAACACAAGGTTTAGAGTACACAAGCAATTTACTATAAATGTCTCACACACGCAAATGTCTTTAAAGGCAAGAAATGTCTCAGAAAATTTTATCACTGAGTCGAGAGTAGGAGATGACGGGTGAGTACTGTTGGAGGCGGGTGTATGGTGCCCCCGCGGTGATGATGCCTCCGACATCACTGTTGTCGTGAAGAATGTGCTTTCCTAGGCGAACTCACATAACTGGCTTTATCTCGTTGGCACCAGCTACAATCCTCTTGACCAATTATTTTGACCAAAACAGTACTAGGACCCGGTACAAGGTGCAAACAACCACAGGTAGGTTGGTAGTGGGGTGGTGTGGTGGATGCTTCTGCCGCGCCCCCGGTGGTGGGAGATAGTGGTAAGGGGGGGGACGGTGGGGCTGCCGCGCGCCCCACTCACCCACAGAGGGTTTTAACCCACTCTATGCCACAGGAATGGTGAAAACCACTCTTAGCATCCAACAGGAAGCACAAAGCGAGATACACAATACTTCAGAGGAACTGGGCTTACTTTTTACTGCGTGCTTACTTTCTTCTCTCTCAGCTGGGTTAGAAGCGGGTTGGCTGACTGGCTTACCCACGAGAATGGATAACGGAAGACGTATAACGATGCACAAAGCACGGCGGAGCAGTTGGATGACAGGAGACAGGCTGGATGATAGACTGACTGGCTTTTCACTTCCACAGTCTGGCTTACTGACTGGCTTAATTGCAAAAACCCGGGGTCAACCCCTCGGAGATTGAACAATTAGCACACCGAACTAAGCCAGGAAACTTGAAAGGGCTACAACAGGCTTGTAGGAGAAAGCTGTAGGGAGTCAGGCTTGGCTGGTGGTGCCGGAGGGTGAGCTGGGGGCTGGAGATTCACCTTTGACCCTGGCGCTACTCACACAAACCCCCTTCAAACGCCTTGAATTACCCTTAAAAACGTAAAACCACGCTCCACACCGCTGCACACCATTTAAACATGTGGGAGTTCGATACGTGGATTAGGGTAGAAATACTCACGTAGGCTGTTTTACGTATATTGCTGTTATGTGGACAGAGCTCTTGCCAGCCGTACCTATCTCCTTGCTACCACACGAAAAACTGGCCGCCGGCTGGGCCCCGTACCCAGTAGTCTTTGAATACGCTTGAGTCAGCACAATATGAAAGACCGTGACTCAAGAGACGGTTGATCGTTGAGTCAGACGGTACTGGTAACTGGTTACTACTACTGAGACTGGTAACTGGTTACTACTACTGAGACCACCACCTCTGCCAACACCATCCCCCATCACCTCTGCCAACACCATCCCCCACCACCCCTGCCAAAACCATCCCCCCCCACCTCTGCCAACACCATCCCACCACCACCCCTGCCAACACCATCCCCCCACCCCCCTGCCAAAAACCCTCCCCCACCACCTCTACCAACACCATCCACCCACCACCTCTGCCAACACCATCCCCCACCACCCCTACCAACACCATCCCCCACCACATCTGCCAACAAACCCTCCCCCCACCCACCTCTGGGCCCAAAACCAACCCCCCCCACCTCTGCCAACACCATCCCCCATCACCCCCTGCCAACACCATCCCCCCACCACCTCTGCCCAAAACCATCTCCCCACCACCTCGCCAACACCATCCCCCCCACCACCTCGCCAACACCATCCCCCACCACCTCTGCCAACACCATCCCCCCCACCACCTCTGCCAACACCATCCCCCACCACCTCTGCCAACAACCATCCACCCCACCACCTCTGCCAACACCATCTCCCCACCACCTCTGCCAACACCATCCCCCACCACCTCTGCCAACACCATCCCCCACCACCTTGCCAACCACCATCCCCCACCACCCCTGCCAAAACCACCCCACCACCTCTGCCAACACCATCCCCCACCACCCTGCCAACACCATCCCCCACCACCCCCTGCCAACACCATCCCCCACCACCCCGCCAAAACCATCCCCCACCACCTCTAGCCAACACCATCCACCCACCACCTCTGCCAACACCATCCCCCCCACCAACCCCTGCCAACACCATCCCCCACCCCTTGCCAACACCATCCCCCCACCACCTCTGCCAAACCCCCATCCCCCCACCACCCCTGCCAACGCCATCCCTCCACCACCTCTGCCAATACCATCCCCCCACCACCCCCCCTGCCAACACCATCCCCCACCACCTCTGCCAACACCATCCCCACCACCCCTGCCAAAACCATCCCCCACCACCTCGCCAACACCATTTCCCCCACCACCCCCTGCCAACACCATCCCCCACCAAACCCCCGCCAACACCATCCCCCCACCACCCCTGCCAAAAAACCATCCCCACCACCTCTGCCAACACCATCCCCCACCACCCCTGCCAACACCATCCCCCCCCCCCACTTCTGCCAACACCATCCCCCCACCACCCCTGCCAACGCCATCTCCCACCACAATCTGCCAACACCATCCCCCCACCACCTCTGCCAACACCCCCATCCCCACCACCCCCGCCCAAAACCATCCCCCCACCACCTCTGCCAACACCATTCCCCCACCACCCCTGCCAACACCATTCCCCCACCACAAACTGCCAAACCCCCATCCCCCCCCACCTCTGGGCCCAAAACCAACCCCCACCACCTCTGCCAACACCATCCCCCCACCACCTCTGCCACAACCAACCCCCCACCACCTCTGCCAACACCATCCCCCCACCACCCCTGCCAACACCATTCCCCCCACCACCTCTGCCAACACCATTCCCCCACCACATCTGCCAACACCATCCCCCACCACCTCTGCCAACACCATCCCCCCACCACCCCCTGCCAACACCATCCCCCACCCCCCACCCTTGCCAACACCACCCCACCACCCCTGCCAATACCATCCCCCACCACCCCTGCCAACACCATCCCCCACCACCTCTGCCAACACCATCCCACACCACCTCTGCCCAAAACCAAACCCCACCCCCCCTCTGCCAACACCATCCCCCACCACCTTTTGCCAACACCATCTCCCCACCACCTCTGCCAACACCATCCCCCACCCCCTCTGCCAACACCATCTCCCCACCACCTCTGCCAACACCATCCCCCACCACCTCTGCCAACACCATCCCCCCCCCCCCTGCCAACCCCCAACTCCCCACCACCTCTGCCAACACCATCTCCCCACCACCTCTGCCAACACCATCTGCCCCCCACCTCTACCAACCACCATCCCCCACCACCTCTGCCAAAACCATCCACCCACCACCTCTGCCAACACCATCCACCACCCACCTCTGCCAACACCATCCACCCACCACCTCTGCCAACACCATCCACCCACCACCTCTGCCAACCCATCCACCCACCACCTCTGCCAACACCATCTCCCCACCACCTCTGCCAACACCCACCCCCACCACCTCTGCCCCAACCCATCCCCCACCACCTCTGCCAACACCATCTCCCCCCCCACCTCTGCCAACACCATCTCCCCACCACCTCTGCCAACACAATCCACCCACCACCTCTGCCAACACCATCTCCCCCCCCACCTCGCCAACACCATCCCCCACCACCTCTGCCAACACCATCCCCCACCACCTCTGCCAACACTATCTCCCCCACCACCTCTTTCCAACACCATCCCCCACCACCTCTGCCCAAAACCATCCCCCATCACCTCTGCCAACACCATCCCCCACCACCCCCGCCAAAACCATCCCCACCACCTCTGCCAACACCATCCCAAACCACCAAACCCCTGCCAACACCACCCCCCCCCACCACCCCTGCCAAAACAAACCCCACCACCTCTAGCCAACACCATCCACCCACCACCCTCTGCCAACACCATCCCCCACCACCCCTACCAACACCCTTCCCCCCCCACCACATCTGCCAACACCATACCCCCACCACTCTGCCAACACCATCCCCACCACCTCTGCCAACACCATCCCCCATCACCCCTGCCAACACCATTTCCCCCCACCACCCTCTGCCAACACCATCTCCCCAAACCCCCTCTGCCACACCATCCCCCACAAACCTCTGCCAACACCATCCCCCACCACCCTGCCAACACCATCTCCCCACCCCTCTGCCAACACCATCTCCCCACCACCTCTGCCAACACCATCCACTCACCACCTCTGCCAACACCATCTCCCCCCCACCCTCTGCCAACACCATCCCCCACCACCTCTGCCAACACCATCCCCCACCACCTCTGCCAACACCATCCCCCACCACCCCTGGGCCCAAAAACCCTCCCCACCACCTCTGCCAACACCATCCCCCCACCACCCCTGCCAACACCATCCCCCACCACCCCTGCCAACAAAATCCCCCCACCACCCCTGCCAAAAAACCCCCCCCACCACCTCTAGCCAACACCATCCACCCACCACCTCTGCCAACACCATCCCCCACCACCCCTGCCAACACCATCCCCCACCACATCTGCCAACACCATCCCCCCACCACCTCTGCCAACACCATCCCCCCCACCACCCCCGCCAAAACCATCCCCCACCCCCTCTGCCAACACCATCCCCACCACCCCTGCCAAAACCATCCCCACCACCTCTGCCAACACCATTCCCCCACCACCCCTCCAACACCATTTCCCCCCCCACCCCTGCCAACACCATCCCCCCACCAACCCCTGCCAAAAAACCATCCCCACCACCTCTGCCAACACCATCCCCCACCACCCCTGCCAACACCATCCCCCCACCACTTCTGCCAACACCATCCCCCCACCACCCCTGCCAACGCCATCTCCCACCACATCTGCCAACACTATCCCCCACACCACCTCTGCCAACACCATCCCCCACCACCCCTGCCAAACCATCCCCCCACCACCCTGCCAACACCATTCCCCCACCACCCCTGCCAACACCATTTCCCCAACCCCATCTGCCAACAACCCATCCCCCACCACCTCTGCCAACACCATTCCCCACCACCTCTGCCAACACCATCCCCCACCACCTCTGCCAAACACCCTCCCCCCACCACCTCTGCAACACCATCCCCCCCACCAGCCCTGCCAACACCAAACCCCCACCACCTCTGCCAACACCCTTCCCCCACCACATCTGCCAACACCATCCCCCACCACCTCTGCCCAAAACCATCCCCCATCAAACCCCTGCCAACACCATCCCCCCACCACCTCGCCAACCCATCCCCCTCCACCTCTGCCAACACCATCCCCCCATCACCTCTGCCAACACCATTTTCCCCCCCCACCCCTGCCCAACACCATTCCCCACCACATCTGCCAACACCATCCCCCACCACCTCTTGCCAACACCATCCCCCACCACCTCTGCCAACACCATCCCCCACCACCTCTGCCCAACACCATCCCCCCCACCACCTCTGCCAACAACCCTCCCCCACCACCTCTTGCCAAACCATCCCCCACCACCTCTGCCAACACCATCCCCCAAACCACCCTGCCACACATCACCAAGTGAACCCCCCACCCCTTCGCCGCCCATTCCCTCTGCTCACATTTCGCATCCAAATGTCTCTTCCAACCCTCCCCCTCTCTCTCCAACCCTTCCCCTATCTACAACCCTCCCCCTCTTTCTAACCCTTTCCCCTCTCTCCTCTATTTACAGTCAGATACATTATGCTATTTAAATTCCTCCCCCTCCCTCTCTTTCCTGTCTTCTATGTATACGTTCTCTTGTCTCCGCTCTGGGATGTTGGAGATATCTCCGTAAAAATTCCGGAGAAATGGTAATTTCCAAGTGATAGTAACTGCAGCTCTGCTGGCAGGAAAACTTTGAAGTTGTTGTAGCTGATGAACCTTTGATGGAGTACTGTCAGCTCAGGCTGACACTGCTGAGGTCTGCCAGCTCAGGCTGACACTGCTGAAGTCCGCCAGCTCAGGCTGACACTGCTGAAGTCTGCCAGCTCAGGCTGACACTGCTGAAGTCTGCCAGCTCAGGCTGACACTGCTGAAGTCGCCAGCTCAGGCTGACACTGCTGAAGTCGCAGCTCAGGCTGACACTGTGAAGTCGAGCTCACCCTGACATGGAAGTCTCCACAAGTGAAACACAGCTAAGTCTCTATTTCACACGTTGTATAATATCATCTGAGTGTAGAAATCACAGAAACACAGCTGATGTTTCCATGTTTATAAATAATAAAAAAATGCCATCTGCCTGATGGTATCCAATTTTCCTAGAAAAATAAAAATGCCTACTCCTGACCCTGCCGTCCTGCCCACTCCTGACTCTGCCGTCCTGCCCACTCCTGACCCTGCCGTCCTGCCCACTCTTCACACCCAACACTCCTTCATCACCCCACCAACCCACTCCCTCTAGCTGACTCATACTCACACCACTTCCTCACGTCTCCGCCTTTCCCTTTCCTCTTAGATATCCATCTCTCTCTCTCTGTCTCTGTCTGTCTGTCTGTCTGTCTGTGTCTGTCTGTCTGTCTCTCTCGTCTCTCTCTCTCTCTCCTTCAACTGCCCAACAATTTTCTCCTTTATCTTGACCTCTTCCCCACTCATTTTTTTTATTTTCCTTAGATCAGTTTCACCGGGTAAAAAGTGTCATCCTAACTTACCTCATTTCAAAACCCAGCACTATGTATGGTATGCTACCACCCCTTCCCCAGGATGCCACCCACACCAGTCGACTAACACCCAAGTACCTACTTACTGCTAGGCGAACATGGGCAGCAGGTGCAAGGGAACATACCAAATGTTTCCACCTATGCCGGAAAGCTAACCACAGACACTAAGTATGTGAGCTGAGTGCGTTACCAACCGAGCCACGGGACTGTCCCTCGTCCCACAGCTGTTCTTCAGTCTTGCCTTCCTTACTGAGGTCTCTCACCTGAGCCTCACAACTTTTAAAACACTGAACGTAACCTATCCTGTGTGATGATACAAGATAGGCAAACACAGCTAGTTTTTGTGTCTAGTGAATAACTTTGATATAGAATAAGGTAGCAGCACTTGTGATGTGTCCAATTTGCTTAATTAAAAAAAAACTCAAGCCCACAGTTTTGTTTACATAAAGCAAATGTTTTTTTCTGTACAATATACGGGCATGCGTGAGGAATTAGTAATAATTATTATTATAATTATTATTATTACTACAGTTTATGTACACTTGTAGTTTATTACTTATCAGGAAAGTTTTAAGAACATAAGAAAGGAGGAACACTGCAGTAGGCCTGTTGGCCCATACTTAGCCTACAGGTCTTGAAAGTAGATTTTTTTTTTTCTGCCCATTAAGACCAAGAAGAATATTATAAGAATCGTTAAAATTATAAAGATAAGTTTTAAAGGGTTGACCGGTAAGCCAGCGGAAGGAAACACTTGTCCTGTTTTCTGACAAATCTTACCTAAGGATATTAACCTAATATAATCCAAGAATGTTTCCTGTTCTAGAATACGACCCACAACAGTAGACTTACACGAAGGTTCGCCTATATGCTGTTAGCTGACGAGGACAGGCAGCAAGTGTCAGGAAGTTGCCTATACGTTCTACCTTACCCGAAGTCTTGGTAGGGAAGCGACCGCTTCATCAGTGAACCACGACAACAATGTCTTTCTTCTCTCCTCCGCCAGCGGAGGATTATTATTATGATGTTTATGTGAAACGCTAGATCCGTGTGGGATCATTCAGCTCAAGGAATGATGGTGATGGGCAAGAGCCTCTGTCCAGTTAGCGCGAGAGACAGGGGCGGAAAGATGACACCGGACTTCTTGAGTGTCAGTTACAGTCAGCTCAGATTAGTTCCGGGTTATAATTCTGGGTGAACCAGTGAGCCAAGTTAGGGAGGAGTGCCAGGGTGAACCAGTGAGCCAAGTTAGGGAGGAGTGCCAGGGTGAACCAGTGAGCCAAGTTAGGGAGGAGTGCCAGGGTGAACCAGTGAGCCAAGTCAGGGAGGAGTGCCAGGGTGAAGCAGTGAGCCAAGTCAGGGAGGAGTGCCAGGGTGAAGCAGTGAGCCAAGTCAGGGAGGAGTGCCAGGGTGAAGCAGTGAGGTGAGAGCAGTATTTTGTGTGAAGATCTTGACTCAGGCGATACTGACGTAAATGAGACACTTGTGCAATATTTGGGCATCTTTATTCTGGTAACGTTTCGCCAGCCAGTGGCTTCTTCAGTCTAATGCAGAGAAAGGCGGAAGATGAGAAGTTTGAAGTAATCACTCCCTCATCTTGAGTCCATGTGTACAATCCATCAATCAAGCACAGGAGGGAGGAGGGAGGAGGGAGGGAGGGAGGGAGGGAGGGAGGGAGTCCCAAAAGTCTAGAAAATGTGGTGAACTTGCCTATTATTATTTTTGTTCTTATAGACTCAGAGACACTCGGCCCATGGACAAATGGGTGCATCCAAGTTACTTAAGGAGGTAGGGAAAGGACTAGTCAGTGCAACTAAGGATCAATGGCAGCTAGTTTCCTGTTCCAGCGGGTCAGTGCTGCAGTTTACAGGGTTAATTAATTCCCAATGTATCCTCCTGGGTACGCTCCCCAGATCTGAGGATCTGGATGAGATTTTTTTAATATAATTCCTGACAAGCACGTAGTTATATATACTTGTAATATATTCCTCAAAAATCATGTACTGTATACTCCATCTTTGTATCATTAATGTATACTCCATCTTTGTATCATTAATGTATACTCCATCTTTGTACCACTAATGTATCTTTTAAGTCTTGTGCACTATACTGCATAGCAAAATATACACATTTGGGAGGCTGTTGAACAGTCTTGGGCCCCGGTCACTTATTGTGTTTTCTCTTAGTGTACTAATGGCGCCCTACTTTTCATTGGGAGTATGTTGCACCGCCTGCCAAGTCTTTTGCTTTCGTAGGAAGTGATTTGTGTGTGCAGATTAGGGACTAGTCCCTCCAGGATTTAATGTATCTTGCCTGCTCTCCAGTGAGTACAAGTGAAGCACTTCCAAGCGTTCCCTGTAGTTAAGGTGTTTGATAGAACTTATAAGTGCAGTAAAGGTTCTCTGTACATTCTCTAGATCTGCAATTTCACCTGCCTTGAATGGAGATGTTAATGTACAGCAGTATTCCAACCTAGAGAGAACAAGTGATTTAAAAAGGATCATCATTAGCTTGGCATCTCTTGTCTTGAATGTTCTCACTATCCATCCTATCAGTTTCCTCGCAAATGTGATAGTGGTATTGTTGTGGTCCTTGAAGGTGAGATCCTCAGACATTACCACTTCCATGTCCTTCACATTACTTTTCCACTCTATTGTGTGAGTAGAGTTTGTAGCATACTTACTTCTAGCAATCATTTTCTCCAGTTTTCCATAACGGGTAGTTGGAATTTGTCGTCACTGAACATCATATTGTTCTCCGATGCCCAATGGAAAACTTGGTTTATATCATCTTGGAGATTTGCCGTGTCCTCAATGGATGACAGCGCCATGAAGATCCTTGTATCGTCTGCAAAGGATGATACGGTGCTATGGTTTATATCTCTGTCTATGTCTAATATGAGGATGAGGAAGAGGATAGGGGCGAGTACTGTGCTTTGTGGAACAGAGCTCTTCACTACGGCAGCTTCCCATTTAACTCTGTTTACCACCACTACTCTTTGTGTTCGATTGGTTAGAAAATTGAAGATCCATCTGCCCACTTCGCCAGCACGCATTTTGTATGCTATTACACCATGATGGCACTTGTCAAAGGCTTTTGAAAAATCTATGTATACTATATCTGTATTCTCTTTCTTTTCCAGTGCATCCAAGACCATATCATAGTGATCCAGTAGTTGCGAGAGGCAGGAGCGACCTGCTCTGAACCCGTGTTGCCCCAGACTGTGCCGTTGTTGGGAGTTCAGGTGATCTGCAATCCTGCTTCTTAGAACTATTTCAAAGATTTTTATGATTTGAGACGTTAAAGCTATTGGTCTACAGTTCTTAGCTATTGCTTTGCTGCCACCTTTATGGGGGCTATATCCGTTGTTTTTAGTGACTGTGAAATCTCACCTGTGTTTGTGCTCCTTCTCCATAGCATACTTAGAGCCCGTGAGAGGGGTTTCTTGCAGTTCTTTATGAACGCAGAGTTCCACGAGTCTGGTCCTGGGGCTGAGTGCATGAGCATTTTGTTAATGGTTTTCTCAAAGTCTAGTGGAGTTAGGATTATGTCAGAAATCTGGCATACATTGACAGGGTTTTGAGGCTTATTTATGAAAAAATTATTTGAATTGTCTATCTTTAGACTCTGAAGTTTTGAGACTCTCTGATCGCGGGTTCTATCCCCACCCGTGGTATGGTTTATCTTTAGACTGATTAGTGGCTCGTTGAACACAAGAGTCATAATGAGATTTCAGTATCTCACTCATTTCTTTGTTGTCATCTACATAGGATATATCTTGTGTTTGCAGGGGCCCTATATTAGATGTGGTTTTTGCCCTGTTTTTTGGCATATGAAAAGAAATATTTCGAATTTCTTTCAATTCCACTAATCGTTTTAGCTCTTCTTGTCTCCAGGATTCTGTATGAGTCTTTTAACTTAAGCTCAATATTTTCCACTTTCCTGGTTAGCACTTTCTTCCGTGTTTCAGATAAACTAGCATTCTTGAGAAGCTCAGTGATCCTTCGCCTTTTCCTGTAGAGGGAGCGTCTCTTTCCAGTTTACTTCTTCTCTTCTTTTTTCTTAGGGAAATATGCCTTGAACATACTTCAGTTACCAGGAGGTTGATCTTTTTAAGGCACTGGTTAGTGTCCATGTTATTTATCTTCCCAACATGTTTCATTTAAGACATAGTTTACCTGATCTCAGTTGATGTTCTTGTTGAAGTTGAATCTAGTGAAGGTACCCTCACAGCTGTATGAATTTTGCTGATCAGGACTCCTGTGCATGTAGGTCTGGACTTCGATTAGATTGTGATCAGAATTAGGTATTTTTTATATTATGTTTCTTACCAGGTCCTCCTTATTTGAGAAAATAAGGTCAAGTGTGTTCTCCATCCTGGTTGGCTCCACTATCTGCTGACTTAGGATGTGTTTATTGCAGAAATTCAGTAGCTAATTTGTGTGTGTGACTTTTCATCTGAGCCGCCTCCAGGGATTATTTCTACTATAACATTATTTGCTACATTCCTCCATTTTGTATGTCTTAGATTGGAGTCACCAAGCAGCAAGATGTTTGGGGATGGGGCCGGAAGATTTTCCAGACAGTCAATTTTCGATAGCTGTTCCTTGAACTGTTGGGAAGTTGCATCTGGCAGCTTATGTGCAAGTACAATAACTAAGTTTTGGTTCTCGATTTTTATTGTTGGAACTTCAACTACATCATTTGTGGAGTTCAGTATCTTCGTGTAAATGAGAGCCTTTTTGACATACAGGCCAACCCTCCCTTGTTGCCTGTTCTTTCTGTCGCATCAGAAAAGGTACCCAGGTATCCATATTTCATTGTCAAAGTAATCTTTTGAGTGGGTCTCTGTGAAGGCTGCAAACGTTGCATTTGACTCCCCTAGACGTCCACTAATGAAAGCTATTTTGTTGTTGGTGGATGGCTTAAGGCCCTGTATGTTAGCAAATATAAATAAGGTAGTGTTGCATGTTTGTTGGGGGGGATTTTGTTGTTGGTATCAGGAGTTGAGAGTCTGGAGGGAACACTGGTTGTGCCTCCAGTCCAACAAAGCTCCAAGGTGGTGAACTATTTTGGTTATTTCTCTTCATTTTCTTTCTTCGTTTCCTACCACTAAAAAATCACTTGACTGAAGTTATCGTAACTACTGCAACTGCTATGATTTGTTTTACGTGGTGTGTACCTCCTGGTTTCTTTTAAGTGGTATGCGGGGCAGTTGGTGTTATAAAATTTTTTTTTAAGGACTGGAGAGTGGCACATCTCAAGGTGGAAGAATCTGCAAGAGGTAGAACGACACACACCTTGAGACAAGAGGTCACGGCAATTTTTGGGATGCTCAAAGTTGCATGTCCCATCTGTTTTTCCCGATATTCCATGCTTACAGATGTCCCAAGCATAGAATCTGAACCATTTTGCTTTTGGCTGGAAACAATTCGTGGTGGATGTATTCCCAATTTGTGCAGATTCTAGAACTGCACTACAGTCTTCGAGAGGCAAGCCAGAGACACCACCATCTGTTTTCAGGAGGCCAACATTTTCCCCGGAAGAGGACTCCTCCTCTATTACATCTGTCATAGGGGCTATGGCTGTGGTGGCTGTGGAAAAGTCTTTAGCCGAATCCGGATCGCTCACAACCACAACAGTTGTGTCCCTCGCACACAACAGTGAGTAAACACTACACCTGACCTCTGATATACCTCGCTGACTCGTGTAAACACTACTCTTTCTATCCCTGGTCACTCATTTATTGACAGTAAATCCGGAATTAGCCTCCCGAGAAGGGAGAGCGAGAAGGGAAAAGGGAATAGGAGAGGAAGGGAGAATATAGGGAATTACTTTTGATAAGGAAGGAACGAGGTAGGCACATACAGGCAGTAATGAAAATAGGGAAGAATATGAGGAAAGCGGAAGCAGAATGCAAACTGGGAGACGATGCAAACAACTAGCAAGAAGAAAGATCTGAATCAGCATCGCACCAAGCATATCACCAGAAATACATATAAATAATGAAATTTAAGCGGCATATGCACAACTAACTAACCTAAGACCTGCTTTCAAAAATCTAATGAGAGAATCATTCAAGCATTATACGTCACGTAGGTTAGGTCCATCGTGGATCAAGAGCACGTAGCCGGCGCTCCACGGAATACAGTTTGAGAGATTTTAGGTGTTCCTAGTAATTCAGGTTTTTATTAGCCATCCTCTTATTTTCTTTGCAGTTGTGATGGTACACTATCGTACTACCAATATAAAAGATCTTATGATAATGTTACCCGAGATCCCTTACAGTCCTTTTCCCATCTATTGTGTAGTTTGATTAAGTTTTAAGAAATAAAAAGCAGCTGAAATTTGTCTCGATGAACATATTTGGAAGTTTGCTGTGTCTTCCATGGTTGCTTTACTCATACAGATTTTACTTTCTTCTGAAGAGGATGTTGAAGTGTCACGATTTATACCTTTGTCTACGCCAGGTATGAGAACGAGAAAAACATTGTGACGACTACTGAGTCTTGAGGGAGAGAGCTCATCAGTCGTCCTCAGTTTCAGCCTCCTACATGCAGGTTACTTGTGTATGTGTAGAGGCTTCTCATTTTACTTTGTCGACTGTTATTCAGAGTCTGAGAGAAAAAATGTAGATCTATCTGCCAACCTCCGCAATTATTACTCTTGTGTAAAGTAAAAGGACACAAGTGCAACTAATGTGACATTTATTGCCACAATAAAATGTCACATTAGTTGCACTTGTGTCCTTTTACTTTACATATTGTCGGTAATTCTACCAACTTTATTACAATATTACTCTTGTACACAATGTGCGAGCTTTAAGACAACTATGACCTTGTCTACGTTATGCAGGTATTTTGCTTGTCTTCTAGTGTCTCCAAAACAACATAACAGTAGTGCAGTAGTTACGAGAGGCAACAATATGTTGTTCTAAACCCATATTGTCTTGTATGAATGCTATTCAATATAATTCCATTCCTTCAGCAGTCTTTTTTCTCGGTGCTCTTTCGAAGATTTTTGATAACGTGTAGCGTTAATGTGTTATTTCTCATGTGTTGTGATATTCTCGAAAATTTTTAATGCATATATATTACATGAAGAAGTGAACGTGACATTTAATGTAGACACTGATATTTCCTCTTTAATTTTCATAATTTAATATACTGTATATACATATTAAAGCCACGTACATAAATGTGTTAAAAAATAGTTTTACACTTTGGTATATTTGTCATATTATTCTTTCACGATAATAATAATAAAATAATAATAATAATAATAATAATAATAATAATAATAATAATATAACACTAAACAGGAGAGATGAAGAAGAATCTTAGTACAATTACACGTTGTGTACACAAGTACACGAGTTCAAAGATGAGGAAGTATACTGAGACTAATTATGCTGATAGATTAGATGCACTAAACTTGCACTCGAGGATGGTACAGCATGCACGGACAAATGACTGACTCTTACAGGAAGATATGTATATGTAAATACGGCGCTTAAAGTATTTAACCAAGGTAGAGCAAGCAAGAATGGATTCAAATAAGACCAATTCAAAGTTAGAAAGTCTACATGAACACTTCGTCAATAGAATTGCAACTGAGTGGAGCAAACTACGAAGCAGCTTCTTCACAGTAAACAATTTGGTGGATTTATAAGAAACATTAGATAGATACAGGAGTGGTAGTAGTGGGTGAGAGAAGTCCCTCCCTGACATGAGCACACAGGTGTACAGGGAGTGACAATGACGTGCACGAGTTCTGGTGCACATAAATGATGTATACGACTTGTTGCTACAATAAAAATTAGACAAGTATTTACCACCTGAGACTTTCTACATCTGACGCGCGTGTACACTGTGTTAGGAGTTCCGCGTCACCGGAAGCAGAGCGACGGGGAATACTGTTGTGTGCTCACACAGCACCTTGCAAGGCGAGAGAAAGAGAGAGAGAGAGAAGAGAGAGAGAGAAAGAGAGAGAGAGAAAGAGAGAGAGAGAGAGAGAGAGAGAGAGAGAGAGAGAGAGAGAGAGAGAGAGAGAGAGAGAGAGAGAGAGAGAGAGAGAGAGAGAGAGAGAGAGAGAGATAGAGAGAGATAGAGAGAGAGAGAGAGAGAGAATATGGAAAATATTGACTCCCTTCTGCTACAACACAACTGTCAACATATCATAATTGTTGGTGACCTCAACCAACACCTTATACAGAGGGACTTTGGTAACCTTCTTGCAGTATTTGATATGAGAAACTTTGTTGATTTCCCTACTCACATCTCTGGCTCCTCCCTTGACCCAGTAGTGAGTGATCTGGCAGAAGGCATAGTCACTTGTCAACCCCTCGGCTACGTTGGATCGTCTGACCACAAGGCTGTTTTTACGACACTTAAGATCCCAACAGAACGAGGTGAGGAGTCCACACGCACAACCTGGTTATGGGAAAGAGGTAATTGGCCAGCCCTTTGCTCTGAGCTCGCCACCACCGATTGGAATGCTCTTCTCCAAGGGGATGTTGACAACCAAGTGAAAGCCTTCACTGGACGCATCCTTAATCTACAACAAGAACACATTCCTCACCGGCAATATGTGACAAAGCCTACAGATCAGCCTTGGTTTGGCTTTCGTTGTAGAGAGGCTGCTACTGCTAAGTACAAAGCATGGCGAAGGTATAAGAGACATCCTACCACCTATAACAGGAACTTGCACAGGCAAGCCTGTAGGCATATGGGTGACGTTCAAAAGTGGGCCATTGCTAAATGGGAGGTGGACACTAAAAGAAAGCTAGCATCAGGTAGGGTAGGCTCCAAAACCTGGTGGTCCCTGATCAAGGACAGACAAAGTTATCTGCCTGATGAACTCATTCCACCTCTAAATCGACAGGATGGGACCACCTCTACTAGTAGTCAAGAGAAGGCGGACCTCTTTGCTGAACACTTTGCTACCAAAATGCAAGTTCCTGATCCAGCAAGGGACTCTCCTTGGCTAACTGCAAGAACTGTGTCAAAACTGCCAGTGGTGACAATAAGGCAGGAGGAGGTGCATTTCCTACTTAAATCGCTTGACTAAGAAAAGGCTGTGGGCCCAGACAAGTTGAGCCCAAGATTGCTGAGAAGATGTGCAGACCAGCTAGCAGCACCTCTAACTCGCATCTTTCAGCACTGCCTAGTACAGTGTAAATGGCCCTCTCTATGGAAAGAGGCAAATGCAGTCCCTGTTCACAAAAGAAGAGCAGAGCAGAAATCAGCAACTACAGACCAGTGCCACTCCTGTCAATCACTGGTAAGATCCTTGAGACAATAATCTCAAGACAAATGACAAGAGTTTTTTGACTACCACTCACTACTTTGTGATCGCCAATATGCCTTCAGGAAAGGTTACTCTGTTGCTGATCTGTTGTTAAACCTCTCCACTAAGTGGCACCAGTCACTGGATGAATCTAAAGTCAGCTGTGTGGTAGCACTGGACATTGCTGGCGCTTTCGACCGGGTGTGGCACCAGGGCCTCTTAGCAAAACTTCAAGCACTGAGAATTGCAGGCTCTACGTTATGTCTCCTCAGTGATTACTTCATGGTAGATCTCTAAGTGTAGTTCTCAATGGAACGGAATCAGCAAGACATCCTATTGGGGTAAGTGTTCCACAAGGAAGCGTACTGGGACCATTGTTATGGAATGTCTACTTCAACGACCTTCTTCATCTCATCCCAGAATCACATGCATATGCAGACGACTGTTACACTGACATTCACTTATCCAAGAGAAGAAATGCCAGCTGCTCTAAGCTACATCAATCACCAGCTAAGAGCTATATCAGCTTGGGGAAATAGATGGCAAGTAACATTTGCACCTGAGAAAACGCAAATGATGATCGTCTCTAGGCACCATGAGGGTTTAATGCTGGTGCAGTAGTAAGGATGAATGGGAGGGTGTTGGCACCTGGAGAAGAAGTTGATATCCTTGGGGTGAAATTTGACTCCAAACTAACCATGAAGAACCATGTTGTAAATCTTGCAAACAAGGCAGCCAGGAAGCTTATAGCACTTCGCCGTATCTCGCACCTGCTTGACAGTAGGGGTTGCAAGATTCTGTACGAGGCACAAGTACGTTCACACCTTGAGTATGCTCCACTTTCTTGGTTTGCCTACCCCCCCCCCCTCTCATCTGCGACTGCTTGACAGAGTAGAGAACAGAGCAAGACGTCTCATCTCTCGCCTGGACCCATCCTGGATAGATCTGTCATTTCAGCAGAGCCTTCAACATAGGAGGGATGTGGGTGGCCTTACTGTTATGTAAAAGGCCAATATTGTCAAAGTACCACACTTGCATCCACTTTGAGGACAGCGTGAAACAAGCTTTTATGCCACAAGACGGGCAGAAAGCAGCAACTTCACTCTGGCTGCACCCTTTTCCAGAACATCACTCCATCTGAGATCATATATACCCAGGATGACTCGAGTATGGAACACATTCGTACAGCATAATGATGTCAATGAGATAAAGTCAGTTGATCACATGAAAATGCTGGCCCACAGATGGCTCCAACTTCATCCTGTTCCCTACTTGTATGTCTCATAACAATAAAAATGCTTTCAAATGAGCTGATGTAGGTAACAGCTCTTAGCTTGCCAATAAAGTTAGGAATCCTTAACCTGTAAATAGCTTGTCAATAAAGCTAGGGATCCTTAACCTTGTCAAACCCTGTGTAAAAAAAAGAGAGAGAATGAGAGAGAGAGAGAGAGAGAGAGAGAGAGAGAGAGAGAGAGAGAGAGAGAAGAAGAGAAAGAATGAGAGAGAAATGAGAGAGAGAGAGAGAATGAGAGAGAGAGAGAGAGAGAGAGAGAGAGAGAGAGGAGAGAGAGAGAGAGAGAAGAGAGAGAGAGAGAGAGAGAGAGAGAGAGAGAGAGAGAGAGAGAAGAGAGAGAGAGAGAGAGAGAGAGAGAGAGAGATGAGAGAGAGAGAGAGAGAGAGAAGAAGAGAGAGAGAAGATGAAGAGAAGAGAGAGAGAGAGAGAGAGAGAGAGAGAGAGAGAGAGAGGAAGAGAAGAGAGGAGAGAAGAGAGAGAGAGAGAGAGAGAGAATGTGAGAGAGAAGAGAGAGAGGAGAGAGTAGTAGAGAAGGAGAGAGGAGAGAGGAGGGAGGATGAGGAGAGAGAGAGAGGAGAAGAGAGAGAGGAGAGAGAGTTCTTATGCTGCTAGCATAGCATCAGTTCAACATATACAGTATTGGGAACGCCTTGATTTACACACCTGGACTGTTTTCTCCGGAGAGAGAAGAGAGAGGTGACTGATGAAGTGTTGATTCATACACCTAAGATGCATGAGAACTATGGCAACTTCTTGGAGTGTAAGATACGAGAAAAAGTGTGGAATAAACCCAGTGAAGAGTAGGATGTGGTCGAATAACAACATCTCTTCAAGATATTGTTATTCGACCTTAGCTCATTTCAAAGCCAACCCCCAGGATTACACCCATAACAGTAGACTACCAAACACCCATAGGTAACTACTGTATTTACTGCTAGGTGAACAATGACAGCACGTCCAAGGATACTTGTTAATGCTTCTCTACTCCTTATTTAAATTTGCATCATGTATTATTTAAGTCTACAACGAGGCCTGGTTTCAGACCGGACCGCGGGGGCGTTGACCCCCTAAACCCTCTCCAGTATATGTTCCTTCAGAACCAGTATTCAAACTTATATTGCTGAGTAAAATCATAGCAGATGTTCTGAATAAAGCTTATCTTATCTCCTACGATAGCAGTACAGGAACAATACCTACCTGCCTGGAGTCTACCTGGAGTGTATTCGGAGGTCAACGCCCCCGCAGTCCGGTCCTAGACTAGGCTTCCTGGTAGATCAAGGCCTGATCAACCAGGCTGTAACTTTTGGCTATGCAACACACAGTGTAATGTACGAAACACAGCCTGGCTGATCAGGAATTGACTCGAGTAACTTATCAACTTTCTTCTTGATGATAGCAAGGGATCTTTCGGTAATCCCCCTTATGCATGGAGGAAGGATACTGAAAAGTCTTGAGTCCCTTACACTTATTATTTTCTCTCAGTGTATTCATAGCATCTCTGCTTTTCATTGGGAATATTTTGCAGTCTTCCGAGCCTCTTGCTCTCGTAAGGAGTGATGTTTGTATGCGGATTTGGATCCTGTCTCTCTAGGATTTTACAGGTGTAAATTATGATATATCTTTCTCACCAGCATTCCAAGGGTACACGTCGAGGGACCTTAAACGTTCCCTAAATTACAGTGAAGTGTGTCTGTACATTTCTCAAGGTCTGCAATTTTACCCACCTTAAAAGAGGCTGTTATTGTACGGCAATACTGCAGCCTAGGGAGAGAATAAGTCAGTTAGCAGGACCATTACTGGCTTGGCATCTCTTATTTTTGAAGGGGTGTCACTAGCACGTTAAGAGACCATACAATAAGTGTCAGGGGCCCGAGACTGTTCAACTGCCTCCCAGCACACATAAGGGGGATTACCAACAGACCCCTGGCAGTCTTCAAGCTGGCACTGGACAAGCACCTAAAGTCAGTTCCGGATCAGCCGGGCTGTGGCTCGTATGTTGGTTTGCGTGCAGCCAGCAGCAACAGCCTGGTTGATCAGGCTCTGATCCACCAGGAGGCCTGGTCTCAGACCGGGCCGCGGGGGCGTTGACCCCCGGAACTCTCTCCAGGTAAACTCCAGGTCTATTCTCTCATTTTCCTCGCCGTCGTGATGATACTCTTGTGATCCTGGAAGGCGAAATCCTCTTGACACTATCACTCCTAAGACCTTCATATTAGTGTATCGGTCTAGCGATACACTAACGTGAGAATTGGTTTTATGCTGCAGTGTTGTGCAGTTCGGTCACAGTGCTCACCGTGGTATCTTGTAGAGTTGTAGTACAGGCAAGGTACCTACTGCGGCATTATACGTGAATCGGGATCGTTGGTGGGCCCAAGATTTTATCAGACTGAACAGTAATTACAGACTGCGCCCAGCCGATATTCAGAATGTAAAGAACAGGCGCGTTGCTTAGCAAGTAACACAGTAGTAAGTTGGTAGTTATCAACCATCCTGGCAGGACTACTCTCCCGTTAGAAGCCTAGTAGGTTGCCAGACAGTAACCTTCCATGGAGGTACTACCCTCTTGTCAGGAGTCTAGTAGCTTGGTAGACAGTAATCATCCATGGAGGTACTACCCTCCTGTCATGAGGCTAGTAGGTTGCCAGACAGTAACCATCCATGGAGGTACTACCCTCCTGTCATGAGGCTAGTAGGTTGGAAGGCAGTAACCATCCATGGAGGTACTACCCTCCTGTCATGAGGCTAGTAGGTTGGAAGGCAGTAACCATCCATGGAGGTACTACCCTCTTGTCATGAGGCTAGTAGGCTGGTAAGCAGTAACCATCCATGGAGGTACTACCCTCCTGTCATGAGGCTAGTAGGTTGGAAGGCAGTAACCATCCATGGAGGTACTACCCTCCTGTCATGAGGCTAGTAGGCTGGTAGGCAGTAACCATCCATGGAGGTACTACCCTCCTGTCATGAGTCTAGTAGGTTGGTAGACAGTAACCATCCATGGAGGTACTACCCTCCTGCCATGAGGCTAGTAGTTTGGTAGACAGTAACCATCCATGGAGGTACTACCCTCCTGTCATGAGGCTAGTAGGTTGCCAGACAGTAACCATCCATGGAGGTACTACCCTCCTGTCATGAGGCTAGTAGGTTGGAAGGCAGTAACCATCCATGGAGGTACTACCCTCCTGTCATGAGGCTAGTAGTTTGGTAGACAGTAACCATCCATGGAGGTACTACCCTCCTGTCATGAGTCTAGTAGGTTGGTAGACAGTAACCATCCATGGAGGTACTACTTTACTGTCATCAGTCTAGTAGGTTGGTAGACAGTAACCATCCATGGAGGTACTACCCTCCTGTCATGAGGCAAGTAGGTTGGTAGACAGTAACCATCCATGGAGGTACTACCCTCCTGTCATGAGGCTAGCAGGTTGGGTAGACAGTAACCCATCCATGGAGGATACTACCCTCCTGACATGAGTCTAGTAGGTTGGTAGACAGTAACCATCCATGGAGGTACTACCCTCCTGTCATGAGGCTAGCAGGTTGGTAGACAGTAACCATCCATGGAGATACTACCCTCCTGTCATGAGTCTAGTAGGTTGGTAGACAGTAACCATCCATGGAGATACTACCCTCCTGTCATGAGGCTAGCAGGTTGGTAGACAGTAACCATCCATGGAGATACTACCCTCCTGTCATGAGTCTAGTAGGTTGGTAGACAGTAACCATCCATGGAGATACTACCCTCCTGTCATGAGGCTAGCAGGTTGGTAGACAGTAACCATCCATGGAGGTACTACTCTCCTGTCAACTGAGTGTGAAACAAAGGTACTAGGATGGTAGACAGCAACCACCCACAGAGGTACTACCCTCCCGTCAAATGAAATGGAACCCTGTTTTTCTATTTTTTTCCCCCCTGGCTCAGTTATTGATCTTTCATTTCCGTCTAACGAACACCTAAGTTGACAGGCCAACTTGACCAACTTCTACGCACATTCACTGTACTGTACATATATCTTGACTTTCCCTTGCGCTTCTAAACAGTTCTTGATCCTGTAATATATGCTTACAACCCTGGGAGGAGGCCAGGTCTAAGTCCGGGCCCTGGGAGGAGGCCAGGTCTGAGACCAGGCCCTGGGAGGAGGTCAGGTTTGAGACCAGGCCCTGGGAGGAGGCCAGGCCCTGAGAGGAAGCCAGGTCTGAGACTGGACCCTGGGAGGAGGCCAGGTCTGAGACCGGGCCCTGGGAGGAGGCCAGGTCTGAGACCGGGCCCTGGGAGGAGGCCAGGTCTGAGACCGGGCCCTGGGAGGAGGCCAGGTCTGAGACCGGGGCCCCTGGGGGAGGCAGGTCTGAGACCGGGCCCTGGGAGGAGGCCAGTGTTCAATTCCCGGCCGGGAAGGATGCCCCTAAAACCGGGCCCTGGAAGGTGCCCAAGGTTTTGATGGGGCCCCCTGGGAGGAGCCGGGTCTTAGAAGGTTGGGAGGAGGCCAGGCTTGCCCCCTAACCAAAGGTCTAGACCCCCTGGGAACCATTTTAAACCCCCGGGAGGTCAGGTCTAGCCCGGGGCCCCTGGGAGGAGCCAGGTCTTAGACCGGGCCCTGGGAGGAGGCCAGGTTTTAGCCCGGGCCTGGGAGGGGGCCCAGGTTTTGGACCGGCCCGGGGAGGAGGAGGTCTTAGACCGGGCCCTTTGGGAGGAGGCCAGTTGAGACCGGCCCTGGGAGGGGGGCCGGGTGTGCCTTGAGGAACCGGGCCCTGGGAGGAGGGCCAAGGTTGAGGCCGGGCCCTGGGAGGAGGCCAGGTTGAGGACGGGCCCTTTTGGGAGGCCAGGTGTGAGACCAGCCCTGGGAGGAGGCCAGGTCTGAGACCGGGCCCCTGGGAGGAGGCCAGGTTTTAGCGGGCCCTGGGGGGGAGGCCAGGTCTGAGACCGGGCCCTGGGGGAGGCGGGTTGAGACCGGGCCTGGAGGAGGCCAGGTTGGGGACCGGGCCCTGGAGGGGCCAGTCTGAGACGGGCCCTGGGAGGAGGCCAGGTCTTAGACCGGGCCCTGGGAGGAGGCCAGGTCTTAGACCGGGCCCTGGGAGGAGGCCAGGTCTTAGACCGGGCCCTGGGAGGAGGCCAGGTCTGAGACCGGGCCCTGGGAGGAGGCCAGGTTTTAAAACCGGGCCTGGGGGAGGAGGTTTTAGGCCCTGGGGGGACCGGGCCTGGGAGGAGGCCAGGTCTTAGACCGGGCTCTGGGAGGAGGCCAGGTCTTAGACCGGGCCCTGGGAGGATGCTAGGTCTTAGACCGGGCCCTTGGAGGAGGCCAGATGTGAGACCGGGCCCTGGGAGGAGGCCAGGTTGGGGACGGGCCCTGGGAGGGCCAGGTGTTGAGACCGGGCCCTGGGAGGAGGCCAGGTGTGAGACCGGGCCCTGGGAGGAGGCCAGGTGTGAGACCGGGCCCTGGGAGGAGGCCAGGTCTGAGACCGGGCCCTGGGAGGAGGCCAGGTCTTAGACCGGGCCCTGGGAGGAGGCCAGGTCTGAGACCGGGCCCTGGGAGGAGGCCAGGTGTTAGCCCGGGCCCTGGGAGGAGGGCCAGGTTGTGAGACCGGGCCTGGGAGATGAGGGAAGGTGTGAGACCGGGCTGGAGGAGGGACGGTGTGAGACCGGGCCTGGAGGAGGCCAGGTGTGAGAAAGGGGGGCCCTGGGATGGGGGAGCCTGGTGTGAGACCGGGCCCTGGGAGGAGGAAGGTGTGAGACCGGGCCCTGGGAGGAGTCCAGGGCTGAGACGGGCCCCCTTTGGGAGGAGGCAAGGTGTGAGACCGGGCCCTGGGAGGTGGCAGGTTGTGAGGGACCGGGCCCTGGGAGAGGCCAGGTGTGAGCCCGGGCCCTGGGAGGAGGACAGGTGTGGAGACCGGGCCCTCGGGAGGACGGTCAGGGTGCGACCGGGCCCTGGGAGGACGGCCAGGTGGGAGGCCGGGCCCAGGGCGGAGGCAGGTGTTGAGACGGGCCCTGGGAGGAGGCCAGGGTGTGAGCCGGTGGCCCTGGGAGGGAGGCCAGGTGTGAGACGGGCCTGGGAGTGAGGCAGGGTGAGACCGGGCCCTGGGGAGGCCAGGTGGCGAGACCGGGCCTGGGAGGAGGAAGGTGTGAGGGGACCGGGCCCTGGGGATGCCAGGTGTGAGAACCGTGCCCTGGGAGGAGGACAGTGTGTGAGGTACGGGCCCTGGAGGAGGACAGGTGTGAGACCGGGCCCTGGGAGGAGGACAGGTGTGAGACCGGGCCCTGGGAGGAGGCCAGGTGTGAGACCGGGCCCTGGGAGGAGGCCAGGTGTGAGACCGGGCCCTGGGAGGAGGCCAGGTGTGAGACCGGGCCCTGGGAGGAGGCCAGGTGTGAGACCGGGCCCTGGGAGGAGGACAGGTGTGAGACCGGGCCCTGGGAGGAGGCCAGGTGTGAGGCGGGGGGCCCTGGGAGGAGGAGGTGTGGAGACCGGCCCTGGGAGTGAGGACAGGTGAGACGGGCCCTGGGAGGAGGCCCAGGTCTGAGAACGGGCCCTGGGAGGAGGCCAGGTCTGAGACCGGGCCCTGGGAGGAGGCCAGGTGTGAGACCGGGCCCTGGGAGGAGGCCAGGTGTGAGACCGGGCCCTGGGAGGAGGACAGGTGTGAGACCGGGCCCTGGGAGGAGGACATGTGTGAGGACGAGCCCCTGGGGGAGGCCAGGTGTGAGGGACCGCCCTGGGAGGAGGGACGGTCTGAGACCGGGCCCTGGGAGGGGCGGGTCTGAGACCGGCCTGGACACCAAACCCAGGACCCTACGACACTATCACAAGATAAACCTGTATAGCTACATTTCAGTCTCTGTAGAGCTTTATTAAGTTAACGGCTCTATACAGCTCTACACAGAGCCAAATGTTGTCACATTATTATTACATTTATTATTTTTATCATTATTATAACTTAATTATAATAATAATTACTATTATTATCATAACAAGAGCGTGTACTCAACATGTCTTCAGTCTTCTGGCGAAGTCACGCTGTGTGTTTTACTTGTTGTTTCTGATTACGGGGGAATCAGTCCCCGCGACCCGGTACCTGACCAGGCAAGGGGGTGATGGCCCTGATCAGCCAGATTGTTGGTGCTGGCAACGCGCTGAGCAACGTGGGCACTCACCCCAAGGATTTTAAAGTATTGGTGAAGATGATCGTGTCTGCTTAACCATTTGTGGCTGCAGGGTTCGAGTCATAGCTCCTGGCCCAGCCTGCTAGCTGATCGCTACTAGGTTCACTCTCTCCCTGCTCCATGAGCTTTATCATATCTCTTCTTAAAGCTGTGTATAAATCCTGCCTCCATTACATCACTCTCCTGAATATTCCACTTCATGACAACTCTGTGACTGAAAAAGTACTTCCTAATATCCTCGTGATTAATCTGAGTTTTCAACTTCTAGCTGTGACCTTGTTGCTGTGTACTGCAATGGATCAGGAAATACCTGACAGGAAGGAAACAACGTGTGTTGGTACGAGACGAGGTGTCAGAGCGGGTGCATGTGTCGAGTGGGGTTCCACAAGGGTCAGTCCTAGGTGTGTGTGTGGTGTGTGTGTGTGGTGTGTGTGTGTGTGTGTACTCACCTAGTTGAGGTTGCAGGGGTCGAGTCAAAGCTCCTGGTCCCGCCTCTTCACTAGTCGCTACTAGGTCACTCTCCCTGAACCGTGAGCTTTATCATACCTCTGCTTAAAGCTATGTATGGATCCTGCCTCCACTACATCGCTTCCCAAACTATTCCACTTCCTGACTACTCTCTGGCTGAAGAAATACTTCCTAACATCCCTGTGATTCATCTGTGTCTTCAACTTAAAACTGTGTCCCCTTGTTGCTGTGTCCCATCTCTGGAACATCCTGTCTTTGTCCACCTTGTCAATTCCTCTCAGTATTTTGTATGTCGTTATTATGTCCCCCTATCTCTCCTGTCCTCCAGTGTCGTCAGGTTGATTTCCCTTAACCTCTCCTCGTAGGACATACCTCTTAGCTCTGGAACTAGTCTTGTTGCAAACTTTTGCACTTTCTCTAGTTTCTTTACGTGCTTGGCTAGGTGTGGGTTCCAAACCGGTGCTGCATACTCCAACATGGGTCTAACGTACACGGTGTACAGGGTCCTGAACGATTCCTTATTAAGATGTCGGAATGCTGTTTTGAGGTTTGCTAGGCGCCCATATGCTGCAGCAGTTATTTGGTTGATGTGCGCTTCAGGAGATGTGCCTGGTGTTATACTCACCCCAAGATCTTTTTCCTTGAATGAGGTTTGTAGTCTCTGGACCCCTAGATTGTACTCCGTCTGTGGTCTTCTTTGCCCTTCCCCAATCTTCATGACTTTGCACTTGGTGGGGTTGAACTCTAGGAGCCAATTACTGGACCAGGTCTGCAGCCTGTCCAGATCCCTTTGTAGTTCTGCCTGGTCTTCGATCGAATGAATTCTTCTCATCAACTTCACGTCATCTGCAAACAGGGACACTTCGGAGTCTATGTGTGTGTGTGTGTGTGTGTGTGTGTACTCACCTAGTTGAGGTTGCGGGGGTCGAGTCCGAGCTCCTGGCCCCTGTGTGTGCGTGCATGTGTGTGTGTGTGTGTTTTGTGTGTGTGTGTTTTTGTGTTGTGGGGTTGTTTTGTGTTTTGTTTTGGGGTTTTTTACTAACCTATTTGTGGTTGCGGGGCCGTTTTTTAGCCCCTGGCCCCCCTCTTCCCCCGGTAGTACGGGGGCCTCTTTTTCCCCCCTGCTCCTTTGAGCTTTAAAAAACCTTGCCCTTAAAACTATGTTTTGGTTCCTGCCTCCATTTAACCCACTTTCTAGGCTTTTCCCCACGGGCCGGGCAACCTTATGATTTGAAAAAAATTATTTCCCTTTAAAAATTTCTTGACCATCTGTGTCTTAAAATTTCCAATTGTGCCTCTTGTTTCTTGTCCCCTCCCTGGAACATCCGGGTCTTTGTCAACCTTGTATACCCGCGCAGTATTTTATAGTCGTTTTTCATGTCTCCCCGGACCCTCCGGCCCTTTTAGTGTCTTTCAGGCCGTTTTCCCTTTTAACCTTTTTCAAAAGGGACTTTCCCCCTTAGCTTGGGAAACAAACCCTTGTTGCAAAACCCTTTGCACTTTCTTTTTTTTTCTTGCGTGTTTTATCAATTTCGGGTTGCAAACAGGTGCTCCCATACTCCAATAGGGGGCCTGCCCGAACACGGTGTACAGTGTTTTAAAAAACGTTTCCTTTTTTAAGGT
>NC_069400.1:103084107-103107997 GCF_026875155.1 Cherax quadricarinatus
AGGTCAGATGCTGCTTCCCAGGCGCCAAGACACTCTTGGCGCCATCTTTGTACCAGCTAGGAGCTGAGGTGAGGTGCTGCTACCCAGGCGCCATGACACTCTTGGCGCCAGCTTGGTACCAGCATGGAGCTGAGGTCAGGTGCTGCTACCCAGGCGCCATGACACTCTTGGCGCCATCTTGGTACCAGCATGGAGCTGAGGTCAGGTGCTGTTACCCAGGCGCCATGACACTCTTGGCGCCATCTTGGTACCAGCATGGAGCTGAGGTCAGGTGCTGCTACCCAGGCGCCATGACACTCTTGGCGCCATCTTGGTACCAGCTTGGAGCTGAGGTCAGGTGCTGCTACCCAGGCGCCATGACACTCTTGGCGCCATCTTGGTACCAGCTTGGAGCTGAGGTCAGGTGCTGCTACCCAGGCGCCATGACACTCTTGGCGCCATCTTGGTACCAGCATGGAGCTGAGGTCAGGTGCTGCTACCCAGGCGTCATGACACTCTTGGCGCCATCTTGGTACCAGCCTGGAGCTGAGGTCAGGTGCTGCTACCCAGGCGCCATGACACTCTTGGCGCCATCTTGGTACCAGCATGGAGCTGAGGTCAGGTGCTGCTACCCAGGCGCCATGACACTCTTGGCGCCATCTTGGTACCGGCATGGAGCTGAGGTCAGGTGCTGCTACCCAGGCGCCATGACACTCTTGGCGCCATCTTGGTACCAGCATGGAGCTGAGGTTAGGTGCTGCTACCCAGGCGCCATGACACTCTTGGCGCCATCTTGGTACCAGCTTGGAGCTGAGGTCAGGTGCTGCTACCCAGGCGCCATGACTCTTGGCGCCATCTTGGTACCAGCATGGAGCTGAGGTCAGGTGCTGCTACCCAGGCGCCATAACACTCTTGGCGCCATCTTGGTACCAGCTTGGAGCTGAGGTCAGGTGCTGCTACCCAGGCGCCATGACACTCTTGGCGCCATTTTGGTATCAGCATGGAGCTGAGGTCAGGTGCTGCTACCCAGGCGCCATGACACTCTTGGCGCCATCTTGGTACCAGCATGGAGCTGAGGTCAGGTGCTGCTACCCAGGCGCCATGACACTCTTGGCGCCATCTTGGTACCAGCTTGGAGCTGAGGTCAGGTGCTGCTACCCAGGCGCCATAACACTCTTGGCGCCATCTTGGTACCAGCTTGGAGGTGAGGTGAGGTGCTGCTACCCAGGCGCCATAACACTCTTGGCGCCATCTTGGTACCAGCTTGGAGGTGAGGTGAGGTGCTGCTACCCAGGCGCCATGACACTCTTGGCGCCATCTTGGTACCAGCATGGAGCTGAGGTCAGGTGCTGCTACCCAGGCGCCATAACACTCTTGGCGCCATCTTGGTACCAGCTTGGAGGTGAGGTGAGGTGCTGCTACCCAGGCGCCATGACACTCTTGGCGCCATCTCGGTACCAGCTTGGAGCTGAGGTGAAGTGCTACTACCCAGGCGCAATGACACTCTTGGCGCCATCTTGGTACCAGCATGGAGCTGAGGTCAGGTGCTGCTACCCAGGCGCCATGACACTCTTGGCGCCATCTTGGTACCAGCATGGAGCTGAGGTCAGGTGCTGCTACCCAGGCGCCATGACACTCTTGGCGCCATCTTGGTACCGGCATGGAGCTGAGGTCAGGTGCTGCTACCCAGGCGCCATGACACTCTTGGCGCCATCTTGGTACCAGCATGGAGCTGAGGTTAGGTGCTGCTACCCAGGCGCCATGACACTCTTGGCGCCATCTTGGTACCAGCTTGGAGCTGAGGTCAGGTGCTGCTACCCAGGCGCCATGACTCTTGGCGCCATCTTGGTACCAGCATGGAGCTGAGGTCAGGTGCTGCTACCCAGGCGCCATAACACTCTTGGCGCCATCTTGGTACCAGCTTGGAGCTGAGGTCAGGTGCTGCTACCCAGTCGCCATGACACTCTTGGCGCCATTTTGGAACCAGCATGGAGCTGAGGTCAGGTGCTGCTACCCAGGCGCTATGACACTCTTGGCGCCATCTTGGTACCAGCATGGAGCTGAGGTCAGGTGCTGCTACCCAGGCGCCACGTCACTCTTGGCGCCATCTTGGTGCCAGCTTGGAGCTGAGGTCAGGTGCTGCTACCCAGGCGCCATGACACTCTTGGCGCCATCTTGGTACCAGCATGGAGCTGAGGTCAGGTGCTGCTACCCAGGCGCCATGATAGTCTTGGCGCCATCTTGGTACCAGCTTGGAGGTGAGGTGAGGTGCTGCTACCCAGGCGCCATGACACTCTTGGCGCCATCTTTGTACCAGCTTGAAGGTGAGGTGAAGTGCTACTACCCAGGCGCCATGACACTCTTGGCGCCATCTTTGTACCAGCTTGGAGGTGAGGTGAGGTGTTGCTACCCCGGCGCCATGACACTCTTGGCGCCATCTTTGTACCAGCTTGGAGGTGAGGTGAGGTGCTGCTACCCAGGCGCCATGACACTCTTGGCGCCATCTTTGTACCAGCTTGAAGGTGAGGTGAAGTGGTACTAAACCCCGGCGCCATGACACTCTTGGCGCCATCTTTGTACCAGCTTGGAGGTGAGGTGAGGTGTTGCTACCCAGGCGCCATGACACTCTTGGCGCCATCTTTGTACCAGCTTGGAGGTGAGGTAAGTGCTACTACCCAGGCGCCATGACACTCTTGGCGCCATCTTTGTACCAGCTTGGAGCTGAGGTGAAGTGCTACTACCCAGGCGCCACGTCACTCTTGGCGCCATCTTGGTGCCAGCTTGGAGCTGAGGTCAGGTGCTGCTACCCAGGCGCCATGACACTCTTGGCGCCATCTTGGTACCAGCATGGAGCTGAGGTCAGGTGCTGCTACCCAGGCGCCATGATAGTCTTGGCGCCATCTTGGTACCAGCTTGGAGGTGAGGTGAGGTGCTGCTACCCAGGCGCCATGACACTCTTGGCGCCATCTTTGTACCAGCTTGAAGGTGAGGTGAAGTGCTACTACCCAGGCGCCATGACACTCTTGGCGCCATCTTTGTACCAGCTTGGAGGTGAGGTGAGGTGTTGCTACCCCGGCGCCATGACACTCTTGGCGCCATCTTTGTACCAGCTTGGAGGTGAGGTGAGGTGCTGCTACCCAGGCGCCATGACACTCTTGGCGCCATCTTTGTACCAGCTTGAAGGTGAGGTGAAGTGCTACTACCCAGGCGCCATGACACTCTTGGCGCCATCTTTGTACCAGCTTGGAGGTGAGGTGAGGTGTTGCTACCCAGGCGCCATGACACTCTTGGCGCCATCTTTGTACCAGCTTGGAGGTGAGGTAAGTGCTACTACCCAGGCGCCATGACACTCTTGGCGCCATCTTTGTACCAGCTTGGAGCTGAGGTGAAGTGCTACTACCCAGGCGCCATGACACTCTTGTCGCCATCTTTGTACCAGCTTGGAGGTGAGGTGAGGTGAGGTGCTGCTACCCAGGCGCCAAGACACTCTTGGCGCCATCTTGGTACCAGCTTGGAGCTGAGGTCAGGTGCTGCTACCCAGGCGCCAAGACACTCTTGGCGCCATCTTTGTACCAGCTTGGAGCTGAGGTCAGGTGCTGCTACCCCGGCGCCATGACACTCTTGGCGCCATCTTTGTACCAGCTTGGAGCTGAGGTCAGGTGCTGCTACCCAGGCGCCAAGACACTCTTGGCACCATCTTGGTACCAGCTTGGAGCTGAGGTGAGGTGTTGCTACCCCGGCGCCATGACACTCTTGGCGCCATCTCGGTACCAGCTTGGAGCTGAGGTGAGGTGCTGCTACCCAGGCGCCAAGACACTCTTGGCGCCATCTTGTTACCAGCTTGGAGCTGAGGTGAGGTGCTGCTACCCCGGCGCCATGACACTCTTGGCGCCATCTTTGTACCAGCTTGGAGCTGAGGTGAGGTGTTGCTACCCCGGCGCCATGACACTCTTGGCGCCATCTTTGTACCAGCTTGGAGGTGAGGTGAGGTGCTGCTACCCAGGCGCCAAGACACTCTTGGCGCCAGCTTGGTACCAGCTTGGAGCTGAGGTGAAGTGCTGCTACCCAGGCGCCATGACACTCTTGGCGCCATCTTTGTACCAGCTTGGAGCTGAGGTCAGGTGCTGCTACCCAGGCGCCAAGACACTCTTGGCGCCAGCTTGGTACCAGCTTGGAGCTGAGGTGAAGTGCTGCTACCCAGGCGCCTGGACACTCTTGGCGCCCTCTTTGTACCAGCTTGGAGCTGAGGTCAGGTGCTGCTACCCAGGCGCCAAGACACTCTTGGCGCCAGCTTGGTACCAGCTTGGAGGTGAGGTGCTGCTACCCAGGCGCCAAGACACTCTTGGCACCAGCTTGGTACCAGCTTGGAGCTGAGGTGAGGTACTGCTACCCAGGCGCCATGACACTCTTGGCGCCATCTTTGTACCAGCTTGGAGGTGAGGTGAGGTGGTGCTACCCAGGCGCCAAGACACTCTTGGCGCCAGCTTGGTACTAGCTTGGAGCTGAGGTGAAGTGCTGCTACCCAGGCGGCATGGCACTCTTGGCGCCATCTTTGTACCAGCTTGGAGATGAGGTGAGGTGCTGCTACCCAGGCGCCAAGACACTCTTGGCGCCAGCTTGGTACCAGCTTGGAGCTGAGGTGAAGTGCTGGTACCCAGGCGCCATAACACTCTTGGCGCCATCTTTGTACCAGCTTGAAGCTGAGGTCAGGTGCTGCTACCCAGGCGCCAAGATACTCTTTGCACCATCTTGGTACCAGCTTGAAGCTGAGGTGAGGTACTGCTACCCAGGCGCCATGACACTCTTGGCGCCATCTTGGTACCAGCTTGGAGGTGAGGTGAGGTGCTGCTACCCAGGCGCCATGACACTCTGGGCGCCATCTTTGTACCAGGTTGGAGGTGAGGTGAGGTGCTGCTACCCAGGCGCCAATATACACAACGGTTGCAATATACACAACGAAAATCATTATTCCAGCAGTAATCTTCATATACTGAAGCCACCGGCGCCCAAACACGCAAGTTATACTTTCTGTATCAAACTGAACACATATTACTCTGTTTAATATTTTTCCAGTAATCCTTTTCACGAGTTAGTCCAAAATCACCCAGTGAACCTAATCCGGATCTGCCCGGGTTCATCCAACAACCGGATTCAAACGGATTCATTGATAACAAGGTATCCTCTGACTGACGGGGCTCTACGCGCCCTTATCAAACGCTCAAACAATAACTACAACAAATAGTTACAATACAGATAGACAGATCTACTATTAAGGTGATTATTAGAAAAAAATATACAGTGATGCACTAACTGGATTCGTCCGGATTCGCTGGATTCGGGCTGATTCAAACGGTTTCGTTGGAAATAAATCCAAATCGGAAGAACTGTTACAAAAAATTAAATACTTTGGGGAATTATAGACTAGCTAGCTAGGAGAGTTGTCTAGTATTGTAAGATGACCACCATCATGAAGATCTGTGTAGTCTGCAGAAAGCGTAAGGGACGAAACCAGGCCTGGATTGCTTGCCATCTGTGTGGTCAATGGTCCCATGGTATATGCAGGGATTTTAAACCAGTGACCACACTTGACATAAACTCAGAGAGATGTTTTTGGGTCTGCCCAAACGAGATACACCTGTATGAGGAAATGACATCTACATTAAAAGACAAGAACACTAATAAAACATCCTTCTTGAAAGACATGTCAGCATGGTATAACAGCTGGGAAAATAAGATGGGTGGTAGGGACGGGGCTGTCTTCAAGAAGGCACTCGACAGACACCTAAAGTCAGTATCTGACCGACCGGGCTGTGGCTCGTACGTCAGCTTGCGTGCGGCCAGCAGTAACAGCCTGGTTGATCAGACCCTGATCCACCATGAGGCCTGGTCTCAGACCGGGCCGAGGGGGCGTTGATCCCCAAAACCCTCTCCAGGTAAACCATGAATGGCACAAAGATAAACTCAGTGTTCTCCTATACTGAACACTGGTGCTATTTACAATTCAATTGTTGTATTTTAATCAGAGGAAAGAGCCAAACCCGTAGAGGTCATATTCAGCCCGAGGAATGGAAGGCCTTCGAATTTGATCTAAGCAAGATGAAGTCCAAATCCTTGGATCAAGAGCCCCTCACCAGCATCAACACAAAAATCACTCGGGAAGGTAAAATATTACTATATCAATATTCACTTGTTGTTAATGGGAAACAATTTGCTAAACAAAATTGGCAAATTGAAATTTACACATCACAAAGTGAGTGACAAGCTGTAAAAGTTTGAATCCGATCAGAAAATGCATTCTTGAATAACTGACCTGAGTCCAACGATTCCAGGTTTTTACCACAATAAAATTTCAACTTTGCTGCTACCCGGACAAAACTTATGGATTATCATCATTATTGTAGACCGTCTTGTCAATAACATTTTGAGGTCAGTCACAAGAAACATTCAATAGTTACTGAATAAAATAATATAACTATTCAATAAAATTGGCACATGGGATTTATGGCAGCCAGTGGCAGCGTGAACCTTAGTGTTCAGGAAACAACACCAGTGGTGAAAAATTTGAAGCCGAGCAGATGAGTCATTCTTCAGTTATGTCATGGATTACAACCATCCATATTTTTTTTTACAATTTTACGACATCAACAAATTCGCGTGCACATTAATAAAGCTTAACAGGTATTGTACTGGCCCTAAGCTTAAAAGGTATTGTACTGGCCCTAAGCTTAACAGGTATTGTACTGGCCCTAAGATGTATCAGTCATTAAACATTGAAGCCGTTCAGAAGACATGAACTGAAAATTATTTAACGTGATTTAACGGGAATAAAAAAAATCACACACCATCGTCGTATTTTTGTCACTTTTTTTTTAATGTTTGATGCTCTACCACTGAGGATTTTGGAAGTTATTCGAGCCATTCTAGGATGCTGGGCATGGGTTCAACAACGTGGGTCATCGGGCACGTGAAAATACTAACTGTTCCACGAATTTAGTCCTCGTTACCGTACACTAATGGTGAATATTTGAAGCCGATTGGATGAGGCATTCTCGAGTTATGAGTAAAACATTATTGCGAAAGTTGAGGGAGGAAAAAAAAAGAAGAAATACTAAGAAACAAAGGTCTCCCTTCGAGGGTACCTAATTAATTAATATCCAGTTATAAGTAGACTCAAGAAGAGATATATGTATCAGTAATATGATCAATTATAACCGTGTAAAATGTTCGGCATTAATCACGTTCTTAATTTATTTTTACAACTTAGTACAGTATAAAGATCTCGAACTTTGGTGCTTAGATTACAGTCAAGCACTGGACATGATGTTAAAAGTTGTGTTAAGATTCCGGAGAGCACCTGAGTGAGTGAGTGATGAGTGAGTGAGAGTTATACCTCAGACGGAATCTGAGAAGCTGCAGATAGCATTGTGTTATTCAATACTAGTGACGGTCACACTGTTCACACTGCCACCAGCTTGTAACATTCTTAGGTTATACAGTGATGGTAACCCTGTTCACACTGCCACCAGCTTGTAACATTCTTAGGTTATACAGTGATTGTCACCCTGTTCACACTGCCACCAGCTTGTAGCATTCTTAGGTTATACAGTGACGGTCACACTGCCACCAGCTTGTAACATTCTTAGGTTATACAGTGACGGTCACACTGCCACTAGCTTGTAACATTCTTAGGTTATACAGTGACGGTCACACTGCCACTAGCTTGTAACATTCTTAGGTTATACAGTGATGGTCACACTGCCACCAGCTTGTAACATTCTTAGGTTATACAGTGACGGTCACACTGCCACCAGCTTGTAACATTCTTAGGTTATACAGTGATGGTCACACTGTTCACACTGCCACCAGCTTGTAACATTCTTAGGTTATCCAGTGATGGTCACACTGCCACTAGCTTGTAACATTCTTAGGTTATACAGTGACGGTCACACTGCCACTAGCTTGTAACATTCTTAGGTTATACAGTGACGGTCACACTGCCACCAGCTTGTAACATTCTTAGGTTATACAGTGATGGTCACACTGCCACTAGCTTGTAACATTCTTAGGTTATACAGTGACGGTCACACTGCCACCAGCTTGTAACATTCTTAGGCTATACAGTGACGGTCACACACTGCCACCAGCTTGTAACATTCTTAGGTTATACAGTGATGGTCACACTGTTCACACTGCCACCAGCTTTTAACATTCTTAGGTTATACAGTGACGGTCACACTGCCATCAGCTTATAACATTCTTAGGCTATACAGTGACGGTCACACTGCCACCAGCTTGTAACATTCTTAGGTTATACAGTGATGGTCACACTGTTCACACTGCCACCAGCTTGTAACATTCTTAGGTTATACAGTGATGGTCACACTGTTCACACTGCCACCAGCTTGTAACATTCTTAGGTTATACAGTGACGGTCACACTGTGCACACTGCCACCAGCTTGTAACATTCTTAGGTTATACAGTGATGGTCACACTGTTCACACTGCCACCAGCTTGTAACATTCTTAGGTTATACAGTGATGGTCACACTGTTCACACTGCCACCAGCTTTTAACATTCTTAGGTTATACAGTGACGGTCACACTGCCACCAGCTTGTAACATTCTTTGGTTATACAGTGACGGTCACACTGCCACTAGCTTGTAACACTCTTAGGTTATACAGTGACGGTCACACTGCCACCAGCTTGTAACATTCTTAGGTTATACAGTGACGGTCACACTGCCACTAGCTTGTAACACTCTTAGGTTATACAGTGACGGTCACACTGCCACCAGCTTGTAACATTCTTAGGTTATACAGTAATGGTCACACTGTTCACACTGCCACCAGCTTTTTAACATTCTTAGGTTATACAGTGATGGTCACACTGCCACCAGCTTGTAACATTCTTAGGGTATACAGTGACGGTCACACTGTGCACACTGCTACCAGCTTGTAGCATTCTTAGGTTATACAGTGATGGTCACACTGTTCACACTGCCACCAGCTTGTAACATTCTTAGGTTATACAGTGATGGTCACACTGTTCACACTGCCACCAGCTTGTGACCGTCACTGTATAACCTAAGAGGTTATACAGTGACGGTCACACTGCCACCAGCTTGTAACATTCTTAGGGCTATAGTGACGGTCACACTGCCACCAGCTTGTAACATTCTTAAGTTATACAGTAACGATCATACTGTTCACACTGCCACCAGCTTGTGACATTCTTAGGGTATACAGTTACGGTCACACTGTTCACACTGCTACCAGCTTATAACATTCTTAGGTTATACAGTGACGGTCACACTGCCACCAGCTTGTAACATTCTTAGGGTATACAGTGACGGTCACACTGTGCACACTGCTACCAGCTTGTAGCATTCTTAGGTTATACAGTGATGGTCACACTGTTCACACTGCCACCAGCTTGTAACATTCTTAGGTTATACAGTGATGGTCACACTGTTCACACTGCCACCAGCTTGTAACATTCTTAGGGTATACACTGATGGTCACACTATTCACAATGCCACCAGCCTGTAACATTCTTAAGTTTCCCTACCATTCCTAACACTGAACAGGATACATCACTTGTAAACTGAAATATCCTTGTCTACGACCACCGTCCTCAGCAACAATACCCTAACCTGGAGTTAATTTAGGGGGTCACCGCCCCCGCGACCTGATCCTTACTGTTGTTGGCTTGGTGGGCCAAGCTTTTATAAAGTGCCAGGCGCATGCAATGTAAAATATGCACCACAGCCCGACTGATTAGGAACTAACTTGAGGAAGTTATAAAGTTCTCTTTTGAAGATAGCCAGAGGCGTATTGGCAAATCCCCTTACGCACAAAGGGGTGTGTTGAAGCCTTTGCACATATTAAGTGCTCTTAGTGTACTCATCGTACTCCTGCTTTTCATTGGAGGTATATGACAAGTATTTTGGATTTCTCTCAGTTTTATTTATGGCATTTTGCTCTCTCGATCTCTCTCTTGGGTTCTGTATGATGCATTCAATTTGAGCTCAACGTTTTCCATTTCTCTAGCTGGTGTTACTTTTCGTTCTTCAGAGAGTCTTCTTTCTTTATGGAGCTCTGTTATTCGTCTTCTTCGCCTACCGAGGACACGCCTCTTCCTTTCCAACCTGCACATTCTCCTCCGTCATGGTATGCATCTGAAGCAAACTTCTACAAACACTAAGGTCATTCTCTGGAAATACTGGTTCAGGTCATCGTGTATCACATTGTCTTCCCTGCAGATTTCCGCTATTTATTAGTTCACAGTTGATGTTCTTGTTGTTAAGGTTAAATATACCCTTACAACTGAGTGTGTTTTGCTGAGTGTGCATCTCTGAACTTATACTAGGTTGTGGTCCAAATTTACTGTCTTCTACATTATTATTTTTTTACCAGAGCTTCATTATTTATGAGTATAAGGTCTAGAGTATTTTCTAGTCTGGTCGGTTCCGCTATTTGTTGGCATCAAGTGAATTGTTGCCGAGTCTTAGTAGTTCAGTGGAGCGAGACTGCTCATCCAGAGTGACTCGTGGGATTCTCTCTGCTATTACATTCTACATTCTTCCATGTCTAATACTGAAGTCACCAAGCAATATGGGCTGGTAGGCTTCAAGACAATACTCCATTTTCATAAGTTGGATTTTAAACTGTTGGGAAGCTACATCTGATGGTTTATATACAAGCATAATTTTGATTGTCAGTTTTAACCACTGAAACTTCGACTAAACCATTCGTGGTGCATGTGATTCTAGCATACAAACCAAAAATAAATAACAAAAAGGCACAATACCGTGACTGGAACGATACACAAATAACCCGCACATAGATGAGAGAAGCTTACGACGACGTTTCGGCCCGACTTGGTCCAAGTCGGACCGAAACGTCGTCGTAAGCTCCTTTCGTCTATGTGCGGGTTATACAAACCAAACTTCACTCCTTATTAACTTTTTTTCCGGTAACATCTAAGCAGACTCAACACAAGTATACACATTTCATTGTCAAGGTAACCTTAACGCGGGGCTCAGTAGAGGCTGCAAACATTGTATTTAACTCAGTGAGAAGGCCACTGATGAACGACATTTTGTTTCTGTTACTTGGTTTAAGACCTTGAATATTTGCAAACACACATGTTGTTTGCTGTCTGTTGCTTTTCTGTCTGAGTTTTAATATTTGCTAATATCTGTAGCTCTAGAGAGCTCGCCACTGACTTTATTTACGGTGGCTTCCTTTCCGTCCAGGATGGTCCTTAGGTGGTAATATGTTCTTAGCATTCTTTACATTTTCCTGACACTAAATAGTCTCTGTTATTTCTATAGTTGTAATTTTCATGTTAGGTTGCATGTTAATGTTGCTGTGTACGCCTCGTTCCTCTCAAGTTGAATCTCGGGCAGTTTGCATCATTAGAGTGTCTCTCATGTATTGAGTAACAGAATATAGTAAGGTGAAAGTATGTGCAGGTCTTGGAATGACGAACTCCTATATTCTGCCGAGTACATTTCTTGATCGTACTGATGCATTCAATTTATATTGGCAGTTGGTTACCATTTGCAAATTTCTCAGACACGGAACTCCAGAAACTGGTCATAATTATATCACGAGTACACGTCGACAATTTTTACCGATGAAGTAAAACTAATGAGAATAGTAGTAGCAAAAGTGTATTTACAGAAAAAGTTGCATAGGCATGAACAAGCTACAGGAAAGCTTCGATAAGTGGTACTTGAGCTCACTTTGAATGAATGCAAGGTGCTGAAGGGAGGAGAAAAGACGTCAGTAGAACCGTGTTGCCAGAGAGAGAGAGAGAGAGAGAGAGAGAGAGAGAGAGAGAGAGGAGAGAGAGAGAGAGAGAGAGAGAGAGAAAGAGAGAGAAAGCTGACGTAGGTAACAGCTCTTAGCTTGTCAATAAGGTTAGGAATCCTTAACCTGTAAACAGCTTGTCAATAGGGATCCTTAACCTAACCCTGTCAAACCCTGTGTAAAAAGATAGATAGATAGATAGATAGATAGATAGATAGATATATAGATAGAGATAGAGATAGATAGATAGAGAGAGAGAGAGAGAGAGAGAGAGAGCAGCAAGAACTGTGTCAAAACTGTCAGTGGTGACAATAAGGCAGGAGGAGGTGCATTTCCTACTTAAATCGCTTGACCAAGAAAAGGCTCTGGGCCCAGACAAGCTGAGCCCAAGATTGTTGAGAAGATGTGCAGACCAGCTAGCAGCACCTCTAACTCGCATCTTTCAGCACTGCCTAGTACAGTGTAAATGGCCCTCTCTATGGAAAGAGGCAAATGTAGTCCCTGTTCACAAAAAGAAGAGCAGAGCAGAAATCAGCAACTACAGACCAGTGTCACTCCTGTCAATCACTGGTAAGATCCTTGAGACAATAATCTCAAGACAAATGACAGAGTTTTTTGACTACCACTCACTACTTTGTGATCGTCAATACGGCTTCAGGAAAGGTTACTCTGCTGCTGATCTGTTGTTAAACCTCTCCACTAAGTGGCACCAGTCACTGGATGAATCCAAAGTCAGCTGTGTGGTAGCACTGGACATTGCTGGCGCTTTCGACCGGGTGTGGCACCAGGGCCTCTTAGCAAAACTTCAAGCACTGGGAATTGCAGGCTCTACGCTATGTCTCCTCAGTGATTACCTTCATGGTAGATCTCTAAGTGTAGTTCTCAATGGAACGGAATCAGCAAGACATCCTATTGGGGCAAGTGTTCCACAAGGAAGAGTGCTGGGTCCATTGTTATGGAATGTCTACTTCAACGACCTTCTTCATCTCATCCCAGAATCACATGCATATGCAGACGACTGTACACTGACATTCACTTATCCAAGAGAAGAAATGCCAGCTGCTCTAAGCTACATCAATCACCAGCTGAGAGCTATATCAGCTTGGGGAAATAGATGGCAAGTAACATTTGCACCTGAGAAAACGCAAATGATGATCGTCTCTAGGCACCATGATGGTAATGCTGGTGCAGTAGTAAGGATGAATGGGAGGATGTTGGCACCTGGAGAAGAAGTTGATATCCTTGGGGTGAAATTTGACTCCAAACTAACCATGAAGAACCATGTTGTAAATCTTGCAAACAAGGCAGCCAGGAAGCTTACAGCACTTCGCCGTATCTCCCATCTGCTTGACAGTAGGGGTTGCAAGATCCTGAACGAGGCACAAGTACGCTCGCACCTTGAGTATGCTCCACTTTCTTGGTTTGCCTGCCCCCCCTCTCATCTGCGACTGCTTTACAGAGTAGAGAACAGAGCAAGACGTCTCATCTCTCGCCTGGACCCATCCTGGATAGATCTGTCATTTCAGCAGAGCCTTCAACATAGGAGGGATGTGGGTGGCCTTACTGTTATGTACAAGGCCAATATTGTCAAAATACCACACTTGGATCCACTTCGAGGACAGCGTGAAACAAGTTTTTATGCCACAAGACGGGCAGAAAGCAGCAACTTCACTCTGGCTGTACCCTTCTCCAGAACATCACTCCATCTGAGATCATACATACCCAGGATGACTCGAGTATGGAACACATTCGTACAGCATAATGATGTCAACGAGATAAAGTCAGTTGATCAAATGAAAATGCTGGCCCACAGATGGCTCCAACTTCATCCTGTTCCCTACTTGTATGTCTCATAACAATAAAAATGCTTTCAAATGAGCTGATGTAGGTAACAGCTCTTAGCTTGCCAATAAAGTTAGGAATCCTTAACCTGTAAATAGCTGTCAATAAAGCTAGGGATCCTTAACCTTGTCAAATCCTGTGTAAAAAAAAAAAAAAAAAAAAAAGAGAGAAAGTGAGAGAGAGAGAGAGAGAGAGAGAGAGAGAGAGGAGAGAGAGAGAGAGAGAGAGAGAGAGAGAGAGAGAGAGAGAGTGTGCCCAGAGTATAATTTTCAAAAACATTCTTTGGCTGCCGACGTGGGTTCGAATCATGGTAGCTACAAAATAAACATAATATATATATCATATAATACATATATATATATATATATATATATATATATATATATATATATATATATATATATATATATATAGGAAGAGTCTATATAGGATCACAAGAAACAGATGATATCTTAATATGTAATATAAGGATATTGAAGAGTAGTGTGTATTATATGAAGGAAGCACCAAGAAGGTGGAATTCATAGCTCAAACACACAAAAATTCAGGTCCTGTCATTTATCTTCGAACTATTTCCCCGAGATGAAGAACCTGAGCTAAGAGGATACAATGATAAAACTGATCTCACAAGACTATGAAGACTATGACTTGGGGGGCTGGGCGGAGGGTAAGTATGGTGTCAGCATTTAAGTTACTCTGAGGTATCCCAGCCCTATGGTCACCACTTATTGAGGAATATAGAGATATTATATGTTATTAATGAAAATAAGATACCAGATATATTAAGCAAACTTCCTAAATGTGCTTGTAACAGATGAGTGAACTGTAGATATAAATACAGATGTGCTCCTGTAAACCTTCTGGGGCCTAGTTTCTAAGCCTTCTGCGCATCCACATGTTCTTGCGCTACCGTTCAGAGGATGGATATGGAGTGCACAAAAAACTAGCCGCTTCGGTGGGGAAAATCTAAAAATCTAAATCTCGGAGGTATTGTCAAGTTAAAGACAGACTGAAAATGGTAGGAACAAAAATACAGGACACAAACAGAATCTATACACCGCGGGACACTGGAGGAAAAAATAATGAAGGTAAACTCAACACACTATTTTAAATGTGAGTACAATAAAACTCACTGGGATGGGGATATATCACATAAGTCGAGTGATGATTATGATGGGAGGCCCAGGAGACTGAGAGCGACCCCTTAAGCATAAGTAAGTACATGCATATACGACCAGGACCTGAGACTCGTCTCTTTCACCCACAGATAGGCAAGTACAAACACACTGCGTGCTACATGACATGTATTTTAAAGATAATTAGCATCAAGAAAAATGTTTATACTGGTAATTTCTGAAAGTGTTCAGCGCTAGTCCGCAGTACACAGTCACACAAGACTGAAGCAAGGTAAGCACACTCAACTATGCTAGGGCGCCTCCGTCCAGTATCGACTAACCTTCGACTTGGAAATCGACGAGAATGGCCTTCCGTGTGGCGTTAAAGTAGTGTGGACACAGAAAATTAAACTCTACCGTAAATAAAAGACTATCATCAGGTGGTAATAAGATAAAATTACAAACTGAAGAAGGTATGTATGTGTTGGTGTGGGAGGTAGGGAGTGTTGGGAGGCACAATGTAGCCTAGTACTTGCTTAGTTCTATTTGCAGGGGTCGAGTCCTAGCTCGTGGCCCCACCTTTTAACTCTTATTAACCTAATTTACTGACCCTCATCTTCCTAAGCAATGCTGGTATTTTAGTGACTCAAGACCCTCTGTAAAGCGACTATAACTGTCATGTGAAAGTCAGATTTTCACTGTCATGTTTCAGCAGTCTTCTCATGGTTCCCAATCTTCAGTTACTCTTTGCTCGCCCTGACAACATGCCATATTGCAATTGAGATCACTCGCCTCCATTCACTTATGTACTTCTAACAGGCTCAAACATCCATAATGCATGTTTGTATGATTAGGTAGAGAAACTTTCAAGATTGAACGAGGGTTAAACATTTATACAGCATAACAGATTAAGCGTCTTCGTCAAATCGTGTTACTTTAAAGCGAAAATAGAAAACTTACAAAAAAATCCCAAAACAGCCACAGAGATGTTTTTAAAGTAAGAATTTATATAGTTAACATAATTATAAAGTATAATCATGCCAAATCTGATCATCTTTAGTAGTTGACAAACTTTATCATTATTATTATTACTATTATTATTAATGCGGAAGCGCTAAACACATAGGGGTCACAGCTCCAGGGAAATGAGAAGTAATCAGTTTTAATTTGTGGAAAGGAAGGGGTAGCTCTAACTCCTCGGATCAAGATCCTCACCAGCCTCAAGGCATCACACTTTAAGAGTGGTGTCAGGGAATGTGTGGCTTTTATTCACTAATAAATTAAAATAATTTTCATATATCAGCCAACCATCAGGAGGGCTACACGGAGGTGTGTGTCAGCACACAGCAGCTAACTGCTGGTATGACCCAGGGTGCCGTGGGAGACTGGAGGTGTGTGTCATGCACGTATCAGCTGACTGCTGGTATAAGCCAGGGTGGCGCCGGTGTCTGTGGAATGTTATCGGCTTGAATCTTGGAATACTTGGCAGCCATATAAGTGCTTTACATGATACGAGTAGATAGTGTGGGAGACGAAGGGAGGCAGTTACAGTGGAACCACTGCGTGAAACCTAACAGACATGAGTGCAGAGTTGATGATCAGTGACTGAGGTGTTAGTTGTAAATAGTTCCAGTAACCTAGATAAACAGTGTCATAATCAGAGCTATTAGTCACTGTGTCTAGGAAGAGTGAAACTGTGAGAACCAATGGTGTAATATTTGCCTCTAGAGTGAAGCAATGGATACTAGGTGTTGTGAAGCGTATGTTAGGTTCCTTTGCGCCAGTTTATAGTGGACATTACCTGAGAGTCAATTATATTTCAAATGTAAATTTATTTCACGGTATGTGTGTGTGTGTGTGTACTCACCTAATTGTGGTTGCGGGGGTCAATTCACAGCTCCTGGCCCCATGTGTGTGTGTGCGCTCACCTATTTGTGGTTGCAAAGTTGATTCACAGCTTCCGGCCCCGCCTCTTCGCTCGTCGCTACTAGGTCCCTGCTCCATGAGCTTTATCGAATCTCTCCTTAAAACTATGTATGTATCCTGCCTCCACTACACCACTCTCCAGACTGTTCCACTTCCTGACAACTCTGACTAAAGAAATACTTCCTAACACCCCTGTGACTCATCTGAGTTTTCAACTGCCAGTTGAGACCTCTTGTTGCTGTGTGTGTGTGTTTCTTTCGCTAATGAATGACCATAGACGTGAGTCATACTGGTGAGATTCGCCACTCCTGGCGGGTGACACATACACACGCACACAAACTTACATTGTAACAACTACAGCAACTACACTCTTCATGGTACATGTTCTTTGCTCACAACTTTCTTATCCACGTGCTTAAGCTTGTAGAAATATCTGCTTCAGAAGTTTAAAAAACATTAGATACAATTAACTAACAAAGCATATTTATGGCATATCTATTTGTACCCAACATAATAACAACTAGGACTTTTGTCTAGACAATGCAAGTAAAGCACAACGCATACTGTGAAGCCTACTGTAATATCTACTCCTTTACAAAACTGGATGAATTCAGCCATAATTTCTGTGGGAGGATGAGTAGTGAACATTAAAATGGTATAAAATACCGACGGGTTGTTAGGTAAGACACATGCAACAGTTAGGTATCTTTATTTCGAAACGTTTCGCCTACACTGTAGGCTTCTTCAGTAGAGTACAGAAAAGTTGATAGAAGCAGAAGAGACTTGAAGACGATGTAATCAGTCCATCACCCTTAAAGTTTTGAGGTGGTCAGTCCCTCAGTTTGGAGAAGAGCATTGTTCCATAGTCTGAAATAGACTTTATTTCGAAACGTTTCGCCTACACAGTAGGCTTCTTCAGTCGAGTACAGAAAAGTTGATAGAAGCAGAAGAGACTTGTTCCATAGTCTGAAACAGACTATGGAACAATGCTCTTCTCCAAACTGAGGGACTGACCACCTCAAAACTTTAAGGGTGATGGACTGATTACATCGTCTTCAAGTCTCTTCTGCTTCTATCAACTTTTCTGTACTCGACTGAAGAAGCCTACTGTGTAGGCGAAACGTTTCGAAATAAAGATACCTAACTGTTGCATGTGTCTTACCTAACAGGATGAGTAGTGTATGTGACAGTCACAAAACGTAATTAAAGTTATTTAGAAAATGACGCACATACACCTGTGATTTATTGTTGCTCTTCGATGAAGCCATTGTTTATTGTTGTGATTTACAGAATATTCATTTCATAAAATAATGTTATATTGCAAATTCCAAGGTAGATAAAAAGACGAATACGCTGTTACAGCTGTTTTATGTTGATAATAGGGTATGATACAACAGGTATAGTATAAACTGCTCTCATAATGTTGAATAATGCTAAGAGATGTACAGGACAGTGCAGGACGTTACAAGACAGATGACACCAATTCAATACAACTAAAGTGTATGAACAATGGAGTAATGTACATATTTAATGTACTGTAAATTCTTTATATATAATTTAAACACTGGAAATAATACGTCCAGTGTGACTGGGAGGTACAGGAGTGGTGCTTAATGTAACACAGGTAGCATGTGCAAGAAAGGTATAAAATACCGACAATATGAAAGTTAAGACACATGTGCAACATCTGGATATCTTTATTGTAGTAGACGTTTCGCCATCCAGTGGCTTTATCAATACAGATTCTAGGACATAAAAGGAAGACAGTAGAACTATATACAAAAGATGAGGTAATCAGTCCCTCGGCCTTGGAGTTAGTGTTCACAGCATCGTGGTGGAGGAGAGTCTGGAGCAAAGGCAAGAAGACTGGCGCTTTTTATAGGCGTCAGTGAATGGGACGGGCAGCAGACGAGGGCAGTCACTGGTAGGCGGGATTCCCCAGTGGAAGTAGGTCCTTCCCAAAGAGATGGGTTAGTTGCAGCAGCCGTGAAGAAGCTTGTAGATGTCCTCTGAACCAAGATTCCATGATGTTGCAGTGTCTGACAAGTTGTGCAAGAAAGGTATAAAATACCGACAATATGAAAGTTAAGACACATGTGCAACATCTGGATATCTTTATTGTAGTAGACGTTTCGCCATCCAGTGGCTTTATCAATACAGATTCTAGGACATAAAAGGAAGACAGTAGAACTATATACAAAAGATGAGGTAATCAGTCCCTCGGCCTTGGAGTTAGTGTTCACAGCATCGTGGTGGAGGAGAGTCTGGAGCAAAGGCAAGAAGACTGGCGCTTTTTATAGGCGTCAGTGAATGGGACGGGCAGCAGACGAGGGCAGTCACTGGTAGGCGGGATTCCCCAGTGGAAGTAGTCCTTCCCAAAGAGATGGGTTAGTTGCAGCAGCCGTGAAGAAGGTCTTGTAGATGTCCTCTGAACCAAGATTCCATGATGTTGCAGTGTCTGACAAGTTGTGCAAGAAAGGTATAAAATACCGACAATATGAAAGTTAAGACACATGTTGCAACATCTGGATATCTTTATTGTAGTGAGACGTTTCGCCATCCAGTGGCTTTATCAATACAGATTCTAGGACATAAAAGGAAGACAGTAGAACTATATACAAAAGATGAGGTAATCAGTCCCTCGGCCTTGGAGTTAGTGTTCACAGCATCGTGGTGGAGGAGAGTCTGGAGCAAAGGCAAGAAGACTGGCGCTTTTTATAGGCGTCAGTGAATGGGACGGGCAGCAGACGAGGGCAGTCACTGGTAGGCGGGATTCCCCAGTGGAAGTAGGTCCTTCCCAAAGAGATGGGTTAGTTGCAGCAGCCGTGAAGAAGGTCTTGTAGATGTCCTCTGAACCAAGATTCCATGATGTTGCAGTGTCTGACAAGTTGTGCAAGAAAGGTATAAAATACCGACAATATGCAACTAACCCATCTCTTTGGGAAGGACCTACTTCCACTGGGGAATCCCGCCTACCAGTGACTGCCCTCGTCTGCTGCCCGTCCCATTCACTGACGCCTATAAAAAGCGCCAGTCTTCTTGCCTTTGCTCCAGACTCTCCTCCACCACGATGCTGTGAACACTAACTCCAAGGCCGAGGGACTGATTACCTCATCTTTTGTATATAGTTCTACTGTCTTCCTTTTATGTCCTAGAATCTGTATTGATAAAGCCACTGGATGGCGAAACGTCTACTACAATAAAGATATCCAGATGTTGCACAATGTGTCTTAACTTTCATATTGTCGGTATTTTATACCTTTCTTGCACAACTTGTCAGACACTGCAACATCATGGAATCTTGGTTCAGAGGACATCTACAAGACCTTCTTCACGGCTGCTGCAACTAACCCATCTCTTTGGGAAGACCTACTTCCACTGGGGAATCCCGCCTACCAGTGACTGCCCCTCGTCTGCTGCCCGTCCCATTCACTGACGCCTATAAAAAGCGCCAGTCTTCTTGCCTTTGCTCCAGACTCTCCTCCACCACGATGCTGTGAACACTAACTCCAAGGCCGAGGGACTGATTACCTCATCTTTTGTATATGTTCTACTGTCTTCCTTTTATGTCCTAGAATCTGTATTGATAAAGCCACTGGATGGCGAAACGTCTACTACAATAAAGATATCCAGATGTTGCACATGTGTCTTAACTTTCATATTGTCGGTATTTTATACCTTTCTTGCACAACTTGTCAGACACTGCAACATCATGGAATCTTGGTTCAGAGGACATCTACAAGACCTTCTTCACGGCTGCTGCAACTAACCCATCTCTTTGGGAAGGACCTACTTCCACTGGGAATCCCGCTACCAGTGACTGCCTCGTCTGCTGCCCGTCCCATTCACTGACGCCTATAAAAAGCGCCAGTCTTCTTGCCTTTGCTCCAGACTCTCCTCCACCACGATGCTGTGAACACTAACTCCAAGGCCGAGGGACTGATTACCTCATCTTTTGTATATAGTTCTACTGTCTTCCTTTTATGTCCTAGAATCTGTATTGATAAAGCCACTGGATGGCGAAACGTCTACTACAATAAAGATATCCAGATGTTGCACATGTGTCTTAACTTTCACACAGGTAGCATGGCCTGCGTTCCTCTCCTCGTGCATGGTATTCAGTGAACTAGTGAAGGATATAGTCCTAGAACGCTTGAGAGGTGCTGTAGCTAGCAATGGGTAATTGCCATACTATCCTAGAAACGCGGCAAGCAGACTGCGTGGGACTACAACTGTGCGTGTACATTGGATGACACCTACCTACAAACACTGAAGCCGAAGGTGTTAGTGCCTCCCGTTTCCCGGAGACTCAGTGTCAACAAATACAGTGGGCTGGTACCATGCTACATACCTTTGTCCTAACAGGATCGGAGAACTTCGGAACGTGGGGCAAATGTGCACTCTGGTTTCTAAAAGTTGGTTGACAAACACATCACAGAAACCAAGGACCCCACAGCAACCAGCTTCCTTTTCCAGACACACTGACAATCCAGGGAGGAAATGCCTATAGCATTCTGGACACACGGCCCAACCCCGGGGAGCTGGATGAAGTATTCGAGATGTAGACTCCGATGTCATGCATGTTCTCCTTCCCATTGCAGTATGGGAAGAAAATGCTCAAACACCTTCAGAAAAAAACTCCAGTTTTCCTTTTAGTACTTTTTTTTCGAGGCTGTGGGTCCCCAGTCAGTACTAGAGGTAGTATATATATAATACCAGTAAGTATAAAAAAATGAATGCATAGGGGAAATAATGTAATTTTGCTAACTTTGTAATTGAATCTGCCGGCAAGTAATTGCATCCTCAGTAATGATACCTCGCATCCCCCCCGGAGGGGGAGAAGCACCCCAGGATAACCACTGACCTGTAGGAGCTTGTTAAGCTTCCTCTTGAAGACTTTCTCTGTTAATTCTCCCTCTTCCAATTACCCTGTGCACGAACAACAAATATATTCTGATACATGTTGTTTCTCCAGCTTGTGTTTACACTCTGATTCACACTGGAACTGACCTAACTATTTTATGCACTGTTTACCAGTGAGAGCCAGAAGCTGCGAGCCACGCTGTTATGCAAGATAATGTAGGGCCAAAATTGGCTTACTCCCTGCAGACTGTCATAACAAATAGGCTTACACTCAGCTGCCTATCACCACTAGGATAATATTATTCTAACGGATGCATTCCCTTCTTTACTCTCGTCATGAAGATTTTTTATCATTATTATTGTTGATGTTGTTATTATATTATTATTTTCGAAAACAATCAGTAAACCAAGATGGGTCGTACAGCTCAAATAGAAGAGCGATTTCAATAATCATGTTTTTTCATAGAACATTAAACGGGCACTGTGTCAAGAAGATATGTGATATTTCTTTCATCTCTATTCCTAGACATGACACTTCAACTGACATACCAAACAGTGAAACATAAACCACGTCAGACTTTGTCGATATTTCTACTATAATTAATCTCCGACCTTGTCTAATACACGCAAGGTAATATCATGTTCTTATAGGTAAAAAAATAATTACACTAAATTTCAGGAGCCGCTTAAAACGGCTACAGTAAACTGCACTTACATTCTGTGATGATCCGAAGTGTTCTCCAGCTAACTGAAGAAGATGAGTGATACTTATAGTTCCTCGGTTCTCCACATCACACACCTCAAACACTTGTCGGAGTTGGTTCACAAACTCCTCAGACACCGCCATTTTTACATTACATGGCTATTATTGACACTTAGAAACTTTCCTTAGCACGAATAAATATGGAGTACGAGAGGCGCGCCACAGCGGGAGCGGAGGAGCGACGCACACCCTCCCTCCCTCACGCTCACACCAACACTGACTTCTTATCTTCACTCTACACACGGCTTCCAATTTATGACAGAAGTCTTTCTTTATTATGCTTAGCTATCATAATATTACTTTTCCATAATTAAACGTGTGATCTTTATATAGATGAACATCTATTTGGCAAAATATTTTCAACTCTCCCTCTCGACAACCTTCCCAGGCACATCATTATATGACCTTCATAATAATTTTGGGTAACGAATCGCGTGCAAAATATATTTAAGAGATCTGGGAAGTAGATTCTTAGTAGAAGTGATAAACTAACGTTGGGAATATATTTCTGTGCTTAATATTTTCTTTTTTTTTATAAAAAAATAAACATCTTGACCACGAAGGTTAGTCAGCCATCCTGTCTTCACGGTCACTGTCAAAACAACGCTTATACCAATAAGTGCAGAGATGTACTTACAACTCTTATAGACGTCAAAATATGAGATGGAGGATTAGATTGCTTACAGATTTAAGCTGATTCTAAGTATTAGAGATCAAAGGAGAAAGAATAAAGGAACATACCTACACAACGCACGAACAACAGGAAAGGATATGCTGGGGTTGCTTCATACCTTTGAAATGCTACGCCCCTCAAGGAAGGCTCCTTGACGCTGGTGAGGGGCTCTTGATCTAGGGAATTGGATCTGTGCTCCAGTTGGATCTGTGCTCCAGTTCCCTGAATTAAGCCTGAATGCCTTCCATCCCCCCATAGGCGCTGTATAATCCTACGGGTTTAGTGCTTCCCCCTTGATTATAATAATAATGAAATGCTACGCTTGTTATTTATGCTGTGAGGGAAGATGGATTGTTACACCAGCAAGAGGAGGCTTAGTGTATCCGGAAACAAACGTGCCGACACAATACTTAACATATTATGCTCACGATTAGGGTATCTTATCTAAGCATACATACCAAGCCATGCACTTGCACACACTGAAAATTGATATAAATGAACATAATTTTTAAAGGGGTGGACCGGTAAGCCAGCGGAAGGCCTCGGTCAGATGACCAAAAGCTCCAAAGGCGGGTCATCATCTGACTTTTGTCCTGTTTCCTGACGAACCTAACCTAACTTGCACACACTCTATTATACACCCACACACACACTGACCTGACCACAAGGTCCAGAGGGTATTCGCTGGGGTAACAATGTAAACATCAATACAAAAGAAAGAAGCGGTCTTGGGGAAATTAAAACAAAACAGAAGGAAAATAAAACGTTTCCAAGGAAGTTAGACACGATGAAAGTGACCAAACCAAATATCACTAGGCACTAAGAGAAGAAGCAGAGGCAATGCACAGCCTCTCAACAAGAACCTTCAATAAGTCATATTAGACATATGGCAACTACAAACAATAAAAAAC
>NC_069400.1:103108497-103135055 GCF_026875155.1 Cherax quadricarinatus
CTTCCTTACCCCCCTTTTTTTTAAAATTCAAAATTTTAATAATATGAGGTGAAACGTATATCCCCATTTTCGTCTTTGGGATCTTAAATACATGAATATTATGTTTTCCTTACTATTCAAACTACCCCCTTTGTTTTTTCAATAAAATATAATTTTTCCCCAGAAAGACTTAATATTTTTGGTTAAAAAGGGCCAGGTTGAGACTTTTTTATTTTTTTGATCCGGGTTCTTTGCAATTTAAATAGTTTAAACTTTTTTTTATTTTTTTCTTTTTAATTTGGAAAAAAAGGGTTTGTTCCCCTTTTAACGGGCCGGTTTCCCTTTTCGGCAAAAGTGGAAACCCAACCCCTTTAAAAAGGGGGGCCTTTGTTATATGCAAGGGGTGTCTGGAAAGTTTGCCCAAAAGGTAAGTGGAATAGCAAATATCCCTGTTATCAGGTTTTTATGAACAGAAAAAGAACCGCAATCCTCCATCATGCAAAACATTACGGTTTTGTTTCCGTCACGGGCGGGCGGTAGACTCCCCTGGGTTTGCTTTCCCAACCTAAACCTATATTTTTTTAAATATTGTATATTAAGTATGAGTGGGGGCCGGGGCTACCTACATTTGGGCTACCTCCCCCTACTTTACAAATAAGTAGTACTATCACCTCTCTCCCTCTTTAAGATTACAAAACTTTAAGATAAAAAATGAATGTACTGGAATGTATTTTTTTTGTGTTTTTAATCCTAGTTCTTTTCAAAGTTAATAAAATTTATGTAAATTGTTTCCCTGGATTTATATGCTTTATAAATGGAAAAAAATGGTTTTCTCCCCTTCCGGCGATGTCTGCTTTCTGGTGACAGCCTGGAACCTAACCTGCCGTATAAGTGGGGCCCTACTGTATGTATATAATATCGTTTTGGGTGAAAAAATTAAACAACCATTGAACTCTAGTTACTTCCATTTATGTGTGTCCTTATGTGTGTGTTCCCCTAAAAAAACATTTTTAAATATACTTTTATAAAGCATTTTTCCCCACAATACAAACACTTTATATTTTATACAAATTATTTTCACATTAATGCAGTAACTTGCAAAACATTTGTCATGACCAGGGTTGTTTGTTGGTGATTCGTCTTGCAGATTTGTGTGTTCTCATTTTTTTTATTCTGGAAATTTTTCCAGTTTCAAATTCACCACTCACTACATAAAGCTAAAAAGAAAGTGTTTTAAGGTAAGTAAAAAGTGTACGGGTTTTAAAATGTATTTTTTTTTTTTTTTTTTAGGACTAGCTTATTGTTCACTTAATTTAGAGTGTAAATTTGTTATCGGGCTTTTTATATGACTTTAAATGAAAAAAGGCTGACTCACTTTACTGGATTTTTATTTTATGGTTTGGACTTTCTAAAGATGCCCTATAAATTTTTCTCAGTTAACCCTTTGTTTTTCCAATCTACTGATTTTTTTCCCCTGATTTCATATTTTGCTTATGTCTTTTTTTTATACAGTATTTAACAATTAACTTTAAAAGTCACTTTCTTTATCATTTACTAAAAAGGGTACATTTGTTTGCAAATTTTACCTGCATACAACCCTTTATAATTTGTACGGGTATACTAAACAGGTTTTTTCATTACTTATAATAACCCCAATTTAATTTTTCCCAACTTTTTACAACATAGTTAAAAAAAATTTTAGAGTAACTATTTTTCTGTTAATGCAGTTACGTAGGGCCCCACTTTACAGCGTTTCCCCTTTACGCTTTCCCCAATTTTCGGCAATTTCAAATTAGACCAAAAACTATTTCGGCCCCCATCTTTCAAATATGGCGCCCCCCCACCTGGTTGGGTTTACATTTTCCTGAGCACATATATCTTATGTCGGGGGAAATTTCCAAAAATTTTAAGTGTTTTAAAGTTATTGCATTTTTATATGTACGTACTCTGATAATTTTCTTATGTGTATGTTTTGTCCCTAAATATACTTACTGTGCTGGCATGCATTTTAAACCTTAAAATCACGCTCTCTATTTTTGACGCCATATTAATAATACTACGTAATAATCTCTTAGGCGATAAAATTCGTATTTATTTAATATGACATTTCCATTAACCCATTTTGAATTTTTTTTAAAAATTTATCAATATGAGAGTTTTTTTAAACACTAAACGCTGCCCAGGAAAAATTATCCCCTATAAAAAAATTAGATCAAATAAAAATGCCCCAAAAAAGGTGAAAAATTTAGGCTCAAATTTTTTTTTAGGACAGAAAAAAGGAATTTAAGGTGCATAAAAAGAGGCGGGGGTCATTTATGAATCTTATATTGCTTTAAAGAGAGCTTTAAAAAGGGGATAAGAAAAGTTAAACGGGACATAAAATTAAAGTTGTAAGGATTCGAAAACAACCAAAAAGTTTTTTCCAGTTTTATGAAAAAAATTTTAAGATAAAAAGGGCCCCAAAAAGAAAACTCGGGCATTTTACTGAAAAAGAGAATGAAATGTGCTTGTTCTTAAAAATTTATTTTCTCTCACTTTCGTCAGGGGACACTAACAATATCCCATAATACATTTTTATGTTGGCTTGAAGACGATAAATTATGCAGTATCATAGTCCTACGAAATGGTTATAAAACAATAGACTACTGAAGCAAAAAAAAACCCCGGGCTCTGAGAATTTTTTTCTAGGGTTCTTAAAGAGGAAAAATGGAATTTGTTAACCTTTGATAATGTTTTTAATATTTTTCTTAAAAAAGGTGTATGTCTGACATGTGGAAGATGGCTAATGAATTCCATTTTTAAAGCGGGGGACAAGTTGTTACCGTAAAAATTACCCCCCAAATAACCCAAACCTCAATTGTAGACAAATTACAGTCAATTATAGCTGATAATAACCATCGGATAAGCATAGTTGTTTAATGATATCAGCATGGATTCCCCGAGGGCCGTTCCTGCTAACTAATTTTTAAACCCTTCTTCAGTAAAGTTTTGGGGGGGGCCCGTTGACATGAAAAGAATTCGATATTGTTATTTAGTTTTTTAGTAAGGCTTTTGATAGATCCGCCCCAGAGAATGTTAAAAAAAAGGGGCAGCTCAGGGCTTGGAGGAAAATGCGTCATGGATCGAGCATGGCCACTAATGGGAAGCGGGAAAATTTGCAAAGGGGGTTCAATCCGGGGGGGGGGACTGTAACAAGTGGCGTACCACAGGGATCATCTTGGGCCCGTTGTTGTTTATAAAAAACAGTGGTCCCTCTTTTAGTTTTTAAAATCGTTCCTGGAGGAGCTACTTTATCAAAATTACGTTTTTTTTCGAATGAATTTTCCCCATAAAAAAATGTAAATAATAAATACTTTAATCCTTCCGACACTCGGAAGTTTAAAACCAAAAAAATTTTACTTTAAAAATAGGTAGTAAAAAACAAAACAAGGGGAAAGATAATGAAACATTAACAGCAAAAATTTTACCTTTAAATTTGGAGATTCTTTTTAGTGTAGGGGAACGGAGGGAGAGAGATTGGATTATTTACAGTTGGAAGGGGAACCCCTTCCATCAACACCTCGGGTCCCAAATTGCTTTTCTGGGGTTATTTCCCTTTTCTTTTTTCCCAAATGCCACTGGGGACACTTGAGAGTCACTGGAGTCCTGTTTTGAAAAATAACTTCCAGAGACTCGGTTTCGGGCCCCTTTTTAAACACTTCCCTAAATGGCCCAAGACTTTGTCACTGACATTTTTGCCAACAGGTTCAACAGCCTTGCAGGGTGATTTTTTCTCCATAAATCTTTCCATTTCCCCCACATTGCAAAAATCCCCTTAATTTCTGAAGAAGGCACCTTCTTCCATCTCTCTTTGCCCCTCCTTTGCAGCAAGATGCGAGGCGATTGTTCCCTTTCCCGCTAAAGCTCTTGCGCTCCTCAGTGGTGACCCTTTTCTTTTGGGTCTTCCCCAAACGTTTCCCACATCCTCCAAACTCAATCCAACCCCATGGAACCCCCCAGTGCCACAATGATTTCCAATTGACATAGGCCACAGGGGGCAGCCAAAAACCCTTCAAAATCCCTCTTGTGGACACAATCTGGCCACAATTTTTCCAAGCAATTCAAAGCCGGGTAGTTATCCCCCCCAAAGCCATACTTAAAAGGCTTATGAAGGGAGGGATGCTGAAGGTTCTCTCCAAAAATCTCTTTTTTTCAAGTGAGTGTTGAGGTCACATTGAACACCTTGAAAAATTGCTTTGGTGTGATTTTTTTAAAGTTTGCAATGACCTGTGGTCCAGGGGCTGGAGGAGAGGAGGGGTTTTGGGGGGGCAAGAACTTTACTGTAGAACCCAAACCCCCTCAAAATTGGGTCACCCAATTTTGGGAGGAGAGCAGGTGCATTGTCCATTATTAGGGGGCCTTGAAATAAATTTTCTTTTTCCAGGGAATTCTTCAAAAAGGGCCAAATCTTCATTAAACCCACCACGAAAATTTCCCTCGGACCCATGCCTTACTTTTAGATTTCCAAAAACACACACAATTTCTCTTCATAACATTTTTTTTCCCTAAACACACTGGGATTTTCAGAATGGTACAAGAAAACGGCTTCACTTTGAAATCCCCCTAACTTTACCAGAAAAGAGCGTCACCTGTCTTTTACAGGCTTTGTCCGGCAGTGCCTTTTCTTTTGTGTAATTAGGCCTCTTTGGCATTTTCTTAAAAAAGGGGCCTTTTCGTACAATTGAACATTGTTCAGGTTTCACCCTTTCCCCTCTATGTACCCCTTTAAAATTCATGTACATTTTTTCTGCCGCTTTGTGTCCAAAGGGCGCCTCCCATGCCTTACCAACGTGTATGCCACTACGGTTTTTAAAATCTCTCAAAAACCTTTGCGGGCCTTAAATTCACTCACATAAACCTCTTTTGCGGGAAATTTCTTTACCAATCGTCTTGTAACGCTACCCTTTTTCACAGTTAATCGCGTCAAAATACTTTTCCCCCGCTAATTGTTTCTCGTTTATCCACAAACCAATAATAATTTAACCTCTTTGAGAAAGGTGACTCTTTTTGTCACTATTTTCCCCCTTTGCAACAACAGCTCCTTGATTTCCTTTTTCTTGGCCATGGAAAAGGTTTTTTAGGGTTTTTTTACACAACCGCCAGTTCGGGCCCCACTTAAAACCACTTTTTATATTGTTCATGAGTTTTTCTTTAAAAACAAATTTTATTTCTCACCTTCTTTACCAAGGGTTGGGCCCAGGGGGCTTTCTTTTGGGGGCCATGGTAGCTTATTTTGTACTTGCAAGCACTAAAATGATGGTATATAGAAATATCTCTTTGGAGCACGGAGGGGGGCCTTCGCTCACTGGTAAACAAGCCAACTGGGTGGGTAGGGAGCCCCCCTGGCTTCACAACCCGGGGTGCGTCCCGGGCGACCTACTATTCGCGAGTCGCCTACATTAGCGAGCCCTGTTTTATAAAAAAATTGCTAGATTTCCGAAAAAACCCTCTCCCAGCCCTTGTTATAGGGGCCCTGTAAAATACCTATGAAGGAAATTTAAAAGACCCAAAATTGGTTTACAAAAGAAGGGAGGAAAAGATTAAAAAAATTTTAGGGGAATTGGAGGGTTCAAAAATTTATAGAAAAAAGGGAGTCGAATGGAAAAAAACAAGGTTTTAAGTTTAAAATGGCCTAACCCCGATTTTAAAAAATTGGGATAGCCAACGAAACAAAAAGGCTTGGGGGGTTTTTACAAAGGGGTTCCAAAAAGATCCAGTGGGCGTGTGGGTTTAAATCAGTCTTGGGGGTTTTTAATATATACAAGTCGATGAAAAATAGGTAGAAAATTCCCCGGGTGAAAAAAAGGAGGTAATTACAAACTAAATTTTTTGATAAAGGAGGGGTTTAAAAAATTTTAATTGTGGAAAAAAGGAGTGGATTCAATTTGATAAAAAAGGGGGAACTTTAGTGCCCATAACCCAAATTGTTTAAAAGGAGAACTTTAAAAAACAAATTTCAAAAAGGGCTTGGGGGATGTTACGAATTAAAACCGAAAAAAGTAAGACGAAAAGAAATAAAACTGGGATTTATACAAAAATGTACCCCAAAAATTAGAGGTCATCTGCCTTTTTTCAATTGGAATATGTTTAAAAATCAGCTGGTCCTATTAAAAAATACATAAATTTTTAGAAAAATTAGCTAGGTACTAATTAAACAAAAGAAACTTTTGAAGAAAGTTGAAAAATTTTGTTTAAATTATTTAGGGAAAAATAAGCTAGAAAAGTTTGGGAAAAAGATTTAAAAAAATTTAAAAAGTTTTTAGAAGCCCTTAAGAAAAGGGAAAAGGATTAAAAAGAAAGTTAATTAGAAAAGGAAAAGGGGTATTGGTTTTAATGGTGTTAAGATGGAAAATAAATTGGGTTTGAGTGGGACTTTTATTTTTTTTTTTAAAATTTTTTTTTTTGTTTTTTTTAATTTTTTAATTGGGGGAGTTTAAAAGGTTTTCAATTTTCCAAAGATTATTTTGGGGGATTAAAATGGGGGTTGGGGAAATTTTTTTTATGGTAATTTTTAAAAAGGCCTCTAATGGGAGCAGGCCCCCTCTGTTCCCTCCTTTTAGAAAAAATTTTTTTTTTTAAAAAAAACGTAAAAAAAATAAAATTTTGGGGGTTTTTTTTCAAAATTAAAAAGAAGTCCCAATTAAAACCATTTAAAATTTGGGGGGGGGGGGGGTATTTTTGGTTATAATAAAAAGGGGCATAAAATTGAAAAATTAAAAGAAAAATTTAAAATAGCTTGAAAACTTCCAAGAAGAAAAAAGAAGATTTTAAATTACAAATTTTTTTAAAAGAATGGGGGGAAAAGGTTGAATGTAATTGAAGATGGGATTTAAAAAGGGGTTTTTTAAAACTTAGGATTTTAAGGGAAAAAAGTTGGGAAAATTGAAAGTTTGTTTAAAAAGGGGATGGAAAGAATTTCGGGTATTTGTGTGGGAAATTCCATTGGGGGTTTTTTTTGGTGGATTTTGGTGTTTTAAATTTAGGTTTGGAAAAAAAGGGGAGGGGTTTTTTTATGCTTATTAATGTTTTTCAAAATTTTTTTTAACAAAAAAATTTTGGGGGGGGTTTTTTAAGGGGGGTTGCAAAAACCCCCCTTTCCCCCTTTTTAGGTTTTTTTTTTGTTTTTTTTTCTGCTCCATTTTTTTTTTAACAACCCTTCCCACCAAGGAGGGTTTCCCCCAAAAAAAAAAAGAAATTTCCTTTTTAAATTTTTGGAAAATATGAGAAGGGTAACAAATTTTTCCGGGGAAATTTTATTTTTCCCAAAAACAGATGGTTACAAAAAATTCGAATAAAAAAAAAAAATAACCCCCCCTAAAATAAAAAACTAAAATAGTTGGGGCCATGAGAGGGGGGGCCTAATTTTTTCTGCCCCAAAATGAAAAAACTTGTACACATAAAATATGGGGGAAAAAAAAATTCCTGCTTCATCGGGGTCTTTCAAAAAAAATTGTCTGGGGGTTTTTTTTTTTTTTTATTTTTTTTTACTTATAAAAAAAATTTTTTAAAATTTTAATTATTTTGGACCCCAAAACCAAACGTTTAAATCCCTTGCCTTTTGTAAAATTTGCTCCGTTTACAAATTTTTTGTTTTCATCTCACCACATAAAAATTTCTATTTTGGAAAAATTTTTTAAAAACTGTACTGTACCCAGTTAAGACTTTACGAAACTTTAAAAAAAAAATAAAACTGTTTTTTGGGACAAAAAAAGCCCGAAACGACAAGCCGGGTTTTTCACTCCAACACCATGGCCCATCCCGGGCCCCCCAAAAACCCAGTGTGTTGTTTAAAGGTGAAAAGTTCCCCCAAAGAATGCAAAAAATTATAATTAGGTTTTTTTTGGGGGGGGGGGGGGGGGTTTTTTAATTTAAATAAGCCAAGGGCCCCCAAGGGCCCCGGGGTTAAAAACCCCTAAAAAATGCAAAATTGGCCAAAAATTGGTAAAAAGCTTTTGCAAATTTTAAAATTTCAAAACAAAATTTTAATACCGAAAGGGGGAAAACATTTTTGGTAAAACAGCTTTCAAGGGGAGGGCACTCAAATTTTTTTTCAACAAATTTTTTTAAACCAAAAAAATCCGGAGCAAACTCTGATGGGGAGAAATTAAAATTTTTCCAATTTTAAAAAAATTTAAAAAATCCCCTTTTAAAAAAGGGTTCCCAATAAAAAAAGAACCGGATAAAAAACATTTCCTTTTGGGTTTTTATTTTCATTACCCCTCACATTTTTTTTGTTTATTTAAATTTTTTTTTTACAAAAAAAAAAATAAAAAAACTTTTTAACACGAATTAGGGAAATTTTTTTAAAAAAAACAGGCCCCTTTTTTTATTAGACTCCCCGTTTTTTTATTTGGCCTAAATAATTTTTTTTTAATTTGTAAAAACAACTTTCTCCTTTACTAAATTTTAAGGTAATTTTCATTAAAACTCAAAAATATCAAACCCTTTAATAGTCCCCCCCTAAAGGAAAAAAATAGGCAAAAAAATAAAAATTTTTAAACTCGTTTAACCAAAAAAAGGGGGAAATTTTTTTCCTTAGACTTGGGTGAATTTTTTTAAAAAAGGCCCCAAGACAAACCCCTTTTTAAGATCCCCGTTTTCCAAGAAAAACCTAGAAAGCATATAGACGCAACCTAGTCTAAGCCATCTGAAGGAACCCAAAGGTTAAGAATCAGGGGAAAAAAAAAAAGGTATAAGGCATGGGGGGTGGTTTTCAAAAAAAGCGGGAAAAAACACACTTTTTGGGGCATAGGGGTTTTCAATTAAAACCCAAAAATGAATTTCAAACAGGCCTTTTTAAAGAAAAACCCAAACCCCAACTGGGGGAAAGGGATTGGAAAAATATAAAGAAAAACCCCCATTTTTTTTTTTCAAAAAAGGGAAAAAAGCCTTTTAAAAATTTAACCGAACACCCAGGTGTTTCAAAAAAAAAATGGGGGTCAAAAAAATTTTTGGGGTAAGAAACAAAGGCATTGGGGCCTAGGCTTTTTTGTTGGTTAAGAAATTTTGGCCCACTTAAAAAATACCCCCCGGAAAAAATTTGGCCACCCATGTCCCAAAAGGGGAAAAAATTGTACCCCAAGGGGCCCCCCAAAATTTTGGGGGGGTTTTTTTCCAAAGGAAATTTTTGTTTTCCCCCCCAATTTTAGGGGGGGGGGGGAACCAAAAGTCATTTTAAATTTTTAAAAAAAAAAAAAACCAAAAAATTTTTCAAAAGGGGTGGGAAAAAATGGGGAATTGCCCTAAGAACTGGAAAAAATACTTTTAACCTTATTGATGAACTTTGGAAGCTTGGGGGGGGGAAATTCAGGGCTTTCATTTGGGAAAAATTTGGGGACAAATTTCAAAAAGGTTTTTGAAGTTTGGGGAAACCCAGGGGCCAGGCCAGTTGTAATTATTTCCCGGAAAGGTAAGGGGAGGATTGGGAAAGTTGGGGGGGGAAAAAACTCCAACAATGAAACTTTTGGGCCGCAAAACAAACTCAGAATTTTTTCAAAGGGGAAGGGAAAAATTGTTTAAATTAAACATTTCAAAGTTCTGGTGAAATTTAATGAAATATGAAACTTTGGGGCCTGGGCCCAAATTAAAAAACAATATTTGGGCCCCTTTTAAAAAAATTTTAAAAAAAATCCAAAAAAAGCTCTCTGGGCGATTTTTGGGGCAAAGGGGTCCATGTTGATTCCTTTGGGGCTTAAAAAAAAAAGGGGGGGTCCCCGGGGCTTTACCTAAAACCTTTAAATTCCCCTTCCAAAAAGTAAAAATTAATTTGTTTATTTTATTACTTTAATTAATGCCCTTTTTTAAATTTTAAATTTTAAAATATTTTTTGCATTTCCCCTTTTTTTCTGGAGGGAAATTTAATTTATGAAAAAATGTTTTGTTTAAAAAGGGGGGGTTGGAAAAGGGAAAAGGATTTCCCTTTTTTTATGGGGACAAAAATTGGGGTTGACGAATGGTTTAAAAAACCCTTTTAAGGAAAAGCGAAATTTAGGGTAAAGATAGAAAAATTTAAAATTTTGGGGTTTTAAAAGTTTGAAATTTTTAAATTTGGGGGGGTGGGGACCTGGTGGCAAAAACCCCCCGCCTATTCCTAAAAAAAAGGCCCCGTAAAAAGATAAAAATTTAAGGAATAAGGGTGACTGGGGTTTAAAATTTTTTTTATTTTTAAGATTATAAAGGGTAATTAAATAAAAAGTTTTGAAAAATTTGTTTTGGCATTTAGAATTTTAAAAAAAAAGTTTTTTTGGGGGAGCTTTTTTCTGTAAATAAAGGGAAGGGGAATTTCATTTTTAATGAGGAAAAAGGGTTTTTGTGGGTTGGGGAAATTGGAGGGAAATTAAAAAAAGGGGCGGCAAATTTTTTTTTTTTGAAAATTTTTTTTTGGGGGGGGGTTTTTGTTTACATTACGCCTCTCCTCACTTAACATCGATGGAGCTGCTCGGTTTTCCTAAGACTGCGCCCCGTTAAACGAATTCGACACTAAGTGAGGAGCATACTATAATGGTAAGGACTTGTGTCACCCATCTTTGATATTGTAATAATGTCACCTTTTCACCATTATAACATTTCTGGTATATTTTTAAATGTTTATACAGTATTGTACTGATATTGAAATAAACAGAATAGAGGAAATCAGCTCTAATACACATTAATAAGGTATGAATAACTCAAGTCATAGAGCTCTCGTCAAGTCCGAGGCATCTGTAAACAAGTACGTATTCATTAAGTGAGGCGAGCTGGCATTATTAGTATTATTTTATTATATTAATTAATATTATTATTATTATTATTATTATAATAACATACAATAGAGAAAGCTTTAAGTTATGGCATTATACTTTAAAACTAAGACAAAGAATTCTGTTTTCTTGCACACTTCTTTAGGTACTGATATCCCGAAATTACCGAGGGATGTGGACATGGGGGTCCCATTGAGAAGTTCATGACCTCTCGTTTGGAGAGGGAGGATATGGCAACATGCACCAATCATACAGGTAAAGATCTAATTATGTGTATAGATAAGGTTTTAATCTGAGTTTGTCTGTTGAGGAGGTAAAGAGATTAGGTTCACAACACAGTGCAACCTAAATATTCTACGTCCCTAATTCCCGTACAACTCGAATTTGCCTCAACATTTTCCTTGACAAAATTTGACTTGGTATTCGACATTGCCCTATGATCACTTTAAACAAAATTGTCCATCTGGACAAAGTCTAACAAAAAATAGAGCATCACATGCTCAGGTCTAGTGTCGCTTTGTTCGATAAGCATCGTTTGAACAACACTTTGTGAAACTTTTAGTGGTATTTCATTGTTATTCTTGGTGTTTTTTTTTTTAATATTATTCAATGAAAATAAGTAAACGAATGGCCCCCCAAAAAGACTAGTGATCACAAACAAGCCTAAAAGGAAATCTTGAGAACATTCAGCATTACCATGATGGTAACGCTGGAGAAGTAGTAAGAGAATGGGAGGGTGTTGGCAAACTGGGGAAGAAGTTGGATATCCTTTTGTGAAATATGAACTCCAAACTGACATGAAGACCATGTTGTCAATCTTACAAACAAGGAGCAGCCCAGGACGCTTACAGCACTTCACCGTAACTCACATCTGCTTGACATTATGGGGTTTGCAAGATTCTATAATACGAGGCACAAGTACCGCAACACACCTTAAGTATGCTCCAGCGTATTCTTGGTTTGTCCGCCCTGCCCCCTCTCTCATCTGCGACTGCTTGACAGAGTAAAACAAGCAAGACGTCTCATCTCTCGCCTGGACCAAATCCTGGATAGATCTTCATTTCAGCAGAGTCTTCAACACGGGAGGGATGATGGTGGCCTTACTGCTATGTACAAGAGGCCAATATTGTCAAAGACCACACGTGGATCCACTTCGAGACAGCGTGAATACAAGCTTTTATGCCACAAGACGGGCTGAAAGGCAGCAAACTCACTCTGGCTGTAACCCTTCTCCAAACAACAAATCCATCTGAGAACATATATACCCAAGAGACTCGAGTATGGAACAACATTCTTACAGCATAATTTTCAACGAGATAAATGTCGAGTTGGATCACCATGAAAATGCTGACCCACATGTGGCTCCCAACTTTATCCTGTTCCCCTACTCGTATGTTTTCATAACAATAAAAAGCTTTCAAATGTGCCTGATGTAGTAACAGCTTCTTAGCTTGCCAATAAAGTTAGGAATCCTTAACCAGTAAATAGCATGTCAATAAAGCTAGGATCCTTAACCTTGTACAACCCTGTGTACAAAAAAAAAGTGGAAAAAAGAAGTCATTGGTGCAAAGTTTTGGGGGGGGGAAAGCGTGGCATGATGTGTGTTTGGACCTGCTACTCTCGATGATGGGCATGTGAAATCGACCATATTGTCCATATTGAAAAATAAAGAAGCAATGCAAAAGGGGCTGATTTGGCGAAAGGCGTGAAAAATCTTTGCTGTAAAAGTTGCAGATAATTGAAGAAACAGAAAAACTTTGCTATGAGTGGATTAAATGAACAACATTTATGGCCGGTGACAATGTTTTTTGAAACAACAAGTCCCCTAAATGAAAAAGGAAAACAGTTTATGTATGTGATCTAAGGTGAGACACCCCTTGGAAACAGTGCAGAACAGTGCTACTTAAGGCAAGTTGGGCTGGTTTGATAAGTTTAAAAAGAGACAATCTGGGGATTCATAGTGCATTAAGGCATGGGGCAGGCTGCCAGTGCTAACAGTAGATGGGGCTGAAAAGTTTAAGAATTTTTAAAACCCTTAACCCGTAAACAGTCCACATGACCGTTCTTACCGCTAGTGGCACCAAACATATACAGTGGACCTCACCTAACGAAGTAATTGGTACCTGAGAACGAATATCGATACAGTTTTTTAGTGTTAGCCGAGCAAAATGTTTGTGTTAAAATGTATCGTTAGCTGGATTAACTGTTAGGTGATGCATCGTTTTAGCCGATGGGGGGGGGGGGGGGGGGGGAGGTGTTTTGGGTTGGGGTATTTATTGGGGGGGTGGGGGGGGTGGGGGGGGGGGTTGGGGGTTTGGGGGGGGGGGGTAGGGTTGGGGGGGGGGGTTGGTTGGGGGGGGGGGGGGGTTTGGTGGTGGTTTTTTTGTGGGGGGGGGGGGGGGGGGGGGGGGGGGGGGGTGGGGGGGGGTGGGGGGTTGGGGGGGGGGGGTTGGTGGGGGTGGGGGGTGGGGTTGGGTTGGGGGGGGGGGGGGGTCCACTGTATATGTTTGTGCACTAGCGGTAAGAACGTACAATTGACTGTTTACGGTTAGGGTAAAAAATTCCTTAACTTTTTCAGCCCCCATCTCTGTTAGCACTGGCCAGACCTCCCCATGCTTAATGCCCTAGGCAATCCATGTCTCTTTTTAAACTTATCAAACCAGCCCCAGACTTGCTTAACAATTCATCACTTATTCAGCACTGTTTCCCAAGGGTGTCTCACCTAAGATCACTACATATGTTTTCAAGGGGGATAGACGTTTTTCAAAACATTGTCCACCGGCCAAATGTTGTTTCATTAATCCACACTAGCAAAAGTTTTTCTGTTTCTTCAATATCGGCAACTTTTCACAGCAAGAATTTTAACGCCTCCCGCCACATCAGCCCCTTTTATTGCATTCTTTATTTTTCAATATGGACAATATGGGCGATCTTCACATGCCAATGAGTAAGCCAGTCCAAACACACATATTCCACTTTCCCAATTTGCATTGACTTTTCTTTTTTCCACTTTTTTTTTTACACAGGGGTTTGACAAGGTTAAGGATCCCCTAGCTTTATGGACAAGCTATTTACAGGTTAAGATTCTATCATTATTGGCAAGCATAGAGAGCTTGTACCTACATCAGCACATTTGAAAGCCATTTTTATTGTTATGAAACATACGAGTAGGGAACAGGATAAAGTGGAGCCACCTGTGGGTCAGCATTTTCATGTGGATCAACTGACTATTTTATCCTCGTTGACCACATTATGCTTTACGAATGTGTTCCATACTCGAGTCAACTTGGTATATATGAACTCAATGGAGTGATGTTCTGGAGAAGGGTACAGCCAGAGAGAAGTTTGCTGCTTTCTGCCCGTCTTGTGGCAATAAAAAGCATTGTTTCACGCTGTCCACGAGTGATCCGCGGTGTGGTACTTTGACCAATATTGCCTTGTACATAATCAGAAAGGCCACCCACATCCCTCCCGTGTTTGAAGACTTCTTGCTGGCAATGACAAATCTATCCAGGATTGGTCCCAGCGAGAGTTGAGACGTCTTGCTCTGTTTCTCTACTCTGTCAAGCAGTCGCAGATAGAGAGGGGGCAGGCAAACGCAAGAAGTGGAGCATACTTAAGGTGTAGACGTACTTGTGACCATCGTATAGAATTCTTGCAACCCCATACTGACAAGCAGATGTGAATACGAGAAGTGCTGTAAGCGTCCTGGCTGGCCTTGTTTTGAAAATTTACAACATGGTTCTTCATGGTCAGTTTGGAGTCAAATTTCACACCCAAGGATACAACTTCTTCCCCTGGTGCCAACAACCCTCCTAATTTTTTTTATTTTGGGTCATCCTTCTACTTCACCAGCGTACCATCATGGTAAAGGCTGATGTTACTCCTACTGCTTTCCATTTAGTGCTTGTTTTGGAATCCTTAGTCAGTTTGAGGAGCCATGATTACATATTTTTCATGAAAATATTTAAAAAAAAAACAACCAAAGAATAACAATGAAAATACCAAAAGTTTCACAAAGTTTAACAAACGGATCTTTTACGAACAAAAGCTGGACACAAGACTGAGCATGTGATGCTCTATTTTGTTAGACTTTGCCCAGATTGGACAATGTTGGTTAAGTGATCATCAGGGCAATGTCTGAATACAAGTCAAATTGTCCAAGAAAAGAGTTGGGCAATAATCGAGTTGTACGAATATAGCGGACGTACAATATTTAGGTTTCACTGTGTGTGACCTCAACCTCGATTACCATCCTCAACAGACAGACTCAGACTTAAAACCTAATCTATACAAAATTAGATCTTACTCTTTATGATTGTGCCATGTTGCCATCATCCTCCCTCTCCAAGAACGAGAGGGCATGAAACTTCTCAATGACCCCCATGTCCACATCCCCTCGTAATTTCGGATATACAGTACCTAAAGAAGTGTTAAGAAAACAGAATATTTAGTCCTTAGATTTAAAGTATAATGCCATAACAAAGCTTTCTCTATGTATTTTATAAATAATAATAATAATAATAATAATAATAATAATAATAAAATAATAAATAATAATGCAGCCTCGCCTCCTTAATTACATACGTACTTGTTTACAGATGCCTCGGACTTACAGAGGCTCTCTGAACTGGTATTTCATACCTAAATAAAGTGTATTAGAGCTGATTCCTCTATTCTGTTTATTTCAATATACAGTACAATACTGTATAAACATTTAAAAAAATACCAAAATGTTATGAAAGGTAAAAGTGACATTAATACAATATCAAAGATGGTGACACAAGCTCCTTACCAAAATAGTATCTCCTCACTTAGTGACGAATTCGTTTAACGACGCAGTCTTTAGGAACAGGCTTCCGATGTTAAGTGAGGAGACAGGCTGAATGTGATGAGAAAAATACGTAGGCCCCACTTATATGGCAGTAGGTTCAGCTCCTGCCAGAAAGAAGACATCCCCGAAAGCAGAAAGCCTTATTCCACTTATAATTGCATAAATTGCCAGATAACAAGTTTATGCTACAAATATTAAGTTAGCAAAAGTATAGGCATTAAAAACAAATAAAAGTAAAATAACACACCCAGTACACCCATAACTTACCTTAAAATATTTGTAGTCTTAATGGGGGCGAGAGCCAGTCGTAATTTATTTGTAGGAAGTCAGGCTTGGGAGGTATGGTAGGCCAGCCAGGTCAGCCCACCCCACCCACACATAATATACTACAACAATAAAAGCCCACCCAAGTGATAAAATACATATACATAGTGACCCCAGTTAACGACATTAATCAGTTCCAGAGAGCTTGTCTTGAACCGATTTCTGTTCATATCCGAATTAATTGTCCCCATAAGAAAATAATGAAAATCCAATTAATCTGTTCCAGACACCCAAAAGTATTAAACAAAATCAATTTTTACATGAAATATACATTTCCCACACAGAAAACATGATACATGCAGAAAAATAATATTAATAATTAATCAAAATGAACACTTACCTTATTGAAGAATGTATCGTGATGAGTGATTGAAATGGGAGGAGGACAGAGGATGGAGAGTTTCAATTGTTTGGAGGGAATCCCTTCCATAAGGACTTTAGGTACCATCCTTTTTCTGGGTATACTCCTTCTTTGTTTTTTAATGCCACTAGGACCAGCTCGAGAGTCACTGGACCCCTGTCGCACCAAAAATCTGTCCACCAGAGAGCTCGTTTCTGGAGTGTCCTTTAATATTTCCCTAAAAATGGGACACCAATATTGTCATTGTAGATGTTTGCCAGCACGGCGCAACGCTGTGTCGGATGAAGTTCATCCATAAAGGTTTGCACTTCAGTAAACTTTCACGAATGTCCTTAATCTTGAAGCAGCAACTTCCTTCCATTCACATCCCCCACCTCTGAAGGAAATTCCGAGCTGTGGTCTTTTGCTGTTGCACCTCAAGCTCTTGCAGCTCTGTATGGTTAGCTCTTCATCGTCGTCCTCCATCACTCTTCCACAACCTCGCCACTAACCTCCAACTCCATGACTTCCCCAATGCGATCAATAATACGCACAACTGGCATAGGCTCCTCAGGGTTATCCTCAAACCCTTCAAAATCCCTCTTTTGTACTTATTGTGCCACCAATTTTTCTCCAAGCATAGTTCAAAAGTCCTGCAAGTCACTCCCTCCCAAGCCTTACCTATTAAGTTTCATGCACTGAGATACCTGAAGTGATCTTTCCAAACTCTCTTAGGGTCAATTCAGTGTCAGAGGCGTCACTTTCAATGCACTTTTGAAACACTGCTTTGGTGTACAGTTTTTTGAAATTTGAAATGACCAGTTTGTTCATGGGCTGGAGGAGAGGAGTGGTGTTAGGGTGCAAAAAATTTCACTTTGATGAAACTAAACTCCCCCACAATTTGCTTCTTCCAAGTCTTGTAGAGAGGATGAGCAGGAGCATTGTCCTTAACGGGAGGCACTGAGTGGGGCAATATATTTTTCCAGGTGGTATGTTTCACAGTGAGCCAAACACATCATCGAAGCCAACCGAGGAAATGTTCCTATGACCCATGCCTTACTGTTTGCTCTCCACATCACACACAATTTAGTCTTGAGTACACTGTTTTCTTTCACACCTGGGAGTTTCAGAGTGATACATCAGTTACAGGCTTACACTTTCCAATCCTCACTAGCATTACTAGAAAACAGGAGAGTTATAGTCTTCCTTTCATAGGCTTGTGTCCCTGGAGTATGCCTTTCTCCTGAAGTAATGTAGATCTGTTGTGGCATTTTCCTTTCAAAACAGGTGCCTTTTCGTCACAATTGAACACTGGTTGGGGTTATAATTGTTCACCTCCTATGTACCCCTTAAAGTCCTCATGTAATTTTTTCACCGCTATTTTTGTCAGAACAGGCAGCCTCACCATGCCTTACACACTGTGTATGCCACTACGATTCTTAACCTGTCAGGGTTTCGACGTACTATTATGGCTTACGCACTAGTGTCCATTGACGTACTAGTATGCATAAATCTAGCGCCTTGAAATCTAGTGAAGAAGCTGGTAGGCCACATATGAAAGAATGGGTCGATGTGGTCAGTGTGCGCGCGAATAAAAAAATCCTGCCAAGCACACAGTGGCGTAATGAAAAAAAAACTTTGACCATGTTATTTGGATTAAAAACAGAGAGTTGCACTATATTTCGTATGGTATTTTTATTTTTTCTATTCTAGTTTTCCTGGTCTCATTTATAGAAAGGAAGACATATTACAGAAATTGAATGATTTTGACTGGTTTTTACAATGAAAAGTAACCTTGAAATTGAGCTCAAAGTAGCAAAATGTGCATTTTACCGAAGTTCAAAAGTAAACAAATCATGCAAAGCGTCCAATACACGTCAACAGGTGAGTCTAATATTCTTTCACAAGTGCGCTATATTATTTATACCAATTCTACACTAATGCAGTTTCTGCATAACATAAATATCTATTTTTTTTTGTGTGTGAGAATAAAAATTCAAAGTGTAAAGCATAAAAAATGTAAGAGGGGCCAGGGGACATGATACTAATGAACAGACAGGAAATGTTATTTAAGTGCCAGGAATGTCTTCTGTTTATTCTGGACCCTATTTGGAAATTGGCATCTTTGAAATTTGTGTGAAATGGCAAAAATTGCTAATTCTGACCACTGTACAGAGCACTAGCACCAGGCATTATCCTTAGAGATCATCATGCAACTGCCTCCTTGACATATGTAAAATTGACTGCGAACACTATCTCATGATAATAGTTTCTCGTGATCCACACACAACAGTCTCTCCACATCTTCAGTATTTGCAAATCTCTGTTTTGTAAGCACATTTGCACCTTTCGCAACAACAGCTCCTTGATAGCCATTTTGTTGGCCCAAGATCTTAGCGATGTTTTATGGATTTGTCTAATACAACCTGGCCAGCTGGAGAATCGCACTCCATGGCTTAATTATAGAATTACCAACCACTAAAAACATGGAATAATACTAAATGTAATGCATGTACGTGTGGAATCGACCTCCCTGGCTGAAAACAATGGCACCACTGGCTGTATCATGGAGTGGCCGGCCCCTCAGGCCACGTGGACATGTTCGGGAAGATGACTAACCGAGTTCTAGTCGTTTACTGAGACCAATAATTTGACGCAAAACATGTCATTATTCGATTTTTAAGTTATCCGATGATGTCGTTAACTGAGGGTCCACAGTACAGTACATTTATTAAATACCTTAAAATATATGAAGTCTTAATGTAGAGTGAGAGGTGATAAACAAGATAAAATGAATCAACAAGAGAGACAAAATGATACCATGAGAGAGGACAGACCGCGGAGTAGTAAACAGACGCCTCTGGTTTGGTGTACCATAATACACTCACATTGTGTTCACTTGTCTCCATGTTGTACAGTAGAATAAATAAAGAGAAAAACAACCCATTCTCATGTCACACTAATGTTTAGATTGAAAATGAACTTCTGAGTGAAGCATATGAAAGGAATCATTTTCCTAGTTTACCCCCAGTAAAGGTATAGTGTACGACAGTTCTCTGATGTTGGGCTAGGAAAATGTTATTCTTGCCGACAATCCTACAAGTCCCCTGGCTACCACATCTCATATTTATGCTAATTTATTCCAACAGTGGGGTGTATTGTACATGTTCATTGGGGAAGTGAACAGAATTCTTCTCCGTAAGCAAGCAGTTTTAAGAGGCAACTGAAATGCCAGACAAGGAGCTAGTATACCCCTTCACCCATATACATACCTAAATATTTAAAAAAGGAAAATTTCTTTTTTCTTTTTGGCCACCCTGCCTTGAGGATACGGCCGGTTTGTTTGAAAAAAAAAATGTTTATGTAGCATGTTTCATACGAACATAAGAAAGGAGTAACACTGCAGCCGGCCTGTTAGGCCCATACTAGGCAGTGTCCTAGACAATCCCAACCAACTAAAAAAACATTTTGCCCAACCCATTTTCAAAGCTATCCCCCCAAGAAATAAGCCTGATAACTATCACACAACATGCAAGTTTCCACACAAAATCAACCCCTCTCACTCGTGTTTTATCCAACCTAAATTTGAAACTACCTCAAAAGACCTAGCCTCATAACCCAACTAGGAAACTGTTCCACTCCTCACTACCCTATTACCCGAACCAATACTTTCCTCCTATGTCCTTTTTAATCTAAACTTGTCTAATTTGAATCCATATACTGTGGGTTCTCCTCTTGAAGATATCCTCAAGACCTTATTATAATATCCCCTTTATTAATAACCCATCTACCAATTATACCTTCAATCATGTCTCCCCCCATTCCTTCTTCTAACAAGTGTAAGTAATTTAAGAATCTTCAATCTTTCTTCATAAGGAAGATTTCTAATGCTAATAATAATTATTCATAGTCAACCTGAATGTATTTCTAATGAATTTATGTCCATTCAGGTATATGGAGAAAACCAGAACTGAGCTGCATAATCTATCTAGATGAGGCCTTATTAATGATGTATAAAGCAGCAGTAATAACCTCTGGACTTCTGTTGCTTACACTTCTTGATATAAAAATCCCAATAATCTATTTGCCTTATTACGTACGCTTAGAAATAAGAAACATAAAAGACATAAAAAGGAGGAACACCCTTGGGGCCCAGAGCCTGCTGGCCCCATACTAGCAGGTCCTTTACAATTCATCCCACTGCCACAAAACATTTGCCCAACCCAATTTTTCAATGCACCCAAGCAATAAGCTCTGATGTAAAGTCCCACTCAAATCCAACCCCCTCCCACCTCTGTACTTATCCAACCTAGATTTACAAAACTACCCAAGTCCCAGCCTCAATAACCCAACTAGGTAACTGTTCACTCATCAACTCCCCTATCCAAACCACTACTTCCTATGTCCTTTTTCTAAATCTAAACTTATCTAATTTAAATGCTGACTGGGGGGGCGGGTTCTCTCTTGGAGAGACATCCTCCAAGACCTTATTTAATATCCCCTTATTAATACCTATCTTCCCACTTATACACTTCGATCAGGTCTCCCCTCATTCCTTCGTCTAACAAGTGACTGGAAACTTAAGAGTCTTCAATCTTTCTCATAAGGGAAGTTTTCTAATCTATGTATTAATTTAGTCATCCTACGCTGATGTTTTTCTAACGAATTTATGACCATATCTGTAATACGGAACCAGAACTGAGCTGCATAATCTAGGTGAGGCTACTAATGATGTATAAAGCTGCAGTAAGACCTCTGGACTTCTGTTCTTAACACTTCTTGATATAAAACCCAGTAATCTATTGCCTTATTACGTAACGCTTAGGAGCATTGCAGTCTTGGTTTAAGGTTTGCTGCTCACCATAACCCCCAAGAACCTTTCGCAATCACTGAATGTAAAGTTCTACATCAATTAACTTATAAGTACTTCGGTTATGGCACTCCAAGCTCAGAACCTTGCATTTGATCTACATTGAACTGCATCTGCCACTTTTCTGACCAAGTATAAGTTTGTTTAAATCCTCCTTTAGTTCCCATAACAACTACGTTTGAATCAATTATCCTACCTATCTTTGTGTCATCGGCGAATTTGCTCATACACTAGTAATTCCCTCATCAAGATCATTGATATAAATTATAAACACAACGGGCCCAAGACTGATTCCCTGTGAACCCACTTGTTACAGATCCCCACCGGATCTGTTTTGGTTAACGTGCGCTCACCATAACCCCCAAGTCCGTTTTGCAATCTGTATGGCTAAGTCCTACATTAATTTAACTTAAAGATGCTAGGGTTTATGGACACTCCCGACTTCAGAAACTTGCTTTATCACATTGAACTGCATCTGCCACTTTTCTGACCAAAATATTTTGTCAAATCCTCCTGAATTCCCAACATCTACGTTTGAATCAATTATCCTACCTATCTTTGTTGTCATCAGTCGAAATTGCTCATATCACTAGTAATACCTTCATCAAGGTCATAGATATACAGTGGTCCCCACGATAATCGAAGGCAACGAGAGTCGTATGATTTCGAAAATCATAGCAATATTTCATAGAAACATGGCTCGCTAATCGTAGCTGACTCGCGAATAGTAAGGTCGTTCCGGGACTCACCACGTGAGAGCCAGGTCGGCCTCCCTACCCAGACCAGTCTGCATTGTTTACCAGTGAGCGAAGGCCCCCCTCACGAGCTCCTAAGAGATATTATTCATAATATACCACTCATTTTAGTGCTGCAAGTACTAAAAAACTACCATGGCCTCCAAAGAAAGCTCCTAGTTGGCCAAGCCTTGGTAAAGAAGGTGAGAATACAATTGAATTTAAGAAAAACATCATAGAACAATAAGAAAGTGGCTTAAGTGCGGCCGAACTGCCAGGATGTGTAAACAAACCCTATACAACACATGTTCCATCGTGGCCAAGAAGAAAAAAAAGAAATCAAGGAGCTGTTGTTGCAAAGGGGGTAATTGCTGACAAATGAAATCACCAGTACTCAAAGAGGTTGAAAGAGAGATTATTGTGTGGATAAACGAGAAACAATTAGCAGGAGATGTATTATTACGTCCGATTAATCGTGAAAAGGCAAAGCATTTACAAGACAACTGGTAAAGAAATTGCCTGCAAATTGAGGTATGTGAGTGAATTAAGGCCAGCAAAGGCTGTTTTGAGAGATTTAAATGACGAATGCATACACAGTGTGTACGCATGGTGAGGCTGCCAGTTCGGACCACAATGCGGCAGAAAAATATGTAATGAATTCAAGAGTAAAGAGGCTGAAGGACTGAAACCTGAACAGTGTTTCAATTGTGACGAAACAGGCCTCTTTTGGAAGAAAATGCCAAAGAGACCTACATACACAATAGGTAAAAGGCACATGCCATGACACAAGCCAGTAAAAGACAGGCTGACGCTCATGCATCTGTGCAATATGTTAGTGGGATTTCAAAGTGAAGCCGTTTACTAGTGTACCATTCAAAAATCCCCAGTGTGGTTCAGGAAAACAAAGTTATGAAAGTAACTTGTGTGTGTTTAGGAAATCTAATAGTAAGGCATGGGTCCACGAGGAAATTTTCGTCGAGTGGTTTCAATGAATATATGGCCCTAGTGTGAAGAATTAGCCTTTTAGCTCTAAGGGGGGCCTGCCTCCTAAAAGAAATTGAATTTCAAGTGCCTTTCCTCCTAATAATGGACATGCACCTGCTCATCCTCCAAACTTGTATAACCTAATTTCGAGGAGTTTTGGGTTAATCACAGTAAAGTTCTTGCCCCCAATACCACGCCTCTCCTCAGCCCAAGGACCAGCAGGTCTTTGGCAAACTTTAAAAAAACTCTACACCAAGCAATTTTTCAAAGGTGCTTCAATGTGACCTCAGACACTCACTTTGACCCTAAGAGATTTTTGAGAGAACACTTCAGCATCCGCCATTGCATAAGCCTTAGAGTATGGCTTGGAGGGAGTAACTACCAGGACTTTGAACTCTGCTTGGAGAAAATTGTGGCCAGATTTGTCCACAAGAGGGATTATGAAGGGTTTGTGGCTGCCCCCTGATGAAGCCTATGTCAATCGTGAAATCAATTGTGGCACTGGGGATTCCATGGGTTGGATGTGAGTTTGGAGTATGTGGAAGCGTGGTGAAGACACAATAAGAGCTCACCACTGAGGAGCTGCAAGATCTTCAGCAGGACGAGCTAACACATCGAGCAGCTCACATCTTGCAGGCAAAGGAGGACAAAGAGAGATGGAAAGAAGTGCCTTCTTCAAAATTAAGGAGCTTTTATGCAATGTGGGGTAAGATGGAAAGATTTATGGAGAAACATCACCTCTGACAAGGCCTGTTGCAAAGCCATGTTGGCAACATTACAGTGACAAAGTCTCTGGGCATTTAGGGAAGTGTTAAAGAGATGCCAGAAACAGAGCTCTCTGGACAGTTATTTTGCAAGACAGGACTCCAGTGACTCTCAAGCTGGTCCTAGTGGCATTGAGAAACAGAGAAGAGAAGTAACCCCAGAAAAGCAATTGGTACCTGAGGTGTTGATGGAAGGGGATTCCCCTTCCAAACTGTAAATAATCCAATCTCTCTCCTCCTCCAGTCTCCCATACACTAAGAAGAATCTCCAATAAAGGTAAATGTTATGCTGTTAATGTTTCATTCATCATTTCCCATTGTTTTGTTTATGTACTACATCTATATTTCATGTAAAAATTTTTTTGGTTTTAATACTTCCGAGTGTCAGGAACGGATTAATTGTATTTATGTATTTACATTATTTCTTATGGGGAAAATTCATTCGAAAATCGTAGATTTTGATAATAGTAGCTCCTCCAGGAACAGATTAAATACGATAAACGAGGGACCACTGTATATTATAAACAACAACAGGCCTAAGACTGATCCCTGTGGTACGCCACTTGTTACAGATCCCCACTCGGATTGAACCCCATTTAAGCATACTCTCTGCTTCCTATTAGTGAGCCATGACTCGATCCATGACAGCACTTTTCCTCCAATGCCATGAGCTGCCACTTTTTTTAACATTCTCTGGTGCGGTACTCTATCAAAAGCCTTACTAAAATCTAAATAAACAATATCGAATTCTTTATCATGATCAACGGCCTCAAAAGCTTTACTGAAGAAGGTTAATAAATTAGTTACGCAGGAACGGCCCCTCGTGAATCCATGCTGAGTATCATTAATCAAGCTATGCTTATCCAGATGGCTTATAATATCAGCTATAATTGACTAGTAATTTGTCTACAATTGAGGTTAGGCTTATTGGGCGGTAATTTGACGGTAACAACTTGTCCCCTGCTTTAAAAATAGGAATTACATTAGCCATCTTCCACATGTCAGACACTACACCTGTTTGAAGAAAAATATTAAAAACATTAGTCAATGGTTAACAAAGTTCCATTTTACACTCTTTAAGAACCCTAGAAAAAAGTTCATCAGAGCCCGGGGATTTATTTTGCTTCAGTCAGTCTATCTGTTTGATAACCATTTCGCTAGTGACTATGATACTGCATAATTTATCGTCTTCAAGCCAACTATAAAAATGTATTACTGGGATATTGTTAGTGTCCTCCTGAGCGAAAGCTGAGAGAAAATAATTATTAAGAACAGAGCACATTTCATTCTCTTTGTCAGTAAAATGCCCAGAGTTATCTTTAAGGGGACCTATCTTATCTCTAACTTTTGTTCTATAAACCTGGAAAAAACTTTTTGGGTTAGTTTTCGAATCCTTAGCAACTTTAATTTCATAGTCCCGTTTAACTTTTCTTATCCCCTTTTTAATGTCTCTCTTAATGTCAATATAATGATTCATAAAATGACCCTCGCCTCTTTTGATGCACCTATAAATTCCTTTTTTCTGTCCTAAAAGATATTTGAGCCTATTATTCATCCATTTTGGGTCATTTCTATTTGATCTAATTTCTTTATAGGGGATAAATGTTCTCTGGGCAGCATGTGTAGTGTTTAGAAAACTCTCATATTGATATAATTTTGAAAAAAATATCAGAGATGGATTAATGGAAATGTCTATATTAACATAATATACGACATTTAATACGCCTAAGAGATTATTACGTACGTATTATTAATATGGCGTCAAAAGTAGAGAGACTGTGATTTTAATGTGTACCTGCATGCCAGCACAGTAAGTATATTTAGGTACAAGTACATACACATAAGCATAATTATCAGAGTACGTACATATAAATATGCAATAACTTTAAAACACTTGAAATTTTGGAAAGTTTCCAGACATAAGATATATGTGCTCACGAAAATGTAAACCAACCAGGTGGGGTGCGCCATATTAGAAAGATGGCGAGCCGTATAGATAGTTTTGGTCTAATTTGAAATTGCCGTATTAGAGGAACGCTGTAAGGCGAAACGCTGTAAAGTGGGGCCCTACTGTAACTGCATTAACAGTAAAAGATAGATTACATCTAAAAATTTTTTATAATCTATGTTAGTAAAATGTCTGGTAACAATTAAATTGGAGATTATTATAAGTACACTGAAATACCTGTATAGTACTACCAGTACAGAGTTATAGGTTAGTATAGCAGAGTATAAATTTGCAAACAAAATGTACCTTGTAGTAACATGCATAATAGAAAGTGACTTATAATGTTAATTGTTAAATACTGTATAAACAAAAAGACATAAGCAAAATATGAAATCTAGGGAAGAAATCAGTAGATTGGTACGACAAGAGGGTTAACTGAGAAAATTTATAGGTCATCTTTAGAGAAGTCACACAACCATAAAATAAAAATCGCAGTAAAGTGAGTCAGCCTTTTTTCACTTTCAAGTGCATATAAAAGCCTGATAACAAATTTACACATCATATATTAAGTGAACAATAGAGCTAGTCCTAAAAAAAAAAAAAAAAAGTAAAATACATATGCAGTACACTTATTACTTACCTTAAAACACTTTCATTCTTAGCTTATATGTAGTGAGTGGTGAATTTGAAACTGGAAAATTTCCAGAATACAGAGAAATGTAGAACACACAAATCTGCAAGACTGAATCACCAACAACACACCCTGGTTCATGACAAATGTTATGCAAGTTACTGCATTAATGTGAAAATAATTTGTATAAAATATAAAGTGTTTGTATTGTGGGGAAAAATGCTTTATAAAAGTATATATAATGTATGTTGTAGGTGAACACACACATAATGGACACACATTAAACTGGAAGTAACTAGAGTTCAATGGTTGTTTAATGTGTGTTCACCCAAAACAGATATTATTTCTACATAGGGCCCCCCTTTTTAAAAC
>NC_069400.1:103135555-103154007 GCF_026875155.1 Cherax quadricarinatus
GTAAATGGTGGTGGTCATAAAATTGGTGGGGGAATTTGGGGGTCATGGAATTGGTGGTGGAAATTGGGGTGGTCTAGAATTGGTGGGGTCATGGTAACTGGTGGGTAATTAGTGGTGGCCATGGTTAATTGGTGGTGGTGTCTACATGGAGGGTGTTCTGGGTCAATGCCCCCATGGCCTGGTCCATGACCAGCCTCCTGGTGGATCAAGGCCTGATCACTAAGACTGTTACTGCTGGCTACATTCATTTTGATGTACAAACCACAGCCTGACTGGTGAGGTACTGACTAAGAATCTATCCAGTTCACTCTTGAAGACAGCTAAGGGTGTATTTGTAATCCCCCTTCTATATGATGGAGACTGACAACTGTTGTGTTTTCTCTTTGAGTACTCATGGCGGCACCCTGCTTTTCTCTAAGGATATGTTGCACTGTCTGCCAAGTTCTTTGCTTTGTGTTGAGAGTGATTTCTGTATGTAGATTTGGGATTAGTCTTTCTAGGTTTTTTCAGGTGTAAACAATGAGGTATCTTTCTCACCTGCATTCCAAGGTGTATAGATCAAGGGACTTCAAACATTCCCAGTAATTAAGATGCCTGACAGAACTTCTATGTACAGTGAAGGTTTTCTATATATTCTCCAGATCTGCAATTTCACCTGCCTTTTTAAAAGGGATTGTTAGTATACAGCAGTATTCCAGCCTAGAGAAAGCAAGTGACTTAACCCTTTCAGGGTCTGTGTTGTAGTTCTACGGCTTTAAGTTGAGGGTTCAAACCGTAGATCTACACCATGAGCTCAGCTCACTCTAAGCTGTGAACAGTAAATCTGGGCCTAGATATGAGAAAATACATCTATGTGGTATGTGTGCACCACATAAAACAAATCCTGCAGCACACAGTGCATAATGATATAAAAAAAAAACTGAGACCGTAACTTTCGATTAAAACAGTAACTTTGCAGTGTTTTTTCATATGTTTTATAGTTGTATTTGCAATTTCTTGGTCTCATTTGATAGAATGGAAGATATATTACAGAAATAGAGATTATTTTGATTGGTTTTAGCACTGGAAATGCTCGAAACCGAGCGCAAACTAGCGGAAATGTTAAATTTTTGCCAATGTTCAAGAGTAAACAAAATGACCTCACACGTCTAATACATGCCAGCTGGTGGGTCTAATATACGTTCACAAATGTGGTGATATTATTTATACAATTATTACAATATTGCAAAACAGTAAATCTTCTATTTTTTGGTTTGAATAAAAATTCATTATGTGAATAAAAAATCAAAAATGGAATTCATTTGTAAAGCCTGAAAACGTAACTAATGAACAGAGGAAATGTTAGTTTAGTGCCGGAATGCCTGCATTGTTTATTCCGGACCCTATTTTGAAAATGGAATATTTTGAACTTTGCATTAAATTGGCCAAATTACCAATTTCTGATCACTTTATTTTGTAGTTGCAACAGTTCGCTTGGCGATTTCTTGTGCTCATTTGACAGAATAGAAGTAATGCTAGTGAAACAGTGAAGAATTTGGTCGACTGGAATAATGTAGCTGGCATAAAATGGGAGTCAAAGTCGGCAAATAGCCGATGCATAAATATCGCCGACAACGTCAAAATTCGCGAGAGCATAATTTTGTCAATTTTCCATCAAATTTCGTACTTTTTGTTTTATTACCTTCAGAAAAAGATTCTCTACCACTTCATAAGAAAAAAATAGCAATTTTTTTTTTTTTTAAATTCTGGACCCTGGTGCACACTTCGAAATTTGGCCTCTGAACCCTGGTGCACACTTTGAAATTTGGCCTCTGGACCCTGGTGCACACTTTGAAATTTGGCCTCTGGACCCTGAAAGGGTTAAAAAGGATCATCATGGATTGACGGCCCTTGTTTTTAAAGGTTTTTTCCTATTATTTTCCTACAGGGGGGCGGAAAGGGGGCAATTTTTTTGGGGGGGGGGGGAAAGGCCCTTTGGGGGGGGGGGGGGGTTTTTGGGGTTGGGGGGGGGCCCCAAAAGGGGGGAAAAGGGGGGGGGTTTTTGGGGGGGTTGGGGGGGCCCCCCCTTTCGGGAGGGGGGGGGGCCCGGGGGGAAAAAAAAAACCCAAAAAAAATTTTTTTGGGGTTTTGGGGTTTTTTTTGGGGGGGGTTAAAAAAAGGTTTTTGGGGGGTTCGGTTTGGGATTTGGGGGGGGGGCCTTGGCGGGGGAATTTTGGTTTTTTGGGGGGGGAAAGGGGGGGGGGGGGGTTTGGGGGAAAAAGGGGGGGAAATTTTGGGGGAACTTTTGGGTTTTGGGGGGGATTTTTTGGGGGGGGGGGTTTGGGGGGGGTTTGCGGAGTAAAAGGGGGGGGGAGGGTTTGGGGAAAAATTGGGGAAAAGGGGGGGGAAACGGGGGGGCAAAAAAACCTGGGGGGGTTGGGGAGCTTTTGGGGCCCTGGGGGGGGGGGTAGGGGGGGGTTTTTTCCCCGGGATTTTTAATTTAAAGTGTTTTTTTTAAAAGGGGGAAAGGGAATTAAATTTTGGGGGGGCCCGGGGAATTAAAGGGGGATTTTAAAACCAAATTTTTGGGGGGAAAAAGGGTTTAAAAATTATTTTATTTAAAAATTTTTTCCCTTTTTTTTTCCTCTTTTTTTCCCTTTTTTTTGGTTTTTTTATTTTTTTTTTATTTTTAAAAATTTTAATTTACCCCTTTTTCTTTTTTTTTTCCCCCAATTTTTTTTTTTTTTTAAATTTTTTAAATTTTTGACTCATTTTTTTCCCCCCTCACCCCTTTAAAATTTTTATTTTTTAATTTTAAATATTTTTTTTTTGTTTTTTAAAATTTTTTTTTAAAAATTTTTTTTTTTTTTCTTTTTTCTTTTTTTTTTTTTTTTTAAAAATTTTTTTTTTTTTTTTTACTTTTTTTTTTAAGTACTCTGTTTTTTCCAATGGTTAGAACATTAAAAAACCTTTCTCCCCATTTTTTCAGTTACCCCTTTAGTATGTATATTGTGAATGGTCGGGAACCCTTGGTACAAGTTGAACTTAAATTTTAGTGCTGGTGGCAGTAAGGGTTTGGTGGCAGGGGGGTGATGGTAACTGGGGGGTGGTAGTAATTGGCATTTTGGGTTTGGAAATTTGGCATTGGGGGGGTAACGGGAAAGGGGTAGTGGTAACTGGCAGCGGTGGGGGGGAAATTGCTGGGCTGTGTCCTGGTTTGATATCCATGGAAATAAGGTTACTCCCCCTTCACGGCTGACAAACATGGGGGTTGCAGGAAGTTTTCACTATCTTTATGTAAAGATTTGGGGGTTTTTCCCCTTCATTTCCCTGGCACTAAACTTAGCCAAGTCTTTTTTCCCGGCCCTCCCAATAAAACAAAACCATCCAGGAAAAGGATGAAAATTTTAAACAAAAAAGGTTTTACAGGGAAAGTTGCCTCTCCAATCATTTGCTAATTCACTGCCCTTTCCCTACTAGGATGCTCCTCTTTCCCAAATAGGGCAAAACATAACCCCCAAAAATTTGGCCCAATTTTTACCCACCAAAAAAATTTCTTCCTTCCCTCACTGCCCCCCTTTCCCCCCTTTTGGAAAGCTTTGCCATCTGTTTCCCTTTCCCTTAAAAACATTGGGGAGGTAGCCAAAACATTCCCCAAACGGACCCTGGGGCACATAGCCCTTTTCTGGGAAAACTACCACCCGGGAGTGGGCAAACGGGAAAAGGAGATCTTGTATTGTATAATCCCCTGACGGAGGTTAAATAGGGCCTCCTAGACATCAACCCCTGTACCCAACCACAAAGCTTCCAAAATTCCCCTGGTCAAGCAGTTTTCACTTCCCTTTCCCCAGCCTTGCTTTAACAAAAAATGTACAATACCATTTGACATTACCCCCAAAATTGGTTAAAAAATGACCCCTTTTAACTTTAAAACCCATCCTCAGGTAAGCCCCAGGAAAATATGCTTCAGAGAGCCTTTTGACGGCTCAACTTCAAGCTACAATATCTATTTTTTAAAAGGGGCCCAAACCCCTCATTTTTGGGTTTTAGGAATATCACATAGTTGTGCTTATTAACAGTAGAAACAAAGCCACTCACGGTTCCCCCCCCAAAATCTCCCAAAAAGCACATCATCTAATGCTTAATAAGTACCATAACTACTAATAATGTAGGTAGTGGGTTGGTAGACAGAAACCCGCCCAGGGAGGTACTACCGTCCGGGAAAGTGAGTGTAAAACGGAATCCTGTAATTGTTTCACGAGGTTTGGATTGGGGTGTCTTTCTGCCCTTTTAAAAACAGCAAGTTTTCAGGTAGCCCTTGCTTCTTCTATTTAAACCCCTTAGGTCACATTTAAAAATACATGCAAGCTTTTTTTATATACCACCCTCTGGGTTTTCTTCTATTTTTTTTTTCTAGCCCTTTTTTCTTGCTTTTTCCCCCTCTTTTCCCCATGGCAAAGTAAACAGAATTTTTCCCCTCCACAAGCCTTTAGTGTTGTAAGGGGGCGACTAAAATGCCGGGAGAAAAGGGGAAGAAACCTTTTCCCACCTGATATTTTAAATAAAGGGTAAAAGGAAAAAAATTTTTGTTTTTCCCTTTTGGGGCCCAACCCCACCTCAGTGGGATAGGGCCGGGTGTTTGAAAGAAAGAAAAAAAAAAAAAAATTTTGTTTTTTTTTTGGGGCCCCCTGCCTTGGTGGGATAGGGCCCCGGGGTTTTTTTAAAAAAAAAAAAAAACTACTAATAAGCCCCAAAATTTCTACAGAAAATAAAATCCTTTTAAGAAAAGAGCAAAAAGGGATTTCTGTAGCTTTTCAATGTCATAAAAAATTTTTAAACATTTTACTGTACCAAGTTTTTTTTTTTTTTTTAAAAATTTGGTCTTTTTCTTGACTCAAACTTTTTTTCAAAAAAAAATTCTAGATTTTCAAGGGGTTTAAGGGGTCAAAAATTTTTGGTTTTAAACCACTGTAAATGCACATTTCCCTTCTTAAAAATTTTATTTTTGAAAAAAAATTTTTTCCCCACCCTAAAAATAAATATTTAAACTTTTAATCCCAAACCCTTAAATTTTCTTGAGAACCGCTACAAGTTTGAAAGAAACGCAAACCCCAAATTGTCACTTTGGAATTTTTTCCGTGTGGCTGACACAACGTATAGATTGTGACTTTCCCCAAAAAAAAAGGTTGCCTCCTGGGGCCCTGAAACAAATGTTAAACAAAAAATTTAAAATTTCCCTTTCTAAATTAATGAAAAATTCAATTTCATTACATACTTTACCCAAAACACACACACACACACATGCTAACACACATTCAAAAGCATGCAACCCACACAGGAAGGGTCAGGGGTTTGTGACTCAACCCCTGCAACCACTTAAAAAAATTTTAAGTGGGTATTATTTCGTACTTTTGCACAAACCCCCAAAAACACAAAAGACTAGTCCCAGAAACAAAGTTATCCCCCTATGATGAGGGGTTTAAGGGGTATTCAAGTTTAAAAAACAGGGAAAAAGGGAAAGGGCTGGGAAAATGATATGAAAACAATTTAAAAAATTTACGAGGGGAAACCGAAAAATTTGGACAGGGACAGTATATTTCGAGCGGGGACACGGGAATTAAAAGGGGCCACGTTTGGAATTAAAAAAGCCCAAATGATTTTAAGGGATGTTAGGAAGTATTTCTTCATCATTAGATTTAAATAAAGGAAGTGAACAATCGGGGAGAGTGTTTATACTGGAAGAAGTACCCATACATAGTTTTAAAGAAGAGGTTTAAAAAAGCCCCTTTGAAGGGGTGTGTGTACCTAGTACAACCGTAAAGGCAGAGCCAAAAAAATGTAAACTGACCCCGACCAAAAAACTGGGGCGAGTACTAAACCCAAAACACACACACACACAACACACACAGAAAAGGCCCAAAGAAAAAAGGGGGTTCCCTTTTGGAAAAGTTGAAGACTCAGATGAGTCAAAGGGATTTTAAATTTTAAAAAATTTTCAGTCAAAAATTTTGTCGGCAGTGGAACAGCCTAAAAAGTGAGGGTAGTGGGGGCGGGCACCATACACATTTTTAAAGACGGGGGTTTTGATAAAGCTCAGGGGACAGGGAGGAGAAGAACCAGTGGGCAATAAATAAAGAGGCAGGGCCGGGAAATTATGCCCGGGAACCCCTGCAACCAAAAATTTGGTGAGAAAAAAAGGGTGATTTAACACCACACACACAAAACACACAACACACACCAAACAAGGGCAAGTGAGGGAGTGGAGGCAGGACCATACGTATTTTTTAAGACAAGGTATAAATAAAGCTAAAAGGAGCGGGGAGGGGGGGGAAACCTATTTAACGGTCGTGAAAAGGCGGGGCCCGGGAGCTGGAAACCCGACCCCTGAAACCCCACAAATAGGGGGAGTAAAAATTTTAGGTGAGTACACCTCTCTCCAACTACCCAAACCCCTTAGCATCACAATCCTCAAAAAATTCTCTTTACAGCTTTTTAATAACCTAACGGGGTTTCCATACATTTGGAAACCCTTTTGCCCCCATTGCTTCCCAAACCACCCTTTCATACCTTTAAACTAAATCCTGAAAGCAAAAAAAACTTCCCATCTTTACCAAACATTTTCACTTATTTTCTTCAACATAAACCCTGGTCAACACACCCCTTCCTTTTTCTAAAGCCTCCTTTTTCCAATCTGGTTTCCTGCTCCTCTATTTTTACCTTGTTTTTTTTTTTCAATAATAACCCTACTATACATTTTTCCTGGTATACTCGTAGGCCTATTCCCCTAAAAATTTTTACACTCTCTTCTGTCCCCTTCCCTTTTAAAACAAAAGAATCATGTTGCTTTCCCTGCCAAGTCCCTAGGTCCCTTTTCCCCTCTCTTACATTTATTGAACAAAAATTTACAAACCCACTCTAAAGCTATTTTCCCCACTTGTTTAAAAATTTTTCTGTCATGATTCCATCAACCCCAGATTTTTTAAACCCTTTTTTAAATTGTCAGTGAAAAACCCTTGCTAAATCCAACTCGCACTATGGGCCCCCTTTTAAACCCCTTCCAAACATTTTTCAAATGTTTGGAGTAATGTTTCACAGAAAAAGGGAAAAACTAAAATTGTAAAAAAATTTTTACATTATTTAAAAAAATTAAAGGAAACTACGGGAAAATTTTTTAAACCCTTCCCTAGAAAAATTTTTCCCATAAGTTTTCCTTTAAAATCCCATTTTAACTGACTGAGAACAAAAAAAATGATTTCAATTATCAAAATTTTTCAGAATACCCTAATAAATTTGTTTAAAATTAAAACAAAAACTACAATGGAAAACCAAAATTATTTGAATTTAACCCATTCCGGGAAAGGCCCTTTTTCAAAGTGATTTGGGTTTTAATTTTAACCCTTTAAAAACGGTCCAAAAAAATCGGCTTTAAAATTCGTAGTGAAAAAAAGTAGATCTATTTTTTTTTTTTACAAAATTTTCAAATGTAAAAAAAAAAATTTTGAAAAAATTTTTTTTTTAACACTTTTTCAATTGTAAAACAAAAAAAAAGATTTTAAAAATTTTTTACTTATTTTTAAAAGTTAAAAAAAACTATGTTTGGCCCCTTTTAAATTTTTTAAATAAATTTTCCCCAAAGAAATAATGAAAATTGGGGAATTTAATTTTTTTTTCGGGCCCCAAAAATTACCAATTAAAAAAACTTTTAAAAGATTTTAAGAAAAAAATATTGTTTTATTTAACCTGTTTGGTCCCAAACTGTATATACACTGTTTTTAGGGCTAATGCCCCAAATTTTTTTGAAAAAAAAAAAATTATATAGAAAATAAAGAGCACTTTTTTGAAACGGTATAGGAAAAAAAAATTAGGGTCTTACTTACCGAGTTTATGAGATTTAAAGGGGTTGGCACTTGGTGATCACCTGACGGCAAAAATCAAGTCTTGCCGCTTGCGAAGTGTTTGCCGATATACTTTTTTTTTTATTTCTAAATTTTTTTTAAAAAAAATTTTTTTGTTTTTGATTTAATTACAAATTTTTAGTGTTCTTGTCATTTTTTTAACCAAACTTTGTTCTGACCCCAAAAATTAGGGACTGAAAATTTTACTAAAATTGTCATAAAACAGTTGGGCAGGTGGACAATTTTCACCTTTCCTTGGTTTATTTACTGGGTTTTCTAGGAATAAATACAAAATATTTTTCAATTCCCCGCAAAAGTTTTGGATAAGCAGTGTATAAAATAAGAAAGAAAGAAAGGTATAGAAAGGGAAAAAGGGAAAAAGAAGAAAAAAGAAGAAGAAAGAAACAACAACAAAAAACAAAAAAAACAAGAAAAAAGAACAAAAGGAAAAAGAAGGGAAAAAAAGAAAAGAAGGGAAAAAGAAAAAAGGGGAAAAAGAAGGGAAAGAAGGGGAAGAAGGAAGAAGAAGGAAAAAAGAAGAAGGAAGAAGAAGGGAAGAAAGGAAAGAAGGAAGAAGAAGAAAAAGGAAGAAAGAAGAAGGAAAAAAGAAGAAAGGAAGAAAGAAAAAAGGGAAAAAAAAGAAGAAGGAAGAAAAAAGAAGAAGGAAGAAAGAAGAAAAGGGAAAAAAAAGAAAAAAAGAAGAAGGAAAAAGAAGAAGAAGGAAGAAAGAAGAAAAGGGGAAAAAAGAAGGAAAAAAAGAAAAAGGAAGAAAAAGAAGGAAGAAAGAAGAAGGGAAAAAAGAAGAAAGAAGGGAAAAAAGGAAAAAAGAAAGGGAAAAAGAAAGGAAGAAAAGAAAAGGAAGAAAGAAGAAGGAAAAAAGAAAAAAGGAAAAAGAAAAGAAAGAAAAAAGAAAGAAGGGAAAAGAAGAAAGGAAGAAGAAGGGGAAAAAAGAAGGGAAAAAAGAAGAAGGAAGAAAAAAAGAAGGGGAAAAAAGAAAAAAGAAAAAAAAAAGAAAGGGAAAAAAGGAAGGGAAAAAAGAAGAAGGGAAGGAAAAAAAGAAGAAGGAAGAAAAAAAGAAGGGGAAAAAAAGAAGAAGGGAAGGGAAAAAAGAATGAAGAAAAAAAGAAGAAGAAAAAGAAGAAGGGAAAAGAAAGAAAGGGGAAAGAAGGAAAAAAGAAAAGAAAAAAAAGAAAAAAAAAGAAAAAAAGAAGAAGAAGAAAGAAGAAGAAGAAGGAAGAAGAAAGGGAAAGGGAAAAAAAGAAGGGAAGAAGAAGAAGGAAGAAGAAGGAAAAAGAAGGAAAAGAAGGAAGAAGAAGAAAAAGGAAAAAAGAAGAAGAAGGAAGAAAGGGAAAAAAGGAAGAAAGAAGAAGGAAGAAAAAAAGAAGGAAGAAAGAAGAAGGAAAAAAAAAAGGAAGAAAAAGAAAGAAGAAGGAAGAAAGAAGAAGGAAGGGAAAAAAGAAGGAAAAAAGAAGAAGAAGGAAGAAAGAAAAAAGGAAGAAAGGGAAAAAGGAAGAAAGAAGAAGGAAGAAAGAAGAAGAAGGGAAGAAAAAGAAGAAGGAAGAAAAAGAAAAAGGGGAAAGAAAGGGAAAAAGGAAGAAAGAAGAAGAAGAAGAAGAAGAAGAAAAGAAAGAAGAAAAAAAGAAAGAAAGAAGGAAAGAAAGAAAAAAGAAAAAGAAAGAAGGAAGAAAGAAAAAGGAAGAAAAAAAGGGAAAGGGGAAAAAAGAAGGAAAAAAAGAAGAAAAGGGAAAAAAGAAGAAGAAGTAAGAAAGAAGGGAAGGGAAAAAAGAAAAAAGAAGTAAGAAAGAAAAAAGGGGAAAAAGAAGAAGAAGGAAGAAAAAAAGGGAAAAAAGAAAAAAGGAAGAAAGAAGAAAGGAAAAAGAAAGAAGAAAAGGAAAAAAAGAAAAGGAGGAAGAAAGAAGGAAGAAAAAAGAAGAAGAAGAAGAAAGAAGAAGAAGAAGAAGAAGAAGAAGAAAAAAAGAAGGAAGAAGAAGAAGAAGAAGAAGAAGGGGAAAAAAAGAAGAAAGAAGAAGAAAAGAAAGGGAAAGAAGGAGGGAAAAAAGAAGAAAAAAAAGAAGAAAAAAGAAGAAGAAGGAAAAAAAGAAAGGAAAAAAAAGAAGGAAAAAAGAAAAAAAGGAAAAAGAAGAAGGGGAAAAAGAAGAAGGAAAAAAGAGAAGGAAAAAAAGAAGGGAAAAAGAAAAGGAAGGGAAAAAGAAGGAAAGGGGAAGAAGGGGGAAGGAAGGAGGGGCCGGAGGAGGGGGGGGGGGTGGGAAGGAGAAAGGGAAAGGGGAAGGGGAAGGGCCCCCCCCCGGGGAAAAAGAAGGAAGGGTTTCCCGGAAAAGGGGCCGGAAGAAGCCCCCCAAGGGAGGAGGGGAAGAAGGGGAGGGAAGAAAAAAAGAAGAAACGGGAAAAGAAAGGAAAAAAGAAAAAAAAAAAAAAGGGAAAAAGGGAAAAAAAAAAGTGAAAGGAAAAAAAGGGGGAAAAAAGGAATAAAAGGAAGAATAAATAAAAGGAAAGGAGAAGAAGAAAAACAAAAAGGGTAAAAAAAGGGAAAAAAGGGGAGAAAAGGAAAGAAAAGGAAAGAAAGGAATTTAAAAAAAAAAAGAAAGAGCCCAAATTAAACGTCTACGTAACTACGTTTACCCAAAAAACCCGTAAAACCCAAAATTTTGAAAAATTAAAATTATTGTTTTTTTCCCTTTTAAATTAAAAGAAATTTTTTAAAAATTTAGGTTTTTGGGGGTCCAAAACGGTTTTAAAAACCCAAAAAGGTGTTTTTTTAATTAATTTTAGTGCCAACCCCCACATGCGGAAACATTTATCGGGGTTTTTTTTCCCCAATTGGGTTTTTATTTTTTTTTTTAGTTAAAAAACAAAAACAAACTTTTTTTCTTGGGGGAAATCTTTTTGGGGAAAAATGGGTTTGGATGAATTAGGAAATAATTGGGGGCAAACCCCCCATTTTTAAAACTGTTTTGATTTGGGGGACAGGTTCCTTCACCTACTATGTTTCCCCCCCTTTTCCATGTTAAAATACAGGGTTTTTAAAGGCCCTTAATTTTTTTTTCCCCAGTTTTTTATTTTCCGAACATGGTTTAAGGCCCCCCAGGACCAAATTTCTGTCCTTTTCAAGGGGATTTTTGGAAAAACAACCAATTTTTAAAACCTTCTTTGGGGTTTGATTAGTTGGGATTTCGTGACAGAGGGGTTTTAAAAAAAGGGTTCATTTTTCCCCTCTTTTTGGCGACAGGGTTTTTTTTTGTGGGGGCAGGCCTGTCACATTTAATGTGGGCCTTTTTTTTACATCGTAGATGGGGTAACTGGGATGGTTTTTCCCTTCCATTTTTTTTTTTTCCCGTTTAACCTTTGGGATTGCTTCTACTTCATTTTAATACCCCCTTTCGATTACCCTTTGGGAACATGGCACAGGGCCTTTTATTTCCAGTTTGCCCGTTCAATCCCTTTTCCCCCTTTTTTTAAAGGATGGTTACAAACAAATTTAAAATTTCCCCCGAAAAAGGGCCCAACAATTTCTTTATGGGGTCCGGATGTTTTTTTCCTCCCCCTGAAATTGGCATTCCCCAAAAATTTTTCCTCACGTTACCAAAATAAATAGTTTTTACCAAAGGAATTACGTTTGGGGTTGGTTTAATTTTTGTTTTAAAACAATCCCCTCCCTTAAAAGGACCAAAATTCTCCCAACCAAAAAATGTCTTCGGTAAAGTGATGTTTTTCCCCTTAAAATACCCTAAAAACCCTTCCCGATTTTGAGTTTTTAAAAGGCAAATTTTTTTGTTGGTAATTAAGGAAAACAGGGAAAGGCCAAATTCGTCAACAAAGTTTTAAAAAGTTGGCCCCGGGGGGGAAATCAAAAAACTTGGAAATTTTTATGAAGTTAGGATTCCTTTTAGAACCAGTAGAAAAATAATCTGTTCTTAAGGGGTGGGGTTTGGTTGGTTTCAAAAGGGGAATTTTTTAAGGGGGGCAAGATTAAATTCCCTAAAATTAAACCACAAAATTGAAACTTTTTCCCCCGCACAGGGTTTGAAAAACTCTGAAAAACGTTGGGGCCTTTTTAAAACTGGTAGAACCCGTTGGCTAAGTAACAATTAGGGTTTTTTATCGGGTCATCAAAGTACAGGGTTTCCCTTCCCCTTTTTTGTAAATTTTTAAATTTGTTCCCGGAAGTGTGGGCTATTTTTCGAAATTGACAACTTTTTAATCCATTTTCCCCATAATTAAAAATGTAAAACCCCAAATTTCAAAGGGGGGACCTCCGCATTAAAGATCAACCCCCGAATGCGACCCAAATTTTTTTTAATTATTTATGTAAGTGCGTTTGTACGTTAATTTTTGGGGGTTGAAATTTGGAAAATAATTAACACAATATTCCCAAAAAAAACAAATTCGGCAGTACTGGCCTCTGAACATACTTCTGGAGTGAAAAAATATCGTTTTTAAACCCCCGGGGCCCTGTAATTCTTTCCGACACCAAGAATAACAAAAAACAATTTTTTTTTTTAAACCCTTTAAAAATTTGATTTACATGCAAAAAAAGAAATGGGAAAATTCAACAAACAGTTCCTTTATTGAAGGGTGTTTTTGATGAATGGAAGACAGGGGGGGGAGGAGAGAGCGAAGAGGGTTACTGTTTTTAAGGGGAATTCCCCCCCCCATAAGAACCAAAGGCACTTCCCAAACTTAAATTTTAGAAATTTTCAGCAGAAAAAATGCCAAAAAAAAGTTTTAAAACACTAAAAAAATGGGAAAATGGGAAAATTGGGAATGGGGGGAGTTGATGAGGAGGGAAAGTTTTGCCTAGTTGGGGGATCGAAGTTTAAAAAAATGGGTTTTTTTTCAAATTTAGGTTGGCTAAATAAAAGGGGTGAAAGGGGGCGGATTTTTTAGTCGGATTGCCCTGGCATTTTGCTTGGGGGCAATTTTTTTTCTGTTTGTGGGGGGGGATTTGGTTTAAGGGCCTGCCAGTATGGGCCCGCAGGGTTTTTGCAGTGTTCCCCTTTCTTAAGTTCTTTTTTAAATTTCCCTTTTTTTAAATCACACTTACCTTTATTGAAGACTTGTTTGTGTGAGGGGGGGATGGCGGTTTTTTGTTGGAAAAATTTAAGACCTAATGGCAAATCTACGGCTTATTTATCATCACAATTCAAAATAAAATTACATAATTAAAAAAAATTAAAAAACACAGAAAAAAGGGTTATACCCTTTGAATGAATTTAAAAAAAGCATTATATTTTGTCCGAGAGGTGGTGTTTTCAAACACTAAAATTTCAAAACAAACGACAATTCCCCAGCCAACGTTTTGGAAAAGAAAATACTTACGATTTTCGAAAATTATACCCATCGGCCTTACGATTTTCGAGGGCACCCCTACAGTTGAAAAATCTAACCCTGTAGGGTCATTTTTGAAAGGGAAAAGTGTGGCATTATGCCACTTCCCCCTGGGGATCAAAATTTAAAAAGGGTGTGGGCCCCCAAAAAGGTGTACTTTCTTTTCCCCGTTCCCTTCGCGATTTAAAGGTTGGGAGGGTTGGGCCTTTGGGAGGGGTTTCATGGGGGAAACTGGAGGCGGGACATTGTTTAGAAAGGGGGCCGGACAATCCCTTTTGTTTTGCCCCGGGGCCCCCCGCCACGAGGTCCCGGCCCATGGGCCCAACCCCCCCCTTTTCCCCCATACCCGCAAAATTCCCTTTCATGTCAAATCACTATTTTGGCTGGGGGTTTCGGATCGTGACCTTTTAACGACCCGCCGCCGACGCCCTAAAGGCACACGGCCTGACCCCAGGTTTTTGGCACCTAAAAATACATTTTCATGGGGAATAAAGATAATCACTTTCACTCAGGGAAACGTTATTTAGCTTAAAAACGATTTCAGGGATTGTTCCCTTACAACACTTTTTTACTAAACGTCATTTAAACCAAAAAAAGCATGGGAAAAAGATGATTTTTCCCTTGCGGATTGCCTTTGGGAAGAACATAGCAACCCCAAGGGGGGGCTGGGGTGAGGGGTCTTGGGTTTTGGCCAATAGCCCCTTCAGAATTTCGGGGTAGGGTCCCGTTGTGGCCACACGGCCACCTCAGAAGTGTGGGGGTGAGGGGCTGGTATTGGCCCCATAAACCACACTGGCCACCCCAAGGTCAAGGCCCCGAGGGTCATTTTGGGTTATCATCAAAAGTTTTACTAATTCCCCCGGGTCTTTAGTGGCTATATTGGGGTCAAAACCCCCAAAATTTACATTCTGTATCACTTTCCCAAAAAAAAGTAGAGTGTTAAAAATGATTTTAGGCAAACGTGAAAACACGGGGGGTTTGCCCTGATGGTTTAACCCCCATGGGGCGAAAAAAAAAATGGTGTTCCCCCGGGGGAAACCCCGCATCCCCAAAATTTTTTTTCATAGTGCGCACACGAAAGGGATACACCCCTTCTCTTTATGTCTAGGTACTCAGGCCTATTGCCCCCCAAATTTTGAAAGGGAAAGAAAAATAAAACGTTGACTAAGTTTTGGAAGGGCCCCCCCCAAAGGGGGAAAGGAAAATCAGTGTGGACAGTTTTTAAAGGGTTTTTAAACATGATGTAAGACAAGGGCCCGTGACAAGCTCCGCCAGCGAGGGGGCATGATTTTTGATGGGGGGGCCAAATGATGAGAAAAGGGGGGGACACTTTTTATGAGCACCAGCGATAAGAGAAAAGGGGTGAATTTTTTTATGAGGGACCGCGGGGCCAGTGAAAAAAAGAAAATTTTGTGGAATTTGGGCACATTTTGGGGGGTTGAAAAATCTGTCTCTGTTATCTGTCGTCGCTTCTCTCTCTCTGTCTCAGAGAAAGTCACTTTTGGGAAATAACAGGAAAATTCGTACACATTTTATCTACAAGCACAGAAAAAGCACTTTGTCTGGATTTTTTTGGGGTTTTCCTAGGGAATTTCAATATGTACAATTGTATTTTTGTTTCCTGTGAGACAAAAGATATTAAGAGATTTGAGAAAAAAAGAGGGTAGACAAGACAGACAGACATGTTCCAGAAAATGTTTCTCTTTTTCTTGGGCATAGGTTATAAAAACATTTTAAAAAGGGGTTTTTCACAAAAGTGCCAAGGGTTTTTCTCAGGGTTTTTGACATTTTCCCCGACCACTTTGGCTAATCCACCAAAAACCACTAAAAAGGGGTCAACCTCACTTTCCTCTTAAAAAAGGGGGTGTTTAAAATGACTGACAACAGTGAAAAATTGGGATTTGCCCACTCTTTCCCCTATCTGGCACTCAATTTAACCAGTGCCCCACAAGGGGTTAAATGGGCCTTTCATTTTTTGTACAGTGCACACCAAATATTTAAAACACATTCTATTTGGGGCCAGGCATTTCAGGCCAATCAAGCCCAATTTTTGGGGGCAGGAAAAATTTAAAAAGTAAATACAGTGGACCCCACCCAACATTTTTAATTGGGACCTGAGAAGAAAAGTTTGGGGGGTTTTTTTTGGTTTGCCGGGGGCAAAAAATTTTTGTTTTAAAAAGTATCGTTACTGGATTTAACGTTTTGGTGATGCCCCTCGTTAGGGGGAGGGTCCACTGATATGTTTTTGGTTTACTAGCGGGAAGAACGTAAAATTTGGACCCGTTTTTCGGGGTTTAAAGGGGTTTAAAAATTTCCTTTTAAAATTTTTTAAACCCCAACCTGTTAGCAAATGGGAAACCTCCCCATGCCTTTAAAGCCTATGAAACCCCTGCTCTTTTAAATTTATCAAACCAGCCCCAACTTGCCTTAAATTCACCTTTTTCACTTTTTTTTCCCCAAAGGGGTTCACCTAAGATCACTACAAAAAAATTTTTCCCTTTTCATAGATGTTGTTTTTTAAAAACATTTTTACCCCCAAAATGTTGTTCTTAAACCACACTAGCCAAAAATTTTTTTTGTTTCTTCCAAATTTTCTTTCAACTTTTTAACAGCAAGAATTTTTTACGGGCCCCTCCCACATCAAACCCCTTTTATTGCTTCTTTATTTTTTCAATAAGGACAAAATTTGGCATTTTCCCCCCAAGCCATATTGAGTTTTGCCAAGGGTTTTCCCAAAACACATATTCCACTTTCCCCTTTGCAAAAAGAATTTTTTTTTTCCCCTTTTTTTTTTTTTTCACAGGGTTTGCAAGGTTTTAAAGGGTCCCTTTGCTTTATTGACAAGCTATTTACAGGTTAAGGATTCCAAACTTTTTTGGCAAGCTAAAAGCTGTTACCTACATCAGCAAATTTGGGAAAACATTTTTATTGTTAAAGAAACATTCGAGTAGGGAACAGGATTTAAAATTGGAGCCACTGTGGGGGGCACCCTTTTATGTGATCAATGACTTTTTTCTCGTTTACAAAAAAATTTTGCTGTACAATTTGTTCCATACTCAGTCATCTTGGGGATATATGCTCGATGGAGTGATGTTTTTGGAGAAGGGTAAGCCAGAGTGAAGGTTTCTGCTTTCCCGCCCGTCTTGTGGCCCTAAAAGGTTTTTTTCACGCTGTCCCGAAGTTGGGTCCACGGGTTGGAAATTTGACAAAATTGGCCTTTTACATAACAGTAAGGCCACCCAAAATCCCCCCCGTGTTGAAGACCTTTCTGAAATTTACAGATCTATCCAGGTTTTGGGCCAAGCGAGAGGTGGGAAGTTTGCTCTGTTCTCTACTCTGTAAAACAGTCCCCCAGATGAGAGGGGGGGGCAGGCAAACCCAAAAAAGTGGAGCAACTTTAAAGGGTGAGCGTACTTGTGCCTCGTATAGAATTTTTGCAACCCCTACTGTCAAGGGAGATGTGAGATACGGTGAATTCTGGGAAGCTTCCCCGGCCGCCTTGTTTGAAAAATTTTTCAACATGGTTTTCATGGTCATTTTGGGGTTTAAATTTTTACCCCAAAGGGAAACCCAAATTTTTTCCCCAGGGCCAACACCCTTCCCCCTTCAACCCTTCTACTTTCCCCCGCTTTTACCCCATGGGGAATGCTTTATGTTTTCTCACTGATTTCCTTTTGGGTTGTTTGGATCACAAATCTTTTTGTGGAGGCCATGATTACTTATTTTCAATGAAAATATTTAAAAAAAAAACACCAAAGAATAACAATGAAATACCAAAAAGTTTCACAAAGTTTGTACAAACGATGCTTAACGAACAAAAGCTGACACAAGACTGAGCATGTGATGCTCTATTTTTGTTAGACTTTGCCCAGATGGACAATTTTGTTTAAGTTGATCATCAGGGCAATGTCTGAATACCAAGTCAAATTTGTCAAGAAAAAGTTGGGCAAATATCGAGTTGTACGAATATAGGGACGTACGAATATTTAGGTTTCACTGTGTTGTGAACCTCATCCTCTTTACCATCCTCAACAGACAAACTCAGACTTAAAACCTTAATCTATACACATAATTAGATCTTACCTGTATGATTGGTGCCATGTTGCCATCATCCTCCCTCTCCAAAACGAGAGGCATGAACTTCTCAATGACCCCCATGTCCACATCCCCTCGGTAATTTCGGGATATCAGTACCTAAAGAAGTGTTAAAGAAAACAGAATTTTAGTCTTAGATTTAAAGTATAATGCCATAACTTAAAGCTTTCTCTATGTATTTATAATAATAATAATAATAATAATAATAATAATAATAATAATAATAATAATAATAATAATAATAATAAAATAATAATAATAATGCAGCCTCGCCTCACTTAATGACATACGTACTTGTTTACAGATGCCTCGGACTTACGAGAGGCTCTCTGACTGGTATTCATACCTAAATAATGTGTATTAGAGCTGATTTCCTCTATTCTGTTTATTTCAATATACAGTACAATACTGTATAAACATTTAAAAATATACCAGAAATGTTATAAATGGTGAAAAGGTGACATTAATACAATATCAAAGATGGGTGACACAAGCTCCTTACCATTATAGTATGCTCCTCACTTAGTGACGAATTCGTTTAACGACGCAGTCTTAGGAACAGAGCTCCGATGTTAAGTGAGGAGAGGCTGTAATGTGATGAGAATACAGTAGGGCCCCACTTATATGGCAGGTTAGGTTCCAGGCTACTGCCAGAAAGAAGACATCCCCAGAAAGCAGAAAGCCATTTTTTCCACTTTTTTTTTTTTTTATTATCACACTGGCCGATTCCCACCAAGGCAGGGTGGCCCGAAAAAGAAAAACTTTCACCATCATTCACTCCATCACTGTCTTGCCAGAAGGGTGCTTTACACTACAGTTTTTAAACTGCAACATTAACACCCCTCCTTCAGAGTGCAGGCACTGTACTTCCCATCTCCAGGACTCAAGTCCGGCCTGCCGGTTTCCCTGAATCCCTTCATAAATGTTACTTTGCTCACACTCCAACAGCACGTCAAGTAAATTTAAAAAACCCTTTGTCTCCATTCACTCCTATCAAACACGCTCACACATGCCTGCTGGAAGTCCAAGCCCCTCGCACACAAAACTCCTTTACCCCCCTCCCTCCAACCCTCCTAGGCCGACCCCTACCCCCCCTTCCTTCCACTACAGACTGATACACTCTTTAAGTCATTCTGT
>NC_069400.1:103154507-103215189 GCF_026875155.1 Cherax quadricarinatus
CTTAAAATTACCCCCACACCTCTATTTGCAGGCAATTTCTTTACCAGATCGTCTTGTAACTGCTTAGCCTTTTCACAGATAATCGACGTCATAATACTATCTCCTGCTAATTGTTTCTCGTTTATCCACACCAATAATAACTTCTCAACCTCTTTGAGTACTGGTGATCTCATTTTTGTCAGCATATTTACCCCCTTTGCAACAACAGCGTCCTTGATTTCCTTTTTCTTGGCCACGATGGAACATATGGTTGTTTAGGGTTTGTTACACATCCTGGCCAGTTCGGCCGCACTTAAGCCACTTTCATATTGTTCAATGATGTTTTTCTTAAATTCAATTGTATTTCTCACCTTCTTTACCAAAGGCTTGGCACTAGGAGCTTTCTTTGGAGCCATGGTAGCTTATTTAGTACTTGCAAGCACTAAAATGAGTGGTATATTATGAAATATCTCTTAGGAGCACGTGAGGGGGGCCTTCGCTCACTGGTAAACAATGCCAGACTGGCTGGGTAGGGAGGCCGCCCTGGCTCACACCGTGCGTACGCGTCCCGGACGACCTACTATTCGCGAGTCAGCCTACGATTAGCGAGCCCATGTTTATATGAAAATATTGCTATGATTTCCGAAATCTACGACTCTCGAGCCCTTCGATTATCGAGGGACCACTGTATATCAATGACCTTGATGAAGGTATTACTAGTGATATGAGCAAATTCGCCGATGACACAAAGATAGGTAGGATAATTGATTCAAACGTAGATGTTAGGGAACTTCAGGAGGATTTAGACAAACTATTCTTGGTCAGAAAAGTGGCAGATGCAGTTCAATGTAGATAAATGCAAGGTTCTGAAGCTCGGGAGTGTCCATAACCCTAGCACTTTTAAGTTAAATAATGTAGGACTTAGCCATACAGATTGCAAAAAGGACTTGGGGGTTATGGTGAGCAGCAACGTTAAACCAAAACAGATCCGAGTGGGGATCTGTAACAAGTGGCGTTCCACAGGGATCAGTCTTGGGCCCGTTGTTGTTTATAATATATATCAATGATCTTGATGAGGGAATTACTAGTGATATGAGCAAATTCGCCGATGACACAAAGATAGGTAGGATAATTGATTCAAACGTAGATGTTATGGAACTAAAGGAGGATTTAAACAAACTCTATACTTGGTCAGAAAAGTGGCAGATGCAGTTCAATGTAGATAAATGCAAGGTTCTGAAGCTTGGGAGTGCCCATAACCCTAGTACTTATAAGTTAAATGATGTAGAACTTAACCATACAGATTGCGAAAAGGACTTGGGGGTTATGGTGAGCAGCAACCTTAAACCAAGACAGCAATGCCTAAGCGTACGTAATAAGGCAAATAGATTACTGGGATTTATATCAAGAAGTGTAAGCAACAGAAGTCCAGAGGTCATACTGCAGCTTTATACATCATTAGTAAGGCCTCACCTAGATTATGCAGCTCAGTTCTGGTCTCCGTATTACAAAATGGACATAAATTCGTTAGAAAACATTCAGCGTAGGATGACTAAATTAATACATAGCATTAGAAATCTTCCTTATGAAGAAAGATTGAAGACTCTTAAGTTACATTCACTTGTTAGACGAAGAATGAGGGGAGACCTGATCGAAGTGTATAAGTGGAAGATAGGTATTAATAAAGGGGATATTAATAAGGTCTTGAGGATGTCTCTCCAAGAGAGAACCCGCAGTAATGGATTTAAATTAGATAAGTTTAGATTTAGAAAGGACATAGGAAAGTATTGGTTTGGAAATAGGGTAGTTGATGAGTGGAACAGTCTACCTAGTTGGGTTATTGAGGCTGGGACTTTGGGTAGTTTTAAATCTAGGTTGGATAAGTACATGAGTGGGAGGGGTTGGATTTGAGTGGGACTTTCACATCAGAGCTTATTTCTTGGGTGGCATTGAAAATTGGGTTGGGCAAATGTTTTGTTAGTGGGATGAATTGTAAAGGACCTGCCTAGTATGGGCCAGCAGGCCTCCTGCAGTGTTCCTCCTTTCTTATGTTCTTATGTTTCTTATGTTCTAAGCGTACGTAATAAGGCAAATAGATTATTGGGATTTATATCAAGAAGTGTAAGCAACAGAAGTCCAGAGGTTATACTGCAGCTTTATACATCATTAATAAGGCCTCATCTAGATAGATTATGCAGCTCAGTTCTGGTCTCCATATTACAGAATGGACATAAATTCATTAGAAAACATTCAGCGTAGAATGACTAAATTAATACATAGCATTAGAAATCTTCCTTATGAAGAAAGATTGAAGATTCTTAAATTACATACACTTGTTAGACGAAGAATGGGGGAGACATGATTGAAGTGTATAATTGGAAGATGGGTATTAATAAAGGGGATATTATAATAAGGTCTTGAGGATATCTCTCCAAGAGAGAACCCACAGTAATGGATTTAAATTAGACAAGTTTAGATTTAAAAAGGACATAGGAAAGTATTGGTTCGGAAATAGGGTAGTTGATGAGTGGAACAGTCTACCTAGTTGGGTTATTGAGGCTAGGACTTTGGGTAGTTTCAAATTTAGGTTGGATAAAAACACGAGTGAGAGGGGTTGGATTTGAGTGGAACTTGCATGTGAGTGGATAGTTATCAGAGCTTATTTCTTGGGTAGCATTGAAAATTGGGTTGGGCAAATGTTTTTTTAGTTGGATGGATTGTCAAGGACCTGCCTAGTATGGGCCAACAGGCCTGCTGCAGTGTTCCTCCTTTCTTATGTTCTTATTAAACATGCTACATAACATTTTTTTTTTCAACAAACCGGCCGTATCCCACCAAGGCAGGGGTGGCCCAAAAAGAAAAACGAAAGTTTCTCTTTTTAAATTTAGGTATTTATATGGGAGAAGGGGTAACTAGCTCCTTGCTCCTGGCATTTCAGTTGCCTCTTACAACACGCATGGCTTACGGAGGAAGAATTCTGTTCCACTTCCCCAAATGAACATGATAAATACACCCCACAGTAGAATAAATTAGCATAAATATGAGATGTGGTAGCCAGGTGACTTGTAGGAGTGACGGCAAGAATACCATTTTCTCTAGCCCAACATCAGAGAAACTGTGTACACTATAACATTACTGGGGGTAACTAGAAAATTATTCCTTTCATATGCCTTCACTCAGAGCGTCATTTCATCTAAAAATAGTGTGACATGAGAATGGGTGTTTTTCTCTTTATTTATTCTACTGTATCAACATGGAGACAACTTGTACACAATGTGAAGTGTATTATGGTACACCAAAACCAGATGCGTCTGTTTACATACTCCGCGTCTGTCCTCTCTCATGTACTCATTTTGTCTCTCTTGTTTATTCATTTTATCTTGTTTACTCACCTCTCACTCTACATTAAGACTTCAAATATTTTAAGGTAATTAATAAATGTACTGTACTGTGGACCCTCAGTTAACGACATCATCGGATAACTTAAAAATCGAATAATGACATGTTTTTGCGTCAAAATATTGGCTCAGTAAACGACAAAGAACTCGTTAGTCATTCTTCCCGAACATGTCCACGTGGCCTGAGTGGCCCGGCCACTCCATGTACAGCCAGTGTGCCATTGTTTACAAGCCAGTGAGGACGATTCCACACGTACATGCAATACATTTAGTATTATTCCATTGTTTTTAGTGTTTGTAACTTCTAAATAAGCCAAGGAGTGCGCATCTCCAAGCTGGCCAGGTTGTATAACAAACTCCATACAACCATCGCTAATATCTTGGCCAACAAAATGGCTATCAAGGAAGCTGTTGTTGCGAAAGGTGCAAATGTGCTTACAAAACAGAGATTGCAAATACTCGAAGATGTGGAGAGACTGTTGTTGGTGTGGATCAACGAGAAACAATTATCAGGAGATAGTGTTTCACAGTCAATTTTACATATGACAAGGCAAGGCAGTTGCATGATGATCTCATTAAGAAAATGCCTGGAGCTAGTGCTCTGTACAGTGGTCAGAATTTAGCAATTTTGCCAATTTCACACAAATTTCAAAAGATGCCAATTTCCAAATAGGGTCCAGAATAAACAAGAAAGACATTCCTGGCACTAAAATAACATTTCCTCTGTTCATTAGTCATGTCCCCAGGCCCCTCTTACATTTTTTTTGCTTTCCACTTTGAATTTTTATTCTCACACACAAAAAAAAATAAGATTTACTGTTATGCAGACTACTGCATTAGTGTAGAAATGGTATAAATAATATCAGCGCACTTGTGAAAGAATATTAGACTCACCAGTTGACGTGTATTGGACGCTTAGCATGATTTGTTTACTTTTGAACTTCGGTAAAAATCGAACATTTCTGCTACTTTGAGCTCAATTTCAAGGTACTTTTCATTGTAAAACCAGTCAAAATCATCTCAATTTCTGTAATATGTCTTCCATTCTATAAATGAGACCAGGAAAACTAGAATAGAACAATAAATACCATACGAAAATATAGTGCAAAGTCTCTGTTTTAATCCAAAAACATGGTCAAAGTTTTTTTTCTCATTACGCACTGTGTGCTGCAGGATTTTTTTTATACTGCGCACACTGACCACATAGACCCATTCTTTCATATGTAGGCCTACCAGCTTTCTCTCACTAGATTTCAAGGCGCTAGAATTTATGCATACTAGTACGTCATGGACACTAGTGCGTAAGCCATACTAGTACGTCCGAAACCCTGAAAGGGTTAAGAATCGTAGTGGCATACACAGTGTGATAAGGCATGGTGAGGCTGCCAGTTCTGACAAAAAAAGCGGCTGAAAAATACATGCAGGACTTTAAGGGGTACATAGAGGGTGAACAATTAAAACCCCAACAAGTGTTCAATTGTGACGAAACAGGCCTGTTTTGAAAGAAAATGCCAAACAGATCCTACATTACTCAGGAGGAAAAGGCACTTCCAGGACACAAGCCTATGAAAGACAGACTAACTCTCATGTTTTCTAGTAATGCTAGTGAGGATTGGAAAGTGAAGCCTTTACTGATGTATCACTCTGAAACTCCCAGAGTGTTCAAGAAAAACAGTGTCATCAAGACTAAATTGTGTGTGATGTGGAGAGCAAACAGTAAGGCATGGGTCACTAGGAACATTTTCCTCTGTTGGTTCTATGATGTGTTTGGCCTCACTGTGAAACAATACCACCTGGAAAATATATTGCCACTCCAGTGCCTCCCGTTAACGGACAATGCTCCTGCTCATCCTCCAGACTTGGAAGAGCAAATTGTGGGGGAGTTTAGTTTCATCAAAGTGAAATTTTTGCCCCCCTAACACCACTCCTCTCCTCCAGCCCATGAACCAACAGGTCATTTCAAATTTCAAAAAACTGTACACCAAAGCAGTGTTTCAAAAGTGCATTGAAGTGACCTCAGACACTGAATTGACCCTAAGAGAGTTCTGGAAAGATCACTTCAGTATCCTCAGTTGCATGAACTTAATAGGTAAGGCTTGGGAGGGAGTGACTTGCAGGACTTTGAACTATGCTTGGAGAAAATTGTGGCCACAATATGTACAAAAGAGGGATTTTGAAGGGTTTGAGGATAACCCTGAGGAGCCTATGCCAGTTGTGGAATCTATTGTCGCATTGGGAAGTCCATGGGGTTGGAGGTTAGTGGCGAGGATGTGGAAGAGTTGATGGAGGACGACGATGAAGAGCTAACCACTACAGAGCTGCAAGAGCTTGAGGTGCAACAGCAACAGACCACAGCTCAGGAATTTCCTTCAGAGGAGGGGGAAGAGAGATGGAGGAAGTTGCTGCCTTCAAAGATTAAGGACATTCGTGCAAAGTTTACTGAAGTGCAAACCTTTATGGATGAACATCATCCTGACACAGCTGTTGCAGGCCGTGCTGGCAACATCTACAATGACAATATTGTGTCCCATTTTAGGGAAATATTAAAGACACTCCAGAAACAGAGCTCTCTGGACAGATTTTTGGTGCGACAGGGGTCCAGTGACTCTCGAGCTGGTCCTAGTGGCATTAAAAAACAAAGAAGGGAGGTAACCCCAGAAAAGGACTTGGTACCTAAAGTCCTTATGGAAGGGGATTCCCCTTCCAAACAATTGTAAACTCCTCCATCCTCTGTCCTCCTCCCATTTCATCACTCATCAGATACATCTTCAATAAAGGTAAGTGTCATTTTATTAATTATTAATATATTTATTCTGCATGTCTCATTGTTTTCTGTGTAGGGAAATGTATATTTCATGTAAAAAATGATTTTGTTTAATACTTTTGGGTGTCTGGAACAGATTAATTGGATTTCCATTATTTCTTATGGGGACAATTAATTCGGATAATGACAGAATCGGTTAAAGACAAGCTCTCTGGAACTGATTAATGTCGTTAACTGAGGGTCCACTGTATATGTATTTTATCACTCTGGGGTGCTTTAAATGTTGTAGTATATTATGTGTGGGTGGGGTGGGCTGACCTGGCTGGCTACCATACCTCCCACGCCTGACTTCCTACAAATAAATACGACTCGCCTCTCGCCCTACATTAAGACTACAAATATTTTAAGGTAAGTAATGGGTGTACTGGGTGTGTATTTTACTTTTTATTGTTTTTAATGCCTATTACTATTGCTAACTTAATATATGTTAGCATAAACTTGTTATCTGGCAATTATATGCAATTATAAGTGGAAAAAATGGCTTTCTGCTTTCTGGGGATGTCTTCTTTCTGGCAGTAGCCTGGAACCTAACCTGCCATATAAGTGGGGCCCTACTGTATTCTCATCACATTACAGCCTCTCCTCACTTAACATCGGAGCTCTGTTCCTAAGACTGCGTCGTTAAACGAATTCGTCCACTAAGTGGGGGAGCATACTAAATGGTAAGGAGCTTGTGTCACCCATCTTTGATATTGTATTTAATGTCACCTTTTAAACCATTTATAAACATTTCTGGTATATTTTTAAATGTTTATACAGTATTGTACTGTTATTGAAATAAACAGAATAGAGGAAATCAGCTCAAATACACATTTTTTAAAGGTATGAATACCAGTCAGAGAGCCTCTCGTAAGCCCGAGGCATCTGTAAAAAGTACGTATGTCATTAAGTGAGGCGAGGCTGCATTAAAATTATTATTTTATTATTATTCTTATTATTATTATTTTTTATTATTATTATTATAAATACATAGAGAAAGCTTTAAGTTTTTGGCATTATACTTTAAATCTAAGACTAAAAATTCTTTTTTCTTTAACACTTCTTTAGGTACTGATATCCCAAAAATTACCGAGGGGATGTGGACATGGGGGTCATTGAGAAGTTCATGCCTCTCGTTTTGGAGAGGGAGGATGATGGCAACATGGCACCAATCATACAGGTAAGATCTAATTATGTGATAGATTAAGGTTTTAAGTCTGAGTTTGTCTGTTGAGGATGGTAAAGAGGTGAGGTTCACAAACACAGTTTAAACCTAAAATATTCGTACGTCCCTATATTCTACAACTCGATATTTGCCCAACTTTTTCTTGACAAATTTGACTTGGTATTCAGACATTGCCCTGATGATCAACTTAAACAAAATTGTCCATCTGGGCAAAGTCTAACAAAAATAGAGCATCACATGCTCAGTCTTGTGTCAGCTTTTGTTCGTTAAGCATCGTTTGTACAAACTTTGTGAAACTTTTTGGTATTTCATTGTTATTCTTTGGTGTTTTTTTTTTAAATATTTTCATTGAAAATAAGTAATCATGGCCTCCCACAAAAAGACTAGTGATCCAAACAAGCCTAAAAGGAAATCAGTGAGAACATCAGCATTACCATGATGGTAACGCTGGTGAAGTAGTAAGGATGAATGGGAGGGTGTTGGCACCTGGGGAAGAAGTTGATATCCTTGGGGTGAAATTTGACTCCAAACTGACCATGAAGAACCATGTTGTAAATCTTTCAAACAAGGCAGCCAGGAAGCTTACAGCACTTCACCGTATCTCACATCTGCTTGACAGTATGGGGTTGCAAGATTCTATACGAGGCACAAGTACGCTCACACCTTAAGTATGCTCCACTTTCTTGGTTTGCCTGCCCCCTCTCTCATCTGCGACTGCTTGACAGAGTAGAGAACAGAGCAAGACGTCTCATCTCTCGCCTGGACCAATCCTGGATAGATCTGTCATTTCAGCAGAGTCTTCAACACGGGAGGGATGTGGGTGGCCTTACTGTTATGTACAAGGCCAATATTGTCAAAGTACCACACGTGGATCCACTTCGAGGACAGCGTGAAACAAGCTTTTATGCCACAAGACGGGCAGAAAGCAGCAACTTCACTCTGGCTGTACCCTTCTCCAGAACATCACTCCATCTGAGATCATATATACCCAAGATGACTCGAGTATGGAACACATTCGTACAGCATAATGTTGTCAACGAGATAAAGTCAGTTGATCACATGAAAATGCTGACCCACAGGTGGCTCCAACTTTATCCTGTTCCCTACTCGTATGTTTCATAACAATAAAAATGCTTTCAAATGTGCTGATGTAGGTAACAGCTCTTAGCTTGCCAATAAAGTTAGGAATCCTTAACCTGTAAATAGCTTGTCAATAAAGCTAGGGATCCTTAACCTTGTCAAACCCTGTGTAAAAAAAAAAAAGTGGAAAAAAGAAGTCATTGCAAAGTGGGAAAGTGGAATATGTGTGTTGGACCTGGCTACTCAATATGGCATGGTGAAATCGACCATATTGTCCATATTGAAAAATAAAGAAGCAATAAAAGGGGCTGATGTGGCGAGAGGCGTGAAAATTCTTGCTGTGAAAAGTTGCAGATAATTGAAGAAACAGAAAAACTTTTGCTAGTGTGGATTAATGAACAACATTTGGCCGGTGACAATGTTTTTGAAACAACAGTCTATGAAAAAGGAAAACAGTTATGTAGTGATCTTAGGTGAGACACCCTTGGGAAACAGTGCTGAAAGTGATGAATTTAAGGCAAGTTGGGGCTGGTTTGATAAGTTTAAAAAGAGACATGGGATTCATAGTGCATTAAGGCATGGGGAGGCTGCCAGTGCTAACAGAGATGGGGCTGAAAAGTTTAAGGAATTTTAACCCTTAACCCGTAAACAGTCCAAATGTACGTTCTTACCGCTAGTGCACCAAACATATACAGTGGACCCTCGGCTAACGATGGCATCACCTAACGTTAAATCCAGCTAACGATACATTTTAACACAAACATTTTGCCTCGGCTAACACTAAAAAACTCGCCTAACGATATTCGTTCTCAGGTACCAATTAATATCGTTAGGTGAGGGTCCACTGTATTTACGTTTTATTTTTCCTGCCTCCAAATTCGGCATGATTGGCCTGAGATGCCTGGTCAGCATAGAATGTGTCTTAATACTTGGTGTGCACTGTACTAAAAAATGTAGGACCACTTAATACCTTGTGGGAGCACTGGTTAAATTGAGTGCCAGCTAGAGAAAGCAGTGAGGCAAATGCCAAGGATTCACTGATGTCATGTCATATTAACACTCCCCTTTTAAGAGGAAAGTGATGTTGACCCCAAGTTTAGTGGCTTTGGTGGATGTAGCCACAAGTGGTCGAGAAAATGTCAAAAACCTCGAGAATAACCCATGTGCATCATTTGTGCAACACCCTTTTAGAATGTCTTATAACCTATGCCCTAAGTAAAGAGAAACAGTTCTGGAACATGTCTGTCTGTCTCTGTCTATCTCTTTCTTTCTCTATCTCTTAATATCTCTGTCTCACAGGTAAACATAAATACAATTGTACATAGTGTAAATTACCTAGGATAACCAAAAAAATCCAGACAAAGTGCTATACTGTGCTTGTAGATATAATGTGTACGAATACCTGTTAGTTCACAGTGACTCTCTCTGAGACAGAGAGAGAGAAGCAGACAGACAGATAAGCAGAGACAGAGATGTCAACCCTCATCAAATGTGACCAATTACACATATCTCTTCTTATCACTGGACCCTCGCTGGTGCTCATCAAAATATCACCCCTTATCTCATCTTATCGCTGGTGCTCATCAAAGTGTCACCCCTTATCTCATCACTGGACCGCTCATCAAATATCATGCACCCTCGCTGGCGGAGCTTGTCACTGACTTGTCTTACATCATGCTTTAACCCTTAAACTGTCCACACGTAGATATACGTTCCCCTGTGGGGGGCTCCGAACTTAGATCAACGTTTTATTTTTCATTCCTTCAAAATTGGTGCAATAGGCCTGAGTCACCTAGACATGAGAGAATGGGTGTATGCATTCAGTGTGCGCACTATGAAAAAAAAATTGGGGATGCTGGGGTTCCCCGTGGTAACATCAGTTAGTTTCAGCTCCATCTGGGTCAACATCATGGCAAACCCCCGTGATTCACTGATGCCTCATCATATTAACACTCTACTATTCTTGGAAAGTGATACAGAATGTGAATTTGGTGGTTTTGACTCCAATATAGCCACTAAAGATCGAGGAATTAGTGAAACTTTTGGTGATAACCCAGATGACCCTCTGGCCATGACCTCTGGGGTGGCCAGTGTGGATAGTGTGGCCATACCAGACCCTCAGCCCAGCACTTCTGAGGTGGCCAGTGTGGCCACAACAGACCCTCAGCCCAGCACTTCTGAAGTGGCTAGTGTGGCCACAACAGACCCTCAGCCCAGCACCCCTGAGGTTGCTAGTGTTACTTCCCAAAGGCAACTCCGCAAGAGGAAATCATCATTTTCCATGCGTTTTGGTGATGACGATAGTGAAAGTGATGTAAGTGACAATGCTGAAATCGATTTTATGCTGATAGACGATTCCTCGAGTGAAAGTGATTATCATTATTCCCCAGTGAAATGTACTTTTAGGTGCCATAACCTGCGTTCAGGCAGTGTGCCATATGCAGTCGGCGGCAAGGGTCGTATGAGGTCACGATCCGAAACCCCAGCCACTAATAGTGATAGTGATCATGAAGGTGAATATGCTGGTATGGAGGAAGAGGGGGGTTGGCATGGTGCCTGGACCTCGTGGCGCGGTGCATGGGCAGACAAAAGACTGTCCGGCACCCTCTCAAGCAATGTGCTGCCTCCAGCTCCCCCATGCCCCATGCCACAGGTCCACCCTACACCATCTAATCGCGAATGGAACTGGACAGAAAGTACACCATTTGTGCCACATCCTTTTAATTTTGATGCCAGTGGAAGTGGCATCATGCCACACTGTCCCATCACAAATGAGTCTACAGAGTTAGACTTTTCAACTGTATGGTGGTCCCTCGATAATCGTAAGGCTCGATAGTCATAATTTTCGAAAATCGTAACGTCATTTTCGTCAAAACGTTGGCTCGGGAATTGTCGTTTGACTTGCAAATAGTCGTTTGACACACCACCTCTCGTGACATATATAATGACTTATTTTATTCATTCTAGGGTATATTCCATGTTTCTGTGTTATTCATATTTTTTATTATGTCATATTAGTTGAATTGTGGTAGATAAATAAGCCGTAGAGTTGACATTAGTGTCATATTCTCCAACAATAAACTCGCCATCCCTCCCTCACACAAACAAGTCTTCAATAAAGGTAAGTGTGATGTTAAATAAGAACATAAGAACTTAAGAAAGGAGGAACACTGCAACAGGCCTGCTGGCCCATACTAGGCAGGTCCTTCACAAATCCAACCCACTAACAGAACAAATGCTACCCAAGCAATAAGCTCAGGTGCAAGTCCGACTCAAATCCGACCCCTCTCACTCGTGTATTTAGCCAACCTAAATTTGAAACTACCCAGTGTTTTAGCTTCGATCACCCTACTAGGCAGATCGTTCCACTCATCAACTACCCCTATTGCCAATGTTCATTTATACATTTTATTAGTGCTTTACATTTATTAGGCATTCTTTTCTGCATGTAAATCTATATTTAAGCTAGGGAAGTGACCTAGAGTTCTTATGGAGGGGGATTCCCCTTCAAAACAGTAACCTCTCTTCGCTCTCTCCTCCTCCCTGTCTTCCATTCATCAACAACACCCTTCAATAAAGGTAACTGTTATGTTGAATGTTCATTCTTTTGTGCATGTAAATCTATCTTTAAGGTAAAAAAAAAAATTGTTGTTGATACTTCTTGGTGTCTGGAAAGAATTACAGTGGACCCCCGGTTAACGATATTTTTTCACTCCAGAAGTATGTTCAGGTGCCAGTACTGACCGAATTTGTTCCCATAAGGAATATTGTGAAGTAGATTAGTCCATTTCAGACCCCCAAACATACACGTACAAACGCACTTACATAAATACACTTACATAATTGGTCGCATTCGGAGGTGATCGTTATGCGGAGGTCCACTGTAATTGGATTTACATTATTTCTTATGGGGAAAATGGATTCGAAAGTTGTCAATTTCGATAATAGTCACACTTCCAGGAACGAATTAATTACGAAAAACGAGGGACCACTGTACTTTGATGAGCCGATAATAAACCTAATTGTTACTTAGACCAACATGTACTACCAGTATACAATGGACCACACAGATGTTTCAGAGTCTTCACAGCTGTGCAGGTGGAAAGATACAACTGTGGCTGAAATGTATTTATTCCTTGGCACTGTCATGCTTATGCCACACACATATAAGAACAATATAGCACACTACTGGTCTGAGAACCACTTCATCAGTACTCCAGTCTTCCGTGATCTCCTTCCCTGCAACAGATTCACTCTGTTGCTACGAATGTTGCACTTCTCAGACAGGAATACGCTGAACAGAAATGACCTCTTATACAAAATCCGGGAATTGTTTATGTATTTGAAGCAAAAATTCAGTGCCTACTTTTATCCAGTCAAGAACATTGTTGTTGACGAATCCTTGGTCCTGTTCAAGGGACGACTGTCATTCAAACAATATATACCAAGCAAACGTAATTGCTTTGGTATAAAACTCTTTATGTGTGACTGTGAGACTGGTCTTGTTATGGATGTCATTATCTACACGGGGAAAAACACACTCGACGATACCAAGCACATGTTGGGCATTTCTGGTGATGTTATTTGCAAGATGATGGGGCCATACCTTGGCAAGGGTATGGGTATTGTACACAGACAACTGGTATACAAGCCCTGTGCACACTGATTTCCTATGTGTGAACAATACTGATATATGTGGAACAGTGAGAAGAAGTAGAAAGCACATGCCAAGGTTCACTGGAGGAAGTCTAGTGGAAGCATTTCATGCCAGTGACATCATGGCACTGATGTGGCATGACAAATGGGATGTGACATTGCTGTCAACCATCCACAGAAACGAGATGATACAGACAGACAGACTGAGCAGGTTCAACAATGAACCTATTGTAAAGCCAGCTGCTGTCATCGACTATACAAACAATATGCGTAGGAGTCGCAAGTGGTATATAAAAGTGTTTTTCCACCTTGTAGACATTGCAATGCTCAGTGCCTTCAACATGTACGAAATAAAAACTGGGAAGCGACAACGATATGCAGAATTCACCCTCAGTATCATCAAGCAGATAGCGAAAAAGTATGGTACCACACCTATACCTGTCGCTCCACAGCGACCTGTCACCCCACAACAGTAACCTGTCATTCCACAAGAAGAGGGGGAAGTGCCCAACCGAATAATCCCTAACTGTCACTGCCTAATACCACTACCATCTACTCCAAAGAAGAAGTATTCCCAGAAAAAGTTTGTTGTGTGTCCTTACACTAAACAGTGACCCCAAGTGTGAAAAGACACCCGATACATGTGTCAGCAATGTGGGGTGGCACTGTATGAATCCATGCTTCTTGGAGTACTATACAGTGGTGGACTTCCAAAAACATAAATTGGACTTGTAAATACCTTGTATATACATGTAAATGTAAACAATAGTAGGTGATTGAACCAGGTGTACAAATTCATTTATCAGTGTGAACATGTGTGTTTGTGACAGTATGATTACTAATTCAGTACCAAACATTTGTGTCTCAACAAGAATTGGCTATGAAATCAAAAGATCTGCAACAAAACATTATTATCATAACATGAAAACAACAAAAAATAGAAACGAATTGGAAAAAAACGATAAATGTTTATTTCTGCAAGTGGCAGTGCTCCATGTTGCTGACACCTAATCATTTAACACCAATTTTGTGGGCTTATATCTCGGTAAGTATTGACCTCAAAATTTTTTTTTATCCTATACCATTTATAAAAATGTGCTCTTCAATTTAAAGAAGAAACAACAATATTCTTATTTTTCAAAATATTCGGAGCGCTGTGCAGGTGAACGTAGATCTACGCTTGGACAGTTTAAGGGTTAAGGGAACTTCTTCTTCCTTCTTCTTCTTCATCCTTCTTCTTCCTTCTTCTTCCTTCTTCTTCATCCTTCTTCTTCCTTCTTCTTCATCCTTCTTCTTCCTTCTTCTTCATCCTTCTTCTTCATCCTTCTTCTTCCTTCTTCATCCTTCTTCTTCCTCCTCCTCCTTCTTCATCCTTCTTCTTCCTTCTTCTTCTTCCTTCTTCTTCTTCCTTCTTCTTCTTCCTTCTTCTTCTTCTTTCTTCTTCTTCCTTCTTCTTCTTCTCTTCTTCTTCTTCTTCTTCTTCTTCTTCTTCTTCTTCTTCTTCTTCTTCTTCTTCCTTCTTCTTCTTCCTTCTTCTTCTTTCTTCCTTCTTCTTTCTTCCTTCTTCTTCTTCCTTCTTCTTTCTTCCTTCTTCTTTCTTTCTTCCTTCTTCTTCTTTCTTCTTCTTCTTTTCTTTTCTTCTTCTTTCTTCTTTTTCTTCTTTTCTTCTTCCTTCTTCTTTCTTCCTTTTCTTTCTTCTTCTTCTTCTTCTTCTTTCTTCTTCTTTCTTCTTCTTTCTTCCTTCTTCTTTCTTCCTTCTTCTTCCTTCTTCTTCCTTCTTCTTCCTTCTTCTTTCTTCCTTCTTCTTCTTCCTTCTTCTTCTCTTCCTTCTTCTTCTTCCTTTTCTTCTTCCTTCTTTCTTCTTCTTCCTTCTTTCTTCTTCTTCTTTCTTTCTCTTCTTCCTTTCTTTTCTTCTTCTTCTTCTTCTTCTTTCTCTTCTTCTTCTTCTTTTCTTCTCTTCTTCTTTCTCTTCTTCTTTCTTCTTTTCTTTCTTCTTCTTCTTCTCTCTTTTCTTCTTCTTCTCTTCTTCTTCTTCTTCTTCTCTTCTTCTTCTTCTTCTTCTTCTTCTTCTTTCTTCTTTTCTTTCTTCCTTCTTCTTTCTTTTCTTCTTCTTCTTCTTCTTCTTTCTCTTCTTTCTTCTTTTCTTCTTCTCTTTTTCTTCCTTCTTCTTCTTCTTCTTCTTCTTTTCTTCTTTCTTCTTTCTTCTTCTTCTCTTCTTCCTTCTTTCTTTTCTTCTTCTTTCTTCTTCTTTCTTCCTTCTTTCTTTTCTTTCTTCTTCTTTCTTCTTCTTCTTCTTCTTCTTCTTTCTTCCTTCTTCTTTCTTCCTTCTTCTTCTCTTCTCTTCTTCTTTCTTCTCTCTTCTTCTTTCTTCTTCTTCTTCTCTCTTCTTTCTCTTCTCTTCTTCTTCTTTCCTTCTCTTCTTCTTCTTCTTTCTTCTTCTTCTTTCTTTTTCTTTTCTTCCTTCTTCTTTCTTCTTCTTCTTCTTCTTTCTTTCTTCTTCTTCTCTTTCTTCTTCTTCTTCTTCTTCTCTTCTTCCTTCTTTTTCTTCTTCTTCTTCTTTCTTCTTCTTTTTCTTCTCTTCCTTCTTTCTTCCTTCTTCTTCTTCTTCTTTCTTCCTCTCTTCTTTCCTTCTTCTTTTTTCCCTTCTTTTCTCTTCTTCTTCTTCCTTCTTCTCTCTTCTCTTCTCTTCTTCTTCCTTTTCTTCTTCTCTTCCTTCTTCTTCTTCTTCTTTTTTCCTTCTTGTTCTTGTTCTTTGTTTTGTTGTTGTTGTTTTCTTCTTCTTCTTCTTCTTCTTCTTCTTCTTCTTTCTACTACTCTTTCTTTCTTTCTTATTATTATACACTGCTTATCCAAAACATTGCTGGGACTTGTAAATACTTTGTATTTATTCCTAGACAACAGTAAATGACCAAGGCAGGTGTAAATGTCCACCTGTCACTGTGTTTATGACAATTTTAGTACAATTTCAGTACCTAATATTAGTGTCAGAACAAAGATTGGTTAAGAAATGACAAGAACTACTATAAATTGTAATTATCAGAACATAAAAATTATATAAAATAATTTAGAAATAAGAAAAAAAGTATATCGGCAACACTTCTGCAAGCGGCAAGACTTGATGTTGCCGTCAGGTGATCACCAAGTGCCAACCTTGCAGTCTCATATCTCGGTAAGTACTGACCCTAATTTTTTTTCCTATACCAGTTACAAAAATGTGCTCTTTATTTCTATATAATTTTTTTTTTTTCAAAATATTTGGGGCATTAGCATAAGAACAGTGTATATACATGTTTGGACCATTTACAGGTTAAATAAGCAATATTTTTACTTAAAATCTTTTATAAGTTTTATAATTGGTAATTTTTGGGGTCTGAAAAAAGATTAATCCAATTTACATTATTTCTCATGGGACAATTGATTTAACCTTTAAATGGTCCAAACGTATACGTTTTTTCAACATCTGAAAGTATGTAAAAAAATGTAGATCTTTTTTTTTGTTTTACATTTGAAAACGTGTAAAAAAACTTTTATCTACATTTTTTTTTTGTTACATTTGAAAATATGTAAAAAAAAGTAGATCTACTTTTGTAGCACTACGAATTTGAACGCCGATTTGTTTGGACCGTTTAAGGGTTAACATTCATACAACTCACTTTGAACAGCCTCCTGGAATGGATTAAGTTCAAATATTTAGGTACCATTGTAGTTCTGTTTTATTAAGCAAATTTAGTTAGATATTCTGAAAGTTATGATAAGTTGAACTCATTATTCTGCTTCTCAGTCAGTTAAACATGGGAGTTTTAAAGTGAAGAACTTATGGGAAAATTGTTCTAGACATGTTAAAATATCCAGTCAGTTTCCTTTACTATTTTACTAATGTAAAAATTATTACAATATAGTTTATCCCATGTTCTGTGAATCATTACTCGAAGCATTTGAAGAATGTAGGAAGGGTTAATATGGGGCCTATAGTGCTGAGTTGGATATAGCAAGGTTGATTCACTGACAAATGAAAAGAGGGTAAAACATCTGGGATTGATGGAATCATGACAGAAATGTTAAAAGCAAGTGGGAATATAGCTTTAGAGTGGTTAGTATTATTGTTCAATAAATGTATGAGAGGGAAAGGTACCTAGGGACTGGCAGAAAGCATACATGATTCTTTTGTATAAAAGGGAAGGGGACAGAAGAGAGTGTAAAAATTATAGGGGAATAGGCCTACTGAGTATACCAGGTAAAGTGTATAGTAGGGTTATTATTGAAAAAAAATCATGGTAAGATAGAGAGCAGGAATCCAGATGAACAAGGAGGCTTTAGAAAAGGTAGGGATGTGTAGACCAGGTGTTTATGTTGAAGAATATAAGTGAACAGTGTTTGGATAAAGATAGGGAAGTTTTTATTGCTTTCATGGATTTAGATAAGGCATATGATAGGGTGGATAGGGAAGCAATGTGGCAGATGTTGCAAGTGTATGGAATACACGTTAGGTTATTAAATGCTGTAAAGAGATTTTATGAGGATAGTGATGCTCAGGTTAGGGTATGTAGGAGAGAGGGTGTACTCACCTATTTGTACTCGCCTATTTGTGGTTGCAGGGGTCGATACTCAGCTCCTGGCCCTGCCTTTTCACTGACCGTTACTAGGTCCTCTCTCTCCCTGCTCCATGAGCTTTATCATACCTTGTCTTAAAACTACGTATGGTTCCTGCCTCCACTACATCACTTGCCATTGTGTGTGTGTGTGTGTGTGTGTGTGTGTGTGTGTGTGTACTCACCTATTTTTACTCACCTATTTGTGGTTGCAGGGGTCGAGACATAGCTCCTGGCCCTGCCTCTTCACTGATTGCTACTGGTTCTTCTCTCTCCCTGCTCCATGAGCTTTATCAAACCTCGTCTTAAAACTGTGTATGGTGCCCGCCTCCACTACATCACTTTCTAGGCTGTTCCACTGCCTGACAACTTTATGACTGAAGAAATACTTATTAACATCCCTTTGACTCATCTGAGTCTTCAACTTCCAATTGTGACCCCTTGTTTCTGTGTCCTATCTGTGTGTGTGTGTGTGTGTGTGTGTGTGTGTGTGTATGTACTCGCCTAGTTGTATGGTTCAGGGGTCAGTTCACATTTTCTGGCTCTGCCTCTTCACTGGTTGCTACTAGGTCCACACACTCCCTGCTCTAAGAGCTTTGTTATACCTCTTCTTAAAGCTATGTATGGATACTTCTTCCAGTATATCACTCTCCAGATTGTTCCACTTCCTGATAACTCTAATGATGAAGAAATACTTCCTAACATCCCTATGACTCATTTGAGCTTTCAACTTCCAGCTGTGGCCCCTTATTCCTGTGTCCTAGCTCTGAAATATACTGTCCCTGTCCAATTTGTCAGTTCCTCTCAGTATTTTATACTTGTTATCATATCATATATCCCTGTCCCTCCTTTCCTCCAGTGTCATCAGCTTGAGTACCCTTAACCTCTCATCATAGGGCATACCACTTAGTTCTGGGACTAGTCTTTTGTGTGTGGGTGTGTGTGCATGTACGTAAATACTTACCCACTAATATGTGGTTGCAGGGGTTGAGTCACAGCCCCTGACCCTGCCTGTGTGGGTGTGCATGCTTGTGTATGTGTGTTAGCATGTGTGTGTGTGTGTGTGTGGGTATGTATGTAATGACTTGAATTTTACATTAATCAGATGAAGTTAATTTCTTGTACTCATTTGTTTCAGACTCAGGAGGCAACCTTTTGTTTTGTGAAAGTCAGCAATCTATACGTTGTGTCAGCCACACGGATAAATGCCAATGTGACATTGGTGTTTGCGTTTCTGCACAAACTTGTAGCTGTTGCTCAAGAATATTTTAAGGTTGGTATTAATGTTAAGTATTTATTAGGAGGGTGGGAAAGAATTATTTTCAAAAGTAATTTGAAGAAGGTAAATGTGCATTTACAGTGTGAATCCAAAATTGTTGACCACTAATCCTCTTGAAAGTCTAGATTTTTTTAGAAAATTAGAGTTCGAGTCAAGAAAATGACCATTATTAAAAAAAAAAAAAAAATCTTGAGTACAGTAACATGTAAATATTGTATGACATTGGACAGCTACAGAAGTCCTGCTGTGCTCTTTGCTTATAGGATTTGATTGCTGTAGAATTATGGGGCTTATTAGTAGTTTTTTTTTTTTTCAACAAACCGGCCGTATCCCACCAAGGCAGGGTGGCCCAAAAAGAAAAACGAAAGTTTCTCTTTTTATATTTAGTAATATATACAGGAGAAGGGGTTACTAGCCCCTTGCTCCCGGCATTTTAGTCTCCTCTTACAACACGTATGGCTTGTGGAGGAAGAATTCTGTTCTACTTCGCCATGGGGATAAGAGGAAATAAGCAAGAACAAGAACTAGAAAGAAAATAGAAGAAAACCCAGAGGGGTGTGTATATATATATGCTTGTACATGTATGTGTAGTGTGACCTAAGTGTAAGTAGAAGAAGCAAGACGTACCTGAAATCTTGCATGTTTAAGAGACAGAAAGACACCAGCAATCCTACCATCGTGTAAAACAATTACAGGATTCCGTTTTACACTCACTTGCCAGGACGGTAGTACCTCCCTGGGCGGTTGCTGTCTACCAACCTACTACCTACATTATTAGTAGTTATGGTACATTATTATAGCATTAGATGATGTGCTTTTGGCAGATTTGGCTGAGAAGCCTGTGAGTGGCTTTGTTCTACTGTTAATAAGCACAACTATGTGATATTCCATAAAACTAAAACTGAGGTTGGTCCTTTGAAAGTAGATATTGTAGCTTGAAGTTGAGCACTGTCAAGAGGCTCTCTGAAGCATATTTTCCTGGTGGCTTACCTGAGTGATGGGTGTACTGTTAATGGATGCATTTTTGAACAATTGGGGTGTAATGTCAGTGGATATTGTACATTGTTATGTAATGCAAGGCTGGCAAAGGGAGTGAACACTGCTTGACCTTTAGCAATGTCTGGAAGCTTTGTGGTTGAGGTACAGGGCTCTGATGTCTAGGAGGCCATATGAACCTCACTGTCAGAGCATTATACAATACAAGATCTACTTTACAGTTTGCCCACTCGGCTGGTAGTTCCTGAGAAAAGAGCATATGTGCCCCAGGATCCTGTTAGGAACTGTTGGACTACCTCCTCTATGTTTAAGGAAAGCAACAGATGGCATGCTACAAGGAGGGAAGGGGTCAGTGATGCAAGGATGAAATTTTTGGCAGGATAGAATTGGACCATTTAGGAGGTGATGTTTTGCCATATTTGGTAAAGAGGAGCATCATAGTAGGAAGGGCAGTGAATTAGCAAATGATAGGAGAGGCAACTCCCTGTGAACAACTGTGTTAACTTTGCATCCATTGCCTGGATGGTTCTGTTTTATTGGTAGGAACCTGTAAATGACTTGGCTAAGTTTAGTGCCAGGGATATGAGGGAAGACCCCCAAGTCTTTACATAAGAGATAGTGAAGCTTCCTGCACCCTCATGTTTGTCAGTCCAGTGAAGTGAGGGAGTAACCTTATTTCCATGGATATCAACCTAGGACACAGCCCAGCAATTACCACCACCGCTGCCAGTTACCACTACCACTGCCAGTTACCACCACCCACTGCCAATTACCACCAACACTGCCAATTACTACCACCACCCAGTTACCATCACCACTGCCACCACCAGTTACTGCCACCAGCACTAAATTGAAGTTCAGACTTGTATGCACAAGGGTCCTGACCAGTGCACAATATACATACTAAAGGAGTAACTGAAAAAATGGGCAGATGGATCTTTAATGTTCTAACCAGTAGAACACAGAGTACTAGTAAATAGAGTTAAGTCAAAGACTACTACAATGAAATGCCATGTTCCACAAGTGACAGTACTCACCCCCATCCTTTTCTTCATCCTCATATCTGACCTAGACAGAGATGTAAACCATGTCTTCCTTTGCAGATGATACTAGAATTTACACGAGTGTCAACCATTGAGGATATTGTAAATCTCCAAGTGCATATAAACCAAGTCTTCCAATGGGCTGCAGAAAACAATATGATGTTCATTGAAAACAAATTTAAGTTACTCATCTATGGAAAACTTGAGGAAATAAAAGTTAGAATGGAGTAAAATAAATTTTAACCACACAGTAGAGCGAGAAACTAATATGAAGAACTTAGGAGTGATAATGCCATAAAATCTCACCCTCAAGGATCACAAGTGTCATTTCACAACTGTTAGGAAAATAATAGGATGAGAACCTTAGAAACAAGGGCCGTCAATCCAGTGATGATCCTTTTTAACCCTTTCAGGGTCCAGAGGCCAAATTTCAAAGTGTGCACCAGGGTCCAGAGGCCAAATTTCAAAGTGTGCACCAGGGTTCAGAGGCCAAATTTCGAAGTGTGCACCAGGGTCCAAGAATTTAAAAAAAAAAAATTGCTATTTTTTTCTTATGAAGTGGTAGAGAATCTTTTTCTGAAGGTAATAAAACAAAAAGTACGAAATTTGATGGAAAATTGACAAAATTATGCTCTCGCGAATTTTGACGTGTCGGCGATATTTATGCATCGGCTATTTTGCCGACTTTGACTCCCATTTTATGCCAGCTACATTATTCCAGTCGACCAAATTCTTCACTGTTTCACTAGCATTACTTCTATTCTGTCAAATGAGCACAAGAAATCGCCAAGCGAACTGTTGCAACTACAAAATAAAGTGATCAGAAATTGGTAATTTGGCCAATTTAATGCAAAGTTCAAAATATTCCATTTTCAAAATAGGGTCCGGAATAAACAATGCAGGCATTCCCGGCACTAAACTAACATTTCCTCTGTTCATTAGTTACGTTTTCAGGCTTTACAAATGAATTCCATTTTGATTTTTTATTCACATAATGAATTTTTATTCAAACCAAAAAATAGAAGATTTACTGTTTTGCAATATTGTAATAATTGTATAAATAATATCACCACATTTGTGAACGTATATTAGACCCACCAGCTGGCATGTATTAGACGTGTGAGGTCATTTGTTTACTCTTGAACATTGGCAAAAATTTAACATTTCCGCTAGTTTGCGCTCGGTTTCGAGCCATTTCCAGTGCTAAAACCAATCAAAATAATCTCTATTTCTGTAATATATCTTCCATTCTATCAAATGAGACCAAGAAATTGCAAATACAACTATAAAAACATATGAAAAAACACTGCAAAGTTACTGTTTTAATCGAAAGTTACGGTCTCAGTTTTTTTTTATATCATTATGCACTGTGTGCTGCAGGATTTGTTTTATGTGGTGCACACATACCACATAGATGTATTTTCTCATATCTAGGCCCAGATTTACTGTTCACAGCTTAGAGTGAGCTGAGCTCATGGTGTAGATCTACGGTTTGAACCCTCAACTTAAAGCCGTAGAACTACAACACAGACCCTGAAAGGGTTAAGTCACTTGCTTTCTCTAGGCTGGAATACTGCTGTATACTAACAATCCCTTTTAAAAAGGCAGGTGAAATTGCAGATCTGGAGAATATATAGAAAACCTTCACTGTACATAGAAGTTCTGTCAGGCATCTTAATTACTGGGAATGTTTGAAGTCCCTTGATCTATACTCCTTGGAATGCAGGTGAGAAAGATACCTCATTGTTTACACCTGAAAAAACCTAGAAAGACTAATCCCAAATCTACATACAGAAATCACTCTCAACAAAAGCAAAGAACTTGGCAGACAGTGCAACATATCCTTAGAGAAAAGCAGGGTGCCGCCATGAGTACTCAAAGAGAAAACACAACAGTTGTCAGTCTCCCATCATATAGAAGGGGGATTACAAATACACCCTTAGCTGTCTTCAAGAGTGAACTGGATAGATTCTTAGTCAGTACCTCACCAGTCAGGCTGTGGTTTGTACATCAAAATGAATGTAGCCAGCAGTAACAGTCTTAGTGATCAGGCCTTGATCCACCAGGAGGCTGGTCATGGACCAGGCCATGGGGGCATTGACCCAGAACACCCTCCATGTAGACCACCACCACCAATTAACCATGGCCACCACTAATTACCACCACCAGTTACCATGACCACCACCAATTACTATGACCACCACTAATTACCACCACCAATTACCATGACCCCCACTAATTACCACCACCAATTACTATGACCACCACCATTTACCATGACCACCACTAATTACCACCACCAACTATTAATTTTGGAAAGCTTTAATAATTGGCTTCTCACTTTGTATAATTATTATTTTATTTTTTATTAACACACCGGCTGTTTCTCGCTGACATGGGGGTGACCTGAAAAAGAAGAAACACTTTCATCATCATTCACTCCATCGCTGTCTTGCCAGAGGCGTGCCTACACTACAGTTAAAAAAAGCCTGCAACATATCCTAACCCCTCCTTCAGAGTGCAGGCACTGCACTTCCCACCTCCAGGACTCAAGTTCAGCTTGCAGGTTTCCCTGACTCCCTTCATAAATGTTACTTTGCTCACACTCCAACCTCACATCAAGTCATAAAACTCATTTGTCTCCACTTGCATCTAACATGCTCATGCAAATTTACTGGAAATCTAGGCCTCGCACACACGAAACCTCCCTTACCCCCTCCCTCCAACCTTTCCTAGGCCGACCCCTGCCCCGCCTTCCTTCCACTATAGATTTATGAGCTCTTCAAGTCATTCAGTCTAATTCCATCCTTTCTAAATGTCCAAACCACCTCAACAACCCCTCCTCAGCCCTCTTGATAATACTTTTAGTAACCCCACACCTCCTAATTTCCAAACAACGAATTCTCTGCATTACATTCACACCGCACATTGCCCTCAGACATGACATCTGCACTGCATCTAGCCTTCTCCTTGTTGCAACATTCACCACCCATGCTTCACACCCACTTATATAAGAGCATTGGTACCACTATACTCCCCTCTTTGCTTCCATGGATAACATTTTTTGTCTCCACAGACTCCTCAGTGCACCACTTACCTTTTTCCCCCATCAGTTCTATGATTCACCTATTTTTTTTCATAGATCTATCTGCTGACAAGTCCCCTCTCAAATATCTGAATACATTCACTTCCTCCATCTCCCTCCCTCCAGTCTAATATCCAGTCTTTCATTACCTAATTTTTTTTGTTATCCTCATCACCTTATTCTTTCCCATGTTCACTTTTAACCCTTTCAGGGTCTGTCCCGTAGATCTATGGCTTCACGTTCAGGGTCCAAACCGTAGATCTACACCAAAATTCTAGCGGCGTCAAATTTAGCGCGAAAAGGCTGGTAGGCCTACACGTGAGAGAACGGGTCTGCGTTTTTTGTGTGCACCGTAAACAAAAATTCTAGGTGCCCGCATAGCATTATGGGAATGCTGGCTCAGTTACCTTTGTTCACCATGCCTCGTCGCAAGGCAGCTCTCACTCCAAGGAAAATTGGGACTCTCCTCTTCCTATCTGATAGTTCTGACTCTGATGGAAGTGAAAATGAAGACGAATTCTTTGGCTTTGATCAGTTAGTGACCGAAAGGAATGACCAGGATATCAATAATTGTGCAGAAAATGCTGATGATCCTCAACCTTCTACCTCTGGTGTGGGCACTCCTCAGTCATGGTCAGTTGTACCTCATCGCAAGAGAAAACTATTATTTTCGCGTGGCCAGGTCTCTGACTTCAGTAATGATGATGATAGTGACGTGGATTGTGATTTTATTGCTCTTGACGATCATTCGAGTAGTGATAGTGAGGAAACATATTCACCAATGAAGCGTCGGTATATACGCCGCCGCATGCACTCGGGTAGTGTTCCCTATGCAGTGCTAAGAGGATGGAGTACATCCCAGAGTACATCCCATAGCCCTACACCAGGAATAGACAGTGAAGGTGAGGATGATGTGGCTACACTTGGCATGGATAGACCACAGGCATTAGTAGGTGGTGGCAGTGGTGATAGTAGTGCCACGGCCATGCGTGACTCACCAGCCCAGGCTGGGACCCACGCTGCTGACTCCTCAGTTCAAGGACAAAGCGGAGCGTCAGCCACCAGCCCACCACAACCACAACTACCCACACAGCCAGCCTATGATGTTCAGTATTCACCAGCAAACCGTATCTGGGATTGGCAGCAAAATCCCAATTTTGTTCCCAGGCCCCACCACTTTGATGACTCTCAAAGTGGAATTCTACCTACTTGTCCCCTTGGAACCACGGCCAATGAATTGGAATTCTTTGAACTATTCTTTGACCAGCCCTTGATGGAAACTATTGTCAGGGAAAGTAACAAGTATTTTGAGTACACCATGGCAAATACGATCATATCACCACAGTCAAGACTACACCTGTGGAAAGAGACGACTGTTGCAGAAATGTATTTGCTTTTTGCGACAATAATGCTTATGCCTCATGTCTATAAGCATAATATAGAAGCAAACTAGCCCACAGATCGGCTAATTTCTACCCCGGTCTTTAGTGAAATCATCCCAGTGAACAGGTTTATCTTACTGTTACGTATGTTGCACTTCTCTGACAAAACCAGGCCTGACAGAAGTGACAGATTATACAAGATTAGAAATGTTTTTATGTATCTGAAACAAAAGTTCAACATGTACTTTTATCCATTCAAGAATCTTGTAATTGACGAGTCTTTGATTTTGTTCAAAGGTAGACTGTCATTCAAGCAGTATATACCGAGCAAGAGGAAACGCTTTGGTATAAAACTGTTTGTACTCTGTGACTGTGACAGTGGCCTGGTATTGGATATTGTTGTATACACGGGATGGAAAACATTGAAAGATACCAGGATGTTATTGGGTCTCTCAGGTGACATAGTGAGAAGCATGATGGCACCTTATCTTGATAAGGGGCATACATTATATACCAATAACTGGTACACAAGCCCTTTACTCAGTGATTTCTTGTGAGTGAACAAGACAGAAGTGTGTGGCACAGTGTGTTCTAATCGTAAATATATGCCCATGTTCAACGCAGGTGCTCGTGGTAATGAGGTGCAGGTGTTTACTGCCAATGGCATCATGGCATTACGGTGGCATGACAAACGAGATGTCACATTGTTGACAACCATTCACCGTAGCGAAATGCAAGACAGTGGCAAAGTTGATAGAATGACTAATGAACATATTCAAAAACCAGTGACAGTGATTGATTATACACAAAACATGCGCTTGGTTGACAAATGTGACATGCAGATTGGTTTTGTTGATTGTGTTCATAAGAGTTACAAGTGGTGCATGAAACTTTTCTTCCATCTCATGGACATTTCAATGCTCAATGCATATAATATGTACCAAAGTGAAGACTGGCAACAGACCACCGTATGGTGAATTTTGTTTGTCTGTTGTCAGACAACTCATAATGAAGTACCAGGTAACAACACCTGCTGTACAACAAGGTCCTCGAACTCCTCAGAATATACCTAAGCGTTTGAGGAGGGAAGGTGATCATTTCATAATACAGCTTCCTTCAACTAAGAAGAAATTTGCTCAGAAGAGATGCATTGTCTATGCACAAAGAAAACGACGGCAACAAAGACGCAAAGACACTCGGTTTATGTGCGAGGAATGTGAGGTACCTCTGTGCATGGTGCCTTGTTTCAAGGAGTTCTACAAGCTCCAGCAGTTCTAAAAACATGTCCAGTGATTGTAAATATGTAAATATATGATAGAACATTAGTATTATACAAGATTTGTGCATGTTTATTGTAATAAACAAAAGTGGTAAACAATAATATGATAATAACTTTAGTGCGATTATTGTGTTCAATACAGTAAGTTTATATATATACATTATATACAGTATTGGTCTCTCAGGCCCCAAATGTTAGTAGGAAAAGGAAAAAATTAGAAAAGAAAAGAAAAAACTACAAAAAATGTAAAATGAAGTAATGCGCGTATATGTGGAAATCGTCTATGTTGCCGCCACCCGGTCATTTTGGGTCAACTTCTCGGCACTGTATCTCGGTAAGTACTGATCAGAAATTTTGTTTTTGTTTTATTACCTTCACAAAAATATACTCTTTAATTCTATAAGAAAAAATATTTTTTTTTTTTTTTTTTTTCAAAATTTCTTGGACACTGGGGCACCACTTCAGATTTTGGCCTTGGACCCTGAAAGGGTTAATTTCCTTCTTTTACATACCCTACCAAACTTGTCCACCAACCTCTGCAGCTTCTGTTCAGAATCTACCAAAATCACATTTTCATCAGCAAAGAGCAACTGTGACAACTCCCACTTAGTGGTAGATTACCTTTTAATCCCACACCTCTTGTTAACACTTGAGCATTCACTTGTCTTAAAACCCCATCTATAAATATATTGAACAACCATGGTGACATCAAGCATCCCTTTCTGAGGCCTTCTTTTACTGTGATATAATCTCTCTCTCTCTCTCGTACATACACTATCCTGAGCCTCACTATACTCATAAAGACTCTTTGCTGCTTTCAGTAACCTACCACCTGTTCCATACATTTGCAACATCTGCCACTGTGCTCCCCTATCCAGCCTATCATATGCCTTTTCCAAATCCATAAATACAACATAAACCCCTTTACCCTTATCAAAATGTGTTTCACCATAAATACTTGGTCTACACACTCCCTACCCTTCGTCAAGCTTCCTTGTTTATCTGCGATCCTGCTTAATTCTTTCAATAATAATTTTTCCATACACTTTACCAGGTATACTCAACAGGCTTATTACCCTATAATTTTTACTCTTTTGTCCCCTTTGGCTTTATACAAGGAAACTATGCATGCTCTCTGTGAATCCCTAGGTACCATCCCCTCTTCCATACATTTATTAAATAAAAACACCAACCATTCCATAACTATATCCCCACCTGCTTTTAACATTTCTGTCTATCACATCAATCACAGCTGCTTTATCCCCATTCATTCTGCCCACTGCCTCATGCACCTCCCTCACATTCACAACTGGCACTTCCTCACTGTGACAAGATGTTATACCTCCCTTCCCAATGCATGAAATTGCAGCTTTCCTATCTTCTTCAGCATTTAACAGTTCCTCAAAATATTCTTTCCATCTTTCCGATATCTCTGACTCTCCATCTAATAACTCTCCTCTCCTATTTTTAACTGTCAAATCCATTCATTTCCTTGGTTTTCTCAACTTATTACTTTCATTCTGAAACCTTTTATTATTCTCACAAAATTTGTTGATAGCATTTCACCCACTCTCTCCTTTGCTCTTCTTTTACATTCCTTCACCACTCTCTCAACCTCTCTTTTTCTTTCCATATACTCCTCCCTCCTTTTATCACTTCTGCTTTGTAAAAACCTCTCATGCTACTATCTCTTCCTCATTCCACCAGTTGCTTTTCCCTCCCACACCCACTGTCCTGTAACCACAAACTTCTGCTGAACACTCTGACACTACATTCTTAAATCTACCCCATACCTCTTCAACTTCATTTCTTATGCTCTTACTAGCCCATCTTTCTTCCAGTAGTTGTTTATATCTAACTATAACTACCTCCTTTAGTTTAGAAACCTTCACCTCTCTCTTACTTGGTGATTCCATTCTCCTTGCATCCCATCTACATTTTACTCACTGTACCTACAACTAAAAAATGGTCTGATATATCTGTGGCCCTCTATAAATATGCACATTCTGAAGTCTACCCATCAGATTACTTTCATTATGCCTTCTATCATATCTTGTGTACTTATCCTTTTTTTCTTAAAATATGTATTACCTATTACCCCAAACTCACCTACCACACCCTCTAACTCTCCCAGTTTAACATTTAGGTCCCCTGTCACAATTATTCTCTCACTTGGTTCTAAAGTTCTTGAACACTTGCTTAACATCTCCCAAAATCTCTCTCTCTCTCTCTACACTCCTCTCTTCTGTAGGTGCATACACACTCATAACCCACTTCTCGCATCCGACCCGTATCTTAATCCACATAATCCTTGAATTTATACATTTATATTCCTTCTTCTCCTTCCATAACTGATCTTTCAACATTATTGTTACCCCTTCCTAGCTCTAACTCTTTGCATACACCTGGCTTAATCCTATTTATTTCTCCCCACTGAAACTCCCCTACCCTCTTCAGCTTTGTTTTGCTTAGAGCTAGGACATCCAACATTGGTGGTCATCTCTTATCTGCACTACATCCACACACATTCACACATCCCAGCTCCTTATTTTTAGCAATTTATACAGGAGAAGAGGTTACTAACCCATTGCTCCCAGCATTTTAAGAACATTAGAAAGAATGAACACGGCAGCAGGCCTACTGGCCCATGCAAGGCAGGTCCAAATCTCCCACCAGCTTAAGCCAATGACTGAACCTAGTCATGTCAGGTCACATCCACTTAAGGAAGGAGCACAGTATCAGCCTTACTAGCACAAGGTAGTCAGGTCCAACTCACACTCGCCCACGCCCTCTCATGTATTTATCTAACCTATTTTTAAAGCTATACAATGTTTTAGCTTCTATGACAGCACTCGGGAGTTTGTTCCTCTCATCCACAACTCTATTACCAAACCAGTGCTTTCCTATATCCTTCCTGAATCTGAATTTTTCCAACTTAAAATCATTGCTGCAAGTCCTGTCTTGGCTAGATATTTTTAGCACGCTATTTACATCCCCTTTATTTATTCCTATTTTCCATTTATACACCTCAGTCATATTTCCCCTAATTCTATGCCTTTCTAGAGAGTGCAGATTCAGTGCCCTCAGTCTATACTCATAGGGAAGATTTCTGATACATGGGATCGACTTTGTCATCCACCTTTGTAGATTTTCCAGTGCAGTTATATCCATTCTGTAATATGGTGACCAGAACTGTGCAGAATAATCTAAATGAGACCTAACCAAAGATATATAGGGTTGAAGAACAACCTGAGGACTACTAGTGTTTATGCTTGATATGAAGCCAAGCATTCTGTTGACTTTAGTGTGAACACTTATGCACTGTTGACTTGGTTTTAGATCACTGCTAATCAGAACTCCCAGATCCTCTTTGCAGTCAGTAATATTAAGATCTACATTATTTAGTTTATATGTGGCATGGTTATTTTCCTGTCCATTGTTTAGAACTTTGCATTTGTCTATATTAAACTTCATCTGGCATTTCTCTGACCATTGCATCAGTCTATTCAAATCTTCCTGGAGTGCTCTAATGTCCTCATCAGAATGAATTCGACAGCCAATTTTGGTGTCATCAGCAAACTTGCTTATGTTGCTATTTATTCCCTTATGTGTGTTGTTTATGTAGACCGAACAACAAGGGGCCCCAACACTGACCCCCTGTGGAACACTGCTCTTGATGCTTCCCCTCTCGGATTTCTTCCCATTTATGCAAACATTCTGCTGCCTATCTGTCAACCATCCTTCTATCCAGGAAATAATGTCCCTTCCTCTTCCTCCTAATTTACTTGCCTCTTATGACAAGCATGGCTTACAGAGGAAAAATTCTTTTCTGCTTCCCCATGGAGATGAAAAGGAAATAGGTAAGAACAAGAACTATTAGGAAATAGGAGAAAATTCAGATCAGCGTAAATACATATACAGCCTCAACCATCCCCACATTCCCACAACCTGCACAACCACAACTATCTGTCAATATCCAGTACCCACCAGCAGACCACATCTGGGATTGGCAGCAAGGTGCCAGTTTTGTTCCCAATCCCCCATCACTTTGATGAAACACAAAGTGGAATATGGCCATCGTGTACACTAGGGAACAATGCCACTGAACTGGAATGCTTTCAGATATTCTTCGATGAACCCCTGATGGGAATTATTGTCAGGGAAAGGAACACATACTACGAGTACACCAGTGGAAGGACACAACTGTGGCAGAGATGTACCTGTTCTTTGCCACAATAATGCTTATGACACATGTGTATAAGCACACTGTCACCACATAGTGGACGACAGACTGCCTGATTTCAACCCCATCTTTCAGTGACATTATATCAGTGAATCGATTTCTGCTACTGTTACGTATGCTACACTTCTCAGACAAAACAAGGCCTAACAGAAATGACAGATTATATGAGATCAGGAATGTGTTTATGTACCTGAAACAAAAGTGCTGTATGTATTTTTATTCCTTCAGGAAGCTTGTTATTGATGAGTCTTTGAGTTTGTTCAGAGGCAGACTGTTGCTCAAGCAGTATATTACAAACAAGAGAAAATGCTTTGGTATAAAGTTATTTGTACTGTGTGATTGCAAAAGTGGTCTGGTTTTGGATATAATTGTGTACACTGGCAGTAATACATTGAGAGATACCAAGAAGTTATTGGTTATCTGGTGATGTGGTTAGAACAATGATGGAACCATATCTTGGTAAGGGGCATACATTATACACTGATAACTGGTACACAGGCCCCTTACTCAGTGATTTCTTGCGAGTGAACATGACAAATGTGTGTGGCACAGTGCGTGGAAATCGTAAGCATATGCCTAGGTTTGACACAGGCACTCAGAGGCGAGGTGCAGGCGTTTGCTGCCAATGACACGGCATTTCGATGGAATGACAAAGGTGATGTCACATTGTTGATGTCAGTTCACTGACATGAAATGGCAGACACTGGCAGGCAGAATAAAGAGACCAATGAACCCATTCTAAAACCTGCAGCTGTGATGGACTACAACCTTAATATGCACTTAAGAACATAAGAACATAAGAAAGGAGGAACACTGCAGCAGGCCCGCTGGCCCATACTAGGCAGGTCCTTTACAATTCATCCCACTAACAAAACATTTGCCCAACCCAATTTTCAATGCTACCCAAGAAATAAGCTCTGGTATGAAAGTCCCACTCAAATCCAACCCTTCCCACTCATGTACTTATCCAACCTAAATTTGAAACTACCCAAAGTCCTAGCCTCAATAACCCAACTAGGTAGACTGTTCCACTTAGTAGACACATGTGTTTGTAAGAGTTATAAGTGGTACATAAAACTCTTTTTCCATCTTCTTGATACATATTTCCATGCTGAATGCTTATAATATGTATAAGTTGAAGACCAACAACAAACCCAAATATGGTGAATTTTGTTTGTCAGTCGTCAGACAAATAATAATCAAGCACCAAGGAACAACACCTGCTGTAGACCAGCTCCCACGAAATTATCAACACATACCCTCTCGTCTGAGGCCTGGTGATCACTACCCCATGCAACTGCCTCCTACTACTTTCAAGAAAAATGCTCAGAAGAGGTGTTAAGTCTGTGCACATACCACAAAAGCCCACAAAAATGAAGAGACACTCATTTTGTGTGTGAGGAGTGCATATACCCATGTTTCAAAGAATTCCACAAGCTGCAGCAGTTCTAGGAAAGTGTCCAGTGACTGCAGATTTGTGTATATATCATAGAACAATAGTAATAAAAATTTTTTTGTATTTGTGTAAACAAGTTTTGTAAACAATATACGTATTAATAATGTTTGTGCACTTATTGTGTTGCATACGAGTGTATATATGTACATTGCACCTTAATTTGGTCTCACAGGCCACATAAGCTACCTGAAAAAATGAAGTAGTGGAAAACACAAGAAACCTTCGAATGGGAGTAAAAAAAAGATGTTTACCGGTTGAACGGCATTTGCCGCTGTTGCCATACGTGGCTTATTTTCTGCCAGCTTTATGCCTCTATATCTCGGTAAGTACTGATTGTAAAATTTTTTTTGTTAGGCTTAAAACACTCGGAAATTTAATCTTAACATTTTGGTAAGGGTTGTTGAGGTGGTTCGGACATGTAGAGAGAATGGAGCGAAACAGAATGACTTCAAGAGTATATCAGTCTGTAGTGGAAGGAAGGCGGGGTAGGGGTCGGCCTAGGAAAGGTTGGAGGGAGGGGGTAAAGGAGGTTTTGTGTGCGAGGGGCTTGGACTTCCAGCAGGCATGCGTGAGCGTGTTTGATAGGAGTGAATGGAGACAAATGGTTTTTAATACTTGACGTGCTGTTGGAGTGTGAGCAAAGTAACATTTATGAAGGGATTCAGGGAAACCGGCAGGCCGGACTTGAGTCCTGGAGATGGGAAGTACAGTGCCTGCACTCTGAAGGAGGGGTGTTAATGTTGCAGTTTAAAAACTGTAGTGCAAAGCACCCTTCTGGCAAGACAGTGATGGAGTGAATGATGGTGAAAGTTTTTCTTTTTCGGGCCACCCTGCCTTGGTGGGAATCGGCCAGTGTGATAAAAAAAAAAAAAATATTATTCATAGTGTTTATAGTGTTTATTATATCATATTAGATCAATTCTGATAGGTAAATAAGCTGTAGAGTTGATATGTAAGCGCAATAATGAAGTGATTTCTCCTGGCTCTCTCTGGAGCGGGAATACTGCCGAGTGTTCCCAGATGGTTCCTGATTGGCTGGAAGTCTACGTATAAGCTCCGCCTACTCTTATGTGATGCCAAATAGTCAATTATTATATTAGAAAGAATAATGCAAGAAAAAGCGATAAAAAACAAGGAAAAAATTCCAAAAATTATATGGGTTGTGAGCAGACGCGCTACCCATATCGCCGTCACCATACCTGATATAAATGACTATAATTTCTTGTAGAAACGTCGTAGAACATTGATTCTTGTACCATTGTGTTGCCAAAGAGTTAAGCTATTTTTCTGTATGAATAACTCAATTTCCATAATTTTTCTATTTTTTTTTTTGAGAGCGTGCGGAAAATTGCCTTGTCGACCCCTTCAGGGTTTCTGACGTACTAGTATGGCTTACGCACCATGATTATTGATGTACTAGTATGCCTAAATTCTGGCACCTTCAAATCTAGTGAGAGAAAGCTGGTAAGCCTACATATGAAAGAATGGGTCTATGTGGTCAGTGTGCACAGTATAAAAAAATCCTGCAGTGCACAGTGCATAATGAGAAAAAAAAATCCGACCGTGTTTTTGGTGTAACCCTTTCAGGGTCGACAGGCCCTATCCCAGACTTGTTCTCAGGGTCGCCAAATTTAAAAAAAAAAATAATTTTTTCTCATGAAAAGATAGAGAATTATTTCCCTATCATAATGACACCAAAAGTATGAAATTTGATGGAAAATTTACGGAATTATGCTCTTGTGAAGTTAGCGGTCTCGACCATGTTTACGCATCGGCGATTTTGCCCACTTTGAGCCCTATTTTCGGCCAATTCCATTGTACTAGTTGACAAAAATCATAACTATTTCGCTAGAACTCCATTTTCTCTATCGAATGAGTACAAGAAACCACCCATTTACCGATTTCAACTATCCAATAAAGTGGTCAGAATTTAGCAATTTTGCCAATTTCACACAAATTTCAAAAGATGCCAATTTCCAAATAGCGTCCAGAAAAAAACAAGAAAGACATTCCTGGCACTAAAATAACATTTCCACTTTGAATTTTTATTCTCGCAAAAAATAGAAGATTTACTGTTATGCAAACTACTGTATTAGTGTAGAAATGGTATAAATAATATCAGCGCACTTGTGAAAGAATATTAGATTCACCAGTTGACGTGTATTGGATGTGTGGCATGATTTGTTTGCTTTTGAACTTTGGCAAAAATCGAACATTTCTGCTACTTTGAGCTCAATTTCAAGGTACTTTTCATTGTGAAACCAATCAAAATCGTCTCAATTTCTGTAATATGTCTTCCATTCTATTAAATGAGACCAGGAAAACTAGAATACAACCATAAATACCATAAGAAAATACAGTGCAAAGTCGCAGCTTTAAACCAAAAACACGGTCAAAGTTTTTTTTTTGTTTCTCATTACGCACTGTGTGCCGCAGGATTTTTTTTCTACTGCGCACACTGACCACATAGACCCATTCTTTCATATGTAGCCCTACCAGCTTTCTCTTGCTAGATTTGAGGGCGCTGGAATTTATGTGTACTAGTACGTCAAAAACCCTGGCACGTAATCAGTACTAGAACGTCGGAAACTCTGAAAGGGTTAAAACAGCAATTTTGCAGTGTATTTTTGTATAGTATTTATGGTAGTATTTTAGTTTTCCTGGTCTCATTTTATAGAAAGGAAGACCTATTACAGAAATTGAGATGATTTTGATTGGTTTCATAATGAAAAATACCTTGAAATTGAGCTCAAAGTAGCAGAAATGTTTGATTTTTACCAAAGTTCAAAAGTAAACAAATCATGCCAAGCGTCCAATAAATGTCAACTGGTGAGTCTAATATTGTTTTACAAGTGTGCTGATATTATTTATACCATTTCTAGACTAATGCAGTAGTCTGCATAACAGTAAATCTTCTATTTTTTTCGAGAATAAAAATTCAAAGTGGAAAGCAAAAGAGATGTAAGAGGGACCTGGGAACGTGACTGATGAACAGAGAAAATGATATTTTAGTGCCAGGAATGTCTGTCTTGTTTATTCTGGACCCTATTTGGAAATTGGCAACTTCTGAAATTTGTGTGAAATTGGCAAAATTGCCAATTTCACACTTTATTGGATAGTTGAAATCAGTAAATGGGCGGTTTCTTGTACTCATTCGATAGAAAAAATGGAGTTCTAGTGAAATAGATATTGTTTTTGTCGACTCGTACACTGGAATTGGCTGAAAATAGGGCTCAAAGTGGGCGAAATCGCCGATGTGTAAACATTGTCGAGGCTACTAACTTTGCGAGAGCATAATTCCGTAAGTTTTCCATAAAATTTCATACTTTTGGTGTCATTATGATCGGGAAAAGATTCTCTATCATTTCATAAGAAAAAAATTACTTGTTTTTTCCCGAAAAATTTTCGACCCTGAGAACGAGTTTAGGAGAGGGCTTCTCGACCCTGAAAGGGTTAATGCTATGCACACTTAATTCCCACACTCCATGGTAATCATCCTCTTTTTCTTCTCGGCACTCTCCTGTGGACTTGCTTTCTTAGGACCCATGGTTAAAAGCAAGAAATTTTGCAAAATAACTGCACGAAACATATTCAAATTCAAAGTTTTATTCTCTATAAGGATCACAATGCTGAGTTTACAGAATTTGGTTATTGTGTGGTTTACATGTAGTAAAATAATAATTACAGAGTGTACCACTAGAACACCTAGCATGGCTAGGCATTTTGGGCAGACTTAGATTAAATCTTAAGTTTAAAATATTACAAAATTATGAGGTAAGTTGGTATTATGGCTAAGTGACTAAATACTAGTTTGTAAGTGTAGCAATGTGAATGCTTTTATTTTGGCACTACACATAGTTTCAGTATTGGAGTATCACAGGCCAACTTATGACTAGTTAAAATTCATTATTTTAAGATTGAGAGAATGCCTTCAATCACAATGCAAGCTCCGTTAGCACATGTGGACTGCTGAGCTTTGTTTTGATATGCACTGCCATCTTTGGTAGTGTTCTCAAACTTATTATACGTAGTACGTATGTACATATTATTATGTACGTATGTACATATTATTATAATTATTAGTATAGTACAGTGGACCCCCGCTTTACGATCACCTCCCAATGCGACCAATTATGTAAGTGTATTTATGTAAGTGCATTTGTACGTGTATGTTTGGGGGTCTGAAATGTACTAATCTAATTCACAATATTCCTTATGGGAACAAATTCGTTCAGTACTGGCACCTGAACATACTTCTGGAATGAAATAATATTGTAAACCGGGGGTCCACTGTATTAGGTATTTTTATATTATACGTATTATTATTATTTATTAGTACGTATGTATTCTTATAATAATGCTCTTGCTTACCATTTTGAATTTTTATTCACACAAAAATTAGAAGATTTACTTAGGGCACTCGTAAATAGAGGTTCCACTGTGTATATAAAACTTCATTATTGTAATAATTGCATATATAATGTCAATTTTGGCGTACGTTAAGAAGCATCTTTCCATCATACATTGCCCAAGTTTCAATAAGATAGTCCAACAAACAACTGAGATCCAATTCCCTAGATCAAGAGCAAGAGCCCCTCACGAGTGTCAAGGAACCTCCCTTGAGGCCCACTCACATCTTGAAATTTTGCTCGCATTTGGGAGCAAAAAATCGACTGAGCGACTGATCGTATCTAAAAAAACTCACACGTTGGGGGCACTCATAAGTAGAGGTTCCACTGTATATATAAAACATGAAATAACTTTAAAACACTTGAAATTTTGGAAAATTCTAGGCAAATGGAGAGATGTGGTTCTCAAGGAGCTCACAGAGTATGTAAACAAACCAGATGGGGTGCAGTGACTGTATTAGTCAGATGGGGGGAGCAGTATAGCAAGCTTTGGTCATAATTTGAAATGTCCGTATTAGTGGAACGCCGTAAAGTGGGGCCCTACTGTATGAAGCACAAGCAATTTTTGATCCACCATACAAAATACAATTTAAATTATATAAGGCTGTATATTGTTGACAGGAATTGGAAGAGGAGAGTATCAGGGACAACTTTGTCATCATATATGAGCTGCTAGATGAACTTTTGGATTTTGGCTACCCACAGACTACAGATGGCAAGATTCTTCAGGAGTAAGTTATTGTGCTTTGAGTTTCTCCAATAACGTTCAGTTTATTATATGTTGGTTCTGATTTCTGAATTAGTCTTCTAGTGTTTAAAGTATTTGTTTAAATATTATTTGCAGTTACAAGAGCACTGCTGTGTTCATGGTGTATCTTCAGTCTTTAATTTGTCATATAAATTTTTAGTTTCTCATACTTTTGTAAGTGAATGTGCATAAGCATGGAACAGTATATGCCAGTACATATGTATTTCTTAACTATAATGTATTTAAATATTTTTTTTTTCAGATATATCACGCAAGAGGGTCATAAATTAGAGATTGCTCCACGACCTCCCATAGCTGTTACAAATGCTGTGTCTTGGCGCTCGGAAGGCATCAAGTATCGCAAGAATGAAGTCTTCCTTGATGTTATTGAGGGTGTTAATCTTCTGGTAGGCATTATTCGTATATTTTCCTTTCGGGTGTTACCTGAAAGATAATAAATAAAGTGTATTACAGTTTTATTAACAAATGGCAGAAAAATTAAAATTATCAGTGAGTTCTATTAATTTATTATTTGTTTATTCAAGGATAGTAATAGGAAATTATGAGTTTAAATTTCAGTACAAGTGATTTTAGAAAAAAATATGCTTGAAGGGCTGCCTATACGTATCTTCTTTATTAATTTTTATAATATTTAAAAAGTTAGTCATTCAGAGAGTGCAAAGCTTGCACAAGGTGATGCTGCATCTGTTACAGTACTTAACCTCTAAATACAGTACTCTCCCTGTTATTTATTTTCTAAGAACTGCTGTTATTTACCTTATTTATTTTCTAAGAACTGTACCTGTCATTTATCTTAGAACTGTTTATCTTCTAAGAACTGTATTGGTAAAACTTAAAATTTTCACCGGTAACATTTATGAAGGGATTCAGGGAAACTGGTTAGCTGCACTTGAGTCCTAGAGTTGGGAGCTACAACTCCTTCACTTTGAAGGTGGTGTGGGGTTGTTGCAATTTAGAGGGTCACCTAAACTGTGATGTCAGCACGCTTCTGGCAAGTCAAAGATGGAATGAATGATGGTAAAAGTGTTTCTTTTTGTGTCACCTCTACCATGTTTGGAGACAGCCAATGTTAAAACAAAAAATGCAAAAAGAAAATGGAAAACCCTTAGTAACTACAATACCTGGTTGTATAGGGTAATGAAAGGTGAAAGAAATACTTCTGGATCACTATAGTTGTTTGGAAGTTGTATGATTGAATATGTATTGAGATCAGTGGAATGTCATGAAAAAATTGCTAGGGTAAGAAAATGCCATTCTTAGTTTTTTTTTTATAAAGCTGATATATTAATTAATAATAATAAATATTTGTCATATAACAAATTAAATAGGAAATAGTATTGTAATATAAAATATTATTTAGCTTGCCATTTTAAACATATTTCAGTGGAATTCTTGGCTTTGGAATAAAATTATTACTTTTCTTCTTCTGCTGAGTCGGTAGTTTAATTGTAAATTGTATACAAGACACAATGTCTTGTACCCTGTTAATCTCTTGAAGAGAAATAGCTCTTAATGAACTAACATTTATGTTAGTAAGATAGCCAAATGATAACTTGGGAATTTTGTTGTCAGCTTGTTATGGAATGTTCAGAAACCTTTGGTGCAAATCACAGATTTATGATAGCATTGTATGCACTCAAAGACTTTGACATAGTAAAACAGCCGTGTTTGTGGGAGTGAGCTTGTGATAACGTCAACGAGCACTCGAAGACCTTGACCCACTGCTTGACATACTTGTGCTAAGCACAGTCAAAACAACTTGAGTGGGTGCCTGTGTCACCAGTGGCCCTCAAGAGAGGGCCATATGGCCCTCTCTGGGGCCATGCATGCATCCTCACTGACACAGTGAGGCTTTCTTCTAGCTAAAAGAGAGAGTGAGTGTGAGAGTGTAGAGAGAGTGTGAGAGTGTGAGAGTGAGAGTGTGAGAGAGTGAGAGTGTGAGAGTGAGAGAGTGTGAGAGTGAGAGTGAGAGTGAGAGAGTGAGAGAGTGAGAGAGTGTGAGAGTGAGAGTGAGAGAGTGGAGAGTGAGAGAGTGTGAGAGTGTGAGAGTGAGGAGAGTGAGAGAGTGAGAGAGTGAGAGTAGAGTTGAGAGAGTGAGAGTGTGAGAGGTAGGTGAGATGTGAGAGTGAGAGTGTGAGAGTGAGAGTGTGAGAGTGAGAGTGTGATAGTGAAGTGTGAGAGTGAGTAGTGAGAGTGTGAGAGAGTGTGAGAGTGTGAGAGAGTGTGAGAGTGTGAGAGAGTGTGAGAGTGGAGAGAGTGTGAGAGTGAGAGAGTGTGAGAGTGAGAGAGTGTGAGAGGAGTGAGAGGTGAGGTGAGAGAGTGTGAGAGTGAGAGAGTGTGAGAGTGTGAGAGTGAGGGGTGTGAGAGGAGAGTGTGAGAGTGAGAGAGTGTGAGAGTGAGAGAGTGTGAGAGTGAGAGAGTGTGAGAGTGAGAGAGGTGTGAGAGTGAGGAGAGTGAGAGTGAGAGAGTGTGAGAGTGAGAGAGTGTGAGAGTGAGAGAGTGTGAGAGTGAGATGAGAGTGTGAGAGTGGAGAGTGTGAGAGTGAGAGAGTGTGAGTGTGAGTTGAGTGTGAGTGTGAGAGTGTGAGAGTGAGTGTGAGAGTGTGGTGAGATTGTGAGAGTGTGAGTGGAGAGTGAGAGGTGGAGAGTGAGAGAATGTGAGTAGAGAAGAGTGAAGAGATTGTGCGAGAGTGAGAGATGTGTGCGAGAGTGAGAGTGTGTAAGTGAAGTGTGTGCGAGAGTGAGAGTGTGTGCGAGAGTGAGAGTGTGTGCAGAGTGAGAGTGTGTGTGTGGTGTGCGTGTGCGTGTGCGTGTGCGTGTGCGTGTGCGTGTGCGTGTGCGTTGTGGTGTGTGTGTGTGTGTGTGTGTGTGTGTGTGTGTGTGTGTGTGTGTGTGTGAATGAATGAATGAATCTTGCTCTCTATTTAGCTTAATTAATGCTTATAATAAGCACAATTTATGGGGTATCTGATCCCATTTTCTGTGACAAATGGGGTCCTACTTTATTTTGTAAGATCTTGAGTCTTAACAAGACCATTGTAGGAACTTTATAGATTAAAGACCATTGGTCTTTATCCAGTGCTGACGGATCATTCTGTGGTCTTACTTTTCGTAAGATAACCTGGTTGTTTATGCAGTTCGATAGGACCACTTTAGGGAATTTTATGTTAGCTAAATACAACATTAACCCTTTGGGGGGGTCGCCAGGCCCTCTTAGAGACTTGTTCCCAGGGTCGCCAAAATTAAAAAAAAAAAAAAAAAATTCTTACGAAAAGATAGAGAATCTTTTCCCGATCATAATGATGCCAAAAGTATGAAATTTGATGGAAAACTTACGGAATTATACTCTCGCGAAGTTAGCGGTCTCGACGATGTTTACGTATCGGCAATTTTCCCCACTTTGAGCCCTATTTGCGACCAGTTCCAGTGTACTAGTCGACAAAAATCATAACTATTTCGCTAGAACTCCATTTTTTCTATCTAATGAGTACAAGAAACCACCCATTTACCGATTTCAACTATCCAATAAAGTGGTCAGAATTTATCAATTTTGCCAATTTCACACAAATTTCAAAAGATGCCAATTTCTGAATAGGGTCCAGAATAAACAAGAAAGACATTCCTGGCACTAAAATGACACGTTCTCTGTTCGTTAGTCACATCCCCAGGCCCCTCTTATATTTCTTTGGCTTTCCACTTTGAATTTTTATTCTTACAAAAAAATAGAAGATTTACTGTTATGCAGACTACTGCATTAGTGCAGAAATGGTATAAATAATATCAATGCACTTGTGAAAGAATATTAGACTCACCAGTTGACGTGTATTGGACGCTTGGCATGATTTGTTTACTTTTGAACTTTGGTAAAAATCGAACATTTCTGCAACTTCGAGCTCAATTTCAAGGTGCTTTTCATTGTAAAACCAGTCAAAATCATCTCAATTTCTGTAATATGTCTTCCATTCTATAAAATGAGACCAAGAAAACTAGAATACAACAATAAATACCATACGAAAATACAGTGCAAAGTTGCTGTTTTAATCCAAAAACACGGTCAAAGTTTTTTTTTCTCATTACGCACTGTGTGCTGCAGGATTTTTTTTATACTGTGCACACTGACCACATAGACCCATTCTTTTATATGTAGGCCTACCAGCTTTCTCTTGCTAGATTTGAGGGTGCTAGAATTTAGGCATACTAGTACATCAAAAACCCTGGGGCGTAAGCCGTACTAATGCGTCCGAAATCCTGAAAGGGTTAAAAGATATAGGCTCACCTTATTTACCTCTTCAGAACTTTCTAATATCATGTAAAATTAGTTAAAAATACCTAACTCATTCTTTCATCTGCAAATTTCTTATTCATATAGTATTTTTAACTATTCTCTAATTTTCTTCCTTCATTAACCTCTTGACTGTTGCAACCCCAAATCCTGAGGTGTCTCCTGGTGTCGCAAAATTTCCAAAAAAAAAAAAAAAAAAAAAAAAAATTTCCTATGAAATGATAGAGAATCTTTTCCCAATTATGACACTAAAAGAACGAAATTTGATGGAAAACTGAAGGAATTACGCTCTCGTGAAGTTAGCGACTTCAGCGATATTTACCAATCGGCGATTTCACCCACTTTGAGCCCTATTTTCGGCTAATTCCTTTGTTCCAGTTGACCAAACTCATAGCTGTTTCTTTAGAACTCCATTTTTTTTCTATCGATTGAATACAAGAAACTGCCCATTTACCGATTTCATCTACCTAATAACGTGGTCAGAAATTTACAATTTGGCCAATTTCACTAAAATTTAAAAATATGACAGTTTCAAAATAGGGTCCAGAATGAACAATGCAGACATTCCTGGCTCTAAAATAACATTTTATATGTTCATCAGTCACGTCTCCAGGCCCCTCTGATATTACTCTTGCTTTCTATTCTGAATTTTTTTCAAACCAAAAATAGTAGATTTACTGTTATGCAGACTACTGCAATATTCTAATAATTGTATAAATAATATCAGCCCATTCATGACTGCATATTAGAATGGCTACTTGGACATTTATTGGAAAATGACATCATTTGTTTACTTTTGAACATCAGCAAAAATCAAACATTTCCCCTACTTTGAGCCCCATTTCAAGGTTCTTTTCATAGTAAAACCAACCAAATTCACCACTATTTATATAATATGTTTTGCATTCTATCAAATGAGACCAAGAAAACGAGAATACAATCATAAATACTATACGAAAATGCACCACAAAGTCGGCATTTTAATTAAAAAAAACAGTCGGAGTTTTTTTTTCTCATTATGCACCGCGTGCTGCAGAATTTTTTTATGTGGTGCACAATGACCACACAGACCCATTCTCTCATGTGTGGGCCTACCAGCTTTCTCCTGCTTGATTTGAAGCCGCTAGAATTTATGAGTATATATACATCAAAAACGGTGGGTCGTAAGAAATATATATACGACTGAAACAGTCAAAGGGTTAAGGTTCTATACTTTTGGAACGCCAATGACTTTAACATGCCAAAAATTTTCTTTTCATCATTTTCTTATTTCACCAATTGATTCTCATTCCCTCAGCACTTTCCAAATATCACAGATATGTGTTACCATGTACTGACATTTCTTTTTTTTCAATTGAGGCCACACCTTTTCCACATGCCTTGTATTTTTATTTTTTTTTCAACATAGCCATCTCCCACCAAGGCAGGGTGACCCAAAAAAGAAATACTTTCACCATCATTCATACGTAATCACTGTCTTTGCAGAGGTGCCCAGATATGACATTTGAGATGTCAATCCAAACAGCCAATACCCTATATACTCTTCTATTTTGCATTGTTAATACCGTATTACAGATTTGTTAACTAGGTATTCATTAAATCTTTTCCTCTACAGGCTAATTCAAATGGCAATGTGCTCCGTAGCGAGATTGTTGGGAGCATCAAAATGCGTGTGTACCTCTCAGGAATGCCAGAGTTGCGGTTAGGGTTGAACGATAAGGTACTGTTTGAGTCGACAGGACGGGGTAAAAGCAAGAGTGTGGAGTTAGAGGATGTCAAATTCCACCAATGTGTCAGACTGTCCAGGTAAATATCACAATTACAACCATTGAGAGATATATGTATGTGAATGGTCTTATTTAATACATTTTGGATGTAGAGTGTATACAGTCAGACTGGAGACTTAGCACAAGAAGAATTCAGAAGTATGCTAGAAGAAGATGCAGTCCATGGAGAATGTTGACCATTAACAACAATTAAAAATGGAAAATAGGTTGGTAAATAAAGGCAGCATTTTCTTCAGAAAAAAGTTATTTCCAATATAATTTTATTGTAATTCAAGCCGCTGTAATATGTAACTAAACATAAACTGTAACCATACCAACGAGCTCTGGACTGACTGTAATAATTGAAATATAATGTCAGAAATTTTTTTTCTTTCTTTTTGGGTCACCCTGCCTCGGTGGGAAATGGCCGGTGTGTTGAAAAAACAAATAATGTCAGAATATTTGAAGGCAGTATTATATATAGTGGTCAGATATAACTAAATATTGACTAGTTTTCAAACAGGTTGTGTTATCTTCATGTAATGTGTAAGTTATAAAGTAGACCCTCAGATATCGGCTGTTCCTGTTATCGGCCAAATCGGTCATCACCTGGTTTTTCGACTCCCTGTGATCGGCCGTTATTTCGGTGATCAGCCGTTTCGGACATGTCCATCCGCCAATTGGGGCCACTTGCTTGTCAGTCTGGCTGTCTCTTGGTGTGTGAGGAAGCCTCTGCTCATACATCCAAACATTTTGCTTGTTTTCCAATGTTTTTTGTGGTGTTTTTGCAGTGCAACTGCAAAATAAGTAACTATGGCTTCAAAGAAAGTTCCTAGTAAAGTTCCTGTGGTAAAGAAAGTGAGAAATACCATGGAATTTAAGTGTGAAGTGATTGATGAATACGAGAGGGGTATGCAGGTGCTGGAACTTGCTAGGATGTACGGGAAAAACAAAGCTACCATTACATCCATCCTGGGAAAGAAAGAACAAATCAAGGATGCCAGTGTTGCGAAAGGAGTAACTTTTATAACAAAACAAAGGTCACCAATAATGGAAGAGATGGAAAAGTGGTTGTTATTGTGGATTAAGGAAAAACAATTAGTGGGAGACAGTGTTGTGGAATCTATTATTTGTGAGAAGGCAAAGCAGTTACATGAGGATCTTCTACAGAAAACTCCTGGAACAAATGCTGCTGGTAGTGAATTTAGGGCCAGCAAAGGCTGGTTTGAGAAATTTAAGAAGCATAGTGGGATACACAGTGTTGTAAGGCATGGAGGAGCTGCAAGTTGTGACAAAAAAGCAGCTGAAAAGTATGTACAGGAGCTCAAGGACTATGTAAAGGCTGAAGGATTCGAACCCCAACAAGTGTTCACTTGTGACAAAACAGGACTGTTTTGGAAGAAAATGCCAAACAGGACCTTCAGCACGCAGGAGGAAAAGGCACTGCCAGGACACAAGCCTATGAAAGGCAGGCTTATTCTTTTGTTGTGTACTAATGCTAGTGGGGATTTTAAAGTGAAGCCTCTACTCGTGTATCACTCAGAAAATCCCAGTGTGTTCAAGAAAAGCAATGTCATCAAGAATAGAGTGTTTGTGATGTGGAAAGCTAATCAAAAGGCATGGGTCACAAGGCAAATTTTCAAAGAGTGGGTCAATGATGTGTTTGGCCCAAGTGTGAAAAAATACCTCCTGGAAAAGAAATTGTCACTTAAGTGCCTCCTGTTAATGGACAGTGCTCCTGCACATCCTCCAGACTTGGAAGACCAATTGTTTAGGGACTTGAGTTTCATCACAGTGAAGTTCTTGTCTCCTAACACCACTCCTCTCCTCCAACCCATGGACCAGCAGGTCCTTTCTAACTTCAAAAAACTCTACGCAAAAGCAGTGTTTGAAAAGGGCTTTGAAGTGACCTCTGACACTCAGTTGACCCTAAGAGAGTTCTGGATGAATCACTTCAGTATCCTCAATTGCATAAGTGTTATAGGTAAGGCTTGAGAGGGAGTGACTTCCAGGACTTTGAATTCTGCTTGGAGAAAATTGTGGCCAGGTTGTGTCCAAGATAGGGATTTTGAAGGGTTTGAGGCTGACCCTGACCTTGCCGACCTTGTGGACTCTATTGTGGCACTGCTGAAATCCTTGGGGTTGGAGGTGAGTGGCAAAGATGTGGAAGAGTTGGTGGAGGATCACAGGGAAGAGCTAATCACTGAAGAGCTGTAAAAGCTTCAACTCAAACAGCAACAGACTGCAGCTGAGGAATTTGTTTCAGAGGAGGAGGAAGAGGGAGTGAAGGAGGTGCCTTCTTCAGAGATTAAAGAGGTGTGTGCAATGTGGACTAAGGTGCAAGCTTTTGTAGAGAAACACCACCCTGACCAAGCTGAAACAAGCCATATCTGCAACATGTTCAGTGACAAAACCCTGTCCAACTTCAGGGAAATCTTAGAGATGACAGAAACAGACCTCTATGGACAGATTTGTTGTGCGACAGGGGTCCAGTGACTCTAAAGCTGGTCCTAGTTGCATTAAAAGACAAAGAAGGGGAGTAACCCCAGAGAATGCTTTGCTACCTAAAGTCTCTATGGAAGGGGATTCCCCTTCCAAACACCAACTCCTCCCTCTTTCCTCCTCCCTATCATCCAGAAGCGAGCATTAGTCTTCAATAAATGTACACTTACCATCCGACTTATGACCTGCTCGACATACGACCACTCGACTGACAACCGTGTTTTTTTATGCCAAATTTCTGGGAAATAAAGAACTGTTTGTGTTGTACACGGTGTTTATCCTAAACCTTACAGTATAAAATACAGTACTAACAGCATAAAAAGCAAAGTAAAAAATGAAATACCAAAATAAAACAATAAAATAATAGTCATTACAAAAATGTGATGTTGATATTCAGTAGTAAGGTTCAACTTACGTCCATTTCGACTTATGACCCGTTGGTTGGAACCAAGCTTGGTCGTAAGTTGGATGGTACCTGAGTAATACTTACATAATTGTTAAATTTTTTTTTTTTTTGTGAATATTTTTGTCTGGAACGGATTAATTGTATTTCCATTAATTCTTAGGGGAAATATTATTTTGGTTTTCGGCCATTTTGGTCTTAGGCTGAGCTTCTGGAATGGATTACGGCTGATAACTGAGGGTCCATTGTATTTTTATTTTAACTTGTTCTCTATTTCACCTTTAGGGATTTCTTTGTATGTATTTGCACATGCTTGCCAGGCAGTTGTCATTGTTTATTCACTTCATACTTAGTCTAAATAGGTAGCAGTTGGCTCTAATATTCGATAATTAAATTAGTCGGTAGAACTCGTCAAATGCAAATATTGCTCCTCTAAATATTTTATAAAATTTATTGCACTTGACATGCACCTGTAATTTCCACATGCTCACCATTTCATTGGACAAGATGGGGAAGTTTTTAGAGAACTGTGGCATTTCAAGATACTGCTTACTATTACACTGAAACTTTTGCTATTCAAAACAACCAAAAGTAGAGTACAGTTATTTGCATATTTTTATGAGGAAGGAGCCAGTTGCCTCACAGATAAACGAGAGTGTGTATAAGAGTTTGCAGTTAATGCCAGCAGAAGCATGCACATAGTGTATAGCTTTCTTCTTGTTAGAATATAAATACTTTAACCACATCTTTACACAGCATACGTATCCCTGAGTGTGTCATTCGGATTTTTTTTTTTTTTTGCCACAAATATAGGTTGTTGTGATTATCTTGGGTCCTAAGCATGTTTTGTCATTTGGAGACTGATTAACTTGAGTGGTTTTCTATTTTGCTGTAGGTTTGAAAATGATCGCACTATCTCCTTCATTCCTCCTGATGGTGAATTTGAGCTCATGTCATACCGACTCAATACACATGTGAGTAATATTTGATTCTCGTTACATTGTGCACAGTATATAGATGACTCGATAATGGTTTAGGATGAACTGAAATATCTGCCAATGTTTCCTTTATCAAGTGAGGTGTATATAGTAATGTTTTTTATTCAAAAGGGAAATTATAGTATTCAGAATTCTGTCAAATTTGAGGAAAAATAAGTAATTTTAGAATTTTTGTAATGTAGACCCCTGCATGTCCTGTACAATGAAATATATATATTTGCTGGCTTCAGGTTGTGATTTATATTACTTTGTGTTGGAGAGAGGGGTTGCAAAGGGGCAAATTATGTATCTTATCTACATGCTTTACTGTTGCATGAGTTTATCACATTTAAAATTCAAGGATTATGTGGAGTAAAATAAGGGTTGGATGTGAAAAGTGGGTTATAGTAAGTGTTTATGCACCTGGAGAAGAGAGAAGTGTAGATGAGAGAGATTTTGGGAAATGTTGAGTGAGTGCATGGGGGAATTTTGAACCAAGTGAGACAATACTTATGGTTGGGGACCTAAATGTCAAAGTGGGTAAAAATGTGGAGGGAATAGTAGGTAAATTTGAGGTGAAAGTAAAGACACATGTGCAACATCTGGTTATCTTTATTGTAGACGTTTTGCCATCCAGTGGCTTTATCAATACAGATTCTAGGGCATAATTAGAAGACAGTAGAACTATATACAAAAGATGAGGCACTCAGTCCCTCAGCCTTGTTGAGAGCACCATAGTAGTAGAGATTCTGAAGCAAATTCAAGGAGACTGGCGTTTATATAGGCGTCAGTGGATAGGGACGCCTATATAAACACCAGTCTCCTTGCCTTTGCAAGGAGTAGTCATATCTAATTCTTGAACAAGTGAAAATGCGTATTACTTGCCAGACATGCTTATTATGCATTATATCTACAAGCACAGTATAGCACACTGTCTGGATTTTTTGGGTTATCCTAGGTAATTTACACTATGTATAATTGTATTTATGTGTACCTATGAGATATAGAGAGAGATAGAGATAGATACAGACAGACAGACACAGATAGACAGAGCCAGGCAGTCAGCCACTGGCCAGCCTGTCAGCCAGCGTGCCAAACATGTATTACACGTTCCAGAATTGTTTCTTTTTACTTAGGGCATAGGTTATAGGACATTCTGGCAGGATGACACTACCAGTGGTATCAAAATTGAAAGGGTGTTGCACAAATGTTGCACATGGGTTATTATTGAGGTTTTTGATATTTCCTCTACCACTTGTGGCCACATCCACCTCAAAGCCACTAAATAATCAGGGTCAACATCACTTTCCTCTTAAATGGGGAGTGTTAATACGACATGACATCAGTGAATCCTTGGTGTTTGCCGCACTGTTTGCTCTAGCTATCACTCAGTTGAACTGGTGCTCCCACAAGGTACAGCGGACCCTTGGTTATCGGCCATAAGCTGTTCCAGAAGGTCAGTCTAAATCTGAAAAGGCCGAAAACTGAAATAATATTTCCAATAAGAATTAATGTAAATTCAATTAATCCGTTTCAGACACCCAAAAATATTAACAAAAAATACATTTTCTGAAGATTAACTATATTTGTACATACAGAAAACAATGAGAAATACATAAAAAGCATAAATTTTAATGATAAATGAACATTACATACCTTTATTGAAGACTCTTGTTGGCATATTGAAGAAGGCAGGAGGGGAGAGGGAGTTGGGAATCCCCAACTCCCTCTCCCCTCTGTGTAGGGTAGCCCTCCTGGGCTACACTACACAGCCATATTATTACCGTGTTCACTGAGTTTAATTGTTTCTAACAGCTACCTTTAGATGCCATCATAAACAAAGGGAGAAGTAATGAATAATTCATGCCTAGAATTGTGAACAAACGCACATGAAGGGCGGTTACTGGGCGAGACGCTAGATTCACAGTTTTCTTTAACATTGAATCAGAGAAAATGTAATGTTTACTCTCCACCCGACCTCTATTTGATAGCATATAAACATTGCATGTTTATATGGTATGTTTATATGCTATATGCTATGTAACTTGTTTCTTGTAAAATTTTGAAGAAAATATCATAGATGGATTAATGAAATTGTCTATATTAACCTAAAATAAGACATTTAATGTACTCGAGTGATTTATTACGCGTCCAATACAGCCGATCTCCGAAATAATGGCCAATAACTGGGATAGAATTTCGACCAAAAAAGCGGGTGAAAACTGATTTGGCTGATATCTGGAAGAGCCGATAACCGAGGGTCCACTGTACTAAGTGGTCCCAGATTTCTTTAATACTGTGCACACTGAGTGTTAAAACCTATTCTATGTCGACCAGGCATCTCAGGCCAATCATGCCAATTTTGGAGGCAGAAAAAATAAAACGTAGATCTGCATTTGGGGCGCTAGCGGAAGGAATGTAGATCTACGTTTGGACAGTTAAGGGGTTAATTGAACTATGTGTAGAAAGAGGTTTGGTAATAAGTAATGTATATTTTATGGATAAATGGATAAATAAGTATACAAAATGTGAAATAGCATGTAAAGAAAGTAGTTTGTTAGATTATGTATTGGTGGATAAAAGGTTGATGGGTAAGCTTCAGGATGTACATGTTTATGGAGGGGTAACAGATATATCGGATCATTATTTAGTTGTAACTACAGTTAGAGTAAGAGGTAGAGGGGCAAAAGGAAAATGGCAACAGTAAATAAGAGAGAGGCAAAAGCTTATAAACTAAGGGAGGAGGAAGTTAGGGTGAGACATAAACAACTATTGGCAGAAAGGTGGGCTAGTGCAAGTATGGGTAGTGGGGGGTTGAAGAGGGGTGGGATAGTTTTAAAAATGCAGTGTTAGGATGCAGGGCAGAAGTTTGTGGTTATAGGAGGGTGGGTGCAGGAAGAAAGAGGAGTGATTGGTGGAATTATGAGGTTAAGGGTGTGATAAAAGAGAAAAAGGTCTTTTATGACAGGTTTTTACAAAGCAGAAGTGATATAAGAAGGGCAGAGAATATGGAGAGTAAAAGAAAAGTGAAGAGATTGCAAAAGGAGAGCAATTGATAGTGGGTGAGGCACTGTTAACAAATTTTGCTGAGAATAAGAAAAAATTTTGGAGTGAGATAACAGGTTTAAAAGGTCTAGGGAATGAATGGATTTGTCAATTAAAAACAGAATAGGGGAGTTAGTAGATGGGGAGTTAGGGATATTGGGTAGATGATGGGAATATTTTGAGGAACTTCTAAAATGTTGATGAAGAAAAGGAGGCAGTAATTTCATGCACTGGCCAGGGAGGTATAACATCTTTTGGGAGTGAAGAAGTGCAGGATATGAGTGTGGGGGAGGCGCATGAGGCATTAAGTAGAATGAAAGGGGGTAAAGCAGCTGGAACTGACAGGATCATGACAGAAATGCTAAAAGCAGGGGGGATATAGTGTTGGAGTAGTTGGTATTTTTGTTCAGTAAATGTATGAGTGGTGCATTGAGGTATCTGTGGAGGCAAAAAACATTATCCATGGAGGCAAAGAAGGGAATGTACGAAAATATAGTGTTACCAACACACTTACATGGGTGTGAAGCATGGGTTGTAAATACTGCAGTGAGGAGGAGGCTCGAGGCAGTGGAAATGTCGTGTCTAAGGGCAATGTGTGGTGTAAATATTATGCAAAGAATTCGTAGTGTGGAAATTAGGTGGTGTGGAGTTACTAAAAGTATTTGTCAGAGGGCTGCAGAGGGGTTGTTGAGATGGTTTGGTTATTTAGAGAAAATGGAACAAAGTAGAATGACTTGGAGAGTGTATAATTCTGTAGGGGAGGGAAGACAGGGTAGGGGTTGATCTCAAAAAGGTTGGAGGGAGGGGAGCAAAGCAGGTTTTGTGGGCGAGGGGCTTGGACTTCCAGCAAGTGTGTGTGAATGTGTTAGATGGGAGTGAATGGAGACGAATGATTTTTGGGACCTGACGAGCTGTTGGAACGTGAGCAGGGTAATACACCTACCATCCAACTTATGACCTGCTCGACATACGACCACTTGACTTATGACATGTTTTGTGTGCCAAATTTCTGGGAAATAAACAACTGTTTGTGTTGTACAGAGTGTTTATCCTGAACCTTACATTATAAAATACAGTACTAACAGCATAAAAAGTAAAGTAAAAAATGAAATACCAAAATAAAACAATAAAATAAAATCATTACAAAAATATGATGTTGATATTCAGTAGTAAGGTTCGACTTACGTCAATATTGACTTACGACCGGTTGGTCGGAACCAAGCTTGGTCATAAGTCGGATGGTACATGTATTTTGTGAAAGGATTCAGGGAAACTGGTTAGCCAGACTTGAGTCCTGAAAGTGGGAAGTACAATGCCTGCACTTTAACCCTTTCAGGGTCCACAGGCCCACTCAGAGACTTGTTCTCAGGGTTCCCCAAATTTAAAAAAAAAAAAAAAATTATTTTTTCTGTGGGAAAAGATTCTCCATCTTTCCATATCATAATGACACCAAAAGTATGAAATTTGATGGAAAACTTATGGAATTATGCTCTCGAGAAGTTAGCCGTCTCGATGATCTTTAATAAAGCATCGGCGATTTTGCCCACTTTGAGCCCTATTTTTGGCCAATTCCAGTGTACTAGTCGACAAAAATCATAGCTATTTTGCTAGAATTCCATTTTTTCTATCGAATGAGTACAAGAAACCACCCATTTATCTATTTCAACAATCCAATACAGTGGTCAGAATTTAGCAATTTTGCCAATTTCACACAAATTTCAAAAGGTGCCAATTTCCAAATAGAGTCCAGAATAAACAAGAAAGACATTCCTGGCACTAAAATAACATTTCCTCTGTTCATTAGTCACGTCCCCATGCCCCTCTTACATTCTTTTGCTTTCCATTTTGAATTTTTATTCTCACAAAAAATAGAAGATTTACTGTTATGCAGACTACTGCATTGGTGTAGAAATGGTATAAATAATATTGGTGCACTTGTGAAAGAATATTAGATTTACCAGTTGACGTGTATTGGACGCTTAGCGTGATTTGTTTACTTTTGAACTTTGGTAAAAATTGAACATTTCTGCTATTTTGAGCTCAATTTCAAGGTACTTTTCATTGTAAAACCAGTCAGATCTCATCTCAATTTCTGTAATATGTCTTCCATTCTATAAAATGAGACCAGGAAAACTAGAATACAACAATAAATACCATACGAAAATACAGTGCAAAGTCGCTGTTTTAATCCAAAAACATGGTAAAAGTTTTTTTTTTCTCATTACGCACTGTGTGCTGCAGGATTTTTTTTATACTGCGCACACTGACCACAAAGACCCATTCTTACATATGTAGGCCTACCAGCTTTCTCTCACTAGATTTGAAGGCGCTAGAATTTATGAGTACTACTGGTATGTCTAGGACCCTGGCACGTAAGCCGTACTAGTACGGCCGAAACCCTGAAAGGGTTAAAGGAGGAGTTTGGGAAATTGGCAGTTTGGAGGGACATCTAAACTGTCATATCTGAGTGCTTCTGTAAAGACAGTTATTATGTATGAATGATGATGAAAGTGTTGGATGATGATGAAACTTTCTTTTTTCTTTTTGGATCTTTCTTTTTGGGTCAATGTGCCTCGGTGGGAAATGGCTGACTTGTTAAAAAAAAAAAAAGTACGAAAGAGGGGAAGGGACCTAGGGATTGGCAGTGTGTGTGTATAGTTCCTTTATATAAAGGAAAGGGGGCAAAAGAGATTGCAAAAATTATAAGGGATTAAGTTTACTGAGTACTGTATCAGGTAAAGTGTATGGTAGGGTTATTATTGAAAGAATTAGAGGTAAGATGGAAGTATGCTTACAGATGAACAAGGAGGCTTTAGAATGGGTAGGGATGTGTAGATCACGTGTTAACATTGAAGCATATATGTGAACAATATTTAGATAAAGGTAGGAAAGTTTTTATTGCATTTATAGATTTAGAAAAGGCATATGATAGGGTGGATAAGGGAGCATTGTGGCAGATGTTGCAAGTGTATGGAATAGGTGGTAAGTTACTAAATGCTGTAAAGAATTTTTAATGAGGATAGTGAGGCTCAGGTTAGGGTTTGCAGAAGAGAGGGAGACTACTTCCCAGTGTAAGTAGGTCTTAGACAGGGATGTATAATGTCACCATGGTTGTTTAACATATTTATAGATGGAGTTAAAAGAAGTAAATGCTAATGTGTTGGGGAGAGGGGTGGGATTAAATTATGGGAAATCAAATACAAAGTGGGAATTGACACAGTTACTTTTTGCTGATTTTAGGAGATTCTAAAGAAAATTTGCAAAGGTTAGTGGACAAGTTTGGGAGAGCATGTAAAAGTAAAAAGTTGAGAGTGAATGTAGATAAAAGTAAGGTGATGAGTGTATCAAATGATTTAGATAAAGAAAAATTGTACATCACATTGGAGGGAGGGAGTATGAAAGAAGTGAATGTGTTCAGATATTTGGGAGTTGACTTGTCAACTGATGGGTTTATGAAGGATGAGGTTAACCATAGAAATGATGAAGAAAAGAAAAGGTGAGTGGTGCTTTGAGGTATCTGTTATCCTTGGACCCAAAGAATTGAATGTACGAGAGAATGGTGGTACCAACACTCTTGATGTGAACCTTAGTAATAAATACCGACAAGTTGGTTTAGAAAGACACGTAAGCAAACACTGTGACATATTTATTAGAAAATGTTTCAGTACTGGGACCTTGATCACTTCTAACATGCAGAGGTAGAAAGACATTATATATAGACAAAAAGTGAGGTGGAGTGACACATGGTGACCTGAAGAATGCCGTGTTGGGATTAGTATGGGTAGATGATGAGATCATGTGACTCCTGTATTGTTGGGTTGGTGGTGCTTAGCCTGCTTAGGTATCATGTATGCTAATGTTTTCGAAACCACACTGGAAACCACAAAATTTCAAAAACATTAGCATACATGATACTTAAGCAGGCTAAGCACCACCAACCCAACAACACAGGAGTCATACGATTTCATCGTCTACCCATCATCATCCCAACATGACATTCTTCAGGTCACCATGCATCACTCACACCTCACTCTCTGCCTATACATAATGTCTTTCTACCTCTGTATGTTAGAAGTGATCAAGGTCCCAGGACCAAAACGTTTTCTAATAAATATGTCATAGTGTTTGCTTACGTGTCTTTCTAAACCACCAACACTCTATATGGGTGTGAAGCGTGAGTTGTAAATGCTGCAGCAAGGAAGAGGCTGGAGGCTGTGGAGATGTCGTGTCTAAGGGTGAATATTATGCAGAGAATTCGTCTTGTGGAAATTAGGAGGAAGTGTGGAGTTACTAGAAGTATTAGTCAGAGGGCTGAAGAGGGGTTGTTGAGGTGGTTTGGTAATAGGGGTCATCCTAGGAAAGGTTGGAGGGAGGGGGTAAGGGAGGCTTTGTGGCTGAGGGCTTAGACTTCCAGCAAGCGTTCCTGAGTGTGTTAGGAGTGAATGGAGACGAATAGTTTTTGGGACCCAATGAGCTGTTGGAGTGTGAGCAGGGTAATATTTTGTGAAGGGATTCAGAAACTGGTTAGTCAGACTTGAGTCCTGGAAGTGGGAAGTACAATGCCTGCACTTTAAAAGAGGGGTTTGGGATATTGGCTGTTTGGAGGGACATCTAAACTGTCGTATCTGATCGCCTCTGCAAAGACAGTTATTATGTATGAATGATGGTGAAAGGTGTTGAATGATGATGAAAGTTCTTTCTCTCTTTTTGGGTCACCCTGCCTCAGTGGGAAATGGCTGATGTGTTAAAAAAAAAAAAACACTGCCCACAGTTATAAAAAAAAATATTTATATTTAATTAAAATTGGTTCATATTTCCAGGTGAAACCACTTATATGGATTGAATCTGTGATTGAACGACATGCCCACAGCAGAGTTGAGTACATGGTGAAAGCTAAATCCCAGTTTAAAAGACGTTCAACAGCCAACAACGTAGAGATCATTATTCCAGTACCTAATGATGCTGACTCTCCAAAATTCAAAACATCTGTGGGCTCTGTCAAGTATACGCCAGAGAAAAATTGTGTTGTTTGGACAATTAAGTCATTCCCAGTGAGTACAGTACAGTATTTGTAGTAAATACCATCTAAGCTAGAAAAAGTATTGTTATCCTTAGATAGGTTAAACATTTAATCAAACAATTTCTCTTCCAACACTGACTGTTTTTATCTTTTATTAAATTTTGAGATAATGGCTAGAATACTGTTGTCCTGTATATCAGGAGGACCAAATAAAATGCTCTATTAGCTATTTTCATATTCAAATTATGCACTTTAGTGCATTTTATACTATATTTTGTACCTCTGTTGATTTTCTATTGCTTAGTTTAACCCTTTCAGGGTCGACAGGCCCTCTCTCAGACTTGTTCTCAGGGTCGCCAAATTTAAAAAAAAAAATTATTTTTTCTTATGAAAAGATAGAGAATCTTTTTCCAATCATGAAATTTGATGGAAAACTTAGGGAATTATGCTCTCGCGAAGTTAGCGGTCTCGACAATGTTTACGCATCGGCGATTTTGCCCTGTTTTTGGCCAGTTCCAGTGTACTTGTCAACAGAAATCATAACTATTTCGCTAGAACTCCATTTTTTCTATCGAATGAGTACAAGAAACCACCCATTTACCGATTTCAACTATCCAATAAAGTGGTCAGAATTTAGCAATTTTGCCAATTTCACACAAATTTCAAAAGATGCCAATTTCCAAATAGGGTCCAGAATAAACAAGAAAGACATTCCTGGCACTAAAATAACATTTCCACTTTGAATTTTTATTCTCACAAAAAATAGAAGATTTACTGTTATGCAGACTACTGTATTAGTGTAGAAATGGTATAAATAATATCAGCACACTTGTGAAAGAATATTAGATTCACCAGTTGGCGTGTATTGGACGTGTGGCATGATTTGTTTACTTTTGAACTTTGGCAAAAATTGAACATTTCTGCTACTTTGAGCTCAATTTCAAGGTACTTTTCATTGTGAAACCAATCAAAATCGTCTCAATTTCTGTAATATGTCTTCCATTCTATAAAATAAGACCATGAGAACTAGAATACAACCACAAATACCATACAAAAATACAGTGCAAAGTCACTGTTTTAAACCAAAAACACTGTCAAAGTTTTTATTTCTCATTACACACTGTGTGCTGCAGGATTTTTTTATACTGCACACACTGACCACATAGACCCATTCTTTCATATGTAGGCCTACCAGCTTTCTCTTGCTAGATTTGAGGGCGCTAGAATTTATGCGTACTAGTACGTCAAAAACCCTGGCGCGTAAGCCGTACTAGTACAGTGGTCCCTCAATAATCGTCCGGCCTGAAAGTCGTCCATTTCGGAAATACATAGTCCCATTATTTCGTCTAAACATTGGCTCGCAAATGGTCCGTTAACTTGCTAATCGTCTTTCGTCATGGACATGTACTCATGGCTCTGAGCCGTTCCCAGCCAGTGTGCCATTGTTTACCAGTGAGTGACGGTCCCCTCACGTGTTCATAATATGTATTTCATAATATTCCATTCATTTTAGTGCTTGCAAGAGCTAAATAAGCTACCATGGCTCCAAAGAAAGCTCCTAGTGCCAACCCTTTGGTAAAGAAGGTGAGAGATACGATTGAATTTAAGAAAAACATCATTGAAGAATATGAAAGGAGCAAGAGTTTCAGCAGGAACAGCAACAGATCGCAGTTCAGAATCTTGCTGCAGAGGAGGAGGAAAAGAGATGGAAGAAGGTGCCTTCTTCAGAAATTAAGGAGATTTTTGAAATGTGGGGTAGGATGGAAAGATTTATGGAGAAACATCACCCTGAGAAGGATGTTGTGAGCCATATCGGCAACTTGTACAGTGACAGAGTCTTGGCCCATTTTAGGGAAGTTTTAAAGAGACGCCAGAAACAGAGCTCTCTGGACAGTTTTTTTGCGAGACAGGACTCCAGTGACTCTCAAGCTGGTCCTAGTGGCATTAAGAAATGGAAGAGAAGTAACCCCAGAAAAGCACTTGGTACCTGAGGTGTTGATGGAAGGGGATTCCCCTTCCAAACAGTAATTCAATGTCTCTCCTCCTCCAGTCTTCCATACACTAAGAAGAATCGCCAATAAAGGTAAGTGTTATGCTGTTATGTTTCATTCATCATGTGCCATTGTATTGTTTATGTACTACATCTGTATTTCGTGTAAACAATTTTTTTGTTTTAATACTTCTGGGGTGTCAGGAACGGATTAATTGCATTTACATTATTTCTTATGGGGAAATTCAATTTGAAAATCGTCTATTTCGATAATAGTCCCACTTCCAGGAACGGATTATGGACGATAATTGAGGGACCACTGTACATAGGAAACCTGAAAGGGTTAAGGTCCAGTACAAAATATGTACGGTAACACATCAATGAATTATGTATTAACATGTATTTTTAATGTTTGTATTATACTGCTTATTAAGCTTGTTAATGCTCTTTCTGTGGCTTGTGCACATGTAATGTTAAAATTTTTTGATTGGAATGCCTGTGGTCAGGCATTTTTTCAAAATTTTACTTTTATCCAATTTTTCTTTTTTTTTGGGTAGAAATTGATTCATTGGCAGCTCATACAGTGTTTCCATATGGGTTTAGGGTATTTTTTGGACTAGCAAGGCAGCACTGAAAAAATGGCAAAGTGGACTCCTTTTGCTTAACCCCTTGACTGTGGAAACCTGAGGTGTCTCCTGGTGTCGAAAAAAATTTTTGAAAAAAAAAAAAAAATATAATTTTTTCTTATGAAATGACAGAGAACCTTTTCCTGATGGTAATGACACCAAAAGAACGAAATTTGATGGAAAACTTATGGAATTATGCTCTCACGAAGTTAGCGACTTCAGCGATATTTACCAATCGGGATTTTGCCCACTCTGAGCCCTATTTTCGGCTAATTCCATTGTTCCAGTTGACCAAACTCGTAGCTATTTCTTTAGAATTCCATTTGTTCTATCGATTGAGTACAAGAAACTGCCCATTTACTGTTTTCAACTACCCAATAATGTGGTCAGAAATTTGCAATTTGGCCAATTTCACGCAAATTAAAGAATATGCCAATTTCAAAATAGGGTCCAGAATGAACAATGAAGACATTCCTGGCTCTAAAATAACATTTTCTTTGTTCAACAGTCACATCTCCAGGCCCTTCTGATATTACTCTTGCTTTCTGTTTTGAATTTTTATTCAAACAAAAAAATGGAAGATTTACTGTTATGCAGACTACTGCAGTATTGTAATAATTGTATAAATAATGTGAACCCATTCATGACTGCATATTAGAATGGCTAGTTGGACATTTATTGGACAATGACATCATTTGTTTACTTTTGAACATCGGCAAAAATCAAACATTTCCCCTACTTTGAGCTCCATTTCAAGGTTCTTTTCATAGCAAAGCCAATCAAAATCATCTTTATTTCTATAATATGTTTTTGATTCTATCAAATGAGACCAAGAAAACGAGAATACAGTCATAAATACTGTACGAAAATACACCACAAAGTTGGTTTTTTAATCCAAAAAAGAAAAAACGGTCGGATTTTTTTTTCTCATTATGCACTGTGTGCTGCAGGATTTTTTATATGGTGCACACTGACCACACAGACCTATTCTCTCACATGTGGGCCTACCAGCTTTCTCCTGCTTGATTTCAAGCCGCTAGAATTTGTGAGTACATATATATACGTCAAAAACAGTCGCTCGTAAGACGTATATATACACTGAAACAGTCAAAGTGGTTAACAAAGTACGTTATCTGTTTGTCATTTTTATCCTTCAATTTTCAACCTTTAACTTGGAGATAGTGAACAAGGGCGTGGATCTAGTAATGTGCAGAGAACAGAGAACGACATATAATTTTTTTTTTTAACAAGTCGGCTGTCTCCCACCGAGGCAGGGTGACCCAAAAGAAAGAAAATCCCCAAAAAGAAAATACTTTAAATCATCATTCAACACTTTCACCTCACTCACACATACTCACATATAAGTGTGCTGAAAATATAGTACAGAGGATTTTGTGCCTGCCGTGTAAATATTTTTCCTCGCAGAATTGCATGTCTGTAAACAGTTACCGGAAATTAACTTAAATATTGCATTATGCTGTATGTGTATATAAACTTGTAAACATATTCTGTAGGCATTTTTTTTTTTTACTTCATCAGCCATCTCCCACCAAGGTAGGGTGACCCAAGAAAGGAAGCACATTCACCATCATTCATTCAGTAGCTGTTCTGCCAGAAATGCACAGACATCACTTGTCAAATGACCGTCTGAACTGTACTATTCATGTAGACAATTGATTGATCAAGAAAACTTTGCCCATTAGTCAAATGGGAAGGCTAAACTTTATTTTGTGATCATTATATCATGGCTGTTCATGGTTTCAACTGCCTGCTTTCTCCTCTTCACATGGTATGACCTATACAGGTGTAGTGCTCAATTTTAATTGAAAATAATAATTCTCCTAGTTAGTAGTCTAGTAGACAGCAGCTGCCCAGGGAGATACTACCGTCCTGACAAGTGAGTGTAAAATGAAAGCCTGTAATTGTTTTACATGATGGTAGGATTGCTGGTGTCTTTTTTCTGTCTCATAAATATGCAAGATTACAGGTACATCTTACTACTTCTACTTACACTTAAGTCACACTACACATACATGTACAAGCATATATATACACCCTCTGGGTTTTCTTCTGTTCTCTTACTAGTTCTTGTTTATTTCCTCTATCTCCATGGGGAAGTGGAACAGAATTCTTCTTCCATAACCCATGCATGTTGTAAGAGGCGACTAAAATGCTGGGAGCAAGGGGCTAATAATGCCTTCTCCTGTATACATTACTAAAGTTAAAAAGAGAAACATTTGTTGTTCTTTTTGGGCCACCCTGCTTTGGTGGGATACAGCCGGTTTGTTGAAAGAATAATAATCCCCCCCTTCCGTCTCTCCCTCTCTCTCTCCCTCTCTCTCTCCCTCTCTCCCTCTCTCTCTCCCTCTCTCTCCCCTCTCTCCTCCCTCTCTCCCTCCCTCTTCCCTCTCCTTCCCTTTTCCTCCTCTCTCCCTCTCTC
>NC_069400.1:103215689-103283143 GCF_026875155.1 Cherax quadricarinatus
ATTAAACTTACTTACATACATGAAAGGAATAATTTCTACAGTTACCCCAGTAACACATTTATCTTATGTTAGATTAGAGAAAATGTTATTCTTGGCGTCACTTGTACAAGTTATGTGGCTCCCACTCTTATATTTATGTTTATTTATTCTATTGTGGGGTGTATTTTCATCTTTTTATGTTATGTATCGTGTTTATTATATAATTTTGAAAAAAATATCATGGATGGATTAATGAAAATGTGTATATTACCGTAATATACGACATTTAATGAGACTCGGTGAGTATTGTTATTATGGCGTCACTTGTGGAAGTCGTCTGCTCACATCTCACATTTATGTTTATTTATTCTACTATGGGGTGTATTTATCTTATTTATATGTTATGCATCGTGTTTATTATATAATTTTGAAAAAAATATCATGGATGGATTAATGAAAATGTGTATATTAACGTAATATACGACATTTAAATGACTCGATGTATGTAAGTTTATTTAGGTACAGGTATACATAAGTATAATTATCAGAGTATATATAAAATATGAAATAACTTTTAAAAACATTTGAAATTTTGGAGTTTCCAGACAAAATGGAGAGACTTAGTGCTTACTGAGCTCATGGAGAATGTAAACAAACAGGGTGGGGCACAGTGACCGTATTAGAAAGTCAGGTGGGGGGAGCCGTATAGTGAGTTTTGGTCATAATTTGAAATGTCCGTATTAGCGGAACGCCGTAAAGTGAAACGCCGTAAAGCGGGGCCTTCCTGTATATACATACATCTAGGTTTTTCTCCTTTTTCTAAATAGCTCTTGTTCTTCTTTATTTCTTCTATTGTCCATGGGGAAGTGGAAAAGAATCTTTCCTCCGTAAGCCATGCGTGTCGTATGAGGCGACTAAAATGCCGGGAGCAATGGGCTAGTAACCCCTTCTCCTGTAGACATTTACTAAAAAAGAGAAGAAGAAAAACTTTATAAAACTGGGATGCTTGAATGTGCGTGGATGTAGTGCGGATGACAAGAAACAGATGATTGCTGATGTTATGAATGAAAAGAAGTTGGAAGTCCTGGCCCTAAGCGAAACAAAGCTGAAGGGGGTAGGGGAGTTTCGGTGGGGGGAAATAAATGGGATTAAATCTGGAGTATCTGAAAGAGTTAGAGCAAAGGAAGGGGTAGCAGTAATATTGAAGGATCAGTTATGGAAGGAGAAAAGAGAATATGAATGTGTAAATTCAAGAATTATGTGGATTAAAGTAAAGGTTGGATGCGAAAAGTGGATGCGAAAAGTGGGTCATAATAAGCGTGTATGCACCTTGAGAAGAGAGGAATGTGGAGGAGAGAGAGAGAGAGATTTTGGGAGATGTTAAGTGAATGTATAGGAGCCTTTGAACCAAGTGAGAGAGTAATTGTGGTAGGGAACCTGAATGCTAAAGTAGGAGAAACTTTTAGAGTGGGTGTGGTAGGTAAGTTTGGGGTGCTAGGTGTAAATGATAATGGGAGCCCTTTGATTGAACTTTGTATAGAAAGGGGTTTAGTTATAGGTAATACATATTTTAAGAAAAAGAGGATAAACAAGTATACAAGATATGATGTAGGGCAAAATGACAGTAGTTTGTTGGATTATGTATTGGTAGATAAAAGACTGTTGAGTAGACTTCAGGATGTACATGTTTATTGAGGGGCCACAGATATATCAGATAACTTTCTAGTTGTAGCTACACTGAGAGTAAAAGGTAGATGGGATACAAGGAGAATAGAAGCATCAGGGAAGAGAGAGGTGAAGGTTTATAAACTAAAAGAGGAGGCAGTTAGGGTAAGATATAAACAGCTATTGGAGGATAGATGGGCTAATGAGAGCATAGGCAATGGGGTCGAGGAGGTATGGGGTAGGTTTAAAAATGTAGTGTTAGAGTGTTTGGCAGAAGTTTGTGGTTACAGGAAAGTGGGTGCGGGAGGGAAGAGGAGAGATTGGTGGAATGATGATGTAAAGAGAGTAGTAAGGGGAGAAAAGTTAGCATATGAGAAGTTTTTACAAAGTAGAAGTGATGCAAGGAGGGAAGAGTATATGGAGAAAAAGAGAGAGGTTAAGAGAGTGGTGAAGCAATGTAAAAAGAGAGCAAATGAGAGAGTGGGTGAGATGTTATCAACAAATTTTGTTGAAAATAAGAAAAAGTTTAGGAGTGAGATTAACAAGTTAAGGAAGCCTAGAGAACAAATGGATTTATCAGTTAAAAATAGGAGAGGAGAGTTATTAAATGGAGAGTTAGAGGTATTGGGAAGATGGAGGGAATATTTTGAGGAATTGTTAAATGTTGATGAAGATAGGGAAGCTGTGATTTCGTGTATAGGGAAAGGAGGAATAAAATCTTGTAGGAGTGAGGAAGAGCCAGTTGTGAGTGTGGGGGAAGTTCGTGAGGCAGTAGGTAAAATGAAAGGGGGTAAGGCAGCCGGGATTGATGGGATAAAGATAGAAATGTTAAAAGCAGGTGGGGATATAGTTTTGGAGTGGTTGGTGCAATTATTTAATAAATGTATGGAAGAGGGTAAGGTACCTAAGGAATTGGCAGAAAGCATGCATAGTTCCTTTGTATAAAGGCAAAGGGGACAAAAGAGAGTGCAAAAATTATAGGGGGATAAGTCTGTTGAGTATACCTGGTAAAGTGTATGGTAGAGTTATTATTGAAAGAATTAAGAGTAAGATGGAGAATAGGATAGCAGATGAACAAGGAGGCTTTAGGAAAGGTAGGGGGTGTGTGGACCAGGTGTTTACAGTGAAACATATAAGTGAGCGTATTTAGATAAGGCTAAAGAGGTCTTTGTTGCATTTATGGATTTGGAAGAGGCATGGAGGAGGGAAACGAAATTCAGATTTTTGGGAGTGGATGTCACGGAGGGTTTATGAAAGATGAGGTGAATCTAGAATTGATGGGGGAAAAAGGGTGATGGTGCACTTAGGAGTCTGTGGACAAAGAACTTTGTCCTTGGAGGCAAAGAAGGGAATGTATGAGATATAGTTTTTACCAACGCTCTTATATGGGGTGAAGCATGGGTGATGAATATTGCAGCGAGGAGAAGGCTGGAGGCGTGAGATGTCATGTCTGAGGGCAATGTGTGGTGTGAATATAATGCAGAGAATTCGTAGTTTGGAAGTTAGGAGGAGGTGCGGGATTACCAAAACTGTTGTCCAGAGGGCTGAGGAAGGGTTGTTGAGGTGGTTCGGACATGTAGAGAGAATGGAGCGAAACAGAGTGACTTCAAGAGTGTATCAGTCTGTAGTGGAAGGAAGGCGGGGTAGGGGTCGGCCTAGGAAAGGTTGGAGGGAGGGGGTAAAGGAGGTTTTGTGTGCGAGGGGCTTGGACTTCCAGCAGGCATGCATGAGCATGTTTGATAGGAGTGAATGGAGACAAATGGTTTTTAATACTTGACGTGCTGTTGGAGTGTGAGCAAAGTAACATTTATGAAGGGGTTCAGGGAAACCGGCAGGCCGGACTTGAGTCCTGGAGATGGGAAGTACAGTGCCTGCACTCTGAAGGAGGGGTGTTAATGTTGCAGTTTAAAAACTGTAGTGTAAAGCACCCTTCTGGCAAGACAGTGATGGAGTGAATGATGGTGAAAGTTTTTCTTTTTCGGGCCACCCTGCCTTGGTGGGAATCGGCCAGTGTGATAATAATAAAAAAAAAATTTAAAACATCCCAGACAGGTAAAATACACATACAGTACACTCATTATTTACTTTAAAATATGTGTAGTCTTAATATAGGAAGAGAGGCGAGTAGTATTTATTTGTAGGAAGTCAGTGTAGGTAGCCAGTAGCTGTACCCCGCCTAGCCTACACCTACTGGCTACCTACACTGTGGACCAGAGCCATATTATTAACATCGACATACCTTGTTCACTGAATTTAATCATTTCTAACAACTACCTTTAGATGCCATCATAAACGAAGGGAGAAGTAATGAATAATTCATGCCGAAAATTGTAAACAAAAGCAGTGGGGGAGTGGCTGGGCTAAATGCAGATTCATACACGTTTTCTCTGATGACTGAGCAGAGAAAAAGTAATGTTGTCCCTCCACCCGGCTACCACACAGGTCCACAAGTATTATTATCAGAGCACATAAAATATGCAATAAATGCCAGACAACAAGTTTACACTAACTTATGTTAAGTTAGCAATAGAAACAGGCATTAAAAACACAATAAAAGTTAAGATACACACAGAGTACACTTATTACTTACCTTAAAATATTAATATTAATGTGTGAGAGGTGAGTGGCAGGGTGTTTATTAAATTAAATCAGAATGGCACACCATCATCCTCTAACTTGGCACTTAAAGCAAGAGGCTTACGACTCCTCTTTGTATCACAGCTAACCTTAGACGCCATCATCAATGAGAGCCAACTAGTTAACGAAAGAGTAAACAAGAGAGAGAACGAGATACAGAGTTCAGACAATGTAAGAATACAAACTGAACAGGTAGTGGGCGATCACTTGGTCAGGCGAAATAAATGCCTATTAATGTGTGTCTACTTTTAGTTCATTCACGTACGTTTGTAAGAGTTTGTAAAACATTTACCTCAATATTTTTTATTATAATAATAATTACCTCACAATACAAATACTCTTATATTGTGTACAAGTTGTACAAGTTAGTTCAGAATAAACAAACAGCAACACACCATTTTTAGAGTGAATGGATATTATTATTATTATTATTATTATTATTATTATTATTATTATTATAATAAAAAGCACTAAACCTACAGGGTCGTGAATTGCTATATAGAGAGTGAAGGCATACGAAAAGAATATTTTTCTACAGTCATCCCCCAGTTTGACTAGAGAAAACATAATTCTTCCGACACTACCTACACAGCTGCTTTGTAAACATATCTCATATTTACATCAATTTTTATTCTGTGAGTGTATGTATCATGTTTATATGCCATGTGACGGGTTTCATATATAATTTTGAGGAAAATATCATAGATGGATTAATGAAAATGCCTATATTAATGTAAAACAAGACATTTAGTGTGCCCAAGAGTGATTATTATTACGTAGTATTGGCGTCATGAGTAGAGAGAGATTTAGCGATTTTAATGTGTATCTGCACACCAGCACAGTGTGTAAGTATATTTAGGTACAGGTACACATAAGTATAATTATCAGAGTACATATAAAATACGCAGTAACTTTAAAACACTTGAAATTTTGGAAAGTTTCCTGACAATAACAGATGTGGTCACACAGAATGTAAACAAACCGGGTGGGGTGGGCGCCGTATTTGAAAGACCGCTTACCGCATAAAGCTTGCCCCGTAAAGCGGGGCTCTACTGTACGTATATATTTATGGAGATGAAAGTGTTAAATGATGATGAAAGTATTTTCTTTTTGGGGATTTTCTTTCTTTCTGGGCCACCCTGCCTCGGTGGGAGACGGCCGACATGTTGAAAAAAAAAAAATATTTACGGAGCATTTTTCCCACAATACAAACACCTTAACCCTTTGACATGTTTGATGTACATATATTTTTTTTTTTTTTCAACAAGTCGGCCGTCTCACACCGAGGCAGGGTGACCCAAAAAAGAAAGAAAATCCCCAAAAAGAAAATACTTTCATCATCATTCAACACTTTCACCACACTCGCACACTATCACTGTTTTTGCAGAGGTGCTCAGAATACAACAGTCTAGAAGCATACACATATAAAGATACACAACATATCCCTCCAAACTGCCAATATCCCAAACCCCTCCTTTAAAGTGCAGGCATTGTACTTCCCATTTCCAGGACTCAAGTCCGACTATATGAAAATAACCGGTTTCCCTGAATCCCTTCACTAAATATTACCCTGCTCACACTCCAACAGATCGTCAGGTCCCAAGTACCATTCGTCTCCATTCACTCCTATCTAACACGCTCACGCACGCTTTTCTGGAAGTCCAAGCCCCTTGCCCACAAAACCTCCTTTACCCCCTCTCTCCAACCCTTTCGAGGACGACCCCTACCCCGCCTTCCTTCCCCTATAGATTTATATGCTTTCCATGTCATCTACTTTGATCCATTCTCTCTTAAATGACCAAACCACCTCAACAACCCCTCTTCTGCCCTCTGACTAATACTTTTATTAACTCCACACCTTCTCCTAATTTCCACACTCCGTATTTCTGCATAATATTTACACCACACATTGCCCTTAAACAGGACATCTCCACTGCCTCCAACCGTCTCCTCGCTGCTGCATTTACCACCCAAGCTTCACACCCATAAGAGTGTTGGTACTACTATACTTTCATACATTCCCTTCTTTGCCTCCATAGATAACGTTTTTTTGACTCCACATATGCCTCAACGCACCACTCACCTTTTTTTCCCTCATCAATTCTATGATTAACCTCATCCTTCATAAATCCATCCGCCGACACGTCAACTCCCAAGTATCTGAAAACATTCACTTCTTCCATACTCCTCCTCCCCAATTTGATATCCAATTTTTTCTTTATCTAAATCATTTGACACCCCATCACCTTACTCTTTTCTATGTTCACTTTCAACTTTCTACCTTTACACACACATTCCCAAACTCATCCACTAACCTTTGCAATTTTCTTTAGAATCCCCATAAGCACAGTATCATCAGCAAAAAGTAACTGTGTCAATTCCCATTTTGAATTTGATTCCCCAAAATTTAATCCCACCCCTCTCCCGAACACCCTAGCATTTACTTCCTTTACAACCCCATCTATAAATATATTAAACAACCATGTGACATTACACATCCCTGTCTAAGACCTACTTTTACCGGGAAGTAGTCTCCCTCTCTTCCTACACACCCTAACCTGAGCCTCACTATCCTCATAAAAACTCTTTACAGCATTTAATAACTTACCACCTATTCCATATACTTGCAACATCTGCCACATTGCTCCTCTATCCACTCTATCATATGCCTTTTCTAAATCCATAAATGCAATAAAAAACTTCCCTATCTTTATCTAAATACTGTTCACATATATGCTTCAATGTAAACACCTGATCTACACATCCCCTACCCACTCTGAAACCTCCTTGATCATCCGCAATCCTACATTCTGTCTTACCTCTAATTCTTTCAATTATAACCCTACCGTACACTTTTCCTGGTATACTCAGTAAGCTTATTCCTCTATAATTTTTACAGTCTCTTTTGTCCCCTTTCCCTTTATATAAAGGGACTATACATGCTCTCTGCCAATCCCTAGGTACCTTCCTCTCTCTTTCATACATTTATTAAACAAAAGTACCAACCACTCCAACACTATATCCCCCCCTGCTTTTAACATTTCTGTCATGATCCCATCAGTTCCAGCTGCTTTACCCCCTTTCATTTTACGTAATGTATATGTATATGTTTACTAAAAAATTCTAGTGGCTTCAAATCAAGCAGGAGAAAGCTGGTAGGCCCACATGTGAGAGAATGGGTCTGTGTGGTCAGCGTGCACCATATAAAAAAAAAATCCTGCAGCACACAGTGAATGAGAAAAAAAACTCAGATCGTGTTTGTGGATTAAGACACCGACTTTGAGGTGTATTTTCGTATAGTTTTTATGGTTATATTCTCATTTTGGTAGTCACATTTGATAGAATGGAAAACATATTATAGAAACAGAGGTGAAAAGAACCTTGAAATGGAGCTCAAAGTAGGGAAAATGTTTGATTTTTGCCAATGTTCACGAGTAAACAAATGATGTCATTGTCCAATAAATGTCCAACTAGCCCTTCTAACATGCAGTCATGACTGGGTTGATGTTATTTATACAATTATTATAGTATTGCAGTAGTCTGCATAACAGTAAATATTCTATTTTTTGTTTGAATAAAAATTCAGAATAGAAAGCAAGAGTAATATCAGAGGGGCCTGGTGAACAAAGAAAATGTTATTTTAGAGCTAGGAATGTCTGCATTGTTCATTCTGGACCCTATTTTGAAATTGGCATTGTTTTAATTTGCATGAAATTGGTCAAATTGTCAATTTCTGACCACTTTACTGGGTAGTTGAAATTCATAAATGGGTAGTTTCTTGTACTCAATCGATAGAACAAATGGAGTTCTAAAGAAATAGTTATGAGTCTGGTCGAATGGAACAATGGAATTAGCCAAAAATAGGGCTCAAAGTGGGCAAAATCGCCCAGTTGCAAATATCGCCAAGGTCACTAACTTCACAAGAGCGTAATTCCGTAAGTTTTCCATCAAATTTCGTACTTTTGGTGTCATTACCACTGGGAAAAGATTCTCTATCATTTCACAAGATTTTTTTTTTTTTTCAAATATTTTGCGACACCAGGAGACACCTCAGGATTTGGGGTTTCGACAGTCAAAAGGTTAAATTATATACAAATTATCGTCACATCAATGCAGTAGCCTGCATAACAGCAACATACCCATGGTGCCCCCTGACCTGGTGGCAAAATCTCTCGCTTCACACAGTGAGTGGTCCAGGTTCGATTCCCGGCAAAGGGGTGGAAACATTGGGCGTGTTTCCTTACACCGGTTGTCCATGTTCATCCATCAGTAATAATGGGCATCTGGGTGTTAGTCAACTTGTGTGGGTCGCATCCTGGGACAAAATTGCCCTAATTTGCCCAAAATGCTCTGCATAACGAGCAGCTTTCTATATAGTAGTATGTCACTGACGTTAGCTAGGCCTGTATACCTTGTACATGTACTTGTACAAAAAAAGATTTATTATTATTATTATTATTATAATCTCATAGCAACACACCCTGGCTCACAGCAACACACTTAGGCTCACTACAACATACCCAGTCTCATGGCAACACACCCAATCACGTGGTAACATACTCAATCTCATGGCAACACACTCAAGCACACTGCAACACACCTTTCTGAGAGCAAGTGATGCTATTCATGAGTGAAAGCATATGAAAGGAATATTTTCTATAGTTACCCCCCCCCCACAGTAATATACAGTTTTTCTGGTGGTAGTGGACTAGAGAGAAAGTCTTATTGTAATTATTGTCATATACTCCTTTACACCCACCTGGCTACAACTCTGAAGTATGGAAAGAATGAAGAACTCCAAAGGAATACTATACAAAACTCAAGTGGATCATCAAACAGAATGAAAGGAACACGTGAAAGACTTGGGAATAATTATGTCAGCTGACCTTCCTTTCAAAGAACACAATAAGATAAAGGTCATAACAGCCAGGAGGATGACAAAGTGGGTAATGAGAACCTTCAAAATAAGGGAAATAATGCCAGTGGTGACACTTTTCAAGTCGCTAGTGCTCCCTCATTTGGAACGTTGCTCAGTGTTGACAGCCCTGTTCTGGGCAGAAGAAATATCAGAGCTGGAACATATACAGAGATCATTTACAGCCTGTAAAGCATTAAAATTACTGGAAATGCCTTAGTCTTAAATGTGCACTCACTGGAGCAGAGAGAGAGAGAGAGAGAGAGAGAGAGAAAGAGAGGAAAAGAGAGAGAGAGAGAGGAAAAAAGAGAGAGAGAGAGAGAGAAAAAGAGAGAGAGAGAGAGGAAAAGGAAAAAAAAGAGAGAGAGAGGAGAAGAGAGAGAGAGAGAGGAAAAGAAGAGAGAGAGAGGAAAAAAGAGAGAGAGAGAGAGGAAAAAAGAGAGGAGGAAGGAAAAAAAGAGAGAGGAAGAGAGAGAGGGGAAAAGAGAGGAAAAGAGAGGAGGAAAAGAGAGAGAGAGAGGAAAAGAAGAGAGGAGAGAGGAAAAGAGAGAGGAAGAGAGAGGAAGAGGAAAAGAGAGAGAGGGGAGAGGAAAAAGAGAGAGAGAGAGAGAGGAAAAGAGAGAGAGGAGAGAGAGGAGAGAAAAAGAGAGAGAGAAAAGAAAGAAAAAAGAGAGAGAGAGAAAAGAGGAAAAAAGAGAGAAAAAGAGAGAGAGAGAGAGGAAAAAGAGAGAGAGGAGAGAGAAAGAAAAAAGGAGAGAGAGAAAAAGAGAGAAGAGAGAAGGAAAAGAGAGAGAGAGGAGGAAAGAGAGAGGGAGAAAAAAGAGAGAGAGGAAAAGAGAGAGAGAGGAAAAAGAGGAGAGAGAGAGAGGAAAAGAGAGAGAGAGAGGAAAAAAAAGAGAGAGAGAGGAAAAAGAGAGAGAGGAAAAGAAAAGAGAGAGGAAAAAGAGGAGAGAGAGGAGAGAAAAGGAAAGAGAGGAAAAAGTGAAAGAAAAAGGAGAGGAGAAAGAGGACTGAGGAAGAGGGGTGAAAAGAAGAGGAAAGAGCCCATTTTGTAAACTCACAACGGGAGCTTCCCCCCCTTATCTTGCACTGCTTGACAAATAGGGGTTGCAAGATCCTGTACCCCCCGGCAAAGTATTTTACAACCTTGAGGTATGGGGGGCCACTTTTTGGTTTGTCCCCCCCCTTCAATCTGGACGCTTGACAAAAGGAGAAAGAGCAAACGTTCACTCTGCCTGGACCCTTCCCGATAATCGTCCCTTTGAGATTTAACATAAAGGATGTGGGTTTGGGCCACTTTGTCAAGCCAATATTTTCAAAATAAAGGTCCCTTGAACAAATGAAAAGCTTTTTTCCCCCAAAAGGGGCCCAACTTCATCCTGTTTCCTTCTTGTATGCTCCCTTAAAAATAAAAACCAATGACTGAGTAGGAACATTTTTAGCTTTGCCAATAAGTTAGGAATCCAATGAAAAAAGCTTGCAAGTTGGGTCCTTAACCTTTTCCAACCCTGTGTTAAAAAAAAAGCAAAGAGGAGAGAGAAAGAGTGGAAAAAGAGGAACCAAGAAAAGGAAAAAGTAGGAAAGAAAGGAAAAAAAAGAAAAAAAAAAAGAAAGAGAGAGAGAGAGGAGGAAAAAAAGAGAGAGAGAGGGGAGAGAGAGAGGGAAAAGAGAGAGAGAGAGAGGAAAAAAAGAGAGAGAGAGAGGAGGAGAGAGGAGGAAAAGAGAGAGAGAGAGGAGGAAAAGAGAGAGAGAGAGGAAAAGAGAGAGAGAGAAGAGGAAAAAGAGAGAGAGAGAGAGAGGAAAAAAAGGAGAGAGAGAGAGAGAGGAAAAGAGAGGGGAGAGAGAGGAAAAGAGAGAGAGAGAGAGGAAAAGAGAGAGAGGAAAAAGAGAGGGGAAGAGAGAGAAGAGAGAGAGAGAGAGAGAGAGAGAGAGAGAGAGAGAGGAAAATTATATATATATATAAAATATATATATATATAATATATATATAATATATATATATATATATATATATATATATATAATATATATATTATATATATATCTGGAAACCTAGGTAGCAGGTTGGTAGACAGCTACCGCCCAGGGAGGCATTACCATCCTGTCAAGTGAGTGCAAAACGGAAGCCTGTCCAGTGGAACCTCGGTTTTCATCTTTAATTCATTCCAGAGAATCTGACGAAAACCGAATTCGACGAAAACTGAAACAATATTTCCCACAAGAAATAATTAAATCCAATTAATCTGTTCCAGACACCCAAAAATATTAACAAAAAAATACATTTTTTAGAGAATAACTATAGTTTTACATACAGAAAACAATGAGAAGTAAATATAAAGCACTAATGAAATGGATAAATGAACATTTAAATCACTTTTACCTTTACTGAAGACTCTTGTTGGCGTATGGAAGACGGCGAGGAGGGGAGTGGGAGGAGAGGTTATCTCTACCACCATCACTACCACCATCACTACCACCCTCTACCACAATCACTACCTCCCTCTACCACCAATCACTACCCTCTACCAACATCTCCCACCCTCTACCAATCACTACCACCCTCTACCAACATCACTACCACCCTCTCCCAAAACATCACTACCACCCTCTACCACAATCACAAACCCACCTCTACACAATCACTACCACCCTCTACCACAATCACTACCACCCTCTACCACAATCACTACCACCCTCTACCACAATCACTACCACCCTCTACCACAATCACTACCACCCTCTACCACAATCACTACCACCCTCTACCACAATCACTACCACCCTCTACCACAATCACTACCACCCTCTACCACAATCACTACCACCCTCTACCACAATCACTACCACCCTCTACCACAATCACTACCACCCTCTACCACAATCACTACCACCCTCTACCACAATCACTACCACCCTCTACCACAATCACTACCACCCTCTACCACAATCACTACCACCCTCTACCACAATCACTACCACCCTCTACCACAATCACTACCATCGTCTGCCACCATCACTACCACCCTCTACCACAATCAACTTGAAACCATTGCTGCGAGTCCTGTCTTGGCTGGAAATTTTCAGCACGCTATTTACATCCCCTTTATTTATTCCTGTTTTCCATTTATACACCTCGATCATATCGCCCCTAATTCTACGCTATTCGAGAGAGTGCAGATTCAGGGCCCTCAGTCTATCCTCATAGGGAAGATTTCTGATACATGGGATCATCTTTGTCATCCTTCTCTGTACATTTTCCAGAGCATTTATATCCATTCTGTAATACAGTGACCAGAACTGAGCAGCATAGTCTAAATGAGGCCTTACCAAGGATATATAGAATTGAAGAACAACCTGAGAACTTCTATTATTTATACTTCTAGATATAAAACCAAGAATTCTGTTAGCTTTATTGCAAACACTAATGCACTGTTGTCTTGGTTTTAGATTACTGCTAACCAGAACTCCTAAATCCTTTTTGCAATCAGTAGTATTAAGATCTACATTATTTAGTTTATATGTGGCATGGCTATTGAATTGTCCAACATTTAGAACTTTGCATTTGTCAATATTAAACTGCATCTGCCACTTCTCCAGCCATTGCATCAGTCTATTCAAATCATCCTGGAGTGCTCGCGTCCTCATTAGAATGAATTGGACGGCCTATTTTGGCGTCATCAGCAAATTTGCTTATGTCGCTATTTATTCCCTCATCTATGTCGTTTATGTAAATTGTGAACAACAATGGGCCCAACACTGACCCCTGAGGAACACCGCTTGTGACGTGCCCCCATTCTGATTTCTCCCCATTTATGCAAACTCTCTGCTGTCTATTTGTCAGCCATGCCTCTACCCAGGAAAAAATTTCTCCTCCTATTCTGTGTGCCCTAAGTTTCCTCAATAGCTTCTGGTGTGGAACTCTATCAAAAGCCTTACTGAAGTCCATAAACACAATATCATATTCATTACCATGATCTACCTCCTCAAACACCTTAGTGAGAAAAGTTAGTAAATTCGTAAGACAGGAACGCCCCTTTGTAAAATCGTGTTGAGATTCATTAATCAATCTGTGCCTGTCAAGATGGCTACGAATTGCTTCGGCAATTATTGATTCCATAAATTTTCCCACTATGGAGGTAAGGCTTATTGGTCTATAGTTCAAAGCTAAGGACCTGTCACCTGCCTTGTAAATAGGTATTACATTTGCCATTTTCCACTTATCAGGCAATATGCCAGTTTGTAGTGATACGTTAAAAAGATTAGCCAACGGTATGCTAAGTTCCTCTTTACATTCCTTTAACACCCTTGCAAACAGTTCATCAGGGCCTGGGGATTTGTTAGGTTTTAGTTTCTCTATTTGTCTGAGGGCCATGTCACTAGTTACCGCAATCGTACATAGTTTATTATCCTGTTCTACATAATCTATTATTTCAGGAATATCGCAAGTATTTTCCTCGGTGAAAACTGAGAGGAAGTAGGTATTGAGAATTTCACACATATCCTTATCACTGTCAGTGATCTGACCAGAGTTACTCTTAAGTGGGCCAATCTTGTCCCTAATCTTACTTCTGTATACCTGAAAGAACCCTTTTGGGTTAGTCTTTGAATCCCTTGTGACCTTAGCCTCATAATCCCTTTTTGCTTTTCTTATTCCTTTCTTTAATTCTCTCTTTAATTGAATAGTATACTGATTTCTTACTGCCCATCCCCTCTTTTGATATGCCTATATATGCCTCTCTTTTGACCAATGAGATGTTTTAATCTATTGTTCATCCATTTGGGATCATTTTTGTTAGATCTAATTTCCCTACTCGGAACAAAAGTTGTCTGGGCAGCTAGAACTATGCTCTGAAAAACGTCATATTGGCAACCAAGATCACCTACCTGACCCATAGTCAGGACATTCCAACTTAGCCCACCCAGGTAATTTTTCAGTCCCATGAAGTCGGCCAAGCGAAAATCTGGGACAGAGATTTGATTGCAGTTATCTGGGTAATTCCATGATATATTGAAACTAAGTGATTTGTGATCACTTTCCCCAAGCTCATCATTAACCTCAAGATTATTAATTAGTGAATCTTTGTTGGCAAGAACCAAGTCAAGCAGATTGTTTCCTCTAGTTGGTTCTGTCACAACCTGTTCTAAAAAGCAATCCTGAACCGTATCAAGAAAGTCACTAGACTCAACATTTCCTGTCATACTGTTCCAATCAATTTGTCTAAAGTTAAAATCTCCCATTATCACAACATTTTCATATCTAGATGCCTTATGAATTTCGTCCCATACCAGCTTACTGCACTCCCTATCAAGGTTTGGGGGCCTATAAATCACACCCAAAATTAATTTGTCACGTCCCTCGAGAAACTGTAGCCAAACAGATTCTGTGTTCGATGTTTCTAATCTTATGTCTAAGACAACAATTTAAATTTTCTCTGACATACATTGCCACTCCACCACCTTCCTGTTGACCCTATCAGTGTGGAATAGTTTATAACCCTGTATGTTGCATTCAGAAGGCATTTCTCTAATATATATATTACCTACACTTGCAAGTAATCTTAGCTTATCTATTTTATTTCTTAGACTCCTACTATTTGTATAGTAAACCTTAAGGGAGCTAGTCACTCATTGCCCTCTACTATCTCTCTTTGTTTGTTGATCAATTGATTTGCCATTACTAGCAACTTTATTTTGAATTTTGTCTTTTAAACATATCCCTGAGGTATCCTGGTAATAACTGCTGTTTTTAACCCTAATGCTGCAGCCTGATTGTTTCCCACAAACACCCATACCTCTATAATCTATCAGTTTAAACTCCTAGACAAGTCATCAATTACCCTCTCAATTGAATTGGCTAATGCAACCACTCCATCCCCAGAGAGATGAACCCCATCCCTTGCATACATATCACGCTTGCCAAAGAATAGGTCCCAGTTATCAATGAATGGGATTGCAAGTTCCTTGCAGTACCTGTCTAGCCAGCAATTTATACCAATTGCCCTAGACATCTATTCATTGCCCACTCCCTTTCTAGGCAAGATGCTACATATGACTGGGATCCCTTCCTTAGACCTAACTACTTCTATGGGTAACCTGTACTTATCCAGCAGCTCCTCTTTCCTGCCCTTCCCAATGTCATTACCCCCAGCACTAAGACAGATAATGGGCTTGTTCCCATTACCTGCCATAATATTATCCAACCTGCTGACTATGTCACCAACACCAGCTCCAGGAAGGCACACACTCTGTCTGACCTTTCTGTCTGTTACAAAATGCACGATCCATATATCTTACCTGAGAATCGCCTACTATTAAAATATTCTTACCTTGATTAGCAGGTGAATCAGTGGTACCTTCAATCTCACTAACCACTGAAGTACACTCATCTTGGAGACCAGAGAATCGATTATCCTACCTTCACATCTTCTCTATTAACTCTCCTCATCTTCCTTCTTCCTGAACTGTGAACCACTTGCCACTTAAAGCGGCTGCCACTATCACTGCTGGTGACCATTTCCTCCTTACCAGCTAAATCCTTCTCACACTCGCTCCCAAACTCATCTATGCGAAGCTTCAGCCTCCTATTTTCTTCCTGAAGAAGTAGAATCTCCTTCTTCAACACTTAAACCTGAGATTCTAAAACACTACAACAAGCCATGGTGCTTGGTAACAGCCGACGCTAACTCCCAAGAACTTAGGCAGGTATGACCGCAGGTGATCACTAACCTCAGCGTACCGCCGGGTACCGGACCTGTCCGCCAGCCTGCTCTGTCCACGTCCCCATGCAGATGTCGTGAGCAGTCTGGCTTTGTTGATGGTTGAGTGAACAGTAACCTGCGAGCTCATTCAAACATTTCACTATTAACCCTTTCAGGGTCGACAGGCCCTCTCAGAGACTTGTTCTCAGGGTCGCCCAAATTTCAAAAAAAAAAAAAAAAATTTCTTATGAAAAGGCAAAGAATTTTTTCCCGATCATAATGACACCAAAAGTATGAAATTTGATGGAAAACTTACGGAACTATGCTCTCGCGAAGTTAGCGGTCTCGACAATGTTTACGCATCGGCGATTTTGCCCACTTTGAGCCCTATTTTCTGCCAATTCCAGTGTACTTGTCGACAAAAATCATAACTATTTTGCTAGAACTCCATTTTTTCTATCGAATGAGTACAAGAAACCACCCATTTACCGATTTCAACTATCCAGTACAGTGGTCAGAATTTAGCAATTTTGCCAATTTCACACAAATTTCAAAAGATGCCAATTTCTGAATAGGGTCCAGAATAAACAAGAAAGACATTCCTGGCACTAAAATAACATTTCCTCTGTTCATTAGTCACGTCCCCACGCCCCTCTTACATTCTTTTGCTTCCCACTTTGAATTTTTATTCTCACAAAAAAATAGAAGATTTACTGTTATGCAGACTACTGCATTGGTGTAGAAATGGTATAAATAATATCAGCGCACTTGTGAAAGAATATTAGACTCACCAGCTGACGTGTATTGGACGCTTAGCATGATTTGTTTACTTTTGAACTTTGGTAAAAATTGAACATTTCTGCTACTTTGAGCTCAATTTCCAGGTACTTTTCAAAATCATCTCAATTTCTGTAATATGTCTTCCATTCTATAAAATGAGACCAGGAAAACTAGAATACAACAATAAATACCATACGAAAATACAGTGCAAAGTCGCTGTTTTAATCCAAAAACACGGTCAAAGTTTTTGTTTCTCATTACGCACTGTGTGCTGCAGGATTTTTTTTTATACCACGCACACTGACCACATAGACCCATTCTTTCATATGTAGGCCTACCGGCTTTCTCTCGCTAGATTTGAGGGTGCTAGAATTTAGGCGTACTAGTACGTCAAAAACCCTGGTGCGTAAGCCGTACTAGTGATGCCGAAACCCTGAAAGGGTTAATTCATTGTGTTTAGTGCTTGTGCAACTGTGAAATAGGCTACCATGAGTGCAAAGAAACTTGCTAGTGGTACCCCTTTGGTGAAGAAAGTGAGAAACACCATAGACTTGAAGAAGGAAATAATACAAAAATATGAGAGTGGTGTGAGACTTGTTGAGCTTACCAGGATGTACGGCAAAAACAAGTCAACCATCGCTTCTATCCTGGCAAAGAAAGAACAAATCAAGGAAGCTGATGTTGCAAAAGGTGTTGATATGCTAACCAAAAACAGACCACAAACAGTCAATCAGGCTGAAAAGTTGTTGCTGGTGTGGATCAAGGATAGAAAGATGGCAGGTGTTAGTGTTTTGGAGATGATTATTTGTGAAAAGGCAAGGAAGTTGCATGTCAACCTGGCAAAGAAAACTCCTGGAACCAGTGAAGCTAAGGCCAGCAAAGGCTGGTTTGAAAAATTTAAGAAGCGTAGTGGCATACACAATGTTGTAAGGCATGGTGAGGCAGCCAGTTCAGACAAACGGGCAGCTGAGAAGTTTGTACAGGAGTTTAAGGAGTACGTAGACACTGAAAAATTAAAACCACAACAAGTGTTCAATTGTGACGTAACAGACCTGTTTTGGAAGAAAATGCCAAAGAGGACCTACATCACACAGGAGGAAAAGGCACTCCCAGGACACAAGCCTATGAAAGACAGGCTAACTTTTGCTCTGTGCTAATGCTAGTGGTGATTTTAAAGTGAAGCCTTTACTTGTGTATCACTCAGAAAATCCCAGTGTTTTTAAGAAAAACAATGTCATTAAGAACAAGTTATGTGGAAAGCAAATAATAAGGCATGGGTCACAAGGCATATTTTCAAAGAGTGGGTCCATGAAGTGTTTGGCCCCAGTGTGAGAAAATATCTCCTAGAAAATAATTTGCCACTCAAGTGCCTCCTGTTAATGGACAATGCTCCTGCACATCCTCCAAGCTTGGTAAACCTACTGTCTAGGGACTATAGTTTCATCACAGTGAAGTTCTTGCCTCCTAACATCACTCCTCTCCTCCAGCCCATGGACCAGCAGGTCATTTCTAACTTCAAAAAACTTTACATTTGGTGAAGAGTTTGAAAAGTGCTTTGAGGTGATCTTGGACACTCAGTTGACCCTAAGAGAGTTCTGGAGAAATCACTTCAATATCTACACCACCCTAAGCCTTACAGGTAAGGCTTGGGAGGTAGTGACTTCCAGGACTTAGAACTCTGCTTGGAAACAATTGTGGCCAGATTGTGTCCAAAAGAGGAATTTTGAAGAGTTTGAGGCTGATCCTGACACTGACTCTGCTGACCCTGGGGCTAGAGGTGAGTGGCGAGGATGTGGAAGAGTTGGTGGAGGACCACCGGGAAGAGCTAACCACTGAAGAGCTGGAAGAGCTTCATCTGGAAAAGTATCAGACCACAGCTCAGGAACTTGCTTCAGAGGAAGAGGAAGAGGGAGTGGATGAGGTGCCTCTTCAAAGATTAAGGAGATTTGTGCCAAGTGGAATGATGTGCAAATGTTTATGGAGAAGTATCACCCTGAGCAAGCTGAAACAAGCCATCTTTGCAACAAGTTCAGTGACAAACCATGTCCCAATTTAGGGAAATCTTAAGGAGGTGCCAGAAACAGAGGACTGTGGACAGTTATTTTGTGAGGCAGGGGTCCAGTGACTCTCAAGCTGGTCCTAGTGGCATTAAAAGACAGAGAAGGGAAGTAACCCCAGATACCTAAAATACTTATGGAGGGGGATTCCTTTTCCAAACACTAACCCCAACTCTCTCTCTCTCTCCTCCCTATCTTCCAGATGCCATCACCAATCTTCAATAAAGGTAAGTAAAAAAGTTATTTTATATGTTCATTTAAATTTATTACTAACTGTACTATGTACATATATGTATGTATGTTGTGTGTATGTAAAGTAATAATGTAATCTCTATAAAATATTTTTTTTTTGTGAATATTTTTGGGTTTCTGTAACGGATTAATTTTATTTCCATTATTTCTTATGGGAAATATTGGTTCGACTTTCAGACATTTCAACTTCAGAACTAGCTCCTGGAACGGATTAAGTTCAAAACTCGAGGGTCCACTGTACAAGCAAATATATACAAACCCCTCTGGGTTTTCTTCTATTTTCTTACTAGTTCTTGATCTGGTTGATTTCCCCTTACCTCCATGGGGAAGTGGAACAGAATTCTTCCTCTGTAAGCAAAGTGTGTCATCAGAGGTAACTAAAATGCAGGGAGCAAGGGGCTAGTAACACCTTCTCCTGTATACATTACTAAAGTTAAAACGAGAAACTTTTGTTTTTCTTTTTGGGCCACCCTGCTTCGGTGGGATACTGCCGGTTTGTTGAAAGAGGATGTACTTGGAAAGTACTCAAGGGCCTGATCCCAAATCCACACTGCCATAACAACATACAGGGGTGTGGTGGGAACCATAAGGGAACACTGTATCAACATCCATGGCCCCAGATTATTTAACTTTTACCAGAAGATATCAGAAACACTGCTGGAACAACTGTACAAGTCTTCAAAAGGAAGCTGGGCAAGTATCTTCACCAGGTGCCAAATCAACCAGGCTGTGATTGATATGTGGGGCAGCAGGCCTCAAGCAGCAACAGCCTAGCTGACCAGGCTAGCACCAGACAAGCTTGGCCCATGACCAGGCTCCAGTAGAAACTCTTGAAACTCATCAAAGGTATGTTTGTCTATTATATGGTATGTAGTGTGTTTCTTATATAATTTTGCAAAACATGTCATAGATGGATTAATGAAAATGTTTATAATAGCATAAATATACAATATTTGTAGCATCCCAGAGTGACATTTTTTCTGTGTTATTGCATCAACACTACTAGTGAGACACTTTCTTAGCTATTCCCTCACTAGACATACCCTCTACTTGTAACTGCATTTTAAGTAAGAGTCTTCAGATTCCTATTTTTATCACAACTACTCTTAGATGCCACTGTTACATAAAAATAGTACATGTAATAAATATAATAACTTTAAAATGCTTGAAATTTTGAAAAGTTTCCATACAGAATCCAAAGACATGGAACTCTCAGAGGGCACAAACAGAAAGAAAATGGTATGTGGATGTCCAGCTGCCATAATAATGAATCAGGTGCCATATAAAGGAACAATTGGGTATAACTAAAAACTGCCATATTAGTGAATCATCGAGAAGCATAGAGCCATAAGCCGGAGCTCACCTGTACTTACCTCAAAAATTAATTTAAAACATCCATTATCTTACACCTGCCAAAATGAAGACAGAAGAATAAACATTGTAATTGTTAACATTTAAAAGAAGAAGCTTTCACCAAATGATGATATCCATGAGACCATCCATTCAAAGAAGAAAAGTTTCTCAACAGAACAAGGTATCAGTGATGCCTTTTCCATTACCAAAAATTTGTCTATGACTTCAAGATGATGACAGGAGCCTTTAACTTAAACTTTAACTCCACTTCATATACAGTATTTATATTTCAAATTAATTTTATCAGCAATAAACAAAATTAACAACTGTGTACAGCCCTACAAAAAATGAAGAAATATATGTACATAAATATAAGTTAGTGCATTTCCACGTCAAATCACCTCACTAACCTTTCCTTTAACATCAAGAATGTATATAGCTGATATAGACATCCTGCTGTAGATGGGTCGTACACAGGTACCCTCTACTGCATATTTCACTCCTGTCAGAAAAATAAGTCCAATACCACAGTAAAACATTAAGTTGACATGTATAAATTACCTGAACTACTTCTAGCATTCTAATTTTTAAAATAAATTTAGTGGTTTTTAGAATAATAATAGGTAGCAGCAGCAATAAATAATAAAATATATAGTATATGTACATATATATATATATATTATAATAATAATAATAAAAAGGGTAATATTAGACAACCACTCCCTAGTGGAAATTAGTCATTTATCACTGCATAACTTGAATTGTACAACATTAAGCTTATTTTGTAGTTTATAAGAACATAAAAAAGAAGGAAGGAGCACTGCAGCAGGCCTACTGGCTGATGCGAGGCAGGTCCAAGTCCCCTACCAGCCTAAGCCACTGGTTCAAGCTAATCAGGTCAAAGTCACATCCACCATTCTTGTTGTTTAAACAGTAAAAAAAAACCTAACCTAACCCACCTCACTCAGCCTAACATAACTTAAACTTACCCTGTCATTGGTAGATAAGCATCATCATTTACATTCGCCCAGAAGTGTGGCGTGACTTAATACCGAGCGCTGACTGACTACATAATTTTATTCAGGTATAGGTACACATAAATACAGTTACATAAATTATCATACATAGCAGCACACGTGTAGATTACCTTGGATAACCCAAAAAAGTCAGACAAAGTGACAGATAAAGATAAGATAAAGATTTATTTCTTTGCAGAGGTTACAATGTTTAATTACAATTTTGGTTTGCTAAGTACAAAGAAAGTCACTATCATGCTGGGGCATTTTGGGCAAACTAATCCTAGTACACAGTAATTACTTAAAACTAGACAAGACAATAGTGGTTAACTTGATTACACTTTTATTTAATCTTAAAATTAATGCGAGGTAGTCAAGGTGGAAGTTTGTAAGAATAATAATCTTGTAGTTGCACATAATAAAGAATAATATTACAATTAATGATTCTGACAGTAATATTTCATGGATTGGTAGGTGTTTAATAGCCTAGAGGTCACATAATATAACTAATTAGAAGTTGTTTTGGTTGATCTGGATAGTACTGTGATATAAGATGATTTTTTAGCAAAGTCCTAAATTTATTAGTCAGAGGATCCTTTACCGGTTCCAGTAGATTATTATTATTATAATCAAAAAGAAGCGCTAAGCCACAAGGGCTATACAGCAGGTTCCAGTAGAGAGTTACAGATCTTTGGTCCCTTTATGTGCATAGTGTTTTTGTACAGGGAGAGACTGACACGAGGGACACTGAAGACTGCCTTATGCCTTGTATTGTACTGTATTGTACTGTATTTTCAATTCAATTCAATTCAATTCAATTCAAAGTTTATTCTCTATAAGGATTACAATGCTGAGTTTACAGAAATTTGGTTATTGTGTGGTTTACATGTAGTAAAATAGTGATTACAGAGTGTACCACTAGAACGCTTAGCATGGCTAGGCATTTCGGGCAGACTTAGTTTTATTCTTAATTGTAAAATATTACAAATTATGAGGTAAGTTGGTATTATGGCTAAGTGACTAAATACTAGTTTGTGAGTTTAGCAATGTGAATACTTTTGTTTTGGCACAGTACATAGTTTCAGTATTGGAGTATCACAGGATTCATTATTTTAAGACTGAGATTAATATTTCTGTTTATGGTCAAATGAGTCAGTGATTGTAAGTGTGAACCACCAGGTGGTATTCATGTAGTTAGTTGACAGGGTGTATCAGGGAGATAAGATGTTTTCTAATGGTAGTTTTGAAGGTGATGAATGTGTCTGCAGTTCTAGAGTTCTCAGGTAGGGTATTTCAGATTTTAGGGCCTTTGACATACATTGAATTTTTGTAAAGGTTTAGTCGGACACGGGGAATGTCGTAGAGATGTTTGTGTCTGGTGTTATGCCTGTGGGTTCTGTCACAACTATCAAGAAAGCGTTTTAGGTCAAGGTTGATATATGTATTAGAGTTTAAGGCCCTGTAGATGTAGATTGCACAGTAGTAAGTGTGGATGTACTGAACAGGGAGTAAGTTTAGGTCTATGAAGAGTCGGGGGGTGTGTTGTCAGGGATGGGATTTAGTGATTATTCTTACTGCAGCTTTTTGTTGGGTTATTATTGGCTTTAGGTGTGTTGCTGCAGTTGATCCCCAAGCACAAATAGCATAGGTGAGGTATGGATAAATAAGTGAGTGGTATAGTGTGAGAAGGGCATTTTGCGGCACGTAGTATCGTATCTTGGAGAGGATCCCAACCGTTTTGGATACTTTTTTGGTTATATGCTGGATATGGGTGCTGAAATTCAGGTTGTTGTCAAGGTTTATAAGCCTAGGAATTTGCCCCCATTATTTCTGGTAATTAGAGTGTTGTCAATCTTAATGTTAATTTGTGCATCTCCTGCTCTGCTACCAAACATAATATAGTAGGTTTTGTCAGTGTTAAGCGTAAGTTTATTGGCTGTCATCCAAGTCGATATTTTGATCAGCTCCTCATTCACAGTGGTGTTGAGGGTGGCAAGATTAGGGTGAGAGATGACATAAGTCGTGTCGTCAGCAAAGAGAATGGGTTTCAGGTGTTGGGATACGTTTGGAAGGTCATTGATGTATACATGAGGAAGAGCAGAGGACCAAGGACACTTCCCTGCGGAACTCCAGTATCAAGTGGCCGTGTTGCTGATGCTGTGTCTTTAATGGTGACATACTGATACCTATTAGTAATGTAAGATTTGAAATAAGCAAGTGCATGGCCTCTTATACCGTAATGATCAAGTTTGTGGAGTAGGATGTCGTGGTCTACTGTGTCAAAAGCTTTTCTTAGGTCAATAAAAATTCCTAGTGGATATTCCTTATTTTCCAATGCTGTGTAAAGCAGATCTAGCATTTTTATGATTGCATCATTAGTGCTTTTATTTTTCCTAAATCCAAATTGGCAGGGGTTGAGTATGTTTTGTGCCGTTATAAATGAATACAGTCTCCTGTGCACGAGTTTCTCAAAGATTTTGGATAGCAATGGTAAGTTTGATATTGGCCTATAGTTGTTTAAGTCTGTAGGGTCACCACCTTTATGTATTGGTGTAACCCTTGCCGTCTTGAGTAGTTTCGGGAAGGTGCTAGTTTCTAGTGACTTGTTAAAGAGTAATGAAATAGCATGCGAAAGGACATGGGCCGCTCGCTTGTACAGTAATGGTGGGACGTGAGACAGATTCCCCGAGTTATTTTTAAGTGACTTTATAATCTCGGTGACTTCCGTGGGCTCAGTTGGTGCAAGATAGAAGGAATTAGGGAAATTCCCATCTAGGTAGTCCCCGGCATGGGCATTGGTATGTGGGATTTTACTGGCGAGATTAGATCCTATGGTTGAGAAGAAGTCGTTTATCTTGTTAGCTGTGTCAGTGGGATGCTTGGGACTAAGATGTGTTGCACTACCAAAATGCACTATTTTCACTGTCTCCCAAAACAATAATTGCACATGAAATACTTACTTATTTGCCGATGTATGTATTGTAAAGTGTAAAGTAATGTCCGAGTTCTGCAGAGTAGATGTAAATTGCAGCCTAAAGATGTGTTAAATCCGTATGAATCAGGCGACTGGATAATGTACGGTAATCAGGTTTGATCCAAGGAAGGAGACGGTAGCTCTAATTTCTTGGGGAAAAAGAGTCCTTCATCAGTATCAAGCCATCCTCCTTTCAGGAATGGAATAATGTAGTATAGCTTACCTGTCAACTAATATAAATCTGTTGGCTGTCCTGGGCTGATGTTTACCAATGCATCAGACAAAAGCAATGGATAACTCAAAATACAATTTGCGATTAACAAAACTATATTTTTATTATTTAGCTAATAATATTTTATAAGCATAATATTTCTAATAACTTTTTAGTAATAGTGATATATTAATAATTGTATTAAAAATATTATTGTCCCATTAACAGTTACAAGGACATATTAAACTTAATTTGAATCGCTAATCTTTCGAGTCGGGAACTCGATTACTTTCGCCGCCGTGAGAACCGTGGAGAAGTATAGATAACAGACTCTCATTTCAGCTGAATATATTTTCCTCTTCCATTTATTTTGTTTATTCAGTAATATAAATTAACTTATTTTGTGAATTTATTAATGTAGGTTTATCCTAAATATTTAAAATAGAAGAAACCTCAAGTATGAGCAAACCTTGAGATACAATTTTAATCGTATATTTGCAACGCTAAATCAATTGCATATTAAAAATAATGAATTTATCATTTTAATTTGTCAAAATTACTTGACAGAAGCATTTCGCATTGCTCAATAATAAAGTAATATAATATTACTGGATAAAAAGTTCTCATATAATAAGACATTTAGATCGTAATCTAAGATGCTCAATTATTGCTTGAGTTTCCCTTGTTGGTCCTTATTCAAGACTGGGAAGTACACATACACAAGTGTGAAAATAGATAATATTTATTTGTTTCTCTATTTTTGTAAGTTAGTCAATTAATCTCAAACACAGTGGGATTCCTAACGTTGTTTTCGTTATACAAATAATGTTGTGGCATCATTTTCGTGCATAATGTGCATGTGTCCTTTGATTCCGCCTGGTAGACCATACCTTACTGTTACCTGGTAAATACACATAAATGACAGGTTAAATTATGTCAGTGGACAGGATTTTCACTTGCATAACAGAATAATAACAGTAGTGACTCGTTAGAGAGGTCACAAGACTGGTTCCCTAGTATCTAGAAGACATTAATTGTGATTTACGAGGAACTCCAGTGAAAATAAGTCAAACTGACGGATAATCTTTGATTAAATCTAGATAGTGTACCTTTTTGTGCCCGTAAAATATTTCTCCTCAAACTACTGTAAAGAACATTTGTATGCTATGCACATAAAACCTAAGTAAAAAAACACTTATGTGGATATCACAAATAATTAAGTTTATTTAGGTGCAGGTACACACATGTACAATTATCATACGTAGCTACGTATAAATTACCTAGGATAACCCGAAGAAAGTCAAACAAACTAATGTATTTCCATTGGAGTCCTTGTGATAACTTATTTTTTAATGCTTAGTTGTAAGTTACAGTAGAATTCAGTCACAGTTATAACCAGGCCCGGTGGCCTGGTGGCTAAAGCTCCCGCTTCACACACGGAGGGCCCGGGTTTGATTCCCGGCGGGTGGAAACATTTGACACGTTTCCTTACACCTGTTGTCCTGTTCACCTAGCAGCAAATAGGTACCTGGGTGTTAGTCGACTGGTGTGGGTCGCATCCTGGGGGACAAGATTGAGGACCCCAATGGAAATAAGTTAGACAGTCCTCAATGACACACTGACTTTCTTGGGTTATCCTGGGTGACTAACCCTCCGGGGTTAAAAATCCAAACGAAATCTTATCTTAACATTAAAACACATGTGCAATATCTGGATGTATCTATTGTAGACGTTTTGCCATCCAGTGGCTTTATCAATACAAATTCTAGGACATAATTTGAAGACAGTAGAACTATATACAAAAGATGAGGTGATCAATCCCTCAGCCTTGGAGTTGGTGTGAAGAGCACCATAGTCGTGAAGATTCTTCAAGACTATGGTACAATAAAGATACCCAAGTTTTGCACATGTCTCATTCATCAACACAAATACAGTGCAGTATAAAAGCATTGATACGATTTTTAAGATGCTGCTAATCACTTGGAGAATGGTTCATCATGTGGTTAAGACCATTTAAGGTGGCTCTTTTTTTTTCCTGACAAATAAATTAAATAACCATAGCACTTATTAATTGGATAATGCAGAGCTTAAACAAAGTGAAAAAAAAAAAAATGTATCTAAGAGTTCTGGTAAGCAGAAATCTAAAAGCAAGGCAACTGAAGATTAATCAGATTACAGTGGACCCTCAGCTAACGATATTAATCCATTCCTGAAAGCTCATCGTTAGCTGAATTAATTTTCCCCATAAGAAATAATGGAAATCAAATTAATCCGTGCAAGACACCCCAAAGTATGAAAAAAAAAAAAATTTTACCACATGAAATATTAATTTTAATACACACAAACTGACACTTACCTTTATTGAAGATCTGGTGATGATTGATGGGATGGGAGGAGGGGAGAGTGTTTAATTGTTAATGTTTAGAAGGGGGATCCCCTTCCATTAGGACTTGAGGTAACAAGTCCTTTTCCAGGGTTACTTCCCTTCTTCTTTTAATGCCACTAGGACCAGCTTGAGAGTCACTGGACCTCTGTCGCACAACAAATCTGTCTATAGAGGTCTGTAGCTCCCGTTCCTTTAAGATTTGCCTAAAATGGGCCACAACATTGTCATTGTAATAGTCACCAGCATGGCTTGCAATAGCTGTGTTAGGGTGATTTTCATCCATAAAGGTTTGCAGTTCAACCCACTTTGCACACATTTCCTTAATCTTTGAAGTAGGCACAATGGATTCCACAACTGGCATAGGCATCTCAGGGTTAGCCCCAAACCTTTCAAAATCTTTCTTAATTTCCATACTAATTCTCACCCTTTTTATCACAGGGTTGGCACTAGAAGCTTTTTTGGGGCCCATGGTGACTTATTTTTCAGGTACAATCACTAAAAACACTGTGATAACATGAAATGTTCCGATTGTATGCGTGGATGCGACCACACTGGCTGGCTTGTAAACAATGGCACCCACGGGACAACTGAGGCTCGCTCAGGCCACACGTGGACGCGTCTCGAACGAATCGCAACCTGGCCACAATTTTCTACAAGCAGAATTCCAAGTCCTGGAAGTCACTCCCTCCCAAGCCTTACATATAAAGCTTCTGCAGTTGAAGATATTGAAATGATTCCTTCAGAACTCTCTTTGGGTCAACTGAGTGTCCAAGGTCACTTCAAAGCACTTTTCAAACACTGCTTTGGTGTAGAGTTTTCTGAAGTTAGAAATGACCTGCTGGTCCATGGGCTGGAGGAGAGGAGTGGTGTTAGGAGGCAAGAACTTCACTTTTATAAAATTGAAGTCCCTAAACACTTGGTCTTCCAAGTCTGGAGGATGTGCAAGAGCATTGTCCAGTATCAGGAGGCACTTGAGTGGCAATTTCTTTTCCAGGAGATATTTTTTCACACTTGGGCCAAACACATCATTAACCCAATCTTTGAAAATTTGCCTTGTGACCCATGCCTTATGATTAGCTTTCCACATTACACCCAATCTATTCTTGACGACATTGCTTTTCTTAAAAACCATACCCCGGCCGGGATTGAACCCGCGGTCATAGAGTCTCAAAACTCCAGCCCGTCGCATTAGCCACTAGACCAGCTAGCCACAATAAGATTCGTCCAACTAGGTATATTTCTACACCATAGGAAGGTTAGCACAGGCACCACTGTGACCACAAATGCAAGTTTTTACAGACGAATCTCCAGCTAGCATGGCCGTGACAAACTTCGTCTGTAAAAACTTGCATTTGTGGTCACAGTGGTGCCTGTGCTAACCTTCCTATGGTGTAGAAATATACCTAGTTGGACGAATCTTATTGTGGCTAGCTGGTCTAGTGGCTAACGCGACGGGCTGGAGTTTTGAGACTCTATGACCGCGGGTTCAATCCTGGCCGGGGTATGATTTGTTTGCAATCGTGTCATTACGATTTCGTGAGTCATGTTGACGGCAGTGAAGGGACTTGAGCTAGAGTTCGTCACGGCCACACTAGCTGGAGATTCGTCTGTAAAAACTTGCATTTGTGGTCACAGTGGTGTCTGTGCTAACCTTCCTATGGTGTAGAAATATACCTAGTTGGACGAATCTTATTGTGGCTAGCTGGTCTAGTGGCTAACGTGACGGGCTGGAGTTTTGAGACTCTATGACCGCGGGTTCAATCCCAGCCGGGGTATGGTTTGTTTGCAATCGTGTCATTACGATTTCGTGAGTCGAATCTTGCTTTTCTTGAACACTGGGATTTTCTGAGTGATACACCAGTAAAGGCTTCACTTTGAAATCCCCACTAGCATTACCACACAACAAAAAATTAAGCCTGTCTTTCATAGGCTTGTGTCCTGGCAGTGCCTTTTCCTCCTGTTTGGCATTTTCTTCCAAAACAGGCCTGTTTCATCACAGTTGAACACTTGTTGGGTTCAAATCCTTCAGCCTTTACATAGTCCTTGAATTCCTGTACATACTTTTCAGCTGCACATTTATCAGAACTTGCAGCCTCTCCTTACAACACTGTGTATGCCACTACGCTTCTTAAATCTCTCAAACCAGCCTTTGCTGGCCCTAAATTCACTACTGGCAGCACTTGTTCCAGGAGTTTTCTGCAGAAGATCCTCATGTAACTGCTTTGCCTTCTCACAAATAATAGATTCCACAACACTGTCTCCCACTAATTGTTTTTCCTTAATCCACAATAACAACAACTTTTCCATCTGTTCCATTATTGGTGACCTTGGTTTTGTTAGAAACGTTACTCCTTTCCTTGATTTGTTCTTTCTTTGCCAGGATGGATGTAATTGTTGATTTGTTTTTCCTGTACATCCTGGCAAGTTCCAGCACCCGCATACCACGCTCATATTTATCAGTCACTTCACGCTTAAATTCCATGGCGTTTCTCACTTTTTTTACCCCAGGAACTTTACTAGGAACTCTCTTTGGAGCCTTGGTTACTTATTTCGCAGTTACACTGCAAAAAAAACACAAAAAACAAGGGAAAACAAGTGAAATGTTTTTATGTATGAGCAGAAACTTCCTCACACACCAAGAGGCACAGCCAAATTTATATGCAAGCGGACAGACACGTCCGAAACAGCCGATCACTGAAATAATGGCCAATCACCGGGAGCCGAAAAGCCGGCTGATCACCGAATTGGCCAACAACAGGAACGGCTGATAACCGAGGGTCCACTGTATATGTTTTTTAATAAATCCTCATTTAGATTATTCATAACAGTTCTGCTCTCCATATCTCAGAAAAGCATACTCACTGGAGAGCATTATCTATATAGAATGATGACAAAGTAAATCCCTTGTACAGTGGTCCCTCGTTTATCATCATTATAGTAATTCCAGTTTATATTTCAGTACAGCCTCTCCTCACTTAACAACATACTAGTTTACCAACGACTCAGACTTACGGTGGGCTCTCTGACCAGCATGCATGCCTAAATAATGTATATTAGAGCTGATTTCCTCTATTCTGTTTATTACAATGTACAGTACACTACTGTATAATTCAGAGACAACTCACTCAGAAATGTTCAAGATATGTCAAAGTATTTTATCCACAGTGGTATATTACAGACCATTCTGGAAAAATACCTTGACTTTGCTCCCTGTAAATAAAGCATTACTGTGTGTGTGTGTGTGTGTGTGTGTGTGTGTGTGTGTGTGTGTGTGTGTGTGTGGTGTGTGTGTGTGTGTGTGTGTGTGTGTACTCACCTAGTTGTACTCACCTAGTTGAGGTTGCGGGGGTCGAGTCCGAGCTCCTGGCCCCGCCTCTTCACTGATCGCTACTAGGTCACTCTCCCTGAGCCGTGAGCTTTATCATACCTCTGCTTAAAGCTATGTATGGATCCTGCCTCCACTACATCACTTCCCAAACTATTCCACTTACTGACTACTCTGTGGCTGAAGAAATACTTCCTAACATCCCTGTGATTCATCTGTGTCTTCAGCTTCCAACTGTGTCCCCTTGTTACTGTGTCCAATCTCTGGAACATCCTGTCTTTGTCCACCTTGTCAATTCCTCTCAGTATTTTGTATGTCGTTATCATGTCCCCCCTATCTCTCCTGTCCTCCAGTGTCATCAGGTTGATTTCCCTTAACCTCTCCTCGTAGGACATACCTCTTAGCTCTGGGACTAGTCTTGTTGCAAACCTTTGCACTTTCTCTAGTTTCTTACGTGCTTGGCTAGGTGTGGGTTCCAAACTGGTGCCGCATACTCCAATATGGTGCACACTGACCACACAGACCCATTCTCTCACATGTGGGTCTACCAGCTTTCTCCTGCTTGATTTGAAGCCGCTAGAATTTATACGTATTAATGTGTCTGAAACACTGGCTCGTAAGACGTGTATATGACCAAAACAGTCAAAGGGTTAAAGACCATAACAAGACAAAGATCACGACAGCCAAGATGATGGGGGTGGGTAGTGAGAACTTTCAAAACAAGGGAAATAATGCTGATAGTGACACTCTTCAAATCGCTAGTGCTCCCTCACTTAGAGTATTGCTCAGTGCTGATGGCCCCATTCAAGGCAGGAGAAATATCTGAGCTGGAACAAATACAGTAATCGTTTATGGCTCACATTGAGCCTGTAAAGCACCTAAACTACTGGGAACACCTGCAAGTCTTGAACATGTATTCATTGGAGTGGAAAAGAGAGAGGTGCATGATAAGTATATACCTGGAAGGTACTCGAGGGCTTGGTCCCAAATCTGCACACTGCCATAACAACATAATGGAGTGAGAGATATGGGAGGAAGTGTAAAATAAACCCAGTGAGGAGCAGGGGTGCAGTGGGGACAATAGGGGAACACTGTATCAACATCCGGGGTCCCAGATTATTCAACATTTTACCAGAGGATATCAGAAACACAGCTGGAACCAAGTGTAGAAGCCTTCAAGAGGAAACTGGACAAGTATCTTCACCAGGTGCCAGATCAACCAGGCTGTGATGGATATGTGGGGCAGCGGGCCTCCAGCAGCAACAGCCTGATTGACCAGGGAAGCACCAGATGAGCCTGACCCATGGCCGGGCTCAGAGAGTAGACAAACTCTCGAAACTCTTCAAAGGTATCAAAGGTAAGCTATAGTTCTAGCACACTCTTTTGTCCCCTTTGCCTTTATACAAAGGAACGAGGTAACGAGGTTCTGACCAGAGCTTTGGTAAGATGGGGCAGGAAGAAGGATGGGTAAGGATGGAATGTTGGAAAGGTTTAGGAGGGTGGTGGGGTAGATGGAGTTTTAAACGTAAGTGGCCTATCCACTTTGGTGCAATTTAAATACGTGTGTGTATGTTGTGTAATTCATAGAAAAGTTGACTTCATGAGATAGGTATGCCTCCTGCCCATCAGCTGCACACTGTTATATTGTCTGTATACCAGTGTGACACTAAATTGGAAGGATGCATACTGTTTGCAATTGCCTTTTTTTCGCAAGAGGTTGGTCGTAAGGCCGCAGCTGCAGGTATGCATGCTCTCTACGAATCCCTAGGTACCTTACCCTCTTCCATACATTTATTAAATAAAAAAAACTAACCACTCCAAAACTGTATCCCCACCTGCTTTTAACATTTCTATCCTTATCCCATCAATCCCAGCTACTTTACCTCCTTTCATTCTACTCACTTCCCCCACACTTACAACTGGTTCTTCCTCACTCCTATAAGATGTTATTCCTTCTTGCCCTATACACGAAATCACAGCTTCCCTATCTTCATCAACATTTAACAATTCCTCAGAATATTCCCGATACCTCCAACTCTCCATTTAGTAACTCTCCACTCTTATTTTTAACTAACAAATCCATTCTTTCCCTAGGCTTTCTCAACTTATTAATCTCACTCCAAAACTTTTTCTTATTGTCAACAAAATTTGTTGATAACATCTCACCCACTCTCTCATTTGCTTTCTTTTTACATTGCTTCACTACTCTTTTAACCTCTCTTTTTCTCTCCATATACTCCTCCCTAAACTAAAGCTACCTTATAAATATTTAAAAATACTCCAGAAATGTTATAAATGGTTCAAAGGTGACATTAAAACAAAACCACAGATGGTTGACATAAACCCACTACCATTATAGTATGCTCCTCACTTAGTGACGAATTCATTTACCGATGTGGTCTTAGGAACGGAACTCTGTCGTTAAGTGAGGAGAGGCTATAAATCACTCATTTTTGTAGTTTACTGTCTTTTGGGAGCATAGTGTTTACTAACGTTACATTTTTCAGACTAATATGGAGGGGTTCCAATTACATCAGGGTTCCTGCATTTATTGTTCACTTTCACTTAGTTTTAAGTCTAATGTTATACCTTAAATTGTGTCAGTAATATTCTTGGAAATGTAATTTAATGTATAATAACTTCCTAGGTTTTAATTTTAACAGTTTTTCAACCATTTCAGATTTTTTAAGGGTGATGTGATCATGAAGTTTTTCATTCATAACTGGTAAACTACTGTGAATAGCTAATACAAGAAAATTATCCTTGTGTGAAAATCCAGTAGAGCACAAGATGACACAGCACATTCACAGTTACTCTGGTCAGAGCTATGACCGCTGGGTTGAGCGTAATTCAAGTAGCTCCACGCTAGGCAAGGTCCAAAAGCAGTTTTGGTTTACCAAAAGTGCTGTCATACGTAAGTTTGGAAAGAAAGAAGATGAGCATGTGGTTGCTTCTGATGCTGAACTGGATGCCAAAATAGAGCTCTTCAAGACTATAGAATCTAGCACCAAAGATCTGCAGGTATGGAAAATGTTAAAAAAATAACAAATAATATAATATCTATTTCTTCAAGTACATATGCAAGGTATATAGGGTTAGCTGACATCTATGACAAACTACTGTATAGAAAGCTGCATTTCTGGCAAATTAGGTCAGTTTTATCCTGAGATGCAACCCACACCAGTTGACTAACATCCAGATACCCATTTAATACTGATGGGTGAACATTAGCAGCTGGTGTTAGGAAACACACCCAGTGTTTCATCCCTCGCTGGGAACTATGGAATATTGACGAAATTGCACTTGTGCAAATTTTGCTGTGTCAGCGACGTTTACGCATTGGCGATTTTGCCCACTTTGAGTCCTATTTTAGACCAATTACAGTGATCCAGTAGACCAAATTCTTAGCTATTTCAATGGTATATCTTCTATTTTATCAGTTGAGCACATGAAACCAACCACTTAGTCGACTATTTCAACTAACCAGTAAAGTGATCAGTCATTGGTAACAATTTGGCCAATTTCACACAAATTTCCAAATACACCTACCATCCGACTTACAACCTGCTCGACTTACGACCACTCGAGTTGCGACCGTGTTTTTTATGCCAAATTTCTGGGAAATAAACAACTATTTGTGTTGTACACAGTGTTTATCCTAAACCTTACAGTATAAAATACAGTACAAACAGCATAAAAAGTAAAGTAAAACATGAAATACCAAAATAAAACAATAAAATAAAGTCATTACAAAAATGTGATGTTGATATTCAGTAGTAAAGTTCGACTTACGACCATTTCGACTTACGACCGGTTTCTCGGAACCGAACTCGGTCGTAAGTCGGATGGTAGGTGTATTCCAGTTTCAAAATAGGGTCCAGAATAAACAGTGCAGGCATTCCTAGCACTAAAATGACGTTTTCTCTGTTCATTAGTTATGTTCCCAAACTTTACGTATGAATTCCATTTTGATTTTTTTTCACACAAAAAATTTTTATTCACACAAAAAAAAAAAACAGAAAATTTACCATTATGCAGTATTGTAATAATTGTATAAATAATATAAGTGCATTTGTGAATGCGTATTAAACCCACCAGTTGGATATGTACTATATTAAACAACCATGGTGACATTATACATCCCTGTCTAAGACCTACTTGTACTGGGAAGTAGTAAGATAAGATAAGATTTCGTTCGGATTTTTAACCCCGGAGGGTTAGCCACCCAGGATAACCCAAGAAAGTCAGTGCGTCATCGAGGACTGTCTAACTTATTTCCATTGGGGTCCTCAAATCTTGTCCCCCAGGATGCGACCCACACCAGTCGACTAACACCCAGGTACCTAATTGCTGCTAGGTGAACAGGACAATAGGTGTAAGGAAACGTGTCGAAATGTTTCCACCTGCCGGGAATCAAACCCGGGCCCTCCGTGTGTGAAGCGGGAGCTTTAGCCACCAGGCCACCGAACCACTCTCTTCTGCACACCCTAACCTGAGCCTCACTATCCTCATAAAAACTCTTTACAGCATTTAGTAACTTACCACCTATTCCATATACTTGCAACATCTACCACAGCGCTCCCCTATCCACTCTATCATATGCATTTTCTAAATCCATAACTTGCAATAAAAACTTCCCTACCTTTATCTAAATACTGCTCACATATATGCTTCAATGTAAACACTTGATCTACACATCCCCTACCCACTCTAAAACCTCCTTGCTCATCAGCAATTCTACATTCTGTCTTACCTCTAATTCTTTCAATAATAACCCTACCGTACACTTTTCCTGGTATACTCAGCAAACTTATTCCTTTATAATTTTTACAATCTCTTTTGTCCCCCTTCCCTTTATATAAAGGGACTATACACGCTCTCTGCCAATCCCTAGGTACCTTCCCCTCTTTCGTACACTTATTAAACAAAAATACCAACCACTCCAACACTATGTCCCCCCCTGCTTTTAACATTTCTGTCATGATCCCGTCAGTTCCAGCTGCTTTACCCCCTTTCATTCTACGTAATGCCTCACGCACCTTCCCCACACTCACACCCTGCTCTTCTTCACTCCTAAAAGATGATATACCTCCCTAGCCAGTGCATGAAATTACCGCCTCCCTTTCTTCGTCGACATTTAAAAGTTCCTCAAAATATTCTCGCCATCTACCCAAAACCTCCATCTCCCCATCTACTAACTCCCCTACTCTGTTTTTAACTGATAAATCCATTTGTTCCCTAGGCTTTCTTAACTTGTTTAACTCACTCCAAATTTTTTTCTTATTTTCATTAAAATTCCTTGACAGTACCTCTCCCACACTATCATCCGCTCTCCTTTTGCACTCTCTCACCACTCTCTTCACCTTTCTTTTACTCTCCATATACTCTACTCTTCTTATAAAACTTTTGCTTTGTAAATACCTCTCATAAGCTACCTTTTTCTCTTTTATCACACCCTTTACTTCATCATTCCTCCAATCATTCCTCTTTCCTCCTGCACCCACCCTCCTATAACCACAAACTTCTGCCCCACATTCTAATACTGCATTTTTAAAACTATTCTAACCCTCTTCAACCCCCCCACTACTCATACCTGCACCAGCCCACCTTTCTGCCAATAGTTGCTTATATTTCACCCGAACTTCCTCCTCCCTTAGTTTATACACTTTCACCTCCCTCTTACTTGTTGTTGTCATTTTCCTCTTATCCCATCTACCTCTTACTCTAACTGTAGCTACAACTAGATAATGATCCGATATATCAGTTGCCCCTCTATAAACGTGTACATCCTGGAGCCTACCCATCAACCTTTTATCCACCAATACATAATCTAACAAACTACTTTCATTACGTGCTACATCATACCTTGTATATTTATTTATCCTCTTTTTCATAAAATATGTATTACTCATTACCAAATCTCTTTCTACACATAGCTCAATTTAAGGCTCCCCATTTTCATTTACCCCTGGCACCCCAAATTTACCTACTACTCCCTCCACAACATTTTTTCCCACTTTAGCATTAAAATCCCCAACCACAAGTACTCTCACACTTGGTTCAAAACTCCCCATGCAATTACTCAACATTTCCCAAAATCTCTCTCTCTCTCCTATATACTTCTCTCTTCCCCAGGTGCATATACGCTTACTATAACCCACTTTTCACACCCAACCTTTATTTTACTCCACATAATCCTTGAATTAATACATTTATAGTCCCTCTTTTCCTGCCATAGCTTATCCTTCAACATTATTGCTTCTCCTTCTTTAGCTCTAACTCTATTAGAAACCCCTGACCTAATCCCATTTATTCCTCTCCACTGAAACTCACCCACCCCCTTCAGCTTTGTTTCACTTAAAGCCAGGATATCCAGCTTCTTCTCATTCATAACTTACCTTAAAATATTTGTAGTCTTAATGTAGGGTGAGAGGTGAAAAGTATTTATTTGTAGAAAGTCGTGTGGGAGGTATGGTATCCTGCCTGGTCACTTATACCTACTACGATATTAAGCTCCCTAGAGCGATAAAATGCATGTATAGTACACTCATTAATTACCTTATAATATTTGTAGTCTTAATGTAGGGTGAGAGGTGAGTTTTATTTGTATGAAGTCAGGTTGGGAAGTATGAGTAGCCATGAAGGGCAGCCCTCGCCACCCCACCCACCCACATAATGTAAACAAACCAGATGAACATGTCTGGTTTTCGTCACAAGTCCTATAAGTTGCCTGGCTACCACAAGTCCTACAGGTTGCCTGGATACCACTAGTTCTGTAAGTTGCCTGGCTACCACAAGTCCTACAGGTTGCCTGGCTACCACTAGTTCTATAAGTTGCCTGGCTACCACAAGTCCTACAAGTTGCCTGGCTACCACTAGTCCTATAAGTTGCCTGGCTACCACAAGTCCTACAAGTTGCCTGGATACCACAAGTCCTACAAGTTGCCTGGCTACCACAAGTCCTACAAGTTGCCTGGATACCACAAGTCCTACAAGTTGCTTGGATACCACAAGTCCTACAAGTTGCCTGGCTACCACAAGTCCTACAAGTTACCTGGCTACCACAAGTCCTATAAGTTGCCTGGCTACCACAAGTCCTACAAGTTGCCTGGCTACCACAAGTCCTACAAGTTGCCTGGCTACCACAAGTCCTACAAGTTACTTGGCTACCGCAAGTCCTACAAGTTGCCTGGCTACCACTAGGCCTATAAGTTGCCTGGCTACCACAAGTCCTACAAGCTGCCTGGCTACCACAAGTCCTACAAGTTGCCTGGATACCATAAGTCCTACAAGTTGCCTGGATACCACAAGTCCTACAAGTTGCCTAGATACCACAAGTCCTACAAGTTGCCTGGCTACCACAAGTCCTACAAGTTGCCTGGATACCACAAGTCCTACAAGTTGCCTGGCTACCACAAGTCCTACAAGTTGCCTGGCTACCACAAGTCCTACAAGTTGCCTGGCTACCACAAGTCCTACAAGTTGCCTGGCTACCACAAGTCCTACAAGTTGCCTGGATACCACAAGTCCTACAAGTTGCCTGGATACCACAAGTCCTACAAGTTGCCTGGCTACCACAAGTCCTACAAGTTGCCTGGCTACCACAAGTCCTACAAGTCACCTGGCTACCACATCTCATATTTATGTTAATTTATTCTACTGTGGGGTGTATTTAGATGGATTACGCAAAATGTCTATATTAACGTTTTATACGATATTTAATGCTCCTTAGAGTGATTATTATTGTGTTGTTATTATTATCATTATTAATATGGCATCTTCAAGACTGATAAGACACTCTTAGTGATTTTAATGTGTACCTACATGCCAGCACAGTGTGTAAGTTTATTTAGGTACAGGTACAAATACATATAATTATCAGTTATAATAATAATGTAGGTATGTAGTCTGCCTGGGCCACATATCTACACCTACCTACATAGCTACACAATATTTAATGTGGTCCAGAGACATATTATTACCATCAACATACCATGTTCACTGAGTTTAATCATTTCTAACAACTACCTTTAGATGCCATCATAAACAAAGGGAGAAGTAATGAATAATTCATGCCAAGAATTGTAAACAAAAGCTTTATGTATTAAGGGAAGTGACGTAATGTTTTCCCTCCGCCCGGCTATCACACCTCCATAGCACATAAACAAAATGTTAATGTTATGTAACGTGTTTCTTATATAATTTTGAAGAAAAAAGAATAGATGGATTAATGAAAATGTCTATATTAATGTAAAATAAGACATTTAATGTGCCCAAGAGTGATTATTATTAGTACACATATTACGTAATGTTTTCCCTCCACCCGTCAACCACACCTCCATAGCATATAAACAGTATGTTTATATGCTATGTAACATGTTTCTTATATAATTTTGAAGAAAATATCATAGATGGGTTAAAGAAAATGTCTATATTGACGTGAAATTAGACATTTAATGTGCCCAAGAGTGATTATTATTACATAATAGAGAGATGTGCTCATGGAGAATGTAAACAAACCGGGTGGCCCGTGCCGTATTTGAAAGACCACTTGCTGTATAGAAAGTTTTGGTCATAATTTGAGATTGCCGTATTAGCGGAACGCCATAAGGAGAAACACCGAAAAGCAGGGCCCTACTGTATATGTCGATATTATAAGCTGCACTACGTTTATTTGATGCTTTGTAGATAGTAGTTCTGAGAACTCATTTTTAATTCTAATGAGATATTGTTGACTTTTGGTTTAGGTCTTTACATTATAGCTAAACTGTTATATTTGGCATAGGAGGTACAGTACTTTAACATATGTCTTGGAACTATATAATCTGTGTAATGCATCTGTGGTATATTCCACTTACAAGATTTTGGAAATTTGCTATATACAGTATTTCAGTGTAAAGTGGGTAGGTCATTTTATTTTGGTTAGCCTCAGTAGAGTTGCTTCAAATGTGTAATATTAACATGGTTGTTTAACATATTTATATATGGGGTTGTAAAAGAAGTAAATGCTAGGGTGCTTGGGAGAGGGGTGGGATTAAATTATGGGGAATCAAATACAAAATGGGAGTTGACACAGTTACTTTTTGCTGATGATACTGTGCTTATGGGAGATTCTAAAGAAAAGTTGCGAATGTTAGTGGCCAAGTTTGGGAGGGTGTGTAAAAGTAGAAAGTTGAAAGTGAACATAGATAAGAGTAAGGTGATGAGGATATCAAACACTTTAGATAAAAAAAAATTAGATATCACATTGGAGGGAGGGAGTATGGAAGAAGTGAATGTGTTCAGATATTTGGGAGTTGACTTGTCAGCAGTGGGTTTATGAAGGATGAGGCTAATGATAGAATTGATGAAGGAAAAGAAGGTGAGTGGTGCTTTGAGGTATCTGTGAAGACAAAAAAACATCATCCATGGAGGCAAAGAAGGGAATGTACTAGAGTATAGTAGTACCAACACTTTTATATGGGTGTGAAGCATGGGTTATAATTGTTGCAGCAAGGAGGAGGCTGAAGGCAGTGGAGATGTCATGTTTAGGGGCAAAGTGTGGTGTAAATATTATGCAGAGAATTTGTAGTGTGGAAATTAGGAGGAAGTGTGGAGTTACTAAAAGTATTAGGCAGAGGGCTGAAGGGGAGTTGTTGAGGTACTTTGATCATTTAGAGGGGATGGAACAGAGTAGAACGACTTGGAGAGCGTATAAATCTGTAGGGGAAGGAAGGCGGGGTAGGGGTTGTCCTAGGTAAGGTTGGAGGGAGGGGGTAAAGGAGGTTTTCTGGGTGAGGGGCTTGGACATCCAGCAAGTGTGTTAGGAGTGAGTGGAGACAAATGGTTTTTGGGACCTGACGAGCTGTTGGAATGTGGGCAGGGTAATATTTTGTGAAGGGATTCAAGGAAACCAGTTAGCTGGACTTGAGTCCTGGATATGAAAAGTACAGTGCATGCACTTTAACCCTTAAACTGTCCAAACGTAGATCTAAGTTCACGTGTGTATCGCTCTGACCTTGATTTTCCCCATTTGAAAGCATGTACAAAAAAATGTAGATCTACATTTGGAACCCCCCGCACGTGGACATAGATCTGTGTTTGGACAGTTTAAGGGTTAAAGGAGGGGTTTGGGATATTGGCTGTTTGGAGGGACATCTAAACTGTCATATTTGAGCACTTCTGCAAAGACAGTGATTATGTATGAATGGTGTTGAACGATGGTGAATGTTTTCTATTTTTGGGGGGGGGGGTTTCCTTTCTTTTTGGGTCACCCTGCCTTGGTGAGAAATGACCAACCTTTTTTTTTTTTTTTTTTTTTTTTTTTTGCACGTTGGCCGTTTCCTACCGAGGCAGGGTGACCCAACAAAATAGAAAAAACTTTCATTATCATTCAACACTTTCACCATCATTCATACATAATCACTGTCTTTGCAGAGGCACTCAGATATGGTAGTTTAGATGTCCCTCCAAACTGCCAATATTCCAAGCCCCTCCTTCAAAGTGCAGGCATTGTACTTCCCATTTCCAGGACTCAAGTCCGGTTAACTGGTTTCCCTGAAACCCTTCACAAAATATTACACTGCTCACACTCCAACAAGGAAACCAGTTAGCTGGACTTGAATCCTGGAGGTGGAAAGTACAGTGCCTGCACTCTGAAGCAGGGGTAGAGATATGTTGCAGTTTTAGAACTGTACTGTCGGCACGCCTCTGGCAAGACAGTGATGGAGTGAGTGATGATGAAAGTGTTTTTTTCTTTCAGGTCACCCTACCTCAGTGGGAAACAGCCGATGTTTAAAAAAAAAAAATGCAAAATTATCGTATTTGCGAGTGCATCAAAGAATCGGTATTGGGGTAGCATCGGTTTATTTTTATGGCATTGATTTCAACCTAAAATTGAGTATAGGTGTATTGGTGGATATTTCCTAATTTTGATTATTTTTATTATTTTTTTTTTATCACACTGGCCGATTCCCACCAAGGCAGGGTGGCCCGAAAAAGAAAAACTTTCACCATCATTCACTCCATCACTGTCTTGCCAGAAGGGTGCTTTACACTACAGTTTTTAAACTGCAACATTAACACCCCTCCTTCAGAGTGCAGGCACTGTACTTCCCATCTCCAGGACTCAAGTCCGGCCTGCCGGTTTCCCTGAATCCCTTCATAAATGTTACTTTGCTCACACTCCAACAGCACGTCAAGTATTAAAAACCATTTGTCTCCATTCACTCCTATCAAACACGCTCACGCATGCCTGCTGGAAGTCCAAGCCCCTCGCACACAAAACCTCCTTTACCCCCTCCCTCCAACCCTTTCCCTAGGCCGACCCCTACCCCACCTTCCTTCCACTACAGACTGATACACTCTTGAAGTTATTCTGTTTCGCTCCATTCTCTCTACATGTCCGAACCACCTCAACAACCCTTCCTCAGCCTCTGGACAACAGTTTTGGTAATCCCGCACCTCCTCCTAACTTCCAAACTACGAATTCTCTGCATTATATTCACACCACACATTGCCCTCAGACATGACATCTCCACTGCCTCCAGCCTTCTCCTCGCTGCAACATTCATCACCCATGCTTCACACCCATATAAGAGCGTTGGTAAAACTATACTCTCATACATTCCCCTCTTTGCCTCCAAGGACAAAGTTCTCTGTCTCCACAGACTCCTAAGTGCACCACTCACTCTTTTTCCCTCATCAATTCTATGATTCACCTAAATCTTTCATAGACCCATCCGCTGACACGTCCACTCCCAAATATCTGAATACGTTCACCTCCTCCATACCTCTCCCTCCAATCTGATATTCAATCTTTCATCACCTAATCTTTTTGTTATCCTCATAACCTTACTCTTTCCTGTATTCACCTTTAATTTTCTTCTTTTGCACACCCTACCAAATTCATCCACCAATCTCTGCAGCTTCTCTTCAGAATCTCCCAAGAGCACAGTGTCATCAGCAAAGAGCAGCTGTGACAACTCCCACCCTGTGTGTGATTCTTTATCTTTTAACTCCACGCCTCTTGCCAAGACCCTCGCATTTACTTTTCTTACAACCCCATCTATAAATATATTAAACAACCACGGTGACATCACACATCCTTGTCTAAGGCCTACTTTTACTGGGAAAAAATTTCCCTCTTTTCTACATACTCTAACTTGAGCCTCACTATCCTCGTAAAAACTCTTCACTGCTTTCAGTAACCTACCTCCTACACCATACACTTGCAACATCTGCCACATTGCCCCCCTATCCACCCTGTCATACGCCTTTTCCAAATCCATAAATGCCACAAAGACCTCTTTAGCCTTATCTAAATACTGTTCACTTATATGTTTTCACTGTAAACACCTGGTCCACACACCCCCTACCTTTCCTAAAGCCTCCTTGTTCATCTGCTATCCTATTCTCCGTCTTACTCTTAATTCTTTCAATTATAACTCTACCATACACTTTACCAGGTACACTCAACAGACTTATCCCCCTATAATTTTTGCACTCTCTTTTATCCCCTTTGCCTTTATACAAAGGAACTATGCATGCTCCTGCCAATCCCTAGTACCTTACCCTCTTCCATACATTTATTAAATAATTGCACCAACCACTCCAAAACTATATCCCCACCTGCTTTTAACATTTCTATCTTTATCCCATCAATCCGGCTGCCTTACCCCCTTTCATTTTACCCACTGCCTCACGAACTTCCCCCACACTCACAACTGGCTCTTCCTCACTCCTACAAGATGTTATTCCTCCTTGCCCTATACACGAAATCACAGCTTCCCTATCTTCATCAACATTTAACAATTCCTCAAAATATTCCCTCCATCTTCCCAATACCTCTAACTCTCCATTTAATAACTCTCCTCTCCTATTTTAACTGACAAATCCATTTGTTCTCTAGGCTTCCTTAACTTGTTAATCTCACTCCAAAACTTTTTCTTATTTTCAACAAAATTTGTTGATAACAGCTCACCCACTCTCTCATTTGCTCTCTTTTTACATTGCTTCACCACTCTCTTAACCTCTCTCTTTTTCTCATATACTCTTCCCTCCTTGCATCACTTCTACTTTGTAAAACTTCTCATATGCTAACTTTTTCTCCCTTACTACTCTCTTTACATCATCATTCCACCAATCGCTCCTCTTCCCTCCTGCACCCACTTTCCTGTAACCACAAACTTCTGCTGAACACTCTAACACTACATTTTTAAACTACCCCATCCTCTTCGACCCCATTGCCTATGCTCTCATTAGCCCATCTATCCTCCAATAGCTGTTTATATCTTACCCTAACTGCCTCCTCTTTTAGTTTATAAACCTTCACCTCTCTCTTCCCTGATGCTTCTATTCTCCTTGTATCCCATCTACCTTTTACTCTCAGTGTAGCTAAAACTAGAAAGTGATCTGATATATCTGGGGCCCCTCGATAAACATGTACATCCTAAGTCACCAACATCTTTATCTACCAATACTAATCCAACAAACACTGTCTTTTTCCCCTACATAACGGGTAATTTTATTTATCCCTTTTTCTTAAAAAGTATTCCATAACTAAACCCCTTTCTATAAAAGTTCAATAAAAGGGCCCCCCATTATCTTTTTAACACCGGGCCCCCAAACTTACCTACCACACCCCCTCTAAAATTTTTCTCCACTTTAGCTTCAGGTCCCCTACCAAAATTACTTTTCTCACTTGGTTCAAAGGCCCCTTTAAACATTCATTTAAAAATCTCCCAAAATCTCTCCTCCCTCTGCTTTTCCCTCTTCCCGGGTGCAACACGCTTATTATGACCCCTTCCGCATCAACCCTTTACTTTAACCCACAAAATCTCGAATTTACCATTCAATTCTCTTTTCCCCTTTCCAAAGTCATTTAACATTACTGCTCCCCCCTTCCTTTGCCAAACTCTCTCAATACTCCAATTTAATCCCTTATTTTCCCCCCAAAAAACTCTCCTACCCCCTTCACTTTTTCGCTTAGACCAGGACTCCAACTTTTTTTCATTCATAACATCACAATCATCTGTTTCTTGTCATCCCCCTACATCCACGCACATTTAAACAACCCATTTTATAAATTTTTTTTTCTTCTCTTTTTTAGTAAATTATACAGGAGAAGGGGTTACACCCATTGCCCCGCTTTTAGTCCCTCTACGACCCTGGGTACGGGGGAAATTCTTTTTCCCCTTCCCCATGGACAATAGAAGAAATAAAAAAGAACAAGACTATTTAGAATAAGGAGAAAAAACCCAATTATGTATATATATTTAAAAGCATGGCGTTCTGTGAAGTTGACCAAAGTGAAGTAGGAGTACAAGATATCCCCCGTTTTCTAGCTGTTTTTTGAGACAGAAAAAGAAAACCAGCAATCCTACCATCATGCAAAACAGTTACAGGTTTTTGTTTCACAGTCATCTGGCAGGACAGTAGTACTTCCCTGGGTGGTTGCTGTCTACCAACCTACTACCTTAATTTTGATGTTATCGGTATTAGTATCAGTAGGAATCAGCTACGTGTGATAGTATCAGTATTGCCCTAAAAACTGATTATTGGTATCAGTCTTGGCAAACATTTTGGTATCGTCCCAGCCCTAATCATGTCAGTGATTTTCATTATTTTTTGAATGTCACAGTTAAAGCCTGCATCTTTGTTGTGTACTTTTACAAACATTTATTTTTCACAGGTATTGCTCGCAGACTACCAGAACAAGATATGTGTCATGGCTCAAGAAGAAAATGCATTGGGTCGTTTCTTAAAAGAGTATGGGAAGCAGGACAGAAGTCGAGCTGGGAAAATGATGACCGCTGTTGGAAAAAGCTTAAGTTACACTGCTCAGCAGCGAGTGGCTCTCCGAAATCCCCTAGTGAGGCTGTTTCAGGAGGTTGATACTTTCCATACCCGTGCAGTTGAGGACACTGCATGTACTGTTGCAGAGATGGAAAAAATTAGAACTGAATACCGGGGTGCACTAATGTGGATGAAAAACATCTCTCAAGATTTTAATCCAGATCAGTATCATCAGTTGGAAAAATTTAGAGAAGTTCAAGGAACAGTGAAGCAGAAAAAAGCCAAGTTTGATCGCATCAAGCTAAAGAGTTTGCAGAAGATTGACCTTCTCGCAGCTTCTAGGTGCAATATGTTTTCTCATGCCCTTATAGTTTACCAAAATAACCTCATCACATTCTCAGACAAAATTTCTAAAACTCTTAACAGTGTGGCTAATAACTTCAAAGGTTATCAACCTTATGATTTTCAAGTTATTAAGGAACTTGCAGAACCACCTAGGAAACTAAGTGATGATGCAAAGGAGGAGAAAGAGGAGGATGGAGAGAAACTAGAAGGGGATGAAGAAACATTTTTTCATGCTGAATATCATGATGATCCTGATAATAAAAGTATTAGAAGTCAAGAGAGACAATCAGGTAATAAAACTAAAAAAGCAAGTACTGATCAGAATAAATCAGACAGTATGGTAAATCTCCTTGACTGCAGCGATGAGAATAAGATTGAGGCATTATCATCATTAAAACAAACAGAGAATAAATCACTCGCACAATTTGACAACAGTTCTCAGATAATGGACTTTTTGACAAATAATCCTGAAGTGCCTGATACAGAAAAAGATACACAACAGATGCTGAAGGAATTATTCGATAGCCCTATCCATCAGCCACTTCCGGTATTTGGCAGTGACTTAGGTGCTGGCACATCACCAGTTAGCGCTGCAGCCCAGAACTCCAGTGTCACTCAGGGTCTTGAGGATTTAGACACTGATCCCTTTTCTATGTTACAGAATCAATCAAACCAACAGCCACAAAACATGTTCCTTCCATCCCAACTATTAGATTTTGGTATGAAAGGTTGGGAATCCCAGACAGTGCAACAAGCCTCAACATCAACTCTTCAACCACAACCCCTTACCTCATCTGCTAACAAAACCTCACCAACAAGTTCTTGGGCACACCAAAAATGTTCCCCTAATATTACAAGCAACTCATCTAACCAAAATTTAAAACAAGAAATTCAAAAGTTGGATTGGTACAGAGTATTCCAAGACATTGATCCACTGGGTGATCCAGCAAGTGCCATATTCAACCAAGTGACGGAGGATGATAAAAAGTGTTAAGCATTATTCATTAACTAAACTTGAAAAATCAGTACTTTACAGGTACAGATGATTACAATTGGTTATAGTTTTTATTCTTTTGACCATAAATTAGTGAAGTCTTCTTGACTTCAATTAATTTTGATAACTATATTTTGTCATTATTCATGATTTGTTATAATTTAATTACCTTTCTGTTTGAGTGTTTTAAAACCAAATTGTATGGAGTAACTATTTATTTTTTGTTACATAATTAAAACAATATAAAATATCAAAATCCTTTCACAGTTCACTTAATTTACTTAGAAAATTTGTTGAATGTTATATGATATTTGTTAATGTATCATTCTTCTAATATAATTTGTTGGATGTCATATGATATTTGTTAATGTGTCATTATTCTAAGTTTATGCTTTGATTCAACAGGTATGTACATTCCACTAGTCATTGCTATTACCAAATTCCAAGGTCAGTTTTTTTCTAGTCATGAGGATAGTTATATTTAGGAAATTTGGATACAGGTCATGCTTGGGGCCCACTATACAATATATATTTGTGCACCAGGTAGGTGTGGCTCTGGAAGTAAATTTAGGGATTCGAGACAAATCACTGGGGCTCTATTCAGGTCAGGCCTGCTTTGTTTTTTGTAGCCATAGGCATTCAACAATAGCACAGGATTGTGACAAGTATTATGCTCTAATTTCCCCCCCTTTTTTTTTTTTTCTTTTTTTTGTACGCCATGTTCCATACCAGGAGGTTCCTTTACTGCCTTATATTATTTTGTGTAGTTCTGTATATACCATGTTGCAAGTGTGTATATCCAGTTAAATGTACAGTAAAACCTCAATTTAGTGGAGTTCAGAAACAATGGACAAATAATTTGGCTGGACAAAATTTGGATTTAATGGCAAGTCTACTGGATAATAAATTTGTCCATTAGCAGTGGCATGTCCAGTAGTCTCTGGATCCAGTAGACCAAGTCTGTCTTCCGGCCCTTGTCCAGTATGGGTCAGAGTTCAATGGAACCCCTATTAACGAGTGCATCCACGTGCAAGTTTTTCCAGATACAAGCAGTTGATCAGTCAATTTTTTGTTTCCATATGTGAGTGAAATTTACAGATGCGAGCGGGCCTCAAGGGAGATTCCTTGACGCTGGTGAGGGGCTCTTGCTCTTGATTTAGGGAATTGGATCTCATTTGTTTGTTGAACTATCTTATTGAAACTTGGGCAATGTACAACGGAAAGATGTTTCTTATTGTACACCAAAATTGAATGAAATCTGACTGTAAATAACAGGGTTCACTTCTCTGCTATTAGCCGGCCCTTTTTGGTATATTTTCATATGGTTTTTATGGTTGTATTCTCTCTCTCTCCTTTTTTTTTTTTTGTCAGTTGATAGAACGGAAGATATATTACAGAAATAGATATGATTTTGATTGCTTTCACGACGAAAAGTACCTTGAAATTGAACTCAAAGTAGCGGAAATGTTTGATTTTTGCCGTTGTTCAAGAGTAAGCAAATGACGTCACCGAGTGGCCATTCCAACATGCATTCACGAATGGGTTGACATTATTTGTACTATTATTACAATAATGCAGTAGTCTGCATAACAGTAAATCTGTTTTTTGTCTGAATAAAAATTCCAAAAGATAAGCAAGAGTAATATTATAAGAATACGTGTGTACTACTACTACTAATAATAATAATATGTATAATACAGTAATTATATATGTAATATAAATTATTATAAGAATGCGTACATACTAATAAATGATACGTAATTCTAATAATAATACTATAAATGAGTTTCAGTTCGCCACCACAAGATGGCAGTGTTTGTCAAAACATAGCCGCTCAGGGAGGGAGGGAAATCTTGTGTTTTCCTTACGTTTTGTGCAGTTATTTTGTGAAATTTCTTCTTTCTAGCCATGGGTCCTAAGAAAGCAAGTGCAAAGGAGAGTGCTGAGAAGAAAAACAGGATGATTTCCATGGAATTAAAGCAGGAAATCATACATAAACACAAACTACTCTTAAGAGTGTACCATAAAGAATGTACCATTAAGAGTGTAACGATTAAGCAATAGAAAAAGGACGATCTAATGAAGTTTGCCTTACAAACTCTGTTTTCTGTTATAATGAAAACATGGGAAGGTATGCCAGAGGAGCAGGAATGGCCACCGTGGTGGCCCTATACACCACAACAACAATGGCTGCTGCCTCCGCCTTCACTAACACTACTACATACGTAATATTTCATTTATTCTGGTGTATATTTCATGTTTCTGTGTTATTAATATTGTTTATTATGTCATATTAGATGAATTGTGATAGATAAATAAGCCATAGAGTTGATATTAGAGAAATTATTGAAGTATTTTGATGGTGCCTAGAATTCCACTGAAACGAATTAATTCCAATTCAATTAATTTAAACGAGGAAAATTGACTCTGCAAACGAGCAAATCCACATGTGAGCAAGGTCACGGAACAGGTTAAACTCATTAGTGAAGGTTCCGCTGTATTTGCATCTTGGACCTGTCCGTTTTCATTTTGACCCAAGGCACAGGCCACCTGTGTCAGTTTAGCATTGTCTTCTCTCCTGTAGAGTGTAGCGCTTCATTTTTTATTATAATAATTCATGTAGAGTTGTCATTCAGTCTCCAATTTTCCCTGGAATTAGCATTTTTTATTACTTTAATAACATATTAAATACCATGTTATTAGCATTGGGCTTTAAAGCAGGTGGTGGTGCCAAAAGGAAGCATGTGAATCTGAGTATTAAGCAGAAACTTGAATTACTAAGGAAGGTGGAGTCTGGCGTGTTGGTGACACACATGTATTAGTAATATGATGTAGCAAGGACAAAATTACAGCATATGCTCTTAGGTTTAGTGTATATGCTAGCCAAAAAAGGTTTGACAGCTGGTTCTAGAAAGTATATGAAAGCAGTGCAAGTTAAAAAGCTTGAAGACATAGTGCATAAATGGTATGTTCAACGATGTTATGTTAGTGTTAACATTCGTAGTGTCTCTATTTACTCTGCTGCTATGTTTGCATAGCATATGAACATAAAATTTCAGGCAAGTAATGATTGGCCTTGGCACTTCCATAATCACCAAGGCTTGAGTAATGTAAAGACTTATGGCACTGCTGGTAATGCACCTTCAGACAAAGGTGATCTGTTCAGTTTAATGTTAAATTATCTGATAGTGAGAAGCCCCTTCTATCTCATTTGTTTAATGATAATGGGACTGGTCTTTTTTGGTGCTCATTCTCTTTTTAACACTCAAGCCTTTTTCAGCATGAATGAAGGACACGAGGTTGTAATCCCAACAAAGACTGATTCTCAATATTATAATGCCAATGGTACACATTATTTGAAACTGACAGACGGACAAATCAACAAGTCTACATTCTTTTAAGAATTGTGTGAAAAAGTTGCCTCTCAATTATTACAAGGGTTAGAAAGGCTGATTTAACAGATATATTTTCTGATTTTTTGAGGGGGCACATTTTGTCCCTGAAGTACACAAGCACTAGTTACAAGCTCAAGTTGATCTTGAGGAAGTTATGGCTCTTCTGTTGCCTGCTCACCCAAGGGCTGAAAAATTAAGCAGCAGTGATGGTAAAATTAAGGTTGTATTTTTGTTTCCCAAATACCACTTCCCTGATCCAACCTATGCATCAAGGGGGTTATTGCAGCCTGCTAGAACTTGTATCAGTCTAAACACTCAGAGTATTGGTAGTGATTGAGGAGGTAAGGGGAGGTGGAGTACCACAGAGGTTTACAGAAAACACATTACAGATTAGTAGTTGGCCCAAAATCACATCTAATCGATATCAATATCATATGTTAATAGATCGCAATAAAGCTAACACAATCATAAGAACATAAGAAAGGAGGAACATTGCAGGAGGCCTGCTAGCCCATACTAGGCAGGTCCTTTACAATTCATCCCACTAACAAAACATTTGCCCAACCCAATTTTCAATGCCACCCAAGAAATAAGCTCTGATGTGAAAGTCCCACTCAAATCCAACCCCTCCCACTCATGTACTTATCCAACCTAGATTTGAAACTACCCAAAGTCCCAGCCTCAATAACCCAACTAGGTAGACTGTTCCACTCATCAACTACCCTATTTCCAAACCAATACTCTCCTATGTCCTTTCTAAATCTAAACTTATCTAATTTAAATCCATTACTGCGGGTTCTCTCTTGGAGAGACATCCTCAAGACTTATTAATATCCCTTTATTAATACTATCTTCCACTTATACACTTCGATCAGGTCTCCCCTCATTCTTCGTCTAACAAGTGAATGTAACTTAAGAGTCTTCAATCTTTCTTCATAAGGAAGATTTCTAATGCTATGTATTAATTTAGTCATCCTACGCTGAATGTTTTCTAACGAATTTATGTCCATTTTGTAATACGGAGACCAGAACTGAGCTGCATAATCTAGTTGGGGCCCTTTAAACTAATGATGTATAAAGCTGCAGTATGACCTCTGGACTTCAGTTGCTTACACTTCTTGATATAAATCCCAGTAATCTATTTGCCTTATTACGTACGCTTAGGCATTGCTGTCTTGGTTTAAGGTTGCTGCTCACCATAACCCCCAAGTCCTTTTCGCAATCTGTATGGCTAAGTTCTACATCATTTAACTTATAATTACTAGGGTTATGGGCACTCCCAAGCTTCAGAACCTTGCATTTATCTACATTGAACTGCATCTGCCACTTTTCTGACCAAAAATAGAGTTTGTTTAAATCCTCCTGAAGTTCCATAACATCTACGTTTGAATCAATTATCTTGCCTATCTTTGTGTCATCGGCGAATTTGCTCATATCATAGTAATTCCCTCATCAAGATCATTGATATATATTATAAACAACAACGGGCCCAAGACTGATCCCTGTGGAACGCCACTTGTTACAGATCCCCACTCGGATTTAACCCCATTTATGGAAAACTCTCTGCTTCCTGTCAGTGAGCCATGACTCGATCCACGAGAGCACTTTTCCCCCAATGCCATGAGCTGCCACTTTCTTTAACAGTCTATGGTGCGGAACTCTATCAAAAGCCTTACTAAAATCTAAGTAAATAATATCAAATTCTTTATTGTGGTCAACAGCCTCAAAAGCTTTACTGAAGAAAGTTAATAAATTAGTTAGACAAGACCGGCCTCTTGTGAATCCATGCTGAGTATCATTAATCAAGCTATGCTTATCGAGATGGCTTCTTATAATCTCAGCTATAATTGACTCTAGTAATTTGCCTACAATTGAGGTCAGGCTTATTGGGCGGTAATTTGACGGTAACGACTTGTCCCCTGTTTTAAAAATAGGAATTACATTAGCCATCGTCCACATATCAGACACTACACCTGTTTGAAGAGATAAATTAAAAATATTAGTTAATGGTTCACAGAGTTCCATTTTGCATTCCTTAAGAACCCTTGAAAAAACCTCATCAGGACCCGGCGACTTATTTTGCTTCAGTCTGTCTATCTGCTTCACAACCATCTCACTAGTGACTGTTTTTTTTTTTTTTTTTTTTTTTTTTTTTTTTTTTTTTTCTCAACAAGTCGGCCGTCTCCCACCGAGGCAGGGTGACTGTGATGTTACATAATTTATCTTCTTCTAGCCCACTGTAAAAATTAATTACTGGAATATTGTTAGTGTCTTCCTGTGTAAAAACTGAGAGAAAATAATTATTTAAAATCAAGCACATTTCATTCTCTTTGTCAGTAAGGTGCCCATAGTTATTTTTAAGGGGACCTATCTTATCTCTAACTTTTGTTCTATAGACCTGGAAAAAACTTTTTGGGTTAGTTTTAGAATCCTAGCAACTTTAATTTCATAGTCCCTTTTAGCTTTTCTTATCCCCTTTTTAATGTCCCTCTTAATGTCAGTATACTGATTCATAAGATGACCCTCACCTCTTTTGATACGCCTATAAATTCCTTTCTTATGTCCTAGTAGATATTTGAGCCTATTATTCATCCATTTTGGGTCATTTCTATTTGATCTAATTTCTTTATATGGGATAAACGCTCTTTGAGCAGCATGTATAGTGTTCAGAAAACTGTCATATTGATGCTCTCTTCGTTACCCAGTCAACAAATGATAAGTGTTCTCTAAGCCCATCGTAATCTTGCTAAGCGAAAATCAGGGGACTGTTACTGAGTTATCGCTACTATCGTACTTCCATTCAATGCTAAATGTAATTGATTTGTGGTCGCTAGCACCCAGTTCCTCTGAAATTTCTAAATTATTAACAAGGGATTCTTGTTTGCCATAACTAAGTCAAGCAGGTTATTTCCCCTTGTAGGTTCTGTCACAAACTGCTTCAAAAAAACAATCCTGAAATACTTCTAAGAAGTCGTATGATTCTAATTCCCAGTCAAGAAATTCCAATCAACATGACTAAAGTTAAAGTCTCCTAGAATTACTACATTATCGTGCCTTGTGGCCTTAACAATTTCCTCCCATAGTAGTTTCCCTTGGTCCCTATCTAAGTTTGGGGGATGGTATATCACTCCTAAAATCAGTTTTTCATGCCCCTCTGAAATTCTATCCAAACAGACTGTATGTTGTTACTTCAGACTTAATACCCATTTTTATGCAACAGTTCAAGCGATTCTCGGACTATACAATGGCCATCCCACCCCCTCCCAATACTTCTATCTTCTTGGAACAATTTAAAACCTGAATATGACATTCCGCAGCATGTCCCGACTTTTTGAATTAAAACACGTCTCAGTTAAGGCAAATACATCAATGTTACCTACACTAGCAACTAATCTCACTCGTCCATCTTATTCCTAGCACTACGGCAATTAGCATAATAAACATTGAAAGACTCTCCTTTCTCTTTACCCTTCCTGCTCATTTCTATTTTTCTACTAAACCTATTACTGTCCTTATCACCCAAGGTCCCTGGCTTTACAATATCTATCTCTAAATAACAAAAAGGCACAATACCGTGACTGGAACGATACACAAATAACCCGCACATAAAAGACAGAAGCTTACGACGACGTTTCGGTCCGACTTGGACCATTGACAAAGTCACACTAACAGAGGAGGAGCAGGACGGCTATATATGTGCGGGTTATTTGTGTAATATCTATCTCGTTCTTATTATTACTAGTTCCCCTAGAACTCGTAATATTACTACACTGGGACTTCACTGTTTTCCTGCCAAAACCCATACCACTAACTATTCCTAGTTTAAAGTCCTAACTGCTCCCTCCACTGCAGTTGCCAGTGCTCCCACCCCACACCTAGATAAGTGAACCCCATCCCTAGCATACATGTCATTTCTGCCATAGAAGAGGTTTCCAGTTGTCAACGAATGTTACCGCATTTTCCTTACAGTATTTGTCCAGCCAACAATTGACACCAATTGCCCTGGACAACCATTCATTTCCAACTCCCCTCCTTGGCAAAATACCACATATGAGAGGGTTCCCACCCTTACTTCTAATTATTTCTATTGCTGACCTATACCTGCTAATCAGGTCCTCACTCCTACGTCTGCCAACATCGTTGCCTCCAGCACTGAGACAGATAATAGGATTGCTCCCATTTACCTCTCATGATGTCATCCAGACGGCTAACAATATCCTCCATCCAGCCCCAGGAAAGCAAAACTCTCTGTCTCTACTCCTGTCCTTCAAGCAGAACGCCCTATCCATATTACCTAACTTGGCTATCCCACAACACAACAATTTCTTACCTTCCTTAATGTCTTTCGTCGTGACGTTCCCAGTAGTCGACTCACATTCGTCGGGTAGCACTGAGAATGTATTGGATGTTTCCACAACAGTTTCCACGGCAGTCTCTTTCTTCTTCATCGTTTCTACCTTTCCATTCGTCTTCTTGATCGTCAACTTCTTTCCCTGCTGTCCAGCCACTGACAGTTTCCCTTCTTGACCTGAGGACTCAAAACAGGAGGACTACTCCGAATCTTTTGTTTTCCTCGGTCAGTCGCCGAATTTCCATATTCGCCAACTCAATTCTTCCTTAAGCTGTTGGTAAAGTTGCTCGATGGAGGGCATCTTGCGTTCAATTCTAGATGAGCGCTCAAACAGGTCTTCACAGAGCCAAGTACACGTCAACACTGCGCAAAAGCCAACTCAATCAGGAGCTACTGCGCAGCACGTCCACACGGCTCAATAGCGATGCGAACATATATATATATAATATATATATTATATATATATATATATATATATTATATTTTATATATATATTATATAATATATATAATAATATATATATATATATATATATATATATATAAAATACAAACAAACAATTTTTTTTTGGGGGTTTTGGGAGTTTTTTTACTTCCTGTCTTCCAAGCTCACCCCCATGGCGGTCTTAAAAACTCTTCTTGCCTTGTGAAGAGGTTGGAGAGGGACCTCCTGCCTCCCAAAGCAACCTACGTTCTACCTCCTGGCACTATATAAGGCCCATTTCTGTCACTTCAACTTCATATTGTTCAGACAACGGAACAATGCTCTTCTCCAGACTGAGGGTCTGTCCACCTCAAAACCTTGAGGGTGATGGATGATTACATCATCTTCAAGTATTTCTGCTTCTATCAAACTTTTCTGTACTCGACTGAAGAAGCCTACTGTGTAGTGCGAAACGTTTCGGAAAATAAAGATACCTAATGTTGCTTATGTGTCTTACTACACTCTCTTGCTTGTTTGAGCCACGGCAGTGAAGGTGGAAAGAAAAAAAGTTGAGATATACCTGCAAATACAAGTATTTCCAGAGCAGAAAGCTGGGCTGCAAGGGTGCTTTTAGGTCTGGCGATAACAGTGAGGGGGGGGGGGAAGGGGTGAACATAGACTGACTGATATGAGAGACCTTCATAGGAGTAGATCTGGAAGCTGAACACCTAGGTGAACCCAAGATACATTAGAGAACATTTACTAGGAGTTGCATAACCCTTATGGATTTAGCACTAACTAGAACTCCTCAAGGGAGGTTCCTTGATAACGATAAGGGGCCTTTGATCCAAGGAATTGGACGTGTCCTTCCCTTGGATCAAACCCTGCAGATTGGTGCTTTCATGTGATTGAAGCTGTGTAGCCCTTGTGGCTTAGCGCTTCTTTTTGATTATAATAATAACAATTTCATGTGATTGAAATAATGAATAAAGATACAGAACACTTGACTAGAACAGTACACAAACAACCTGCACTTAGAAGACTGAACCCCTCAAAGGAGGTAGGTTCCTTGACGTTGGTGAGGGGGTTTTTAATCTAGGGAATTGGATCAGTGCTCCAGTTCCCAGACTTGAGCCTGAATACTTAACGTCAACCCCCCCCCCCTACATTCGCTGTATGATCCTACGGGTTTAGCGCTCCCCCATGATTATAATTATAATAGAACACAAACTTACGACGACGTTTCGATCTGTGTGACTTAGTTAATGGTCAGAGTTGGACCGAAATGTCATTAGTTTGAACATTAAAATGATATAAAATACCGACAGGTTGTTAGGTAAGACACATATGCAACAGTTAGGTATCTTTATTTCGAAACGTTTCGTCTACACAGTAGGCTTCTTCAGTCGAGTACAGAAAAGTTGATAGAAGCAGAAGATTCTTGAAGACGATGTAATCAGTCCATCACCCTTAAAACTTTTCGAAATAAAGATACCTAACTGTTGCATAACATGTCATTAGTTTAAGTTTCGTAAGTGCAAGTTATCTGTGTACTCGTTAAAATAAAATTCGCAGGAGGGGGAAGACCTTGATGGTAGTAAAAGGGCTTTTGATCTAAAGAATGGAACTGCCATCCCCTTAGATCAAACCCGCAGCACTGTATGACCCATACGGATTTAGTGCTTGAATTGTTATGGTTATTACTATTAAATGATTTAGAGCAAACCTGTTTGCCTCCCATTTCCCATAATCTGTATAATCCCTATGGGTTTAGTGCTTCCCCATAATAGCCCCTCAAGGAAGGTTCCTTGATGCTGGTGAGGGGCTCTTGATCTAGGGAATTGGAACTGTGCTCCAGTTCCCTGAATTAAGCCTGAATACCTTCCACATCCCCCCCCACAGGTGCAGTATAATCCTACGGGTTTAGCGCTTCCCCTTGATTATAATAATAATAATTCCCCATAATAATAACAATATGTTTTGTTCACTGTACTGGATGACCCATAGGGGTTTAGCGCATATTTTTAATGTATTCGGTCACTACGCAATCAGTTCAAGGTATTTCTTAAGCCTAGCCCCCTCTACCTGAATGATCCGAGAAAGATATCCCTGTATTGAACATTAAAATGGTATAAAATACCGACAGGTTGTTAGGTAAGACACATATGCAACAGTTAAACAACTTTATTCCGAAACGTTTCGCCTACACAGTAGGCTTCTTCAGTCGAATACAGAAAGTAGGCAGGAACAGTAGAGATGTGAAGACGATGTAATCAGTCCATCACCCTTAAAGTCGTAGAATTTGAGGTTGTCAGTCCCTCGGCCTGGAGAAGTACAGTTTCCATTGTCAGGACTATCTGAAGACTCGAGCGACAGTGCGGAGACTTAAATACTGTCGGAAGGGAGAGGTTCCAGGGTAGTAGTAGTAGTAGTAAGTAGTAGATGTAGTTTTAGTAGTAGTAGTAGTAGTAGTAGTGAGAGGCCACTGGAGAGGTCATGTCCCTCTCAGATCCAACCCTTCTCACTTGAAAAGCTTGTCCAAGGTGTTTTCTGTACCAAGATGCCTTCACGTGTTGCAGTGTCTGACAAAGATGAACTTCAAATTTGTATCAATACCGACAGGTTGTTAGGTAGGACACATATGAACAGTTAGACAACTTTATGCCGAAATACGTTGCTACACAGTAGGCTTCTTCAGTCGAATTCAGAAAGTAGGCAGAAACAGTAGAGATGTTGAAGACGATGTAATCAGTCCATCACCCTTAAAGTCGTTAAGAATTTGAGGGTTGTCAGTCACTCCGGCTGGAGAGTTCAGTTCCATAGTCAGGAACTATCTGAAGATCGAGCGAAAGTGCGGAGACATTAATACTGCGAAGGAGAGGTGGCAAGGGTAGTAGTAGTGTAGTAGTAGTAGTATAGTAGTAATAGTAGTGAGAGGCAATGAGAGGTCAGGTGTCCCTTCAGATCCAACCCTTCTCACTTGAAAGCTGATTGTCCAAGGTGTTTTCTGTACCAAGATGCACGTGTTCTGCATGTGTTCTGACATGATGAACATCAAAAATGGTATACAATACCGGACGGTTGTTAGGTTAAGCTCATATGCACCAGTTAGACAATTTTATTCCGAACGTTTCGCCTACACAGTAGGCTTTCTTCAGTCGAATACAGAAAGTAGGCAGGAACAGTAGAGATGTGAAGACGATGTAATCAGTCCATCACCCTTAAAGTCGTCTAGAATTTGAGGTTGTCAGTCCCTCGGCCTGGAGAAGTTCAGTTCCATAGTCAGGAAACTATCTGAAGATCGTGCGACAGTGCGGAGACTTAAATACTGTCGGAAGGAGAGGTGCAGGGTAGTAGTAGTAGTAGTAGTAGTAGTGTAGTGTAGTAGTAGTAGTAGTAGTTAGTAAGTAGTAGTGAGAGGCCCTGAGGAGGTCATGTCCCCTCTCAGATCCAACCCTTTCTCACTTGAAAAGCTTTGTCCAAGTGTTTTCTGTTACCAAGGATTTAGCCACGTTGTTTGCAGTGTATGAAAGATGAAACATCAAAAGGTATACAATACCGACAGGTCTGTTAGGTAAGACACATATGGAACAGTTTAGAAAACTTTTATTCCGAAAACGTTCGCCTTACACAGTAGGCTTCTTCAGTCGAATAAGAATGTAGGCAGGAACAGTAGAGATGTGAGACGATGTAATCAGTCCACTCACCCTTAAAGTCTAGAATTGAGGTTTGTCAGCCCTCGGCCTGGAGAAGTTCAGTTCCATAGTAGGAAACTATCTGAAGATCGAGCGACAGTGCGGACAGAGACTTAAATACTGTCGGAAGGAGAGGTGCAGGGTAGTAGTAGTAAGTAGTGTAGTAGTAGTTGTGTAGTAGTAGTGAGAGGCACTGAGAGGTCCATGTCCCTCTCGATCCAACCCTTTCTCACTTGAAAAGTTGTCCAGGTGTTTCTGTACCAAGATGCCACGATGTTGCAGGTGTCTGACAAAGATGAACATCAAAAATGGTATACAATACGACAGGTTGTTAGGTAGACACATATGCAACAGTTAGACAACTTTATTCCTTGAAACGTTTCGCCTACACAGTAGGGGGACTTCTTCAGTCGAATACAGAAAGTAGGCAGGAACAGTAGGAGATGTGAAGACGATGTAATCAGTCCATCACCTTAAAGTCGTTAGAAATTTGAGGTTGTCAGTCCCTCGCCTGGAGAAGAGTCAGTTCCATAGTCGGGAACTATCTGAAGATCGAGCGCAGTGCGGAGACTTAAATAACTGTAGAAGGAGGAGGTGAGGGTAGTAGTTAGTAGTAGTTAGTAGTAGTAGTAGTAGTAGTAGTTAGTAGTAGTAGTCAGTAGTAGTTAGTAGTAGTGAGAGGCCACTGAGAGGTCCATGTCCCTCTCAGATCAACCCTTCTCACTTGAAAAGCTTGTCAAGGTGTTTTCTGTACCAAGATGCCACGTGTTTGCAGTGTCTGACAAGATGAACATCAAAATGGTATTACAAATACCGCCAGTTTTTGGTAAGGACAATATGCAAACAGTTTAGACAACTTTATTCCGAAGCGTTTCGCCTACACAGTAGGCTTCTTCAGTCGATACAGAAAGTAGGCAGGGAACAGTAGAGATGTGAAGACGATGTAATCAGTCCATCACTTACAAGTCGTCTAGAATTTGAGGGTTAGTCAGTCCCTCGGCATGGGAGAGAAGTTCAGTTCCATAGTCAGGAAACTATTGAAGATCGAGCGACAGTGCGGTGACTTAATACTGTGGAAGGAGAGGTTGCAGGGGGGTTAGTAGTAGTTTAGTTAGTAGTGTAGTAGTAGTAGTGTAGTAGTAGTGTGTCGAGTAGTAGTAGTAGTGTGAGAGGCCACTGAGAATGTCATGTCCCTCTCAGATCCAACCCTTCTCACTTGAAAAGCTTGTCCCAAGGTGTTTTCGTACCAAGATGCACGTGTTGCAGTGTCTGAACAAGTTGAACATCAAAATGGTATACAATACCGAAGGTTGTTAGGTAAGACACATATGCAACTGTTAGACAAACTTTATTCCGGAACGTTTCGCCTAACAGTAGGCTTCTTCTGGTCGAATACAGAAAGTTAGGCAGGACGTAGAGTAGAGATGTTGAAGACGATGTATCACTTACTACTTACTACTACTACTACTACTAACTACTTACTACTACATATACATACTACTACTACTACTACTACCTGCACCTCTCCTTCCGGACAGTTATATTAAGTCTCCGCACCTGTCGCTCGATCTTCAGATAGTTTTGACTATGGAACTGAAAGCTTCTCCAGGCCGAGGGATGACAACCTTCAAATTCTACGACTTTAAGGCGTGATGGACTGATTACATCGTCTTTACATCTCTATGTTCCTGCCTACTTTCTGTATTCGACTGAAGAAGCCTACTGTGTAGGGAAAACGTTTCGGAATAAAAGTTGTCTAACTGTTGCATATGTGTCTTACCTACACCTGTCGGTATTGTATACCATTTTGATGTTCATCTTGTCTGACACTGCAACACGTGGACATCCTTGGTACAGAAAACACTGGACAAGCTTGTAAGTGAGAAGGGTTGGATTGAGAGGGACATGACCTCTCAGTGGCCTCTCACTAATACTATATACTAACTACTACTACTACTGCTATATACTACTACTACTACTACCCTGCACCTCTCCTTCCGACAGTATTTAAGTCTCCCGCACTGTCGCTCGCATCTTCAGATAGTTCCGACTATGGAAAAATGAACTTCTCCAGCCGAGGGAACTGACAAACCTCAAATTCTACGACTTTAAGGGTGATGGACTGTTTACATCGTCTTCACATCTCTTACTGTTCTGCCTACTTTCCTGTTTTTCGAACTGAAGGGAAGCCTACTGTGTAGGCCGAAACGTTTCGGAATAAAGTTGTCTAAACTGGTGATATGTGTCTTACCTAACAACTGTCGGTAATGTATACCATTTTGATGTTCTACCGACAGGTTGTTAGGTAAGACACATATTATGCAAAAAAGTAAGTATCTTATTTCGAAAACGTTTCGCCTACACGGTAGGCTTCCTTCAGTCGAGGAAATGGTATGGTGATACCGACAAGATGTGGAAAAAGACACTTATGTACAGTTCAGGACATTTATTAAAGGAAACGTTTAGGTATTAGGACTGAAGAAGCCACTCGTGGCGAAACGTTTCCTTTAATAAATGTCCTGAAGTGTACATAAGTGTCTTTTTCTTCAGTCGAGTACATAAAAGTTGATAGAAGCAGAAGATACTTGGGTGATGGACTGATTACATCGTCTTCAAGTATCTTCTGCTTCTATCAACTTTTCTGTACTCGACTGAAGAAGCCTACCGTGTAGGCGAAACGTTTCGAAATAAAGATACTTAACTGTTGCATATGTGTCTTACCTAACATATCCCTGTATTCCCTGAGCTCAATTCCATGTATCTAGATGCACATCAAAGGAACAATGCAGAACGGCCTTAAAATTCTAATGCAGAAAGATATAAAGATATGTGTGGTATAAACCTTGGTAATGATTGAAGGAATTGAGACACTTGTGCAACACATGGGAATCTTTATTGAAGAAACGTTTCGCCACACAGTGGCTTCATCAGTCCGATACAAAGTAGAAATGGGTGAGGAGAGGAGTTCGAGGTAATCAGTCCCTCAACCTGGAATCGATGTGTTCAGTCCATCACTCTTGTAGGAAGTGCAGCATAGGGCCAGAGAGGTGGCTTATATACTGCGGTGAGATGAGTTGAAGCAGGAGAAGGCGGGATCACAGTGGGACCTGCCACTTGTGTAAGTAGGTCGTCGTCCAAAGGTTGGGCAAGCCGTATATAAGCCGTATATAGTTGAAGATTGAGACACTTATGCAGCATATGGGAATCTTTATTCAGGAAACGTTTCGCCACACAGTGGCTTCATCAGTCCAATACAAAGAGGAAGGCGAAAGGAGAGGAGGAGTATGAGGTAATCAGTCCCTCAGCCTGGAGTCGATGTGTTCAGTCCATCAATCTTGTAGAATGTACAGCATAGGGCCGTAGACGTGGCTTATATACTGTAGTGAGGTGACTTGAAGCAGACGGAGGCGGGATCATAGTGGCACCATCCACTAGTCGAAGTAGGTCTTTGTCCAAAGGTTGAAACAAGGTTGAAGAAATTCTTTGTAAGAAGATCCATGATGCTGAGTGTCTGACAGTTGTGATGAATGGTTTGAAAAAACCGACAAGTTGAAGTTTGGAGACACTTTATGCAGCATATGGGAATCTTTAATTCAGGAAACGTTTCGCCACACAGTGTGCTTCATCAGTCCAATACAAAGAGGAAGGCGAAAGGAGGGGAGGATTATGAGGTAATCAGTCCCTCAGCCTGCAGTCGATGTGTTCAGTCCATCAATCTTGTAGAATGTACAGCATCAGGGCGTAGACGTGGCTTTATACTGAAGTGAGGTGACTTGAAGTAGAGGAGGCGGGATCATAGTGGTACCATCACTTGTCGAAGTAGGTCTTTTGTCCAAAGGTTTGAACAAGGTTGAAGAATTCTTCTTGTAAGAAGATCCCATGATGCTGCAGTGTCTGACAGTTGTGATGAATGGTTTGAAAACACCGACAAGTTGAAGATTGAGGCACTTATGCTGCATATGGGGAATCTTTATTCGGAAACGTTGCGCCACCAGTGGCTGCATCAGCCATACAAAGAGGAAGGCGAAAGGAGAGGAGGAGTATGAGGTATCAGGTCCCTCCCTGGAGTCGATGTGTTCAGTCCATCAATCTTGTAGATTGTACAGGGCATAGGGCCGTTAGACGTGGCTTATATACTGTAGTGAGGTGGACTTGAAGCAGACGGAGGCTGTGATCATAGTGGTACCATCACTAGTCGAAGTAGGTCTTTGTCCAAAGTTGAACAAGCGTTGAGAATTCTTTGTAGAAGATCCCATGATGCTGTGCAGTGTCTGACAGTGTGATGAAAGGTTTGAAAAACCGACAAGTTGAAGATTGAGGGACACTTATGCAGATATCCCCATACACCATACAACATATCCCTTTTAAAATAGGCATAATTACAGATAATACCACATCCACTACCCTTACTTTCCTCATAACAATCTTGGTAAACTACCCAAGACACTTCTAAAGTTCACCTTCAGACTTCACAATGAGGCAGCATTAATGACTTCGCAACAGCATTAGCAAAACATTGATTGGCAACTGAGCTAGAAATCTATACAGATATTGACGAATGTATTAATAATTTTCTAAAAAAGACCAATACCTCTATAACAAGCACTGCCCTCAAAAAAACTAAACAGATGACAGAAAGAGACTGAACAGTCCTGGCTAACACCAGATTCTCAAATCCATTAAATACAAAACACCAATATGAAAAAACAGTACTGAATGGGTCACATAAACAGAGACCAACAAAACGTTACTCGTCAATCCTACCAGCCTGATAAGAAGGTGCAAAAAAATTGTATTTATGAGAACAGATTATCCAACTTACGAGGTTGATATAAAAAAGACCTGGGAAAACACTATCTGAAATTCTGGGAACAAAAAAAAGATAAATCACGAAATAGCGAAATAAAATTAGCAAAAATCAGATGAACCCAATCCCCCCTCTTCCCCTCCCCTGCATCAATGATTTCTTCTCCACTATAGGACCAAAACCTTGCCCATAAAATCCAAGCTCAGATAACCCCACCAAATAACTACCTCACCGGCAACTACCGAACACACTGTTCTAGCTCGGACTCTAACCCTACGAAGTCTCCTTATTATCAATGCCACTAAAAAAAACAAGCAGGAGATTTATAGTACCTTACCACCCTTTATATATTAAAAAATGTCACAAGAGTGCTATCTCCAATCATTGCAACACTCTTTAACAAATCCATTGAAATCCTCCACCTTCCCTTACAGTACTCAAAATAGCAAGGGTCACCCGATCCACAAAGAGGAGACCAAACAGAGTTTGGAATAACTATAGGCCAAATATCACAAACTTACACCCTCTCTCAAAAATCTTTGAAAAAACTAATCACAAAGAATCTACTCTACCTTATCTCCCAAAACATACTAACCTGCCAATTTTGGATTCAGGCCTAATAAAAATATAATGATGCTATTATAACAAATGCTAGAGAACGTATATACACTGCAATAGAAAAAAAAGACAAGTTCCCATGGGACTTTCATTGATTACGTAAGCATTTGATTACATTTGACCAGACTTGCCTCCACGTAAAATTGTCACACTTGGTATAAGAGGGCACTCCCTCAATTACCTCAAGGTCATACTTCAGCAACAGAAGCCAATATGTGTACGCCAAATGGGGCAAACTCTCTGCGCAACAATTACGGTTGGTGTCCTCAGGGAGTGTCCTTGGCCCTCTTCTTTTTCCTATAAATAAAAGACCTTCCAAATGCTTCGCAATTACTCAAACCCACACTATTTGCAGGAATGACACTAAGACGTCTTCTCACCCGAGCCCAGTCACGCTTAACCAATACTGTAAATACCGAATTTACAGAAAATATCTACCTGGATGAGATAAACAAACTTACACTAAACATTGACAAAACCTACTTCATTCAGTTTGGTATACAGAGCTACAGATGTCCCTCTTAACATAATGATAAAGGATCACCTATCTCAAAAGTAACAGAGGGAAAATTCTTAAGGAATCCACCTTGATAATAGACTCAAATTTCAACACATATACAACAAATTTCTAAGAAGTATTTCCAAGACTGTAGGCATACTATCGAAGATACGGTACTATGTTCCCACAGTCAGCCCTCCTTGGCCCTATATCACTCTCTTATTTACCCCTATCTCACCTATGGAATTGAGCATGGGGCTCAACAAACAGTTACCATCTCAGACCACTAATTACCCAACAAAAAGGCTGCCAGTTAGATTGATAACAATTCTCACTACAGGCAGCCACACTCTTACACCAATATTCATACATAACCTACTCACCATACAAAAACATCCATACTTATTTACTGCACCTTATTACATTACATAGAAACATTAACTTGATATTAACCCTCCCCTCAAACATCTCCTTGCCAACCTCAACAGAACACATGACCATAAACCAAGGCACAGATCACTCTTTGTGTTCTCGTGTTCATCTCACACTATGCAAAAATCAATGCACAATAAAAGGCCCTAAAATCTGGAATTCTTACCTGTAATATAAAAGAAACACTACCTGTTTATAAATTCAAGTCTCTACTCAAAGATCACTTACTCACCCAAAACCAAATAAAATATGAATAACTGACCTTATAATTGTATATCTTAAATGTTTCTCACAATTATTATCACATAAATGTTAAACTAAAACCCAATCTAACTTTATTATTTTTTTAAATGCACTACCTAACAGAATCCTTCATATGACTATGTCTTTGTATATCACTGTGCTTTATAGTAATCTGTTTACATTAAATGTTTTATCATGACTTCATTCATTGCTTAGTTAATCTTAAGTTAATTATTTAAGCCAGCCCGTAATGCTATGCCTAGTATAAGTGGCATTGGCATACTGCTCTTATTCTGGTAATTTTTTGTACCTCTGTATGTGTGCACAAAATGTATAATAAATAAATAAATAAATAAATAAATAAATAAATAAAATAAATAAATATGGGAATCTTTATTCAGGAAACGTTTCGCCACACAGTGGCTTCATCAGTCCAATACAAAGAGAAGGCGAAAGGAGAGGAGGGGAATTAGGTAATCAGTCCCTCAGCTGGAGTCGATGTGTTCAGTCCATTCAATCTTGTAGAATGTACTGCATAGGGCCGTAGAGTGGCTTATATACTGTAGTGAGTGACTTGAAGCAGACGGAGGCGGGATCTAGTGTCACATCCACTAGTCGAAAGTAGGTCTTTGTCCTAAGGTTGAACAAGCGTTGAAAGAATTCTTTGTAGAAGATCCCATGATGCTGCAGTGTCTGACAGTTGTGATTGAATGTTTGAAAAACCGACAAGTTGAAGATTGAGACCTTATGCAGCATATGATATATAGGAATCTTTATTCAGGGAAACGTTCGCCACCACAGTGGCTTCATCAGTCCAATAAAAGAGGAAGGCGAAAAGGAGGAGAAGGAGGGTATGAGGTATCAGTCCCTCAGCCTGGAGTCGATGTGTTCAGTCCATCAATCTTGTTAGAATGTCAGCAATAGGGCCGTAGACGGGCTTTATATACTGTAGTGAGGTGACTTGAAGCAGCGGAGGCGGGATCATAGGTGGAACCATCCACTAGTCGAAGTAGGTCTTTGTCCAAAGGTTGAACAAGCGTTGAAGAATTCTTTGTAAGAAGATCCCATGATGGCTGCAGTGTCTGACAGTTGTGATAAATGGTTTGAAAAACCGACAAGTTGAAGGATTGAGACACTTATGCAGCATATGGGAATTTTTTATTCAGGAAACGTTTCGCCACACAGTGGCTTCATCAGCCCAAATACAAAGAGGAAGGCGAAAGGAGAGGAGGAGTATGAGGTATCAGTCCCCAGCCTGGAGTCGATGTGTTCAGTCCAAATCTTGTAGAATGTACAGCATAGGGCCGTAGACGTGGCTTATATACTGTAGTGAGGTGACTTGAAGCAGACGGAGCGGGATCATAGTGGTACATCCACTAGTCGAAGTAGGTCTTTGCCCAAAAGGTTGAACAAGCGTTGAAGAATTCTTTGTAAGAAGATCCCATGATGCTGCAGTGTCTGCAGTTGTGATGAATGGTTTGAAAAACCGACAAGTTGAAGATTGAGACACTTATGCAGCATATGGGATCTTTATTCAGGAAACGTTTCGCCACACAGTGGCTTCATCAGTCCAAAAACAAAGAGGAAGGCGGAAAGGAGAGGAGGAGTATGAGGAAATTTCAGTCCCTCAGCCTGGAGTCGATGTGTTCAGTCCATCAATCTTGTAGAATGTACAGCATAGGGCCGTAGACGTGGCTTATATACTGTAGTGAGGTGACTTGAAGCAGACGGAGGGGGATCATAGTGGTACCATCCACTAGTCGAAGTAGGTCTTTGTCCAAAGGTTGAACAAGCGTTGAAGAATTCTTTGTAAGAAGATCCCATGATGCTGCAGTGTTGACAGTTGTGATGAATGGTTTGAAAAACCGACAAGTTGAGATTGAGACACTTATGCAGCATATGGGAATCTTTATTCGGGAAAACGTTTCGCCACACAGTGGCTTCACAGTCCAATACAAAGAGGAAGGCGAAAGGAGAGGAGGAGTATGAGGTAATCAGTCCCTCAGCCTGGAGTCGATGTGTTCAGTCCATCAATCTTGTAGAATGTACAGCATAGGGCCGTAGACGTGGCTTATATACTGTAGTGAGGTGACTTGAAGCAGACGGAGGCGGGATCATAGTGGTACCATCCACTAGTCGAAGTAGGTCTTTGTCCAAAGGTTGAACAAGCGTTGAAGAATTCGATGGACTGAACACATCGACTCCAGGCTGAGGGACTGATTACCTCATACTCCTCCTCTCCTTTCGCCTTCCTCTTTGTATTGGACTGATGAAGCCACTGTGTGGCGAAACGTTTCCTGAATAAAGATTCCCATATGCTGCATAAGTGTCTCAATCTTCAACTTGTCGGTTTTTCAAACCATTCATCACAACTGTCAGACACTGCAGCATCATGGGATCTTCTTACAAAGAATTCTTCAACGCTTGTTCAACCTTTGGACAAAGACCTACTTCGACTAGTGGATGGTACCACTATGATCCCGCCTCCGTCTGCTTCAAGTCACCTCACACAGTATATAAGCCACGTCTACGGCCCTATGCTGTACATTCTACAAGTTTGATGGACTGAACACATCGACTCCAGGCTGAGGGACTGATTACCTCATACTCCTCCTCTCCTTTTCCTTG
>NC_069400.1:103283643-103310082 GCF_026875155.1 Cherax quadricarinatus
TCGCCCCTATCCCCCTTCATGATGTCTTAAATCGCTTTTTTTCCTCCTGCTTTTTTCATCAAAGTTTCCCTTTAGCTTCGTCTACCCCATAGACAAACCACGGATCTCTCCCTTTCCACCCCCCACTGTGACTCCCTTTGCACCCTCTGATGTGTTTTAGTTCCTTCCGTGGAGTGTTCCTTCCTTCAGTCCCTTCCCTCGTTAGGCCCCTATGTTTCTTGGTTTATCCTTCCTCTCACCTGCTCCGGGCCCCACACAGGATCGGAAAGGGGTCCTTGACATGCCTAGTTCCTTCGATGCTTCCAACCTTCTTTCGCCCTAGTGTGCCCCCTGTCTTTTTTTTGGCCCCATGGGGGTTGACAGGCCCTTGCAATAGTTTAGTTTCCTGCTTCTTCAGCCCTTTTGTCTGTGTTTAATTTACCCATTGCCGATGTACTTCTGTAATTCTTTTCTTTGTGTTTCCCGAGTCTGCTCCCCCTTCTTTTTTCCTATCTTGACTGCTTCTGTGGCCTTTTGCTTCCCCCTTTTTTGCTTTTCTGCTGCTAACCCTCTCTTCCATCTTCCCCCCAGTCATAGTCTTTCCCCAGTTCTCCCTTTTTTGAGTATTTTTTTAGATTCGTCTTGGAATTTTTTATCCTGGTTAGGGGGGGGGGAAAGATGGTTAGGGGGGGGAGGGGGGTTGGGGGGGGGGGGGGGAGGTTTGGAGGGTAGGTTGGGGGGGGGGTTAGGGGTTTGGGGGGGGAGGGGATGGGGTTTTGGGGGGAGGGGGAGGGGTTTTGGGGGGGGGTTTTTGGGCGGGGGTTTGGGTTTTGGGGGGGGTTGGGGGGTTTGGGGGGGGGTGGTGGGCTAGGTGAGGGGGGTTAGGGGGGGGGGGGCGGGGCGGGGCGGGGGGGGGGTGGGGGGGGGGGGGGGGGGGGTGGGGGGGGGCGGCGGTGCGGGGGGGCGGGGGGGGGGGGGGGGGGGTGGGGGGGGGGGTGGGTGGGGGGGGGGGGTGGGGGTGTGGGGGGGGGGGGGGTGAGAGGGGGGGGTGGGGGGGGTTGGGGGTAGGGGGGTTTTGGTGGGGGGGGGGTGGATGGGTGGGTGGGTGTGTTTTTGTGGGTGTGAGTGGTGTGGTGTGGTGTGGTGTAGGGCGGGGGGTGGTGGTGGTGTGTGGGGTGTGGTGTGGGTTGGGGGGGGGGGTGGGGGGCGTGGTGCGGTTTTGTGTGGTTGTTGTGTGGGTGTGTGTGTAGTTGTGTGTGATGTGTGTGTATGTGTGGGGGATGTGTTGTGTGTGTTTTTGTGAGTGTACCCTTGTGTGTGTGTGCTTTGTGTGGGGGAGGGAGGGTTGGGGGGGGTGGTGTGGGTGAAAGATCGTCGTGTGGGCCAAAAATTTAGTCTCATTTTTTTTCCCCAAAAGTACTCTTTTCCTTTTTGCCCTTTCTGGTTTACGTTTAAAATTTTTGCTGGTTATTATCATTTTTTCCCTTTTTCACATTTAGAGAGGATTCCTGCTTCCTAAGTATTTTTACTGCTAAAATACCCGGGAGTCACTGCGTGTACATGTGTGTGGTTGTGTGTGTGGTGGTGTGTGTGTGTGTGAGTGTGTCTTGTGCGGTGTAATGCTGGCCCCAACTTTTGTGACCCGACAAATTCTGGGACCTGAAACCCCGCCGGTCTTACAAAGTTGCCCTTAAAAACTTTTTTTTCCCCCACCTTCCAAAAACTCTTTAACCCCAATTCTCTATGCTATCTATTTTTATTCAAATTTTGGAAAAGCTTGCGGGGATGACCATATCAAACAGAGCAAAAGGGCCCGCCCGGGCCGTAACATGCAAACCACAAATAGGGGGAAAAAAATTTTCGGTGACAGTTGCCAGTGCTGATGACGAAAATAGTACGTAGGCCCTTTAAAACCCTTGTTGGGATCCTTACCCTGATGATTATAACCCTTATTCCGTAAATCCCCCTTCCTCACTTTACTCTTCCCGAGAAGATCACTTAATTAATCACTTTACTTTTTATTTAATGGCACACAACTTTCGTGACGTCACTTCATCCCTACCGCTACAATGGTGGGTTGTGGTGTGTGTTGGGGTTTTGTGTGTGGTGGTGTAAAATTTTGTGTTAATTGTGTGTGGAATTATGTGTGGGTTTATTATGTACTGAAAGGTAGGTGGCTTGTGCGTTTAAGGTAAGTCTCAGTGGTCCTTGGCTGCCCACACCTTCTTGTGACCTGACCAACCTCCTGGGACTTACCGCACTTACAGTGTGTGTGTGTGTGTGTGTGTGTGTGTGTGTGTGTGTGTGTGTGTGTGTGTGTGTGTGTGTGTGTGTGTGTGTGTGTGTGTATGTGGGTGTGTGTGTGTGTATGTGTGTGTATGTGGGTGTGTGTGTGTGTGTGTGTGTGTGTGTGTGTGTGTGTGTGTGTGTGTGTGTGTGTGTGTGTGTGTGTGTGTGTGTGTGTGTTGTGTGTGTGTGTGTGTGTGTGTGTGACTGACTGAAGGCGTTGTGAGAATAAAGTTTCTCTTCAACAGTGACCTAGCGTGCCATTTATCTTGATTTATATATCTGTTCTTTTTAAATTACTCATTTCGGACTTAGTTATCCTTGGTACAATACTCTTCAGATATCACTAAGACCATTATGTTATTAATATTATTATTATTATTATTATTATTATTATATTATTATTATTATTATTATTGCTACTGCTGCTACTACCACCATTATTGGGAAAGGCCAAACCCATAAGGGTTATGAAGCTCCTGTAACAACGAGTCTTACTAAACTTTTTCCAGTAAAGTCCTGCTGTACATTATTATTATTATAATCAAGGGGAAGCGCTAAACCCGGAGGATTATACAGCGCCTGGGGAGGGATGTGGAAAGCATTCAGGCTTAATTCAGGGAACTGGAGCACAGATCCAATTTCCTAAATCAAGAGCCCCTCACCAACATCAAGGAACCTTCCTTGAGGGGTCCTGCTGTACAGATTATCTACGTCTGTCTGAAGTTCTGTTAGATTAATCATACTATGATCACTCAGTCAGGTTCTTATAAAACAGATTTGTGCGCCTCAAATTTAATCTTATCTCTCCGGAAACATACACAAACATTAATCCAAACCAAACATCCTTCTCGGAGCACTGGATTCCTCCTTCTAGGGCAGTGTCTTGATGTCAGAACTGTTTGTCATGCATCTATGTGTCTAAGGTTGACACTTTAATTGTAACTGATTCTCTGTCATCCATAAATGCTCTCAACTCATTAAGTATAAATTGTGTCATGCTTGTGTCAGAAGCCAGACATAGGTATGGTAAGATTGTGGACAGTGGAGTCAGAGTGCACATGCTGTGGATTCCATCTCACATTGGTCTTCAGATGCATGATAGAACTGATAATTGGCTAAGTTAAACTCTTTCAAAGAGGGAGTAAATTACAATCTTGGGTTGTCAGGTAGCAGTTTAAGAACAATATTACGAAAGGAATTTCAACTGAACTTTACTGGCTTAAGACTCAGGGAGACTGACACAAGTCAGTCCATCTATCATCATTCTATCATGCAGGAGGAGCCACATGTCTATGGTGCATCCAACAAAATAAGCAGACTCTTGGATGTCACTACCGCCCGGCTCCGGCTGGGTTATAAGTATCTATGGCAGGTTAAATCACCACCACCAGATGTAGACCAAACGAAATGCAAACTTTGCCAGATGGACTATTGTCACACCCTGCGCCATTATGTACTGGAGTGTGATAAAATTAATGAATTTAGAGACAACTCACTTAGAAATGTTACAAACCATTTTGGAAAAATACCGTGACTTTGCTCACATGCTAGTTAGTAGTTACCATTCTGTCTTAGGCACATGTCGATTAGACACTTGGCCTGTTGTATATAAGTGTGTGCGTGCGTGAGGTGTGTGTGTGTGTGTTAGTTAGTTACCATTTGGTCCTAGGCACATGTCGATTAGACACTAGGCCTGTTGTATGTGCATGCCTGTGTGTGTATGTCTGTCCGTGCGTGCGTGCGTGTGTGTGTGTGTGTGTGTGTGTGAGTGTGTGTGTTGTGTTGTGTGTGTGTGTGTGTGTGTGTGTGTGTGTGTGTGTGTGTGTGTGTGGTGTGTGTGTGTGTGTGTGTGTGTGTGTGTTTGTGTGTGTGTGTTAGTTACCATTTTGTCCTAGGCACATGTCGATTAGACACTAGGCCTGATGTATATGCGTGTGCGTGTTTGTGTGTGTGTACTCACCTAGTTGAGGTTGCGGGGGTCGTGTGTGTGTGTGTGTGTGTGTGTGTGTGTACTCACCTAGCTACTCACCTAGTTGAGGTTGCAGGGGTCGACTCCGAGCTCCTGGCCCCACCTCTTCACTGATCGCTAGTAGGTCACTCTCCCTGAACCGTGAGCTTTATCATACCTCTGCTTAAAGCTATGTATGGATCCTGCCTCCACTACATTGCTTCCCAAACTATTCCACTTTCTGACTACTCTGTGGTTGAAGAAATACTTCCTAACATCCCTGTGATTCATCTGTGTCTTCAGCTTCCAACTGTGTCCCCTTGTTACTGTGTCCAATCTCTGGAACATCCTGTCTTTGTTCACCTTGTCAATTCCTCTCAGTATTTTGTATGTCGTTATCATGTCATCCCTATCTCTCCTGTCCTCCAGTGTGATCAGGTTGATTTCCCTTAACCTCTCCTCGTAGGACATACCTCTTAGCTCTGCGACTAATCTTGTTGCAAACCTTTGCACTTTCTCTAGTTTCTTTACGTGCTTGGCTAGGTGTGGGTTCCAAACTGGTGCCGTATACTCCAATATGGGTCTAACGTACACGGTGTACAGGGACCTGAACAATTCCTTATTAAGGTGTCGGAATGCTGTTCTGAGGTTTGCTAGCGCCCATATGCTGCAGCCGTTATTTGGTTGATGTGCGCTTCAGGAGATGTGCCTGGTGTTATACTCACCCCAAGATCTTTTTCCTTGAGTGACGTATGTAGTCTCTGGCCCCCTAGACTGTACTCTGTCTCCGGTCTTCTCCCTTCCCCAATCTTCATGACTTTGCACTTGGTGGGATTGAACTCCAGGAGCCAATTGCTGGACCAGGTCTGCAGCCTGTCCAGATCCCTTTGTAGTTCTGCCTGGTCTTCGATCGAGTGAATTCTTCTCATCAACTTCGCGTCATCTGCAAACAGGGACACCTCAGAGTCTATTCCTTCTGTCATGTCGTTCACAAATACCAGAAACAGCACTGGTCCTAGGACAGACCCCTGTGGGACCCTGCTGGTCACAGGTGCCCAGTCTGACACCTCGCCACGTACCATGACTCGCTGTCTTCCTGACAAGTATTCCCTGATCCATTGTAGTGCCTTCCCTGTTATCCCTGCTAGGTCCTCCAGTTTTTGCACTAATCTCTTGTGTGGAACTGTGTCAAACGCCTTCTTGCAGTCCAAGAATATGCAATCCACCCACCCCGCTCTCTCTTGTCTTACTGCTGTCACCAAGTCATAGAACTCCAGTAGGTTTGTGACACAGGATTTCCCGTCCCTGAAACCATGTTGGGTGCTGTTGATGAGATCATTCCTTTCATAGGGTTCCACCACTCTTCCTCCCTGAATAATTTCTCTATGATTTGATTACTACACATGTCAGTGACACTGGTCTGTAGTTTAGTGCTTCATGTCTGTCTCCTTTTTTAAAGATTGGGACTACATTTGCTGTCTTCCATGCCTCAGACAATCTCCCTGTTTCGATAGATGTATTGATATTGTTGTTATGGTACCACAGGTGCCCTCTTTTTCCTCTTTCCTCTCAGGACCCATGGGGAGATGTTACCTAGCCTCATTGCCATTGAGGTATCTAGCTCACTCAGAAGCCTCTTCACTTCTTCCTCGGTTGTGTACTGTGTCCAGCACTTGGTGGTGCACCCCACCTCTCCGTCTTTCTGGAGCCCCTTCTGTCTCCTCTGTGAACACTTCTTTGAATCTCTTGTTTTGTGTGTGTGTGTGTGTGTGTGCTCACCTAGTTGTACTCACCTAGTTGAGGTTGCGGGGGTCGAGTCCGAGCTCCTGGCCCCGCCTCTTCACTGATCGCTACTAGGTCACTCTCCTTGAACCGTGAGCTTTATCATACCTCTGCTTAAAGCTATGTATGGATCCTGCCTCCACTACATCGCTTCCCAAACTATTCCACTTACTGACTACTCTGTGGCTGAAGAAATACTTCCTAACATCCCTGTGATTCATCTGTGTCTTCAACTTCCAACTGTGTCCCCTTGTTACTGTGTCCAATCTCTGGAACATCCTGTCTTTGTCCACCTTGTCAATTCCTCTCAGTATTTTGTATGTCGTTATCATGTCCCCCCTATCTCTCCTGTCCTCCAGTGTCGTCAGGTTGATTTCCCTTAACCTCTCCTCGTAGGACATACCTCTTAGCCTGGGACTAGTCTTGTTGAAAAACCTTTGCACTTTCTCTATTTTCCCTTACGTGTTTGGGCTAGGTGGGGGTTCCCAAACTGGTGCCGCATACTCCAATATGGGCCTAAACAACAACGGTGTACAGGGTCCTGAATGATTCCTATTAAGATGTCGGAATGCTGTTCTGAGGTTTTGCCAGGCGCCCATATGCTGCGGAAAGTTATTTGTTGATGTGCGCTTCAGGAGATGTGCCTGGTGTTATACTCACCCCAAGATCTTTTTCCTTGAGTGATGTTTGTAGTCTCGGGCCCCCCTAGACTGTACTCTGCCTGCGGTCTTCTTTGCCCTTCCCCAATCCTCAGACTTTGGCACTTGGTGGGTTTGAACTCCAGGAGCCAGTTGCTGGACCAGTTGCAGCCTGTCCAGATCCCTTTGTAGTTCTGCCTGGTCTTCGATCGAATGAACTCTTCTCATCAACTTCACGTCACCTGCAAACAGGGACCCCCTCGGAGTTTATCCTTCCGTCATGTCGTTCACAAATATCAGAAACAGCACTGATCCTAGGACTGACCCCTGTGGGACCCGCTGGTCACAGGTGCCCACTCTGAACCTCGCCACGTACCTTTTCTCGCTGCTGTTTTCCCTTTACAAGTATTCCTGATCCATTGCAGTGCCTTCCCTGTTACCCTGCTTGGTCCTCCAGTTTTTGCACTAATCTCTTGTGTGGTACTGTGTCAAAAGCCTTCTTGCAGTCCAAGAAAATGCAATCCACCCACCCCCTCTCTCTTGTCTTACGCTGTCACCATGTCATAGAACTCCAGTAGGTTGTGACACAGGATTTCCCATCTCTGAAACCATGTTCGCTGCTGTTGATGAGATCGTTCCTTTCTAGATGTTCCACCATTCTTCTCCTGACAATCTTTTCCATGATTTTGCATGCTATACATGTTAGTGACACTGGTCTGTAGTTTAGTGCTTCATGTCTGTCTCCTTTTTTAAAGACTGGGACCACATTTGTCTTCCATGCCTCAGGCAATCTCCCTGTTTCGATAGATGTATTGAATATTTGTTGTTTAGGTCACATAGCGCCTCTGCTCCCTCTCTCGGGACCCATGGAGAGATGTTATCTGGCCCCATTGCCTTTGAGGTATCTTGCTCACTCAGAAGCCTCTTCACTTCTTCCTCAATTGTGTGTACTGTGTCCAGCACATGGTGGTGTGCCCCACCTCTCCGTCTTTCTGGAGCCCCTTCTGTCTCCTCTGTGAACACTTCTTTGAATCTCTTGTTGAGTTCCTCACATACTTCACGGTCTTTTTCTTTTTTGTCTCTCCTCCTTCCTTCCTTAGCCTGATTACCTGGTCCTTAACGTTGTTTTTTTCCTGATGTGGCTGTATAACAGTTTTCGGGCCCAGATTTGGTTTTTGCTGCTATGTTGTTTTCATATTGACGTTGGGCCTCCCTTCTTATCTGTGCATATTCGTTTCTGGCTCTACGACTGCTCTCCTTATTCTCCTGGTCCTTTGCCTTCTATATTTCTTCCATTCCCTAGCACACTTGGTTTTTGCCTCCTTGCATCTTTGGGTGAACCATGGGCTCATCCTGGCTTTTTCATTATTCCTGTTACCCTTGGGTACAAACCTCTCCTCAGCCTCCTTGCACATTGTTGCTACATTTTCCTTTCATCTCTTAACTGGCTTCCCTGCCAGTTCTTGTCCCCCCTGAACCTCATTCAGGAAGTTCCTCATTCCTGTGTAGTCCCCTTTCCTGTATTTTGGGTTTTCATTGTCCTTCCCTTCCTGCTTCCCCCTCCATTTGGGTAGCTCTACTGTTATTCGAAGCTCAAAACCACTGATCGCTGGCCCCAAAGGGGTCTTTCATATGTGATGTCCTCAATATCTGCACTACTCAAGGTGAATACTAAGTCCAGTCTTGCGGGTTCTCTCCTCTCTCTCCTTGTAGTGTCCCTTACGTGTTGGTACATAAAGTTTTCCAGTACCACCTCCATCATCTTAGCCCTCCAGTATCTTGGCCCCCATGTGGCTCCAAGTTCTCCCTTTTCGATCTCCTTGGGGTTAAAGTCCCCCATGATCAGGATTTTTGGGCCCTGCATGCATGAGCTCTTCTAGCCACTGTTAGCCAGTGTGTCAACCATGCTCTATTACTATCGTCATACTCTTGCCTTGGCCTCCTGCTGTTTCAGTGGTGGGTTATACATCACTGCAATTATCACCTTGGACCACCAGATGAAGTGTTCCCGCTGTGTAATCACTTTCTTCTCCGCTGTCTCCTCTCTCCAGCTCATCAAAATTCCATCGGTGTTTGATCAGCAATGCCACTCCTCCACCCCCCCTGTTCCTTCTGTTTTTTCTTCAGGATCTGGTATCCCGCTGGAAAGATGGCACTGTTATCATACCTGTAAGCTTGGTTTCTGTGATCGCTATGATGTCTGGTGATGCCTCTTTGACTCTTTCATGCCACACCCCACTTGTTTGTTATTCCATCGCGTTTGTGTACCATACCTTCAGTTTCCTTTCCAACACTGTGGTTTGGGGGGCCTGTGGGGGTGGGAGCCCTGGTAGCTTACTGTGGGATTCTATAGTTGGGGGTTGGGTGGGAGCTGTGGGTAGGATTGTATTGTGTGTTGGGATGTGTGATGGGTTGTGGGGTTTCGAGGATAGTTGTGTGGTGCTTGCCCTTGCTGCTCTGTTCTGCTCTGACTGACCTCTGCGGGTTTCCATCCTTGTCTCCTTTCCTAGCTCCTTTCGCTTTTTTTCCTCTCCCTCAGCTGCTTTCTCTCTGTTTGTGTTCTGTCTCTGTCTAGGAACAACCTTCTTGTACTCTTCCGAACTTTTCAACCGGGGTTTTCTCTTGGAGGATCCTGTTCCGCACTGTTTCTGTCCGAGAATCAGCTTGATCTCGGTCTTTCTCCCCTTCAAGTCCCCCCCTATTCTCTGAAAATTTACAATCTCATCCTTGTCTTCTCCCCCTATTTCCGTGATGATTTTCTCAATCTCCTTTCTTTCTTCCTGCCGTCTTCAGTGTGCGTCCTTCCTCTCTTCCAAAAGCCCATGGATAATCACTGATTTTGCCCCCTTTTCCCCCTCCCATTGCCTCTTCCTCTGTGACTCTGGTTCCTGTCTGTATGTGGTCATTTTCTCCCTTGATTTTTCCAGTGCTCTTGGTAGCATGGTTGTGCCTCACTTCGACCTATCTCCCTCTCCATCTGCACCCATCTGCTCTTCCCTTCCACTCCCTGGCCCTTCTTTTCAGGCTGATATGACCTTAGCATAATTCATATCTCCTTCCTTCCTATTCAGCCTCTCATCATCGTATGGTGTGTCTTCTCTGGTCACTACCCCTGAGACTTGCTTCAGCCTGTTTACCTCAAATTCTAGGACCTTTACCCTGGCTACTGCAGTTTCGACTTGTGCCTCCCAATTCTTCGTCTCCTTCTCCAACCTCTTTTCCCATTTCACAGAGAGCTCTTTCTCCATTTTTTCAGAAAGCTCTCCTAATTTTCTCTCCCATTCTTGCTCTATCCTTTACCACTGTTCCTCCATCCATTCCTCCCTACCAGTACCATTGTCATCTGATCCCTGATTCCTGCGAGTCCCAACCATTTTTTTTTTTTTATGAAGAAAAAAGGGGGAGAGAGTGAGAGATAGGGAGAGAGAGAAGGGAAGCCTAGAAGGAGGGGAAAAGAAGGGAAAAAGGGGAGAAAGTGAGAGAGGGAAAAGGTAAGAGAGAGGGGGGAGTGACAAGGGAAGAGAGAGAGAAAAGAAGAGGAAGAGAGAGAGTAAGAGAGGAAGAGAGAGAGGGAGAGGGAGAGAGAGAGGATGAGGGAAAGAGTGAAAGGAAGAGAGGAAGAGAGAGAGGATGAAAGAGAGGATGAGAGAGAGAATGATAGAAAGGGGAAGAGAGGAGAGATGAGAGAGAGAGAGAGAGAGAGAGAGAGAGAGAGAGAGAGAGAGAAGAGAGAGAGAGGAGAGAGAGAGAGAGGAAGAGGAGGAGAGGAGGAGGGGGAGAGATGGGGGGGGGAAGGAAGGGTTATAGGGTCACTTCACAGGAAGGTGTAAAATCTGGTTTTGTGTGTGTGGTGTGTGGGCTGTATGTGTGTGTGTGTGTGTGTTTATATATGTGTGTGTGTGTGTGTGTTGGGGTGGTGTGTGTGTGGTGTGTGTGCTACAGCTATTCAAGTGCCTAACAACAGTTGCTGTTTCCCCAAGTGTGCATGCATATGTTTATGGAAACAGTCCCCTTTTTCCCACGTATGTAAATACAATGTATTGTAAATGTACCCGATCTCTTGGTTCCCACTGTACTTTATGAGTTTAAAATTAGTTCAAAAAAAAATACACTAGGCTTCGCCTATATGCCGCTACCTCTAAATTCTATTAAATGCCAGTAAATGCTGCTTATTCTAATTTTTGATAGCTTGAGGAGAAATGACCCCAATTCCAGCTAGAGACAGGTACTATTGACCCCATGCAACTCAAACTAGGTGAAAATTACTTGCGGCTGGCAGTGGAGTAACGTTGCGGGTCTGTCCTGTCCCAGAATATAATGTTTGTGCTTCTCGGTAATTTTTCCACTAAAATTCCTGATGCACTATATTCTCTAGCTCTTCTAATTTTTTCACTCACTCACTGTATTTACTGACACATCTATACATATCTCTTATCTCCCTGGTCTTGAGTCGCACTTATTCTTCAAAATACCCCACTGCGTTATTATGGCAACAAATATTAGGCCTGACACAACCGTTCACCCTTCCAACGGCCCCTACAACACTCAGCAACTATTTCCTTTGTTTTCTTTTCTGTGATCACTTATATTTCCTTTTTTCGGGGCTTAAGTGATTATATGCACTCTCATGCGTGCACACGCCTATATCTCACACTCTATTCCTTATGGCACAGTCAGAAATTATCACCAAAACACAAGCTCAAACCGTGTGACTCCTCCACGAGTGTGTGTGCGTGTGTGTGTGTGTACTACAGCTTACAAGTGCGTGTTCCTGTGTGTGTGTGTGGGGTGTGTGTGTGTGTGTGTGTGTGTATGTGTGTGTATGTGTGTGTGTGCATGTGCATGTGTGTGTGTGTGTGTGTGTGTATGTGTATGTGTATGTGTGTGTATGTGTGTGTGTGTGTATGTTATGTGTGTGTATGTGTGTTGTGTGTGTGTGTGTGTGTGTGTGTGTTGTGTGTGTGTGGTGTGTTGTGTGTGTGTGTGGGGTGGGGTGTGTGTGTGTTGTGGTGTGTGTGTGTGTGTGCCCCCCCTTCTAAGTATTCATACTGCTAATAAATACCGGTAGATACCAGAATTCTAAGCTTACCAATACTTGTAACACTTATCGATTCTACTTCAAAAATTCAGAAAGTAGCTAGGTTGTAAAATTTAGCTTGTCTCAGCTTAAGTGTCTGATGTTATCCTTCACTATCGCTTTACTCCTTGCACTCTCGTCTATGCTATTTCTACTCTAATTCTGGTAATGGCTTGCAGGAGTGAGTGACCAGTATCTAACAGTGATGCAGGACCAGAACTCAACCTTGCAAATGCAACCTCAACAGGTGAATACTTGCGCTGACAGCGGTGTGATGACAAGTTGCCAGAAGCTGATGATGATGTGTGTGTGTGTGTACTCACCTATTTGTACTCACCTATTTGTGGTTGCAGGGGTCGAGTCCTAGCTCCTGGCCCCGCCTCTTCACCGGTTGCTACTAGGCCCTCTCTCTCCCAGCTCCATGAGCTTTATCAAACCTCGTCTTAAAACTGTGTATGGTTCCTGCCTCCACTACGTCATTTTCTAGGCTATTCCACTGCCTTACAACTCTATGACTGAAGAAATACTTCCTACTATCTCTGACTCATTTGTGTCTTCAACTTCCAATTGTGGCCTCTTGTTTCTGTGTCCCCTCCCTGGAACATCCTGTCCTTGTCCACCTTGTCTTTCCACGCAGTATTTTATATGTCGTTATCATGGGCTCCCCTGACCCTCCTGTCCTCCAGTGTCGTCAGGCCGATTTCCCTAATCTTTCTTCATAGGACATTCCCCTTAGCTCTGGAACTAACCTTGTTGCAAACCTTTGTACTTTTTCTAGTTTCTTGACGTGCTTTATCAAGTGCGGGTTCCAAACAGGTGCTGCTTTCTCCAGTATGGGCCTGACATACACGGTGTACAGTGTCTTTAATGATTCCTTACTAAGGTGTCGGAATGCTGTTCTCAGGTTTGCCAGGCGCCCATATGCTGCAGCAGTTATCTGATTGATGTGTGCTTCCGGAGACATGCTCGGTGTTATACTCACCCCAAGATCTTTCTCCTTGAGTGAGGTTTGCAGTCTTTGGCCACCTAGCCTATACTCTGTCTGTGGTCTTCTGTGCCCTTCCCCTATCTTCATGACTTTGCATTTGGCAGGATTAAATTCGAGAAGCCATTTGCTGGACCAGGTGTCCAGTCTGTCCAGGTCTCTTTGAAGTCCTGCCTGGTCCTCATCAGATTTAATTCTCCTCATTAACTTCACATCATCTGCAAACAGGGACACTTCTGAGTCTAACCCTTCCGTCATGTCGTTCACATATACCAAAAATAGCACTGGTCCTAGGACCGACCCCTGTGGGACCCCGCTCGTCACAGGTGCCCACTGTGATACATCATTCCGTACCATGACTCGTTGTTGCCTCCCTGTCAGGTATTCTCTGATCCATTGCAGTGCCCCTTTCCCGTTATATGCGCCTGATGCTCTAGCTTCTGCACTAATCTCTTGTGAGGAACTGTGTCAAAGGCCTTCTTGCAGTCCAAGAAGATGCAATCAACCCACCCCTCTCTCTCTTGTCTTACTTCTGTTATTTTATCATAAAACTCCAGAAGGTTTGTGACACAGGATTTGTGTGTGTGTGTGTGCATGTGTGTGTGTGTGTGTGTTGTGTGTGTGTGTGCATGTATGTGTGTGTGTGTGTGTGTGTGTGTGCTCACCTAATTGTGGCTGCAGGGTTCGAGACTCAGCTCCTGGCCCCGCCCCTTCACTGACGGCTACTAGGTCCTCTCTCTCCCTGCTCCATGAGCTTTATCATACCTCATCTTAAAGCTATGTATGGTTCTTGCCTCAACTACCTCACTTGCTAGGCTATTCCACTTCGTGACTACTCTATGACTGAAGAAGTACTTCCTAACATCCCTTAGACTCATCTGGGTCTTCAACTTCCAATTGTGACCCCTTGTTTCTGTGGCTCCTCTCTGGAACATCCTGTCTCTGTTCACCTAGTCTTTCCATGCAGTATTTTGTATGTCGTTAACATGTCTCCCCTACATACACACAGAGCTGATGAGCATGTAGTTGGGACTTCAGTGATAGTGTGTGTGTGTGTGTGTGTGTGTGTGTGTGTGTGTGTGTGTGTGTGTGTGTGTGTGTGTGTGTGTGTGTGTGTGTGTGTGTGTATATGTGTGTGTGTTAGTTACCATTTGGTCCTAGGCACACATTTGTGTGTGTGTGCGTGCGCACTTGGGTGTATGTGTGTGTGTATTCACCTAGCTGTACTCACCTAGTTGTGGTTGCAGGGGTCTATTCACAGCTCCTGGCCCTGCTTCTTTAACTGGCCGCTACCCGGTCACTCTTCCCGCTCCGTGAGCTTCATCATACCTCTTCTTAAAGCTATGTATGGATCCTGCCTCCACTGCATCACTACCCAGGCTATTCCACTTCCTGACGACTCTGTAACTGAAGAAATACTTCCTAACATTCCTGTGGTTCATCTGAGTCTTCAACTTCCAACTGTGACCCCTTGTTGCTGTGTCCAACCTCTGGAACATCCTATTCCTGTCCACCTTGTCTATATCTCTCAGTATTTTATATGTCGTTATCATATCCCCCCTATCTCTCCTGTCTTCCAGTGTCGTCAGGTCGATTTCCCTTAACCTCTCCTCTGGGACTAGTCTTGTTGCAAACCTCTGCACTTTCTCTAGTTTCCTTACATGCTTGGCTAGGTGAGGGTTCGAAACTGGTGCTGCATGTTTTAATATGGGCCTAACGTACACAGTGTACAGGGTCCTGAATGACTCCTTATTTAGATGTCGGAATGCTGTTCTTAGATTTGCTAGGCGCACGTATGCTGCAGGAGTTATTTGGTTGATGTGCACCTCAGGAGATGTGCCTGGTGTGATACACACACCAAGTTTCTTTTCCTTGAGTGAGGTTTGTAAGCTCTGGCTCCCTAGACTGTACTCTGTCTGTGGTCGTCTTTGCCCTTCCCGAAACTTCATGACTTTGCACTAGGTGGGGTTGAATTCCAGGAGCCATTTGCTGGACCAGGCCTGCAGCCTGTCCAGACCCCTCTGTAGTTCTGCCTGGTCCTCGTCCGATTGAATTTTTCTTATCAACTTCACATCATCTGCAAACAGGGACACTTCGGATTTTATCCCTTCCGTCATGTCGTTCACAAATATCAGAAACAGCATCGGTTCTAGGACTGATCCCTGTGGCACCCCGCTCGTTACAGGTACCCACTCTAACACCTCACCATGTACCATGACTCGCTGTTGTCTTCCTGACAGGTATTCCCTGATCCATTGTAGTGCCTTTCCTGTTATCCCTGCCTGGTCCTCCAGCTTCCGCACTAATCTCTTCTGTGGAATTGTTTCAAACGCCTTCTTACAGTCCAAGAAAATGCAGTCTACCCACTCTTCTCTCTCTCTTGTCTTACTGCCGTCACCCTGTCACAGAACTCCAGTAGGTTTGTGACTCGGGATTTCCCGTCCCTGAAACCGTGCTGGCTGTTGTTGATGAGCTCATTCTTTTCTAGGGGTTTCACCACTCTTCTGTTAATTTTATCCTTGACCTTGCATATGAAACACGTCAGTGATACTGGTCTGTAGTTTAATGCTTCGTGTCTGTCTCCTTTTTTAAAAACTGGGGCTGCATTTGCTGTCTTCCATACTTTCGGTAGTCGTCCTGTTTCGATAAAGATGAAGAGATGTTATCCAGCCCCATCGCCTTTGAGGTATGTAGCTCGCTTAACAGCCTCTTCACTTCTTCCTCGGTTGTATGTATTGTGTCCAACATTTGATGGTGTACCCCATCTCTCTGCCTTTCTGGAGCCCTTTCTGTCTCCTCTGTGAACACTTCTTTGAATCTCATGTTAAGCTCCTCACATACTTTGCAGTCATTTTTGTGACCTCCCCTCCTTCCTTCCGCAGCCTGATTACCTAGTCCTTGACTATTGTTTTCCTCCTGATGTGGCTGTACAACAGCTTTGGGTCAGACTTGGCTTTCGTTGTTATGCCATTCTTACATTGCCCTTGGGCCTCCCGTCTTACCTGTGCATATTCATTTCTGGCTCTATGACTGATCTCCTTATTCTCCTGGGTCCTTTGCCTTCTATACTTCTTCCATTCTCCGGCACACTTGGTTTTGGCCTTCCTGCGCCTCTGGGTGAACCACGGGCTCATCCTGGCTCTTTCATTATTCCTGTTACCCTTAGGTACAAACCTCTCCTCAGCTTCCTTCCATATTGCTGTCACATATTCCATCATCTCATCCACTGACTTCCCTGTCAGTTTTCTGTTCTATTGAACCCCATTCAGGAAGTTCTTCATGCTTGCAAAGTCCCCTTTCTTGTAGTTTAGCTTCATTTGTCCTGGCCCTTCCTGCTTCTTCCTCCACTTGTAACTCTGCCATGTACTCGAAGCTTAAAACCACATGATCACTGCCCCCCAGGGGTCTTTCATATGTGATGTCCTCAATATCTGCACTACTCAAGGTGAATACTAGGCCCAGTCTCGCTGGTTCATCCTCTTCTCTCTCTCTGGTAATGTCCCTTAAGTGTTGGTACATGTGGTTTTCCAGTACCACCTCCATCATCTTAGCCCTCCATGTTCCTTGGCCCCCATGTGGCTCCAAGTTTTCCCTTGTGGTTGAAGTCACCCATGATCAGTAGCTTTGCCCTGCTCGCTTGAGGCCTTCTAGCCACCTCAGTCAGTATGTTAACCATCACTCTATTGCTCTCATCATACTCTTGCCTTGGCCTCCTGCTGTTCTGTGGGTTATACATCACTGCAATTACCACCTTGGGACCTCCAGACTGAAGCATTAGTACTATGTAATATCTTGCTTCTCCTCTGTCTCCTCTCTCCAGCTCATCAAAATCCCATCAGTTTGTGATCAGCTCTGATATCCCACTGGAAAGATGGCATCTGTTATCATCCCTGTGAGCTTGGTTTCTGTGAGGGCTATAATATCCAGTGATGCTTCTTTGGCTCTTTCATGCCACTCCTCCCACTTATTTGTTATTCCATCAGCGTTGGTGTACCATACCTTCAGTTTCCTCTCCAACACTGTGTTTTGGGGGGTCTGTGAGGGTGGGGGCCTAGCAGTGTACTGTGGGATTCTACAGCATGGTGTGTGGCGGGGGCTGTGAGTGTGGATTGTGGTCTGTGTTGGGATAGCATGATTGGTTGTGGGGTTCTGGGGATGGTTCTGTGTGTGCTTGCACGTGTTGCTCTCCCCTGCTCCGGTTGTCCTCTGCTGATACTGTCCTTTTCTCTCCTCCTAGCTCCTTTCGCTTTTGTGTCCTCTCCCTCAGCTGCTGTCGTTCTGTTTTTGGCCTGTCTCGGTCTAGGAACACCCTCTTGTATGCTACCGATTCCTTCAACCGTGGTTTCTCTTGGAGGATCCTGTTTTGCATTGTCTGTCCTGAAAATCAGCTTGATCGGTCGTTTTCTTGATTTCAAGTACTCCCGTATTCTCTGAAAATTTACAATCTCAGACATTTCCTCTTCACCTATTTATTTGATGATGTTCTCAATCGCCTGTCTTTCAGTGTGTCCTTCCCTCACTCTCCTGAAGCCCATGAATAAACATTGACTTCGCTCTCTCCTCCTCCCATTGCCTTTTCCCTCTGTGTCTCTGGTTCCTCTCTGTACATGGCCATTTTCTCCCTTATTTATTCCTCTAGCTCTTGGTGGCATGGTCATGCCTCTGCATATGACCTGTCCCCCTCACCACCTGTACCCATCTGCTCTCCCCCTTCATTCCTTGGCCCTGCTTGGTGGGCTGATAGGGTTGACAGGGCCTTAGTGAAAGTTATGTCTACTTCCTTCCCATTGGACCCCTCGTTCAGTAGGGGTGTACCAACTTCAGTTGCTGTGCCTCCTCTGGTGTGTGTGTACTCACCTAATTATACTCATCTAATTGTGGTTGCAGGGGTCGAGACTCAGTTCCTGGCCCCACCTCTTCACTGAACGCTACTAGGTCCTCTCTCTCCTTGCTCCATGAGCTTTATCATACCTTGTCTTAAAGCTATGTATGGTTCTTGCCTCCACTATATCACTCCCCAGACTGTTCCACTTCCTGACTACTCTATAACTGAAGAAATACTTCCTAACATCCCTTTAACTCATCTGACTCTTCAGTTTCCATGTCTGACCCCCTTGTTTCTGTATCCCCTCTCTGGAACATCCTGTCTCTGTCCACCTTATCTATTCCACACAGTATTTTGTATGTCGTTATCATGTCTCCCCTGACCCAGTGTCGTCAGGCCGATTTCCCTTAAAATTTCTATGTAGGACATTCCCCTTAGCTCTGGAACTAACCTTGTCGCAAACCTTTGCTCTTTCTCTAATTTCTTGACGTGCTTGACCCGGTGTGGGTTCCAAACAGGTGCTGCATACTCCAGTATGGGCCTGACATACACGGTGTACAGTGTCTTGAACGATTCCTTACTTAGGTATCGGAATGCTATTCTCAGGTTTGCCAGGCCCCCATATGCTGCGGCAATTATCTGATTGATGTGGGTTTCTGGAGACATGCTCGGAGTTATACTCACCCCAAGATCTTTCTCCTTGAGAGAGGTTTGCAGTCTTTGGCCACCTAGCCTATACTCTGTCTGCGATCTTCTTTGCCCTTTCCCAATCTTCGTGACTTTGCATATGGCAGGGTTAAATTTGAGAAGCCAGTTGCTGGACCAAGTGTCCAGCCTGTCCAGGTCTCTTTGAAGTTCTGCCTGATCCTCATCTGATTCAATTCTCCTCATTAACTTCACATCATCTGCAAACAGGGACACTTCTGAGTCTATCCCTTCCATCACGTCAATCACATATACCTAAAATAGTATGGTCCCAGGACCGATCCCTGTGGGACCCCGCTCGTCACAGGTGCCCACTGTGATACCTCATCATGTACCATAACTCATTGCCTCCCTGTCAGGTATTCTCTGATCCATTGCAGCGCCCTTCCCGTTATATGCACCTGACCCTCTAGTTTCTGCACTAATCTCTTGTGAAGAACTGTGTCAAAGGCCTTCTTGCAGTCTAAGAAAATGCAGTCAACCCACCCCTCTCTCTCGTGTCTACTGTTACTTTATCATAAAACTCCAGAAGGTCTGTGACACAGGATTTGCCTTCCATAAATCCATGCTAGATGTCGTTTATAATCTTGTTCCGTTCCAGGTGCTCCACCACTCTCCTCCTGATAATCTTCTCCATGACTGCATACTATACACGTCAGTGACACTGGTCTATAGTTTAGTGCCTCTTTTCTATCTCCTTTTTATAAAAATGGGAACTACATTTTCCATCTTCCACACCTCAGGTAGTTGCCCAGTTTCAAGGGATGTGTTGAAGATTGTAGTTAGTGGCACACACAGCATTTCTGCTCCCTCTCTAAGGACCTATGGGAAGATGTTGTGCAGTCCCATTGCCTTTGAGGTATCAAGGTCACTTAGCAGCTTCTTCACCTCCTCCTCAGTTGTGTGTATGTCATCTAACACTTGTTGGTGTCCCCCTCTGTCCTGTGTTCCTAGATTCCTTCCTGTCTCCACTGTAAATACTTCCTTAAATCTCGTGTTGAGCTCCTCACATACCTCTTGATCGTTTCTTGTGAGTTCCCCACCTTCTTTCCTCAGCCTGTTGTCTTTCTCCTAATGTGGCTATACAGTAGTTTCGGGTCAGACTTGACTTTCGATGCTATGTCGTTGTCGTACTATCGCTGGGCCTCCCTCCTTACTTGTGCATACTCGTTTCTGGCTCTTCGATTAATCTCCTAATTTTCCTGTTTCCTTTGTGTGTGTGTGTGTGTGTGTGTGTGTGTGTGTGTGTGTGTGTGTGTGTGTGGTGTGGTGTGTGTGTGTGTGTGAATTAATATTTGTACTTATAACTCATTACAGTTGTGACCGGGTGTGGACGTGTCAGTGGCTCATAACTTTGTAATTTGTTCATGATTGTAACCATGTATAGAAGTGTAGATGATTCATTACCTTTGTATCTTGTCATGATTGTGACCAGATCTACCTGGAGTTCACTACCTTTGTAACTTTTTCAGCTATCAAAACTCTGGGGTCCAGTCCCTGGACCCATTATGTACCTCTGTAATCTTTTATAGGCTACCGCCCACTGGATAGGTATGGGGTGCATAATAAAGATATTAAACTAATGATGGACACTTTTTTTTTTCATTGAACTGGAACTACCCTCCATTTCTTTCTATAGAATCTGTTAGTTGTATCGCCTGAGTGGCTCGTGTATTGTGCACCCGCAGCTCAACCACATATGAACGGTAGCGCAAAAATCACAATTACTGAGGTCACAATGGTTCTTTGTCAGACCCCACTGAGTATTGTTACATTATTAGAAAGAAATATTACAATTACTTCATATAGTTAATGTGCACAATACAGTAGGGAACGCAATCTCAAGAAAATAAATATCTTATTACCACTAATAAACATAGATCATAATTGAGTTGCAATCTCCTCTACAAAAACAGTCCATTTATCTAGTCGATGCAAAATGTGGATACAACCTCAAGATTTCAGATATCTTATCATTAACAATGAGGTGTTTTGCCATATCTGTAAGGTTTACATGGAGGTGTCTCTGAAAGAATTGCACGTTAGGTTACATAATGTTCCACCAGTGTATGGCCATGTATTTGTCCACACACTTTGAATTTTATGCCACTGACATCTACATACAAACAGTACTACCAAAGATTATAATTATTATAATCAACACTAAGAGCTAAACCCACAAGGGCCATACAGAGCTGCAGGGAAGGACGTAGTAAAGATGAAATATGCTAAGATCAGAGACCAGTGAGGATAAAAAGTACATAAGAGGTAGAGTCAATAAGGACAGTGGGGAGCGCTGAAGGGAAAATATAATCAAAGTTAGTGTAATATAGCTGTCGCTGACAAAAAGACAAAAAGGTAATCTGCGTCAAAGGTTGGGCGATGAGAACTGCATATATCTCAGCTGTAAAAATGTTAGCCAAGTTTAATAAATGACCTCGTACAACTTTTTCCAGAAAAACTGCTGCAAACCCAGCACCGCCAGAGGATTGAGAACCATCAGTACAAGCTGCACCGCCAGAGATACTTACAGCCTTGCCTTAGTCTAGCAGTAACATTTTTCAATTTACTGACCTTGTTACTTCCTCCGTAGATATAGCACATTTCATTATTATGGATAATGGATCAAAGTTTATTCTCTATAAGGATTACAATGCCGAGTTTACAAAATTTGGTTATTGTGTGGTTTACATGAAGTAAAATAATGATTACAGAGTGTACCACTAGAACACCTAGCATGGCTAGGAATTTCGGGCAGACTTAGTTTAATTCGTAATTTTAAAATATTACAAATTATGAGGTAAGTTGGTATTATGGCTAAGTGACTAAATACTAGTTTGTGAGTTTAGCAATGTGAATGCTTTTGTTTTGGCACAGTACATAGTTTCAGTATTGGAGTGTCACAGGATTCATTATTTTAAGATTGAGATTAATATTTCTGTTTATGGTCAAATGGGTGAGTGAGTGTGTCAACCACCAGGTGGTATTCGTGTAGTTAGTTGACGGGGTGTATCAGGGAGATAAGATGCTTTCTAATGGTAGTTTTGAAGGTGATGAATGTGTCTGCAGTTCTAGAGTTCTCAGGTAGGGTGTTCCAGATTTTAGGGTCTTTGACATACATTGAATTTTTGCAAAGGTTTAGTCGGACACGGGGAATGTCATAGAGATGTTTGTGTCTGGTGTTATGCCTGTGGGTTCTGTCACAACTATCAAGAAAGCGATTTAGGTCAAGGTTGATGTAGATTGCACAGTAGTAAGTGTGGATGTACTGAACAGGGAGTGAGTTTAGATCTATGAAGAGTGGGGGGGGTGTTGCCAGGGATGGGATTTAGTGATTATTCTTACTGCAGCTTTTTGTTGGGTTATTATTGGCTTTAGGTGTGTTGCTGCAGTTGATCCCCAAGCACAAATAGCATAGGTGAGGTATGGATAAATAAGTGAGTGGTATAGTGTGAGAAGGGCATTTTGCCGCACGTAGTATCGTATCTCGGAGAGGATCCCAACCGTTTTGGATACTTTTTTGGTTATATGTTGGATATGTGTGCTGAAATTCAGGTTGTTGTCAAGGTATAGGCCTAGGAATTTGCCCTCATTATGTCTGGTAATTAGAGTGTTGTCAATCTTAATGTTAATTAGTGCATCTCCTGCTCTGCTACCAAACATAATATAGTAGGTTTCCTATACCCCTTTCCACAAATGTAATAATAATACAAATATCTGGGTTCCAAAACCATGACCACAATCCTTGAGGATATCCTAAATGATCTGAAGAGGATGCGAAAGAGGATAAGGAATTTGGATGCCCTGATGGCTTATACCTAAGAATAAAGTAGTCGTCATCAACCTTCCAGGGACGTCTTTTCTTTCTGGCTCATGAATATGTAACACTTGTGGGTTAGTTTTGATTATAATAATAATAATAATAATAATAATAATAATAATAATAATAATAATAATAATGAATATTTAATTATTATTATTATTTATAATCAAGGGGAAGCGCTAAACCCGTAGGATTATACAGCGCTCGGGGGGGGGGGTGGAAGGCATTCAGGCTTAATTCGAGGAACTGGAGCACAGATCCAATTCCCTAAATCAAGAGCCTCTCACCAACATCAAGGAACCTTCCATGAGGGGAATGAATATTTAAGATGACAGATAAAATTTCAATTCAGTATACACTTAATTTAAATTTCTTGTATTTTGAATAGCTCTTAGTTTTGTAATATTTTCTTTCCAGCTTAGAAAGCTTCGCGCCGCGAAGGATATGATTCCCAGGACCACTGGGAATCATATCCTTCTTACTGTCTCATGTCCCACCATTATTGTACAAGCGAGCGGCCCATGTCCTTTCGCACGCTATTACATTATTTTTTAATAAGTCACTAGAAACTAGCACCTTCCCGAAACTACTCAAGACGGCAAGGGTTACACCAATACATAAAGGTGGTGGCCCTACAGATGTAAACAACTATAGGCCAATATCATTGCTATCCAAAATCTTCGAGAAACTCGTGCACAGGAGAATATATTCATTTATAACGGCACAAAACATACTCAACTCCTGCCAATTTGGATTCAGGAAAAATAAAAGCACTAATGATGCAATTGTAAAAATGCTAAATCTGCTTTACACAACATTGGAAAATAAGGAATATCCGCTAGGAATTTTTATTGACCTAAGAAAAGCATTTGACACAGTAGATTACGGCATCCTACTCCACAAACTTGACCATTATGGTATAAGAGGCCATGCGCTTGCATATTTCAAATCCTACCTTACTAATAGGTATCAGTATGTCACCATTAAAGACACAGCCTCATCAACACGGCCAATTGATACTGGAGTTCCGCAGGGAAGTGTCCTTGGACCCCTGCTCTTCCTCATTTACATCAATGATCTTCCAAACGTATCCCAACACCTGAAACCCATTCTCTTTGCTGACGACACGACTTATGTCATCTCTCACCCTAATCTTGCCACCCTCAACACCATTGTTAATGAGGAGCTGCTCAAAATATCAACTTCGATGACAGCCAATAAACTTACACTTAACACTGTTTGGTAGCAGAGCAGGTGCTGCGCAACTTAACATTAAGATCGACAGCACTCTAATTGCCAGACATAATGAGGGCAAATTCCTAGGCCTATACCTCGACAACAACCTGAATTTCAGCACCCATATCCAACACATATCAAAAAAAGTATCCAAAACAGTTGGGATCCTCTCCAAGATACGATACTACGATATTACTGTCGCAAAATGCCCTTCTCACACTATACCATTCACTCATTTATCCATACCTCACCTATGCTATTTGTGCTTGGGGATCAACTGCAGCAATACACCTAAAGCCAATAATAACTCAACAAAAAGTTGCAATAAGAATCACTAAATCCCATCCCTGGCAACCCCCCCACCCCACTCTTCATAGATCTAAACTTACTCCCTGTTCAGAACATCCACACTTACTACTGTGCAATCTACATATACAGGACCTTAAATTCCAATATTAACCTTGACCTAAAATGCTTTCTTGATAGTTGTGACAGGACCCACAGGCATAACACCAGACACAAACATCTCTACGACATTCCCCGTGTCAGACTAAACCTTTACAAAAATTTAATGTATGTCAAAGGCCCTAAAATCTGGAACACCCTACCTGAAAACTCTAGAACTGCAGACACATTCATCACCTTCAAAACTACTGTTAGAAAACATCTTATCTCCCTGATACACCCCATCAACTAACTACATAAAAGCTACCTGGTGGTCCACACTTACACTCACTCACTCACTCACTCACCCATTTGACTATAAGCACAGAAATACGTATCCTAATCTTAAAATAATGATTCCTAACTAGTCATAAGTTTGCCTGTGATACTCCAATATAGAAACTATGTATTGTGCCAAAACAAAAGCATTCACATTGCTAAACTCACAAACTAGTATTTGTCACTTAGTATTTAGTCACTTAGTTTTTAGTCATCTTACTCCACAATTTGTTACAATTTAAGGTTAAGAATTAATCTAAGTTTGCCTGAAATGCCTAGCCATGCTAGGTGTTCTAGTGGCCCCCTCTGTAATTAGTATTTTACTACATGTAACCCACACAATAACCAAAATCTGTAAACCCCGCATTGTAATCCTTATAGAGAATAAACTTTGATTTGATTTGAACAGTGACAGCAGGTGGAAGGAGACTTGCACCCAGGTATCTACTTACTGCTAGGTGAACAGGGACCGGGGATCAAACCCCGGTCCCTCAGAGTATGAGCTGAGAATGCTACCATATAATATATGCGCATCTTAATTGGCAGGCACCCGTGACAGAGTGGATCAGACGACTTCATGGTCCTAAAAGACCAAGAAATACAGAAGGCTTGTCCATCACTACACTAACCTTCCATTTCTTTCCTTCATTCATTTTCGCTTCTAAAGTGGCTGATACTATTCTTCATGTATTCCACCATCCTCTTCAACTACCACTAAATAATTATTAGACATGTCAGGCGTTTTCCTTGAAACCTGTATTTCTGAAAAGCTACTTTTCAACCTGTTACATTCTAACATAATTTTACAGACTGTTCTCGTTGTACCCTCCGTCAACTCTCATATAATTATCTCGACCATATTCGACTTCTTGAAATGGATGTTGCCTGGTACTAAACTCCTCTCTAAGTATAATTTAATTAAGCACCACCATTTTCATTTTCACCAGGTCCTCCAAACTTATTTATTTAAGATTCCACAACAGTGTTTAACAATGTATTAGTCTCCTCAAACAACTGTTCCCTAACGAAACTCAAGTTCCCTAAACATTCATTTAAACATCTCCAAGAATATCTCTCTTTTCGCCTTCCTATATAAAACAATGGCATTTGCCCACTTATCACATCCCACTAACAACATATTTATAATGTGCCAATCTCTGACCTCCATTTCCTCCTCTTCGCCCTCATCTTAATGTTAAGGTGAAATGAACAATATTCAATTTATTAAACGTAATGTCTCTACAGAAACGAAACAAAGACATCTTCCACCGGAATTATTAAATGCTCACTATTCAACCAAATTTTGTGCAAAAAATCTGAATTTTTTTTAAAGCATTTTAAGGAGGCTGATATTAAGGAAAGGTAATCCACTAGTTCTTTCTGCATACATTTAATACCCTATTTAAACTAAAGATATACATGTATATCTAATTTGTAGGTTTAATTATTCAGTTACATTTAACCATCCACTGCAACGCAAGTCTATGAAGAAGAAGAAGAAGACGAAGAAGACGAAGAAGACGAAGAAGAAGAAGAAGAAGAAGAAGAAGAAGAAGAAGAAGAAGAAGAAGAAGAAGAAGAAGAAGAAGAAGAAGAAGAAGAAGAAGAAGAAGAAGAATAGTCTTTATTTCTACAAGAACATGATACAACTATTACTGACCTAGCTGACATCGCTGGCATACTAGTATATAGAAAGCCTCCCTGTGTTAGCCGACCAACAACGGTCAACTAACACCCAGGTACCTATTTACTGCTAGGTGAGCAGGGGCAGCAGGTGTAAGGAAACATGCCCAACTTTTCACCCGTGCCAGGGGTCGGTCCCGAACCCTTAGTGTGTGAGCTAAGGAAGCTATTAATAGCCAAGTCGTATTACAAGTATGTACTTTTAATGTTTTGCATAATAAATTTATTTTATCACACACAATTTTGCTATATTTTAAGCTACAAAAACATTGCCATGTACGAGGCAGTGTGTTGAAATGACTGAGGGACTTTTCTCCTTAACCTTTGTGGTGAAACCAGATCGTGATTAAAGTATATATATGGAGCTAGATGTCCCGTGGCCTGGTAGGCAATGCTCTCGCTTCACACAGTGTCCGTGGTTCGATCCTGACAAGGGTGGAAACATTGGGCGTGTTTCCTTACACTTGTAGGTACCTGGGTTCTAGTCGACTGGTGTGGGTCGCATCCTGGGGGACAAGATTGAGGACCCCAGTGGAAATAAGACAGACAGTCCCTCAATGACGCACTTCCTTTCTTGGGTTATCCTGGGTGGCTAACCATCCGGGGATAAATATTCGAACAAATCTCTCAACCAGCAACTAACAACATATCCTATTCTACGGTTTCAACCCCTATTAATAATGAGCAAACTAGCACATGGAGCATGAGTTAGTCCCCAGCATTTTGCAAAAATAAAAAAAAATGGG
>NC_069400.1:103310582-103385496 GCF_026875155.1 Cherax quadricarinatus
TATTACCAAATCTCTTTCTACACATAGCTCAGTTAACCCGTAAATGGTCCAAACATATACATGTATATACGTTTTTACCCCTAGTGCCCCAAGCATATGTATACATTTTATTTTTCCTGCCTTCAAATTTGGCATGATTGGTCTGAGATGCCTTGTCAGCATAGAATGGGTCCTGACACCCAGTGTGCTGGTATTAAAAAAATCTGGGACCACTTAGTACCCTGTGGGAGCACCAGTTCAAATGAGCCCCAGCTAGAGCAAAGAGCGCAGCAAACACCTGGGATTCACTGATGTCGTGTAGTATTAACACTCCTATTTTAAGAGGAAAGTGATTTTGACCCTGAGTTTAGTGGCTTTGAGGTGGATGTGGCCACAAGTGGTCGAGGAAATATCAAAAAACCTTTATGATAACCCATGTGCAATATTTGTGCAACACCCTTTCAGAATGTCTTATAACCTATGCCCTAAGTAAAGAGAATCAATTCTGGCTGGCTGGCTGGGTGGCTGGCTGGGTGGCTGGCTGCCTGGCTGGCTGACTGATTGCCTGATTGCGTGGTGGGCAGCTGTGTGGCTGGCTGGCTGCTGGCGGCTTGGCTCTACCTCTGTTTGTCTGTATCGATGTCTATCTCTGTCTGTCTGTCTTATCTGTGTCTCTCTCTATCTGTCTCTGTCTATCCTTGTCTCTGTCTGTCCCTGTCTCTGTTTATCTCTTTCTATCTGTGTATGTCTCACAGGTACACATAAATACAAGTATACATAGTGTAAATTACCTAGGATAGCCCAAAAAATCCAGACAAAGTGCTATACTATGCTTGAAGATGTGAGTAAACGTGATGACGCAGTCTTGTGGCTCTCTCTGAGACAGAGAGCTAGACGGATAGACAGATAGACAGGAAGCTTGACAGACAAATAGACATGTTTGTGTACCAGCAAAAACAAAGGGAGGCCCAAATCTTTTCTTATCAGTCTTATCACTGCACCCTCGCAAATGCTCATCAAACGTCAGCTCTTATCAAATGTTATCTCATCATGTCTCTGTCAGGGGTGGACTTGGTTTTTCATGCTTCAAGGGAACTTATTATTTTATTATTATTATGTATTATTATTCTCCTCTTCCTCCTCCTCTTCCTCCTCCTCTTCCTCCTCTTCCTCCTCCTCCTTCCTCCTCCTCCTCCTCCTCCTCCTCTTCCTCCTCCTCTTCCTCCTCCTCTTCCCCTCCTCTTTCCTCCTCCTCTTCCTCCTCCTCCTCCTCCTCTTCCTCCTCCTCCTGCTCCTCCCCCCTCCTGCTCCTCCCCTCTTCCTCCTCTTCCTCCTCCTCTTCCTCCCCCTCCTCCTCTTCCTCCTCTTCCTCCTCCTCCTCTTCCTCCTCCTCCCCTTCCTCCTCCTCCTCTTCCTCCTCCTCCTCTTCCTCCTCCTCCTCTCCTCCTCCTCCTCTTCCTCCTCCTCCTCTTCCTCCTCCTCCTCTTCCTCCTCCTCCTCTTCCTCCTCCTCCTCTTCCTCCTCCTCTTCCTCTTCCTCCTCCTCCTCCTCCTCTTCCTCCTCCTCCTCCTCCTCCTCTTCCTCCTCCTCTCTCCTCCTCTCTCCTCCTCCTCCTCCTCTTCCTCCTCCTCCTCTTCCTCCTCCTCCTCTTCCTCCTCCTCTTCCTCCTCCTCCTCCTCTTCCTCCTCCTCCTCTTCCTCCTCCTCCTCCCCTCTTCCTCCTCCTCTTCCTCCTCTTCTTCTCCTCCCTCCTCCTCTTCCTCCTCCTCTTCCTCCTCCTCTTCCTCCTCTTCCTCCTCCTCTCTCCTCCTCCTCTCTCTTCTTCTTCTTCCTCATTATTATTAGTATTATTATTATTATATACTTCCACATATCCAAAACATTGCTGGGACCTTATAAATACTTTGTTTATATTCCAAGACAATAGTAAATGACCAAGGCAGGTGTAAATGTCCACCTGTCAGTGTTTGTGACAATGTGAGTACAATTTCAATACTTGATACTAGTGTCAGAACAAAGATTGGTTATGAAATGACAAGAACTACTATAAATTGTAATTATCAGAACATAAAAATTATATAAAATAATATGAAAAATAGAAAAAAAAGGTATATCGGCAACACTTCTGCAAGCGGCAGGGCTTGATGTTGCTGTCACGTGAGCATCCAGTGCCAACTTCTCGGCCTCAAATCTCAGTAAGTACTGATCCTAAATTTTTTTTTTATCCTATAACACTTAGAAAAATGTGCTCTTTTTTTCATCAAATTTTTTTTTTTTTTTCAAAATATTCAGGGGCACTGGGGTATTGAACGTATATATACATTTGGACATATACGGGTTAAAGGCTCCCCATTTACATTTACCCCTGGCACCCCAAATTTACCTACTACTCCCTCCACAATATTTTTACCCACTTTAGCACTGAAATCCCCAACCACAAGTACTCTCACACTTGGTACAAAACTCCCCATGCATTCACTCAACATTTCCCAAAATCTCTCTCTATCCTCTACACTTCTTTCTTCTCTAGGTGCATATATGCTTACTATAACCCACTTTTCACATCCAACCTTTATTTTACTCCACATAATCCTTGAATTAATACATTTATAATCCTTCTTTTCTTGCCATATCTTATCTTTCAACATTATTGCTACTCCTTCTTTAGCTCTAACTCTGTTTGAAACCCCTGACCTAATCCCATTTATTCCTCTCCACTGAAACTCTCCCACCCCTTTCAGCTTTGTTTCACTTAAGTCAGGACATCCAGCTTCTTCTCATTCATAACATCCACATTCATCTCTTTCTTCTTCTTATTATTATTATTATTATTATTAGTACATACATGGTGAGGGACTTTTGATCTAGGGAATTGGATCTGTGTTCCAGTACCCTAAATTAAGCCTGAATACCTTCCATCCCCTTCCCCCCACAAGCGCTTCCCCATTACAATAATAATGATAATAATAATAAGAAGAACAAGAAGAATTATTATTTCCCAGTAAAAGTGGGCCTTAGACAAGGATGTGTGATGTCACTGGTTATTCAATATATTTATAGATGGCATTGTAAGAGAAGTGAATGTGAGGGTCTTGGCAAGAGGTGTGGAGTTAAAAGATAAAGAATCAAACACAAAGTGGGAGTTGTCACAGTTGTTTTTTGCTGATGACACTGTGCTTTTGGGAGATTCGGAAGAGAAGTTGCAGAGGTTGGTGGATGTATTGGTGGGTATGTAAAAGAAGAAAGTTAAAAATGAATATAGGAAAGAGTAAGGTTATGAGGATAAAAAGATTAGGTGACAAAAGATTGGGTACCAGATTGGAGGGAGAGAGCATGGAGGAGGTGAATGTATTCAGATATTTGGGAGTGGAAGTGTCAGCAGATGGGTCTATGAAAGATGAGGTGAATCATAGAATTGATGAGGGGAGGAGGGTGAGCTGTGCACTTAGGAGTCTGTGGAGACAAAGAACTTTGTCCTTGGAAGCAAAGAGGGGAATGTATGAGAGTATAGTTTTACCAAAACTCTTATATGGGTGTGAAGCATGGGTTATGAATGTTGCAGTGAGGAGAAGGCTGGAGGCAGTGGAGATGTCATGTCTGAGGGCAATATGTGGTGTGAATATAATGCAGAGAATTCGTAGTTTGGAAGTTAGGAGGAGGTATGGGATTGCCAAAACTGTTGTCCAGAGGGCTGAGGAAGGGTTGTTGAGGTGGTTCGGACATGTAGAGAGAATGGAACAAAGCAGAATGACTTCAAGAGTGTATAAATCTGTAGTGGAGGGAAGGTTGGGTAGGGGTCGGTTTAGGAAAGGTTGGAGGGAGGGGGTAAAGGAGGTTTTGGGCTTGGACTTCCAGCAAGCATGTGTGAGCATATTTGATAGGAGTGAATGGAGACAAATGGTTTCTTGACGTGCTGTTGGAGTGTGAGCAAAGTAACATTTACTAAGGGATTCAGGGAAACCAGCAGGCCGGACTTGAGTCCTGGAGATGGGAAGTACAGCATCTGCACTCTGAAGGAGGGGAGTTAATGTTGCAGTTTTATAAACTGTAGTGTAAAGCACCCTTCTAGCAAGACAGTGATGGAGTGAATGATGAAAGTTTTTCTTTTTTGGGCCACCCTGCCTTGATGGGAATTGGCTGATGTGTTAATAAAATAATATAATAATAATATAATATGTATAATAATATGAATAATAATAATATAATATAGTCCTTTTATATAAAGGGAAGGGGGACAAAAGAGATTGTAAAAATTAATAGAGGAATAAGTTTACCGAGTTATAGGTAGTAGGTTGGTAGACAGCAACCGTCCAGGGAGGTACTACCGTCCAGCCAAGTGAGTGTAAAACAGAAGCCTGTAATTGTTTTACATGATGGTAGGATTGCTGGTGTCTTTTTTTTTTTTCTGTCTCATGAACATGCAAGGTTTCAGGTACGTCTTGCTACTTCTACTTAAACTTAGGTCACACTACACATAAGTGTACAAGCATATAGTATATACACACCCCTGTGGATTTTCTTCTATTTTCTTACTAGTTCTTGTTTGTGTTTATTTCCTCTTACCTCCATGGGAAAGTGGAACAGAATTCTTCCTCCGTAAGCCATACGTGTTGTAAGAGGCGACTAAAATGCCAGGAACAAGGGGTATCTAACCCCTTCTCCTGTATGTATTACTAAATGTAAAAGGAGAAACTTTTGTTTTTCCTTTTGGGCCACCCCGCCTCGGTGGGATACGGCCAGTGTGTTGAAAGAAAGAAGTAGTTTACTGAGTATACCAGGAAAAGTGTACAGTAGGGTTCTTATTGAAAGAATTAGAGGTAAGACATAATGTAGGATTGCAGATGAGCAAGGAGGTTTTAGAGTGAGTAGTTGATGTAGTATATGTGAGCAGTATTTAGATAAAGGTAGGGAAGTTTTTTTTGCATTTATGGATATAGAAAAGGCATATGATAGAGTGGATAGGGGAGCAATGTGGCAGATGTTGCAAGTATATGGAACAGGTGGTAAGTTACTAAATGCTGTAAAGAGTTTTTATGAGGATAGTGAGGCTCAGGTTAGGTTATGTAGAAGAGAGGGAGACTACTTCCCGGTAAAAGTAGGTCTTAGACAGGGATGTGTAATGTCATCATGGTTGTTTAATATATTTATGGATGGGGTTGTAAAAGAAGTAAATGCTAGGGTTTTCGGGAGAGGGATGGGATTAAATTATGGGGAATTAAATACAAAATGGGAATTGACACAGTTACTTTATGCTGATGATACTGTGCTTATGGGAGATCCTAAAGAAAAATTGCAAAGGTTAGTGGACGAGTTTGGGAGTGTGTGTAAAGGTAGAAAGTTGAAAGTGAACATAGAAGGGTAGATGAGGGTATCAAATGATTTAAATAAAGAAAAATTGGGTATCAAATTGGGGAGGAGGAGAATGGAAGAAGTGAATATTTTCAGATATTTGGGAGTTGACATGTCAGCAGATGGATTTTTGAAGGATGAGGTTAATCATAGAGTTAATGAAGGAAAAAGGTGAGTGGTGCATTGAGGTATATGTGGAGACAAAAAAATGTTACCTATGGAGGCAAAGAAAGGAATGTATGAAAGTATGGTAGTACCAACACTCTTATATGGATGTGAAGCTTGGGTTGTAAATGCTGCCGTGAGGAGGCAGTTGGAGGCAGTGGAGATGTCCTGTCTAAGGGCAGTGTGTGGTGTAAATATTGTGCAGAAAATTCGGAATGTGGAAATTAGGAGAAGGTGTGGAGTTAATAAAAGTATTAGAGGGCTGAAGAGGGGTTGTTGAGGTGGTTTGGTCATTTAGAGAGAATGGATCAAAGTAGAATGACATGGAGAGCGTATAAATCTGTTGGGGAAGGAAGGCGGGGTAGGGGTTGTCCTCGCAAAGGTTGGAGGGAGGGAGTAAAGGAGGTTTTGTGGGCGAGGGGCTTGGACTTCCATCAAGTGTGCATGAGCGTGTTAAATAGGAGTGAATGGAGACGAATGGTATTTGGGACCTGATGAGCTGTTGGAGTGTGAGCAGGGTAATATTTAGTGAAGGGATTCAGGGAAACCGGTTATTTTTATATAGCCGGACTTGAGTCCTGGAAATGGTGAAGTACAATGCCTGCACTTTAAGGGAGGGATTTGGGATATTGGCAGTTTGGAGGGAGATGTTGTGTATCTTTATACGTATATGCTTCTAAACTTGTATTCTGAGCACCTCTGCAAAAACAGTGATTATGTGTGAGTGAGGTGAAAGTGTTGAATGATGATGAAAGTATTTTCTTTTTGGGGATTTTCTTTCTTTTTGCGTCACCCTGCCTTGGTGGGAGTCAGTCGACTTGTTAAAAAAAAATATAATAATAATGTACTATAATAATAATTATAATAAAAAAACGGTTTTGAAAGGCCGTCACTGGATGGCAGTGAATACCACAACAATGCGGGAGCGGTTATGGCCACTGCCACTTGTCACATATATCAGGTTTCTATGTTATTTGTATTGTTTATTATGTCACATTAGATCAATTGTGATAGATAAATAAGCCATAGAGTTGATATTAGCATTATATTGAAGTGTATTTTTCCTGCCTCTGAGAGCAGAAATTCCGCCAGAATGGATTAATGGCTTTTCAATTAATTTAAATGAGGAAAATTGACTCAGCATATGAACAAATTAGGATACGAACAAAGTCATGGAATGGATTAAGTTCGTAAGCTGAGGTTCCAATGTATAATAATAATAGTAATAATACTACATACACTGTATAATAATAATATCATAATAATACTATAGTAATAATTATAGATTGCTGCCACTAGATAGTACAGAGAATACCACAACAATGCTCACCATCACCAGTGCATGTTCTTGCCTCACCGTGGAAGGATTTCTCGTGTGTTTTGCTTATGTTTTGTGCAGTTATTTTGCCAAATTTCTTTTTTCTAACCATGGGTCCTAAGAAAGTAAGTGCAAAGGAGAGTGCCGAGAAGAAAAAGAGGATGATGTCCATGGAAGTAAAGCATGGAATCATACATAAACACCAGTGAGGTGTGCGGGTTGTGGACTTGGCCAGTATTTTGTCCTGCCTCGTGAGAGCAGGAGTTCTGCTGGAACAGATTAATGGCATTTCAGTTAATTTAAATGAGGAAAATTGACTCAGCATACGAGCAGATTGGGTTATGAGCTAGGTCACGAAACGGATTAAACTCGTAAGCAGAGGTTCCACTGTAGTATATGAAATGCATGTACAGCTCACATTACCTCCCACTCTTTCCTCTCTAACACTGTTTCCTCTGCTAAGTGAAGTTACTGCACATGTATGTTGCACTCCATTCTCCTTGTTTGTGTTCTCTTAGACATTTTCTTACATATTAAAGGTTTAAAATAAAAAAAAATACATAGCATTATTAGAGAACAGTGTTTACCATTCAAATGGACTTAATACCTACCTTTGATAGATGGATGTCTGTTTAGAAGTAACCCCTCAAGGGAGGTTCCTTTCCTTGATTCTGGTGAGAGGCTCTTGATTCAGGGAATTGGGATTGTTCTCTATTTCAGTGGATCATACCCAATTGCTTCTTTTCCGTGTGCTATATGACCCCTGTGAGTTAAGTGTTTTTCCCTAAATAAAATAAAAAATGTATTACAAGTAAGTAATGTTACATGCAGTTTTTGAACTGTAGTGTCGGCACACTTCTGGCAAGACAGTGATGGGGTGAGTGATGATGAAATTGTTTCTTCATTTTTTGGGGCCACCATGACTTGGTGGGAACAGCCGATGTGTTAAAAAAAAAAAAATAAAAATTGCAATTATTTGCTTCAGTATCTTAAATCCATATTGCAGGGAGGTAAGGAGTACTTAATGCGGGCCCACTTTGGATTACCCAGTGTAGAAGGTGAAGATGTGGAGGGCAAGCCTCCCATTCAGGTGCGCTTTGAAATACCCTACTTCACTACTTCAGGAATCCAAGTGAGTATAATGCATCTTTGTTTTACTCTGTCAATATCTTTGATGCTTTATTCACTCTTGAAACTCCCTAGTCTTGAAGGATGACTTCATTCAAAGTATTCCTCTGAAATTTAAATTAATCATGTTATGTAAAATGACTCTTGAAGAAGAATCTTAGATATTTGTCCGAGGAATTCTAGGTGCTTGATTGTCTGTTAGGGGTAAAATGGTTGCAGCTTTCACAAAGAAACCTATACCACAGGCGGGGATAGAACCCGCGATCAGAGAGTCTCAAACCTCCAGACCGTTGCGTTAGCCACTGAACGAGAGTGGAGCAAAGAGGAGGAGAAGGACTGCCTTCATCAGTCATTGAGTGAGAACATAAAAGGGCATGATACTAAAAGGTAAAAAAAAATTGTAAAAGAGTACCATGAATGGGAAAGCAAAATTTATTAAGAGATTGAAGTGGAGAGCAAGAAACAAGTGACTGTACAGTACACTTTTTCATTAACAGACCTCCCATTAATGGACTTTGGCAATTTCAGACAAAAAAATTCGCTCAACAAGTGCTTTATCAGACAAAATAGACAAAAGTCCGTAATTCCAAATTTTGTCTATTGTCGTGTTTTTATTAATGATGACATATAAGTATTTTTTCTAGGTAGTAGGTTGGTAGACAGCAACTACCCAGAGAGGTACTACCGTCCTGCCAAGTGAGTGTAAAATGGAAGCCTGTAATTGTTTTACATGATGGTAGGATTGCTGGTGTCTTTTTATTCTACGTCTTGTTACTTCTACTTACACTTAGGTCACACTACACATACATGTACAAACATATATATACACACCCCTCTGGGTTTTCTTCTACAGTGGACCCTCAGTTCACGATATTAATTCGTTCCCGAGAGCTCATCATAAACCAAAATTATTGGAAAGCGAATCAATTTTCCCCATAAGAAATAATGGAAATCAAATTAATCCGTGCAAGACACCCAAAGGTATGAAAATTTTTTTTTTTACCACATGAAATATTAATTTTAATACACACAAACTGAAGAAGACATGCACAGTTACATGACACTTACCTTTATTGAAGATCTGGTGATGATTGATGGGATGGGAGGAGGGGAAGAGTGTGGATGGTCTTAGTGTTTAGAAGGGGAATCCCCTTCCATTAGGACTTGAGGTGTCAAGTCCTTTTCCAGGGTTACTTCCCTTCTTCTTTTAATGCCACTAGGACCAGCTTGAGAGTCACTGGACTTGTCGCACAACATATCTGTCCATAGAGGCCTGTACCTCTCGTTTCTTTATGACTTTCCTAAAGTGTTTCACAACATTGTCAGTGTAATAATCACCAGCACAGCTTGCAATAGCTGTGTGAGGGTGATTTTCATCCATAAAGGTTTGCACTTCAAGCCACTTTGCACATATTTCCTTAATCTTTGAAGTAGGCAACTTCTTCAATTTCTCTCTCCCCTCCTCCGAAGCAGTTTCCTCAGGTGTGGCCTCTTGCTGTTGAAGATGATCTAGCAGCTCATCAGTGGTTAGTTCTTCATTGTCCTCCTGCACCAACTCTTCTACATCCTCCTCACTAACCTCCAACCCCAAGGACTTCCCCAATGCCACAATGGATTCCTCAACTGGCATAGGCTTCTCAGGGTTAGCCTCAAACCCTTCGAAATCCTTTTTGTCTACACATTCTGGCCACAGTTTTTTCCAGGCAGAGTTCAAGGTCCTCTTAGTCACTCCCTCTCAAGCCTTACCTATAAGGTTTACACAATTGAGGATATTAAAGTGATCCTTCCAAAACTCTTTTAGAGTCAATAGAGTTTCTGTGGTCACTTCAAAGCACCTTTCAAACATAGCTTTTGTGTACAGTTTCTTGAAGTTGGAAATGACCTGCTGGTCCATGGGCTACAGGAGAGGGGTGGTATTAGGAGGCAAAAACTTGAACTTAATGAAACTCATGTCCCCAGAAAGTCTCTCTGCCAAGTCTGTAGGATGACCAGGGGCATTGTCTAATACCAGGAGGCACTTAAGGTTTAATTTCTTTTCAATTAGGTAATTTTTCACATTGGGGGCAAATGCATGGTGTAACCAGTCATAGAAAAAGTCCCTAGTGACCCATGCCTTACTGTATGCCCTCCACAGCACACACAAATTAGCCTTGAGGATATTCTTTTGCCTGAACGCTCTGTGAGTTTCTGAGTGATACACCAATAAAGGCTTCACTTTGCAATCACCACTAGCATTGGCACACATGAGAAGAGTAAGCCTGTCTTTCATAGGCTTATGTCCTGGGAGTGCCTTTTCCTCCTGAGTAATGTAGGTCCTGCTTGGCAATTTCTTCCAAAACAGGCCTGTTTCATCACAATTAAACACTTGTTCAGGTTTCAATCCTTCAGCCTCTATGTACTCCTTGAATTCATGCACATATTTTTCAGCTGCTTTGTGGTCTGAACTGGCAGCCTCACCATGCCTAATCACACTATGTATGCCACTACGATTCTTAAATCTTTCAAACCAACCTTTGCTGGCCTTAAATTCACTCACATCACCACTAGTTGCAGGCAATTTTTTTACCAAATAGTCATGCAACTGCCTAGCCTTTTCACAAATGATCACTTGAGAGATGCTATCTCCTGCTATATGTTTTTCATTTATCCACACCAATAACAGTCTCTCAACATTTTCTAACACTTGTGGTCGCTGTTTCGTAATCACAGTTGCGCCTTTTGCAAGAACAGCTTCCTTGATTGCCATTTTCCTGCTCACTATAGTAGAGATGGTTGATTGGGGTTTACTATGCAACCTGACCAGCTCCGACACACGCACTCCACTTTCGTACTTTGCAATTATCTCTTTCTTCATTTCAACAGTCATTAGCACCTTTGGTCTTGAAGGGTTGGCACTAGGAGCTTTCTTGGGGCCCATGGTGACTTATTTTGCAGAAACAAGCACCAAAAGCAGTGATAATATGGATAATATGGAATGTACCGAATGTATCCTTAGATGCGCGCACACTGGCTGGCTTGTAAACACTGGCACACACGGGGCAGTTCAGGCCACATGTGGACACGTCTCGTACGAACCACATCGCATACCGGGTTTTGTAACGGGAACCGAGGCAAATTCTCTGCGATATAATGCATCGGTTACCGGATTTATCGGATACCGATAGCATCGCGAACCGGGGGTCCACTGTATTTTCTTTCTAGTTCTTGATTAAAGTAAAGGTTGGATGCGAAAAGTGGGTCATAATAAGCGTGTATGCACCTGGAGAAGAGAGGAATGTAGAGGGGAGAGAGAGATTTTGGGAGATGTTAAGTGAATGTATAGGAGCCTTTGAACCAAGTGAGAGAGTAATTGTGGTAGGGGATCTGAATGCTAAAGTAGGAGAAACTTTTAGAGAGGGTGTGGTAGGTAAGTTTGGGGTGCCAGGTGTAAATGATAATGGGAGCCCTTTGATTGAACTTTGTATAGAAAGGGGTTTAGTTATAGGTAATACATATTTTAAGAAAAAGAGGATAAATAAGTATACAAGATATGATGTAGGGCGTAATGACAGTAGTTTGTTGGATTATATATTGGTGGATAAAAGACTGTTGAGTAGACTTCAGGATGTACATGTTTATAGAGGGGCCACAGATATATCAGATCACTTTCTAGTTGTAGCTACACTGAGAGTAAAAGGTAGATGGGATACAAGGAGAATAGAAGCATCAGGGAAGAGAGAGGTGAAGGTTTATAAACTAAAAGAGGAGGCAGTTAGGGTAAGATATAAACAGCTATTGGAGGATAGATGGGCTAATGAGAACATAGGAAACGGGGTCGAAGAGGTATGGGGTAGGTTTAAAAATGTAGTGTTAGAGTGTTCAGCAGAAGTTTGTGGTTACAGGAAAGTGGGTGCGGGAGGGAAGAGAAGCGATTGGTGGAATGATGATGTAAAGAGAGTAGTAAGGGAGAAAAAGTTAGCATATGAGAAGTTTTTACAAAGTAGAAGTGATGCAAGGAGGGAAGAGTATATGGAGAAAAAGAGAGAGGTTAAGAGAATGGTGAAGCAATGTAAAAAGAGAGCAAATGAGAGAGTGGGTGAGATGTTATCAACAAATTTTGTTGAAAATAAGACAAAGTTTTGGAGTGAGATTAACAAGTTAAGGAAGCCTAGAGAACAAATGGATTTGTCAGTTAAAAATAGGAGAGGAGAGTTATTAAATGGAGAGTTAGAGGTATTGGGAAGATGGAGGGAATATTTTGAGAAATTGTTAAATGTTGACGAAGATAGGGAAGCTGTGATTTCGTGTATAGGGCAAGGAGGAATAACATCTTGTAGGAGTGAGGAAGAGCCAGTTGTGAGTGTGGGGGAAGTTCGTGAGGCAGTAGGTAAAATGAAAGGGGGTAAGGCAGCCGGGATTGATGGGATAAAGATAGAAATGTTAAAAGCAGGTGGGGATATAGTTTTGGAGTGGTTGGTGCAATTATTTAATAAATGTATGGAAGAGGGTAAGGTACCTAGGGATTGGCAGAGAGCATGCATAGTTCCTTTGTATAAAGGCAAAGGGGACAAAAGAGAGTGCAAAAAAATTATAGGGGGATAAGTCTGTTGAGTATACCTGGTAAAGTGTATGGTAGAGTTATGATTGAAAGAATTAAGAGTAAGACGGAGAATAGGATAGCAGATGAACAAGGAGGCTTTAGGAAAGGTAGGGGGTGTGTGGACCAGGTGTTTACAGTGAAACATATAAGTGAACAGTATTTAGATAAGGCTAAAGAGGTCTTTGTGGCATTTATGGATTTGGAAAAGGCGTGTGACAGGGTGGATAGGGGGGCAATGTGGCAGATGTTGCAGGTATATGGTGTAGGAGGTAGGTTACTGAAAGCAGTGAAGAGCTTTTACGAGGATAGTGAGGCTCAAGTTAGAGTATGTAGGAAAGAGGGAAATTATTTCCCAGTAAAAGTAGGCCTTAGACAAGGATGTGCGATGTCACCATGGTTGTTTAATATATTTATAGATGGGGTTGTAAGAGAAGTAAATGCGAGGGTCTTGGCAAGAGGCATGGAGTTAAAAGATAAAGAATCACACATAAAGTGGGAGTTGTCACAGTTGCTCTTTGCTGATGACACTGTGCTCTTGGGAGATTCTGAAGAGAAGTTGCAGAGATTGGTGGATGATTTTGGTAGGGTGTGCAAAAGAAGAAAATTAAAAGTGAATACAGGAAAGAGTAAGGTTATGAGGATAACAAAAAGATTAGGTGATGAAAGATTGGATATCAGATTGGAGGGAGAGAGTATGGAGGAGGTGAATGTATTCAGATATTTGGGAGTGGACGTGTCAGCGGATGGGTCTGTGAAAGATGAGGTGAATCATAGAATTGATGAGGGGAAAAGGGTGAGTGGTGCACTTAGGAGTCTGTGGAGACAAAGAACTTTGTCCTTGGAGGCAAAGAGGGGAATGTATGAGAGTATAGTTTTACCAATGCTCTTATATGGGTGTGAAGCATGGGTGATGAATGTTGCAGCGAGGAGAAGGCTGGAGGCAATGGAGATGTCATGTCTGAGGGCAATGTGTGGTGTGAATATAATGCAGAGAATTCGTAGTTTGGAAGTTAGGAGGAGGTGCGGGATTACCAAAACTGTTGTCCACAGGGCTGAGGAAGGGTTGTTGAGGTGGTTTGGACATGTAGAGAGAATGGAGCAAAACAGAGTGACTTCAAGAGTATATCAGTCTGTAGTGGAAGGAAGGCGGAGTAGGGGTCGGCCTAAGAAAGGTTGGAGAGAGGGGGTAAAGGAGGTTTTGTGTGTGAGGGGCTTGGACTTCCAGCAGGCATGCGTGAGCGTGTTTGATAGGAGTGAATGGAGACAAATGGTTTTTAATACTTGACGTGCTGTTGGAGTGTGAGCAAAGTAATATTTATGAAGGGGTTCAGGGAAACCGGCAGGCCGGACTTGAGTCCTGGAGATGGGAAGTACAGTGCCTGCACTCTGAAGGAGGGGTGTTAATGTTGCAGTTTAAAAACTGTAGTGTAAAGCACCCTTCTGGCAAGACAGTGATGGAGTGAATGATGGTGAAAGTTTTTCTTTTTCAGGCCACCCTGCCTTTGGGTGGGAATCACCCAGTGTGATAATAAAAAAAAAATAAATTTGTTTTTTGTTTTTTCCTCTTACCCCAGGGGGAAGGGAACAGAATTCTTCCCCCGTAAGATGTGGTTGAAGAGGCGCCCAAAAAATGTGGGAGCATGGGGCTAGTAATTTTCTTCCCTGTATATATTATTAAAAATGTGAAAGGAAAAACTTTGTTTTTCCTTTTTGGAGCCCCCCCGCCTCGGGGGGATACTGCGGTGTTTTGAAAAAAAAAATTTAAAAGTATTTTTATCTTGGTTAAATTTTACTATTGCATCAGCTTTGTGTTGTTTATTGTTGCGTTAAAGAGTTATATTTATTTGGTCAAGTTTGGGAAAAATTTAAAGGGAAAATTTTTTTACTTGATTAGCGGAGTGGTTGTCGGTGGTGGGGGGGAAAGAAACGGAGGGAGGGTGGGGTTTGGGGGGGATGATTGTCACTGAGCCAATAAGGGACCCAGCCCTCCCCAAGGGGGGGGGGGAAAAGGGGGGGGGAGGCGGGAAGCCATGGAAAGGAGATTTTTCCACCCCTCACTGCTCCCCCCCTGCATGTGAAAAGACCCATTTTTTATTTTTTAGGATTGTCGAATTTAACCATAGATTTATTAAAAAATGGGAAAATTAACCTATCTCACGATTTGGGGGTTGCACAAGCAACTGTATACACTTAAAAATTTATCCTGGTTGTTTCTGGAGTAGGAAAATTTTAAAAGAATTGCTAACTGAGGCGTTTTTTGGCCACTGAGTCACTCTCCTTAGCAGTAAACAGAGGCTCTTCAAGAACAAAAGAAGCTACTAAAGGTAAAAACATATTCAGAATGTCCCTACTGCTGGAAAAAGCCTTAAATTTTTAGATTGCATTCACAAAGAAAAACTGCCATTACTGTTTTTTTTTAACCTTTCTGTTGGTTTCATGTGGTAGTTAGAGCCGTGTTGGTGTGTATTAAACCCCAAAAATTTTTAGCGGCTTCCCGTCTGCGGGAGAAAGGATGACCATGTTGAGAGAAAGGGTCTGCGGTCAGTGGGCGCAGTATAAAAAAAAAAAAACGGAGCACCCCCATTGCTTGTGGGAACCCATTTCAATTCCCTTGTTTATCATGCCTTTTGGTAAGAAAATTTACTCCCTGGTGAATTTAGAAAAATTTTTCCAAGTGTAGTTCTAACACAGATGGAAATTCAAAGAAGAGAATTTCATGGTTTTGAGGAGTTTGTGCGAAAGCAATGCCCGGTAACAGAAAAGTGCTGAAAACCAGATGACCCCCCAACTTCCTCTCTGGGGTGAGCCATCTTGTTCACGTTCAGTTGTACCATGGCAAGAAAAAACTCTTATTTCCCTGTGTCCAGGCTCGATATGAGCAGTGATAATGATGTAAATTTTGATTTCCAAAGGGCTTGATTACAATTCCGTAGCCTTGAGGGGAATATTCTCCATGAGCGTCAGTATGTCAAAACTACATGCATTCTGGGAGTGTGCCTAAGTATCCAAAGGAAAGGAGCATTCGAGTACATCCCCTGGCCCTACACCGGAACAGATAGTGAAAAAGACGATGATATTGTTTCAATTGGGTTGGATAATGTCTGTGTCTTGGGGTGGTGCCCTGGCATGAGGCACCAGCAGCGGCCCCGCTGGTAGCCATGCGCTGATCAGCACATCTCAAGAAATGCCCCCTCACCCCCCCACCCCCCAAAACCCACCCCCCCCCACACCAACCTGCACAACCCCCAGTACCCCCCAGCAGACTGCATTGGGATTGACAGCAAGGTGCCAATTTTTTTCCCAATCCCCCTCACTTTCATGAAACTCAAAATGGAAAAGGTCATCTTGTACACTTGGGGAACAATGCCACTGAACTGGAATGTTTAGTTATTTTTTAAGAACCCTGTGGAAATTATTTTTAGGGGAAAATAAAAACTACATTACACCCTGGCAAACAAATTGTTTACCAAAATTTTGTCATACCCCGGGAAGGAGACAGCTGTGGCTGGATGTATCTTTCTTTGCCAAAAAATTGCTTATCCCCCAAAGTGTTAAGCACACTGTCCATCTAGGGTTTGACGATCCTGATTGCAACACAGCTTAGTGTTTTATACCAGTGAATTGATTTCTGCTACTTTTTCTATGCTACACTTCTAGACAAAAAAAAGGGCCCTGACAGAAGCGACGGTTAGAAGTCGGAATGTGTTTATGTATCTGAAACAAAAGTTTCTTATGTATTTTTACCATTCACGAAGTTTGTTATTGACGAGTTTTTGATTCTGCAGACGTTTTTCAAGCAGTAATACCAAGCAAGAGGAAATGCTTTGGTATAAATTGTTTTTTTTTTGTGATTGCTACAGTGGGTCTTTTTGGATATAATTGTGTAAAGAGTAATACAGGGAAGATACCGGGAAAGTTTTTGGGTATCTTTGGTGTGTGGTTAGGAAATGATGGAACCTATCTTGGAAAGGGAATTATTATATATGAAACTGCTACACAAGCCCATATCGTGATTTCTTGCGAGTGAACCTGCAACGTGTTTTGTACAGTGCGGGGTAATGTAAACAATCCCCAAGGTTCGCGTGGCCTCGCAGGGTGAGGTGCAGGATTTGCTCCCAATGACACATGGATTTGGGGGCATGAAAACGTGATGTCCATTTTTGACATCAGTTACTGAAAAAAAATGGCCCCCCGGCAGGCACATAGAGAGACCAATGAACCCTTTTCAAAAAACCTGCAACTGTCAGGGACACAACCCCAAATTGCGCTTGTGGACAAAGTGACTGTGCTTGGGGTTTTTGATTGTGTATGAAAAGTTATAAGTGGGTTTTAAAAAATTTTTTCCAGTTCTTGTTTTCCATGCTAAATGCTTGTAACTATACAAATTGGGACAACAAAAAACCAAAATTGGTTTAATTTTGTTTTTTCAGTCATCAGACAAATAATCGGGCCCAAATACCAAAGGGAACACCGCAATAGACCAGCGCCCGAAATTACCAACCAAAGCCATCTTTTTTGAGGCCCGGGATCCTACCCCTACAACTGCCTTCTTGTTTCAAAAAAGGCTCAGAAAAAGGGTTTTGTAGTGGACATACCAAAACACGCAGAGACAATAGTTGTAATTGTGAGGAGTGTCGAGTCCCCTCGCATAATTCATTTTAAAGAGTTCCCAAGCTGCAGCGTTTGGAAAGTGTCAGGACTGTACAAGTATATATATTTGGAACAATAGTAAAAAAACAATGTTTTGTATTTTTTTGTAAACAAATTTTTTTAAAAATCTAATAGGATAATGTTTGTTCAGTTTTTGTGTTTGTAAAAAATGATTGTTATTTGAACAGTGCACCTTCTTTGGTCTCACAGGCCCCAAAGAACTTAGAAAAAAAAAATGTAGGAAAAAAAAAAAGGGAAAACCCTTTGAATTGGAGAAATAAAAAAAAACGGGTGGGGGGCTTTTCAGCTGTTGCCATCGCCGTCATTTTTTGCCACCTTTACGCCCTGTTTTGGTAAGTATGTGGCAAAAAAAAAATTTTTGGCTTAAAACACTGAGTAAAATAATCCTAACATTTTGGTAAGAATTTTTTTTTTTTTTTCGAATATTTTGCGACATAGAATAACAGTTTCAGAAAGGGGCCTGCGACAGTCAAAGGGTTAAACAACCATGGTGACATTACACATCCCTGTCTAAGACCTACTTTTACTGGGAAGTAGTCTTCCTCTCTTCTACACACCCTAACCTGAGGCTCACTATCTTCATAAAAACTTCACAGTATTTAGTAACTTACTGCCTGTTCCATATACCTGCAGCATCTGCCACATGTTCCCCTATCCACTCTATCATAAACCTTTTCCAAATCCATAAATGCAATGAAAACTTCCCTACCTTCATCTAAATGCTCTTCAAATACATGCTTCAATGTCGACACTTGAGCTACACATTCCCTACCCACTCTAAAGCCTCCTTGCTTATCTACAGTCCTACTCTCTGTCTTACCTCTAATTCTTTCAATAATAACCCTACTGTACACTTTTCCTGGTATACTCAGTAAACTTTTTTTTTTCCAACAAGTTGGTCGTCTCCCACCGAGGCAGGGTGACCCAAAAAAAAAGAAAGAAAATCCCCAAAAAGAAAATACTTTCATCATCATTCAACACTTTCACCACACTCACACATTATCACTGCTTTTGCAGAGGTGCTCAGAATACAACAGTTTAGAAGCATATACATATAAAGATACACAACATATCCCTCCAAACTGCCAATATCCCAAACCCCTCCTTTAAAGTGCAGGCATTGTACTTCCCATTTCCAGGACTCAAGTCCGACTATAAGAAAATAACTGGTTTCCCTGAATCCCTTCACTAAATATTACCCTGCTTACACTCCAACAGATCGTCAGGTCCCAAGTATCATTCGTCTCCATTCACTCCTATCTAACACGCTCATGCACGCTTGCTGGAAGTCCAAGCCCCTCGCCCACAAAACCTCCTTTACCCCCTCTTTCCAACCCTTTCGAGGACGACCCCTACCCCTCTTTCCTTCCCCTATAGATTTATATGCTTTCCATGTCATTCTACTTCGATCCATTCTCTCTAAATGACCAAACCACCTCAACAACCCTCTTCTGCCCTCTGACTAATGCTTTTATTAACTCCACACCTTCTCCTAATTTCCACACTCCGAATTTTCTGCAAAATATTTACACCACACATTGCCCTTAGACAGGACATCTCCACTGCCTCCAACCGTCTCCTCGCTGCTGCATTTACCACCCAAGCTTCACATCCATATAAGAGTGTTGGTACTACTATACTTTCATACATTCCCTTCTTTGCCTCCATAGATAACGTTTTTTGACTCCACATATACCTCAACGCACCACTCACCTTTTTTCCCTCATCAATTCTATGATTAACCTCATCCTTCATAAATCCATCCGCCGACACGTCAACTCCCAAGTATCTGAAAACATTTACTTCTTCCATACTCCTCCTCCCCAATTTGATATCCAATTTTTCTTTATCTAAATCATTTGATACCCTCATCACCTTACTCTTTTCTATGTTCACTTTCAACTTTCTACCTTTACACACATTCTCAAACTCATCCACTAACCTTTGCAATTTTTCTTTAGAATCTCCCATAAGCACAGTATCATCAGCAAAAAGTAACTGTGTCAATTCCCATTTTGAATTTGATTCCCCATAATTTAATCCCACCCCTCTCCCGAACACCCTAGCATTTACTTCTTTTACAACCCCATCTATAAATATATTAAACAACCATGGTGACATTACACATCCCTGTCTAAGACCTACTTTTATCGGGAAGTATTCTCCCTCTCTTCTACACACCCTAACCTGAGCCTCGCTATCCTCATAAAGCTCTTTACAGCATTTAGTAACTTACCACCTATTCCATAAACTTGCAACATCTGCCACATTGCTCCTCTATCCACTCTATCATATGCCTTTTCTAAATCCATAAATACAATAAAAACTTCCCTACCTTTATCTAAATACTGTTCACATATATGCTTCAATGTAAACACTTGATCTACACATCCCCTACCCACTCTGAAGCCTCCTTGCTCATCCGCAATTCTACATTCTGTCTTGCCTCTAATTCTTTCAATTATAACTCTACCGTATACTTTCCCTGGAACCAGTTTCCCTGGTTCCTCTATAATTTTTACAATCTCTTTTGTCCCCTTTCCCTTTATATAAAGGGACTATACATGCTCTCCGCCAATCCCTAGGTACCTTCCCCTCTTTCATACATTTATTAAACAAAATTACCAACCTCACCAACACTATATTTCCCCCTGCTTTTAACATTTCTGCCATGATCCCTTCAATTCCAGCTGCTTTACCCCCTTTCATTCTGCGTAATGCCTCGCGCACCTCCCTCACACTCACATTCTGCTCTTCTTCACTCCTAAAAGATGTTATACCTCCCTGACCAGTGCATGAAATTACCACCTCCCTTTCTTCATCAACATTTAAAAATTCCTCAAAATATTCCCATCAACTAACAACCCTACTCTGTTTTTAACTGACAAATCCATTCTTTCCCTAGGCTTTCTTAACTTGTTTTTCTCACTCCAAAATTTTTTCTTATTTTCTGCAAAATTTCTTGACAGTGCCTTTCTCACTCTATCATCTGCTCTCCTTTTGCACTCTCTCACCACTCTCTTCACCTTTCTTTTACTCTCCATATACTCTACTCTTCTTATAACACTTCTGCTTTGTAAAAACCTCTCATGAGCTATCTTTTTCTCTCTTATCACACCCTTTACTTCATCATACCACCAGTCACTTCTCTTTCCTCCTGCACCCACCCTCTTATAGCCACAAACTTCTGCCCCACATTCTAATAATGCATTTTTAAAACTATTCCAACCCTCTTCAAACCCCCCACTACTCATACTTGCACTAGCCCACCTTTCTGCCAATAGTTGTTTACATCTCACCCGAACTTCCTCCTTCCTTAGTTTATACATTTTTACCTCTCTCTTACTTGCTGTTGCCATTTTCCTTTTGTCCCATCTACCTCTTACTCTAACTGTAGCTACAACTAAATAATGATCTGATATATCAGTTGCCCCTCTTTTATTTTTTATTTATTTATTTATTTAATAATTTGAACATACAGAGGCACAAAAAAAATACAGGTAAAAGCAACATGCCAAAGCCATTTGTATGCATAGCATTACGGGCAGGCTTAAAATTAACTTAAGATTAACTAAGCAATGATGTAATCAGTGATGAAACATTATTGTAAACAGATAACAATTAAGGACAAATGAGTATTACAAAGACAGGTCATATGGTTGCATGCATTGCTGTACATTCAGTAGAATGGTGTATTCTGTTAGGTAGTGTATTTAAAAAATAACAAAGTTAGATTGGGTCTTAGGTTTATTATTTCTTTCTTTCATTCAACACATCGGCCGTATCCCACCAAGGCAGGGTGGCCCAAAAGGAAAAACGAAAGTTTCTCCTTTTACATTTAGTAATATATACAGGAGAAGGGGTTACTAGCCCCTTGCCCCTGGCATTTTAGTTGCCTCTTACAACACGCATGGCTTACGGAGGAAGAATTCTGTTCCACTTCCCCATGGAGGTAAGAGGAAATAAACAAGAACAAGAACTAGAAAGAAAATAGCAGAAAACCAAGAGGGGTGTGTATATATATGCTTGTACATGTTTGTGTAGTGTGACCTAAGTGTAAGTAGAAGTAGCAAGACATACCTGAAATCTTGCGTGTTTATGAGACAGACAAAAGACACCAGCAATCCTACCATCATGCAAAACAATTACAGGCTTTCGTTTTACACTCACTTGGCAGGACAGCAGTACCTCCCTGGGCGGTTGCTGTCTACCAACCTACTACCTAGGAGGTTTAATATTTATGTGATATAATTATGAGAAAGATTTAACATATGCATCTTGAAGCTTACCCATCAACCTTTTATCCACCAATACATAATCTAACAAACTACTTTCATCACATGCTATATCCTACTTTGTATGTATATCCTTTCAGTTTTCATTTTTTTTTTTCAAATACCGTATCTTCATAACAGTTGCACACTTTGGCAAGAAACAAGTACAACTTGTACATCTGTCTTCATTTTTTTTTTTTAACAAGTCGGCTGTCTCCCACCGAGGCAGGGTGACCCAAAAAGAAAGAAAATCCTCAAAAGGAAAATAGTTTCATCATTCAACACTTTCACCTCGCTCACACATAATCACTGTTTTTGCAGAGGTGCTCAGAACACAACAGTTTAGAAGCATATACGTATAAAGATACACAACATATCCCTCTAAACTGCTAATATCCTGAACCCCTCCTTCAGAGTGCAGGCATTGTACTTCCCATTTCCAGGACTCAAGTCCGGCTATACAAAAGTAACCAGTTTACCTGAATCCCTTCACTAAATATTACCCTGCTCACACTCCAACAGATCATCAGGTCCCAAATACCATTCGTCTCCATTCACTCCTATCGAACACGCTCATGCACACCTTCTGGAAGTCCAAGCCCCTCGCCCACAAAACCTCCCATACCCCTTTCTTCCAACCTTTTCGAGGATGACCCCTATCCCGCCTTCCTTCCCCTACAGATTTATAACCTCTCCATGTCATTCTACTTTGATGCATTCTCTCTAAATGACCAAACCCCTTCAACAACCCCTCTTCAGCTCTCTGACTAATACTTTTATTAACTCCACACCTTCTCCTAATTTCCACACTCCGAATTTTCTGCATAATATTTACACCACACATTGCCCTTAGACAGGACATCTCCACTGCCTCCAACTGCCTCCTCACTGCTGCATTCACAACCCAAGCTTCACACCCATATAAGAGTGTTGGTACTACTATACTTTCATACATTCCCTTCTTTGCCTCCATAGATAAAGTTTTTTGTCTCCACATACATGTATACCTCAATGCACAGACATTTTTCTTAACAAAATACTTAGACTATACAACAAACATTGTCCTATAAAAACGAAACAGATCACGAATAAACGGCTTGGTTGCCTATGGCTAACCAGCAGCATTCTGAAATCCATTGATAAGAAACACCAATATGAAAAGCAATATAGACAGGGCTTAATACACAAAGATATTCTTAAACAATATTCAACAGTTCTCACCAAATTAATAAAGAAAGCCAAACAACTGTACTACTCCAGCAGATTCACTGACACAAGAGGAGATATGAAAAAGACCTGGAAAACACTTTCCTAGATTCTGGGGACCCACAAACTGAAAAAAAACAAGAATATTGTTCTAACTAAACCTCATGAAATACCACTGCATCCCACTGATACAGCTAACAAGATAAACGACTTCTTCTCAAACATAGGATCTAATCTCGCCAGTAAAATCCCATGTACCAATGCCCGTGCCGGGGACTGCCTAGATGGGAATTTCCCAAATTCCTTCTATCCTGTACCAACTGAGCCCACGGAAGTCACCGCTATCATAAAGTCACTTAAAAATAACTTGGGGAATCTGTTTCACGTCCCACCATTATTGTACAAGCGAGCGGCCCATGTCCTTTCGCATGCTTATACATTACTTTTTAACAAGTCACTAGAAACTAGCACTTTCCCGACACTACTCAAGACATAAAGGTGGTGACCCTACAGATGTAAACAACTATAGGCCAATATCAAACTTACCATTGCTATCCAAAATCTTCAAGAAACTCGTGCACAGGAGACTATATTCATTTATAACGTCACAAAACATACTCAGCCCCTGCCAGTTTGGATTCAGGAAAAATAAAAGCACTAATGATGTAATTATAAAATTGCTAGACCTGCTTTACACAGCATTGGAAAATAAGGAATATCCGCTAGGAATTTTTATTGACCTAAGAAAAGCATTTGACACAGTAGACCACGGCATCCTACTCCACAAACTTGACCACTATGGTATAAGAGGCCATGCGCTTGCATATTTTAAATCTTACCTTTCTAATAGGTATCAGTATGTCACCATTAAAGACACAGCGTCATCAATATGGCCACTTGATACTGGAGTTCTGCAGGGAAGTGTCCTTGGACCCCTGCTCTTCCTCATTTACATCAATGATCTTCCAAACATATCCCAACACCTGAAACCCATTCTATTTGCTGACGACACGACTTATGTCATTTCCCACCCTAATCTTGCCACCCTCAACACCATTGGTAACGAGGAGCTGCTCAAAATATTGACTTGGATGACAGCCAATAAACTTACACTTAACACTGGCAAAACCTACTATATTATGTTTGGTAGCAGAGCAGGTGTTGCGCAACTTAACATTAAGATCGACAACACTAATTGCCAGACATAATGAGGGCAAATTCCTTGGCCTATACCTCGACAACAACCTAAATTTCAGCACCCATATCCAACACATAACAAAAAAAGTAACCAAAATGGTGGGGATCCTCTCCACAATACGATACTATGTGCCGCAAACTGCCCTTCTCACACTATACCATTCACTTATATATCCATACCTCACCTATGCTACCTGTGCTTGGGGTTCAACTACAGCAACACACCTAAAGCCAATAATAACCCAACAAAAAGCTGCAGTAAGAATAATCACTAAATCCCATCCCTGGCAACACCCCCCCCCCCACTCTTCATAGATCTGAACTTACTCCCTGTTCAGAACATCCACACTTACTACTGTGCAATCTATATCTACAGGACCTTAAATTCCAATATTAACCTTGACCTGAAAGGCTTTCTTGATAGTTGTGACAGGATCCACAGGCATAACACCAGACACAAACATCTCTATGACATTCCCCGTGTTTGACTAAACCTTTACAAAAATTCTATGTACATATTTCAAAGGACCTAAAATCTGGAACACCCTACATGAAAACTCTAGAACTGCAGACACATTCATCACTTTCAAAACTACAGTTAGAAAACATCTTATCTCCCTGATACACCCCGACAACTAACTACATGATAACCACCTGGTGGTTCACAATTACACTCACCCACTGACTATAAACCCAGAAATACTAATCTTAATCTTAAAATAATAAATCCTAACTAGTCATAAGTTTGCCTATGATACTCCAATATAGACACTTTGTATTGTGCCAGAACAAAAGTATTCACATTGCTAAACTCGCATATTATGATGTAGTCACTTAGCCTTAACACCATAATCTGTAAGGATTTAATGTTAAGAATTAATCTAAGTCTCCCCGAAATGCCTAGCCATGCTAGGTGTCTTAGTGGCCCCCTCTGTAATTAGTATTTTATAACATGTAAACCACACAATACCCAAAACCTGTAAACCCCACATTGTAACCCTTATAGAGAATAAACTTGAATTGAATTGAATTGAACTCTTCATAAATCCATCCACCGACACGTCAACTTCCAAGTATCTGAAAACATTCACTTCTTCCATAGTCCTCCTCCCCAATTTGATATCCAATTTTTCTTTATCTAAATCATTTGATACCCTCATCACCTTACTCTTTTTTATGTTCACTTTCAACTTTCTACCTTTACACACACTCCCAAACTCATCCACTAACCTTTGCAATTTTTCTTCAGAATTTTCCATAAGCACAGTATCATCAGCAAAAAGCAAATGTGTCAATTCCCATTTTGTATTTAATTCCCCATAATTTAATCCCACCCCTCTCCTGAACACCTTAGCATTTACTTCTTTTACAACCCCATCTATAAATATATTATACAACCATGGTGACATTACACATCCCTGTCTAAGACCTAATTTTACTGGGAAGTAGTCTCCCTCTCTTCTACACACCCTAACCTGAGCCTCACTATCATCATAAAAACTCTTTACAGCATTTAGTAACTTATCACCTATTCCATATACTTGCAACATCTGCCACATTGCTCCCCTATCCACTGTATCATATGCCTTTTCTATATTCATAAATGCAATAAAAACTTCCCTACCTTTATCTAAATACTGTTCACATATATGCTTTAATGTAAACACTTGATCTACACATCCCCTATCCACTCTGAAACCTCCTTGCTCATCCGCAATCCTACATTCTGTCTTACCTCTAATTCTTTCAATTATAACCCTACCGTACACTTTTCCTGGTGTACTCAGTAAGCTTATTCCTCCATAATTTTTACAGTCTCTTTTGTCCCCCTTCCCTTTATATAAAGGGACTATACATGCTCTCTGCCAAACCCTAGGTACTTTCCCCTCTTTCATACATTTATTAAACAAAATTACCAACCACTCCAACACTATATCCCCCCCCCCCTGCTTTTAACATTTCTATCATGATCCCGTCAGTTCCAGCTGCTTTACCCCCTTTCATTCAACGTAATGCTTCACACACCTCCCCCACACTCACATCCTGTTCTTCTTCACTCCTGTCTTCATTATGTACATTAAATAAACGTCTTTGTCCTTGTTCCCCAAGAAAAGTGGGAATTTCACATGTTATTGTTTACTTGTTTGTTTGCCATATGTGCAGCAATTATAGGTACAACACCAATTTTCCAGTATCCTTGGTTCCTAGACCTTGTTGGAATATCGATTTTACTGGACCAACAGAGGCCACATAATAATTCAGCAGTACATCTCTGACCCACTATGGTCTGCTAGAAACTCAAATCTTACATTAGTACTATAAATGAAACAGGCTCATTAATTACTGTACTTACAAAGAATGTTCGAGTACTACTGCTACCAAAGAGCTAATCACTAAGGTTTGGAAGTTGAAGTTGTCATGATTAATGTCTCACAGTTGTTAATGTCTCATAGTTGGTTATTTTGTAATGGAATTGTGATGTTACAGAGAGGACATCGGGGGTACTTGAAGTTGAAGCCACAGGATTTTCAAATGAAGGTTTACTGCTATGACACATTCTTCTTGACTGTTTTTAAATATTTCTTCCCAGCAAAGTTGTTTCATGTGCTTTGATTTTTTCCTGTGTAATATTTCTTGCATCAAATAAAAATTCATTAGATCTTTTTTTGTCATAAAGGAATGTTTTACTAGCCCTTGAACTAATTCATCTGGTTTTATGGTAATTCATTCCAAGACCTTGGACTTGAAGGATTGGTATGTTGTGGCGGGGGATGGTAAAGAGGAGGTTACTCTTTGGAAGGAAAAATTCACTCCAACCAAGGCCTCATGAAAAAAACTGTTCAGAAATGTTTGCTTTTGTTGCTTTTCTTTGGAGGCTCTTAAATTAAGATAAAATATTTTCTCAAAAACACAGGAAGCTAGTTGTTCTTTAAATTTTTGGGTACTTTATTATGATTCTTTTCACACCTTCCCAATGAGTAAGCAACTCCTATGTTTCTGCATCTGTTATCTCATAGTCATCTTCCTCCCCACTGTCCTCATATAGTTTCCCTAATTCCTGGAGCTCCTCTGTTATCCATTCCTGTCTCTGGTACTGAATTAAAACCTCCATATCCTCATCATCAACCTCCAGCCTCATCGCTTTACCAGTAGCAACAATCTTCTGGTTTACATCCTTCTCAACCTCAGACCCTTCAGTCATAGGTGACTGAAGGCCACAAGTTCTTCAAGCTGCATTGAGACATTGAGTGGAAACTTCATTCCAGGAATTCATCATGACCCTCTTACAATCTAAGATGTTAAACTTGGTCTTCCAGAATCCCTTGGGGCTTGAGACAGAAATGCAGTATAATGCAATTCTTTGTTGGCAATTTTTTGCTCACACAGTGGGCTATATCAGGTCACAAACAGATCTAAGTTACCTCCTGGGAAAAAAAACGGTTCACCATTTGTTCAACAGCTGTCTTGCCAGAAGTGACCCTCCAAACTGCAACATCTCCACCCCTCCTTCAGAGTGCATGAACTGTACTTCCTATCTTCGGCTAACTGGTTTCCCATGAATCTTTTCATAAATGTTACCTTGCTCACACGAACAGCACTTTTGGCCATAAAAGCTATTTGTCTTCACTCCTATCTAACAGGCTCTCACAATCCTGCTGGAGGCTTAAACTCTTACTAACACTCAGAACATTTACTCCCTCTTTCCAACCCTTCCTCTGATAACCTCAACTCCTCTTTCCTTACACCCCAATTTATACACCCTCTGAGTCATGTCTTTGGTAACCCCCACACTATTTTCTAATTTATGTGCTCCGAATAATTTCCTAATTTTATATATTTAGCCAATAAAATATAAAAGTCAAAACCCGTTTTGCTCAACTTATATTTGGTCATGGATTATGATGTTTTTCGGTTTTTATTATTAATGCTTGCAACATTTATATTTTACAGGTGAGATATCTGAAGATCATTGAAAAATCTGGCTATCAAGCGCTTCCATGGGTTCGATATATCACCCAAAATGGCGACTACCAGTTAAGGACACACTAAAATTCTCAATTTTTGGTAAACTTTTTTCCAATTGCTAGAAAATTACAAAGCTCACTTCTACTTTCCATCAAAGTTTAAACAATCATTTAAGAAAAAGCTCTCACTGCATGATCTTATGTTGTCTGATCTTAGTGATGTACAGTGAGTACACCTGGATTATCTTGGTTGATCAGATTTTGATTTCATAAGAATCATTATCCTGATTTCATATGCTGTATTTGATAAGAAATGTAATGTAACTTAATTAATCCTATTTGCCCCTTTGTTCTTCATCTTTCTAGCTGAATTCCTACACGTGTTCTTTCACCTCTTCATAAATATCATTTCTTCGTCATAGCATTTGACTTAAAGTCAGCAGAAATTATTAATCAGAATATTGAGAGTTTTGTTTTGCAAGGGCCAGAAATTTGAGGTATCCTTGAATAACCTGAAGTTGAGAATGAAGCACATTAAACTTTATAGTCAATGAGACCATATATTGGGTTGGTATTCTTCACCTACAGTAAGATGTACTTCATTGTAGGATATGTCTCATCATTGGCTCATTTTATAGTGAGAATGAAATGACTACTTTTATAAGAAACTTGAATACAGATTATATATTTATTGAAATATATATTTTCTTCCTTGTCTCTTGGCATGTGTGGTTAAGAGTAATTCTTTGCAGCAGATTTTTGCCTTTAAAACTTAGCAAAATTTTCCATTTGAGCCTTTAAAACTTAGCAAAATTTTCCATTTGAAAATAGGCATCTTGATCAAATAATTTTTATTCAAACTATTTTATTTATTTGTATCAATAATTGCTTGTACAGTATACCTTATTTTTGTATTCAGGATGGGGCAGCATAAGTGCCTCTTAATATGTATAGAATTTGCTTTACATTCCAGTTTAGTTGCATCTGTCTTGTTTAGGGTATTTATGATCAGAAAGAAAATAAGTAATCTTTAAAACCCTTTCACTGTCTGTCACATATTGATGTCAGGTCAGTCACATAGATCTGTCATGAGTTCGTCTTGCTTGGATAGGTTGTGAGAGGTAAATTTTGGCCAAGATATGAAAGAATGGGTCTGTGCAGTGAGTGTGCACAGTATATAAAAAAAATCCTTCCTCACATGGTGCATGATGGGAAAAAGCAAAACTCTGACCTTGTGTGTGGATGGTTCTTATGGTTTTATTGGCTGTTATACATTATAGGGTTTACCTCACTGTTATTTCCTTAAAAATTTAAGATAAATTATTAGATATTTGGATATTTTACCAAGAGACATTTGCTAATATTGCTGCTTGAATTGGTTTAAAAAATATTCATTGTTAGTATTTGACCATTAATAAACACTTGCCAGTCTATTTTTTTTAAAGAATAATATCTCCCAGATAATTTTATGGAAATTAATTGATTAAACAAGGAAACATGTTAAATTTCCTATGACAAAAATATTATTATGGTAGTTGATTACACAGAATAGAAGATTAAAAACATGGCAAAACTCTGACCTTGTGTTTGGTTTCAGTAACAACTTTTGAGGTGTTTTCTATGATGGATCTTATAGTTTTATTGGCTGTTTCATTATCATTTGATAGAATGAAAGACATACTAGTGAAATAAATATGATTGAGTTGGTTCTAGCACCTGACGAGGATGGGTGAGGCCCTTCTACACCCCCTCTGATCTGTTTTATGGGTGTTTTACTAGGTTTGAGTCAGTTATTGGGATACCATAAACCATGATCAGTTATTCTTGGTTATACATTATTATCTGAGAAATAGGTTAAATCTCTATTTTTTTGTGTGATGAATTCAAAATGGAAGGCGAGTGTAATATAAAAGAGGCCTGGGGATATTATTAATGAACAGAGGAAATGTTTAGTGCCTGGAATATCTACAGTATTTATTTTAAAATGGATTATTTTTTAATAGGGTAGTTTTGATTGTTGAATGGGTGATTTCTTGTACTCATTTGAAAGAACGGAAGGTGTACTAGTGAAATATTTAAGAATTTGGTTAAATTGAGGATTGGAATTGGCATTAAATAGAACTCAAAATCAGCGAAATCACCAATGCTTAAATTGTGGCCAGACTGCTAACTTTGTGCCTGTGTAATTTCATAAGTTTTCTGTCAAATTTTGCATTTTTGGCCTCATTACTGTCATAAAAAAGATTCTTTACCACTTTATTTGTTTTTTTAAATGTGGACACTGAGTACTTTCAATTTTGTGAGTCTGGACAGTGAAAGGGTTAATTGTACACAAGTAACCCGAAGAAGAAGAGAGAAGCTTACGACGACGTTTTGGTCCGTCTTGGACCATGTACAAAGTCACACTAACGAGAAGGAGAACAGGATGGGTATATATAGGCAGGAGGTGGTAGTAGTAGTAGTGGTAGTAGTGGAGATGGAAGGAAGTAGTAGTGGGGAGGTAGTAAGAGTAGAAGGGGCAGACAAATACTAAGAAAGAGGAGCACTGCAAGGGAGCTGGTGCCCACAGAGGGTAAGAGCAAGAACACCGAGGGGGGGGGGGAACAAATAAATAAGTAAATAAAGAAGGAACAAATACACAGGGCAGAAGAAAGACAACCCAAAGGAGAAAAAGGAAAAAGGAAAGGGGAAGAGGGAGAAGAAGAAAAAAAGAGGAATCAGGTTAGATCACGAGTGTTCTTAAGTTTGGAGCATTTTACAATGTAGTGGGAGAGGAAGGCATCTACAGAGACGAAGCCAGGACTAAGATTCATACAAGGAAAGCTGTGTATTAGGGAGGACTCAACCAGATGGCGACTGTTAAAGTTGAAAGTAGGGAAGACAGTTTTAGCAGAAGACCAGTCAGTAGGATAGCTGCGATCTCTGACATGACAGAAAAGAGCATTGTTAGTGTTGGCAAGCCTAACACTATTTTTGTGAGCCCCAACTCTGTCAGAAAGAGATCGACCAGTTTCTCCAAAGTATTGAAGAGGACAGGAGGAACAAAAAATAGAGTAGACACCAGGAGCATCTGTAGAGGGAGGAGAGGTATGAACGAGATTAGTGCAAAGAGTGTTAGTTTGGCGGAAAGTAAGTTTGATGTCTAAGGAACGGAGATAGTTGTTGAGATTAGAAAGACCAGAAATGTAGGGAAGGCAGAGGACAGAAGAGTTCCCAGGAGTAGAGAGTTTGGTAGAGAAGAAATTATGTTTAGCACGTGAGAGGGCAGAGTCTATGAAATGGGAAGGGTAGCCAAGATGGGAAAATGAATTATGAAGGGTGGAAATTTCTGGTTGAAGGAACTGAGGATCACATATGCGGAGAGCATGGAGAAAGAGGGAGATAACACTTTTTTTGACAGAGGAAACATGATAAGAAAAGTAGTGAATGTACATGCCACTGTGCATAGGCTTGCGGTAAACAGAAAAGGCAAAACCTGTATCTGAGTGGTGGACATGAACATCAAGAAAAGGAAGCAGTGCTCCTCTTTCTTAGTATTTGACTGCCCCCTCCTACTCTTACTACCTCCCTACTCCTTCCTTCCACCTCCACTACTACCACCCCCTGCCTATATATACCCATCCTGCTCTCCTCGTTAGTGTGACTTCGTAAATGGTCCAAGTCGGACCGAAATGTCATAAGCTCCTCTCTTCTGTGTGCAGGTTATTTGTGTATAGTTCGAGTCACAGTATTGTGCCTTTTTTGTTATTTAAATGGTTAATTAACTGTTGTAACATCACACATTAATCGTCTTGGTAATGAACATAATGTGTCATAAAATAAAAAGTATTCAGTTAATAGTCATACACATTTTCATTTTGAGTACTTATTTTTCAATGCAAAATTTGAAATTTACATTAATCTCCAATTGTGTTTTGATGCAAAATATCAGTGTTTCTGTAAAAATATAAAACCTTGCTTGGAGGCAAATTCATAATTGCCTTGCACTGATCAGTTACTGAAAATGCCATACCATACCATAAATGTGTGTATTGTACTTGTTTGGGATCAAGCAGGAATTGCAGAGTAGGTCAAATGTATTACTAGTGCATTGTCAGTTTAGATTTTCATGTGTAATTCATGGTTGGCAAAATTATAACAGCTTTTTTACATTTTCCATAATTGTCTAAATACTTTTAATATATATTTGCTTTGAAATATGATGGAGTGCTTTTCACATTTATTTCTGATTGATGTAGCTATAAAGCTACATCACACAGATGATTTTAAAACCTTGTGCAGAAGAATTGTGTACATAGTTTTAATATTTTAAATGATGGATTTACTAGATATTTAGTTTTATTATAATGCTTTATGCTAGTTGTGATGAAGGTTAGTGCAGGATCCTAGAATATTGTGGATAATGTTTGTTATAGTTTACATTATAGGGTTTACCTCACTGTTATTTCCTTAAAAATTTAAGATAAATTATTAGATATTTGGATATGTTGCCAAGAGACATTTGCTAATATTGCTGCTTGAATTAGTTTAAAATATTCATTGTTAGTATTTGACCATTAATAAATAAACACTTGCCAGTCTATTTTTGTTTTTTTTTGTTAAAGAATAATCTCTCCAAGATAATTTTTTGGAAATTAATCGATTAAACAAGGAAACATAAGCCATGTTAAATTTCCTATCACAAAATATTATGTAGTTGATTACAGAGAATAGAAGATTAAAAATTTTGAAATAGGTATTGAAAGGAATCTGTTAACACATTGGTTATATTCTGATATTGAATGAGTAAATGCATTGATAGATGGTTCTATTAAGAATGAGGAAAGTAAGGTAGGAGTGTAGAGGTGTATGGAAAGAAGAGTAGTAGTGCCTATACTTGTATATGGATGTGAAGTACAATCTGTGAATGTTGTAATAACGAGGTTGTAAGCAGTGGATTCTTTTAAATCATACTGAAGAATTTACGATAGGTCAGATGGAGGTGCTTTTTAACTACAGTAGACCATCGATTAATATGGTAGTTAGGTTCCTGAAAATGCAGTGTTAGATAAATCTGTGTTAAAGGAACTGAAGAACTTATTGGAAAAATAGGGTTATGTTCCTAGGATTCCCCCCCCCCCCAAAAAAAAAGCCAAACAACTGTTTTTGTTTTTTAGGTCTCCAGATCTTACAAAAATAAAAATAATAATGCAGTTGTTGCTCATTATTGTTACAATATATGTTTTTCTGTTGTTTGAGGCTAAAAATGCAACAGAAATAATATTTCTTACCTTAAATTGTGGTTCCTGGTGTTTGTTGATGATTGTGAAGCAGGGAGGGGAGAGACATGCTGAGGCCCATCTGGGCTAAGGTGGATGGTAATCAAGGCAGTAAGTCAATCCAGTCAAGTGAGTCAGATCATTCAGTCAAATCAGTATAGTCATTCAATTCAGTGGGTCACTCATTCAAGTCAGTCACTCAAGTCATTCAGTATATCAATTAAGTCAGTCAGTCAAGCCAGTAAACCATCAGTCAGTAAATCAGTCATATCAGTCAGTCAAATAGTAAGCAGTGAGTATATCAGTCAAGTCATTCAGTAAATCAGTCAAGATGGTCAGTGATGTCAGTAAATCAGTAATGTTAGTAGGTCAGTCAGTCAAGTAAGTCATTCAGTAAATCAGTCAAGTCATTCAGAAAATCAGGTCGGTCAGTAAGTCATTCATCCAGCTTGCAGCACTGAAATTTTTTTCCTACCAAGAAGCAGTACTGTTTAGATTTAATAAAATTAAATTTAAACGGTTCTGCTTCTTGGTAGGAAAAGTGAAAATATGCCGCAATTTGACAATAGTTCAGTGGAGAAAACATAAAGGAAACCTTTTTAATTGATGGTCTACTGTAAATTTCTGAAGCAAGTGATAGATAGGGACCTTTTTTGTATCTTCTAGAAGAGTACAGTGGACCCTGGAATTTTGTAGTCCCTTTTCTGTATGCAAAACTATAATTATTCTCTATAAAATGTATGTTTTGTTAATATTTTTGGGTGTTTGGAATGGTTTAATTGGATTTACATTATTTCTTATGGGAAATATTAACAAAAAATACATTTTATAGGGAAGAACTATAGTTTTGCATACAGAAAAGGGACTACTAAATTCGAGGGTCCACTGTATTTCAAAATTTAGTCCTTCATTCACAGGGTGCTCTTAACCCTTTGACTGTTTTGGTCGTATATATACACGTCTTGCGTGCCACTATTTCGGACGTATTAATACGCGTAAATTCTAGCAGCTTCAAATCAAGCAGGAGAAAGCTGGTAGGCCCACATGTGAGAAAATGGGTCTGTGTGGTCATTGTGCACCACATAAAAAAAGAATCCTGCAGCACACAGTGCATAATGAGAAAAAAAAAACTGACCGTTTTTTTGGATTAAAACGCCGACTTTGAGGTGTATTTTCGTAAAGTATTTATCGCTGTATTCTCATTTTCATGGTCTCACGTGATAAAATGGAAAACATATTACAGAAATAAAGATGATTTTGATTAGTTTCACAATGAAAATGACCTTGAAATTGAGCTCAGAGTAGCGGAAATGTTCGATTTTTACCAATGTTCAGGTGTAAGCAGATCACACCACACTTCTAATACACGTCAACTGGGGAGTCTAATATTCTTTCACTAGTGCACTGATATTATTTATACCATTTTTACAATAATGCATTAGTCTGCATAACAGTAAATTTTGTATTTTTTTGTATGAATAAAAATTCAAAATAGAAAACAATAGTAATATAAGAGGGGGATAGAGATGTGACTAATGAACAGAAGATATGTTATTTTAGTGCCAAAAATGTCTACATTGTTTATTCTGGACCCTATTTTGAAATTGGCATCTTTTTTAATTTGTGGGAAATTGGCCAAATTGCCAATTTCTGACCACTTTATTGGGTAGTTCAAATTGGTAAATGGGTGGTTTCTTCTACTCAACTGATAGAAACAATGGAGTTCTAAAGAAATAGCTATGAGTTTGGTCAACTGGAACAACAGATTTGGCCAAAAACAGGGCTTAAAGTCGGTGAAATCGCCGATGCATATGTCACCGAGACCGCTAACTTCGCGGGAGCATAATTCCGTGAGTTTTCGACCAAATTTCGTAATTTGGTGTCATTACCATCAGGAAAAGATTCTCTATCATTTCATAAGAAAAAATAATTTTTTTTTTTAAATTTTGCGACATAGAATGACACTTTAAGAAAGGGGCTTGCGACAGTCAAAGGGTTAAGAGAGGTTTAGTTGGATGCTTGGTATGTTAAAGAGGTACTTGTCTCTTGTATTGCGTCTGTGTTCTGGTGCAGCTCTCCAGAAAGAGTTGGAACACTGGATAGGGGATGTGTAGATCAAGTGTTTACACTGAAGCATATATGTGAACAGTTTTTAGATAAAGGTAGGGAAGTTTTCATTGCATTTATGGATTTAGAAAAGGCATATGACAGAGTGGATAGGGAGTAATATGGCTGATGTTGTAAGTGCATGGAATAGGTAGTAAGATACTAAATGCTGTAAAGAGTTTTTATGAGGATAGTGAGGCTCAGGTTAGGGTGTGTAGAAGAAAGGGAGACTACTTCCTGGTAGAAGTAGGTCTTAGACAGGGATGTGTCATGTCACCATGGTTGTTTAATACATTTATAGATGGGGTAAAAGAAGTAAATGCTAGGGTGTTGGGGAGAGGGGTGGGATTAAATTATGGGGAATCAAATACAAAATGGGAGTTGACACAGTTACTTTTTGCTGATGATACTTGTGCTTATGGGAGATTCTAAAGAAAAGTTGCAAAGGTTAATGGACGAGTTTGGGAGGGTGTGTAAAGTGAAATTGAACAGAGATAAGAGTAAGGTGATGAAAGTATCAAATGATTTAGATAAAGAAAAATTGGATATCACATTAGAGAGGAGTATGGAAGAAGTGAATGTTTTCAGATACTTGTGAGGTGATGTGTCAGCAGATGGGTTTATGAAGGATGAGGTTAACTATAGAATTGTTGAAGGAAAAAAGGTGAGTGGTGCATTGAGGTATATGTGGAGACAAAAAACATTATCTATGGAGGCAAAGAAGGGAATGTATGAAAGTATAGCGGTACCAACTCTCTTATATGGGTGTGAAGCTTGGGTTGTAAGTGCTGCAGCGAGGAGGTGGTTGGAGGCAGTGGAGATGTCCTGTCTAAGGGCAATGTGTGGTGTAAATATTATGCAGAAAATTCGGAGTGTGGAAATTAGGAGAAGTAGTGGAGTTAATGAAAGTATTAGTCAGAGGGCTGAAGAGGGGTTGTTGAAGTGGTTTGGTCATTTAGAGAGAATGGATCAAAGTAGAATGATGTGGAGAGCGTATAAATCTGTAGCGGAAGGAAGGCCGGGTAGGGGTCATCCTCACAAAGGTTGGAAGGAGGGGGTAAAGGTTGTTTTGTGGGCAAGGGGCTTGGACTTCCGGCAAGCGTGTGTTAGATAGGAGTGAATGGAGACGAATGGTTTTTGGGACCTGACAAGCTGTTGGAGTGTAGCAGGGTAATATTTAGTGAAGGGATTTAGGGAAACTGGTTATTTTTATATAGCCGGACTTGAGTCCTGGAAATGGGAAGTACAATGCCTGCACTTTAAGGGAGGGGTTTGGGATATTGGCAGTTTGGAGGGATATGTTATATATTTTTTATGTGCTTCTAAACTGTTGTATCTGGGCACCTCGGCAAAAACAGTGATTATGTATGAGTGAGGTGAAAGTGTTGAATGGCCGACTTGGAAAAAACAAACAAACACACACACACACACACACACACACACACACACACACACACACACACACACACACACACACACACACACACACACACACACACACACACATACATGCATATTCACGTTCACGTTCACATTCACATTTTGAACGACATGACGGAAGGAATAAACTCCGAGGTGTCCCTGTTTGCAGATGATGTGAAGTTGATGAGAAGAATTCATTCGATCAAAGACCAGGCAGAACTACAAAGGGATCTGGACAGGCTGCAGACCTGGTCCAGCAATTGGCTCTGGAGTTCAATCCCACCAAGTGCAAAGTCATGAAGATTGGGGAAGGGCAAAGAAGACCGCAGACGGAGTACAGTCTAGGGGGCCAGAGACTACAAACCTCACTCAAGGAAAAAGATCTTGGAGTGAGTATAACACCAGGCACATCTCCTGAAGCGCACATCAACCAAATAACTGCTGCAGCATATGGTCGCCTGGCAAACGTCAGAACAGCATTCCGACATTTTAATAAGGAATCGTTCAGGACCCTGTACAACGTGTACGTTAGGCCCATATTGGAGTATGCGGCATCAGTTTGGAACCCACACCTAGCCAAGCATGTAAAGAAACTAGAGAAAGCGCTAAGGTTTGCAGCAAGACTAGTCCCAGAACTAAGAGGTATGTCCTATAAGGGAAATCAACCTGACGACACTGAAGGACAGGAGAGATAGGGGGACATGATAACGACTTACAAAATACTGAGAGGAATTGACAAGGTGGACAAAGACAGGATGTTCCAGAGACTGGACACAGCAACATGGGGACACAGTTGGAAGCTGAAGACACAGATGAATCACAGGGATGTTAGGAAGTATTTCTTAGCCACAGAGTAGTCAGGAAGTGGAATAGTTTAGGAAGCAATGTAGTGGAGGCAGGATCCATACATAGCTTTAAGCAGAGGTACGATAAAGCTCATGGTTCAGGGAGAGTGACCTAGTAGCGACCAGTGAAGAGGCGGGGCCAGGAGCTTGGACTCGACCCTTGCACCCTCAACTAGGTGAGTACACACACACACACAACACACAACACACAACACACAACACTCAACACTCAACACTCAACACTCAACACTCAACACTCAACACTCAACACACACACACTAGCAATATCTCAAACCCCTTCTTTAAAGTGCAAGCATTGTACTTCCCACCTCCAGGACTCAGGTCTGGCTAACCAGTTTCCCTGAATCCCTTCACAAAGTATTACCTTGCTCACATTCCAATAGCTCGTTAGGTCCCAAGAACAATTCGTCTCCATTCACTCCTAACACACTCACGCACATATATATACATACAGAATGCACATTGTGTGAATATTTTGCAGGGTGAGTAAGTTAAGACTTTTGAATAGAATGGGTGTATGTTGACTGGAACTTGATAGTGATTATTCTAAGCTGATTTCTGTTGGGTAACAATACATAGGTTTTAGATGATATGCTGTTGTAGATCCTGAGCATAGATACCCTAAGTAAGGTAGGGATAGATTAGCGAGTCATTGTTTGGGGAGATAGCATATTTTTGATAGAAGGCCCTCAGTTTCTGAAAAAAAAAGTGTGTTGGATGCAAGGGTTGTACTTTAGGTTCCTGTCAAGGTGTATGCTGAAGAATTTTCCATTGTCTTACTGTGTGAGAATTAATTTTTGAGTTAAACTGAGCATTTTTTGCCTTATTTCCAAACAACCTGTAGGCCTTGTCAGTACTGTGTGAATTTGTTGATTGTTATCCAGGTAGAAATCTTTACAAGGTCATTGTTGACTATACAGTTGAAGACAACAGGGTCTGGACTAGATAAGACTAATGTATCATCTGTAAACAGGACTTGTTTAAATTCCTGGGAAGCACTTGTTAGGTAATTTATATAATGAGAGTAATAGTACCCCTGTGTTGATAGTCTTGGTTGCTGTAGTGTCAGAATAGTCACAAGCTGATGATTAACTGTAAGGTAGGGCTTTATGAAAGTGAATGCATAACTCCTGATTTTATATTCTAGTTTCAACAGGAACATCTTCCGTTCTAGTGATATTCTTTTCAATGATTTTCTGTATGCTTTGAGAAAGGAGAAAATATTTTTTCCAGTTCCCTCCACTATTGATTTGTTCCTGTGAAAATAGCTTCAATGCAGTCACTATATTCACCATGTTAACACCAATTCATTTTTGTTTTCACTCTAGTGTTAATCTTAAGGTGGATTGTTTCATGCCAAACAATAGATATCTGCACCATGGGTGCAGATATCTGTTGTGAAGGTCAGCTTTAAGACAGAGACAGAAGACTAAGTTGGAGAGAAAAAAGTAGGAGAGGGAAAGGATGTGTGAAAGTGTCACATAACGTTAAACTCTGAAGATGAGAAAGAACATGTAAAACTAAAGATATGCATCACATTGGTTCACTGTTCTACTTAAAAGATTGTATTAATATTGGTAGAATTACAAACAATATGTTAAGTAAAAGGACACTAAGTGCAACTAATGTGACATTTTACTGTGGCAACGTTTTGCTCTCCATGAGCTTTGTCAAGTCGTAATGGTTTGACAAAGCTCCCAGAGAGTGAAACATTGCCACAATAAAATGTCACATTAGTTGCACTTAGTGTCCTTTTACTTACTCAAAAGATGTCCAAGTGTCAACACTATGGATTTGAACTACAGGCAGGCCACAATAATATTCTAACAAAGAGGGAAGCAATGGTATGCCTAATAATAACCTGGTATTGTGATGTTTATTATACAGGGCAGCACCCCACTGGCTCTACATCTAAGCAGTAATGAGATTTCATAATGCAGACACATAATCTAAATGGTAGAAGAAAGGGGTTCAATGTAGCTCATTTTGCCTCGGTTCTTGTTGCCAAGTATGCCAGCTTGGCTGGGAAACCATTACCTTTGATATACCTTTGAAGAATTTCGAGAGTATATCTACTCTCTGAGCCCGGCCATGGGCCAGGCTCGTCTGGTGCTCGCCTGGTCAACCAGGCTGTTGCTGATGGAGGCCTGCTGCCCCACATATCCACATATCCATCACAGCCTGGTTGATCTGGCACCTGGTGAAGATACTTGTCTAGTTTCCTCTTGAAGGCTTCAACACTTGTTCCAGCAGTGTTTCTGATATCTTCTGGTAAGATGTTGAAAAGTCTGGGACCCCGATGTTGATACAGTGTTCCCATATTGTCCCCACTACACCCCTGCTCCTCACTGGGCTTATTTTACACTTTCTCCCATATCTCTCACTCCAGTATGTTGTTATGGCAGTGTGCAGATTTGGGATCAAGCCCTCGAGTACCTTCCAGGCATATATTATCATGTACCTCTCTCTCCTCCGCTCCAATGAGTACATGTTCAAAACTTGCAGGTGTTCCCAGTAATTTAGGTGCTTTACTGGCTGAATGTGAGCCGTAAACGATCTCTGTATTTGTTCCAGCTCCAATGTTTCTCCTGCCTTGAACAGGGCCATCAGCACTGAGCAATATTCTAAGTGAGGGAGCACTAGCGATTTGAAGAGTGTCACCATCGGCATTGTTTCCCTTGTTTTGAAAGTTCTCAATACCCACCCAGTCATCTTCCTGGCTGTCGTGATCTTTGTCTTGTTATTTTTTTTATTTTTTATTATCACACTGGCCGATTCCCACCAAGGCAGGGTGGCCCGAAAAAGAAAAACTTTCACCGTCATTCACTCCATCACTGTCTTGCCAGAAGGGTGCTTTACACCACAGTTTTTAAACTGCAACATTAACACCCCTCCTTCAGAATGCATGCACTGTACTTCCCATCTCCAGGACTCAATTCCGGCCTGCCGGTTTCCCTGAACCCCTTCATAAATGTTACTTTGCTTGGTCTTTAAAAGAAAGGTCCGCTGACATAATTATTCCTAGGTCTTTTATGTGTTCCTTGCGTTCTATTTGGTGACCCTCTTGAGTTTTTGTATATAGTGCTCTTTTTGAGTTCTTCATTCTTTCCATACCTAAGCAGCTGGAACTTATCACCAATGAACGTCATGTTGTTTTCCACTGCCTACTGGAAAACCCTGTTTATGTCTTCCTGTACTTTTTCAGTGTCCTCTACCGTACTGACTTTCATGCTTATTTTAGTGTCATCTGCAAATGATGATACAAAAGTGTGCCGGGTGTTTTTGTTCATGTCTGCTCTGAGGATGAGGAACAGCAGAGGTGCCAGGACAGTGCCTTAGGGCAATGAGCTTTTGACTTTGCTGATGCTGGATCTTGCACTGTTCACTACTACTTTTTGTGTTCTGTGTGTTAGGAAACCAAAAATCCATCTGCTTACCTTCCCTGTAATGCCCATGGCCTTCATTTTGTGCACTATCAATCCATGATCGCATTTGTCAAACGCCTTTGCAAAATCTGCGTAAATCACATCTGCGTTTTGGTCTTCTTCCAGTGCCTCCATAATTCTGTCATAATGGTTCAGCAGCTGTGACAGACATGATCGTCCTGCTCTAAAACCATGCTGGTTCGGGTTATGTTGGTTGTGCTGGTCCATGAAATTTGTAACCTGCCATCTCGCCACTCTTTCGAAGATTTTTATGATGTGAGAGGTTAGGGCTACTGGTCTGTAATTTTTAGCTAGTGCTCTACTACCTCCCTTGTGCAAAGGAGCTATGTCTGCACTCTAAGGCCTCTGGTATTTCACCTAGATCTAAGCTCTTTCTCCAAAGAATACAAGACGAGAAAAGATTAAATGAGTCTAATGCACCTGTAGGGAACTCAAGGAATCAGAATGAGTCAATGGGATTATGGGACATGACTTTTGTGGATATATGGAACATCACTTGTGTGGGTTTATGGGACATCCCCTGTATGGGATTACTGAAAGTAGATAACTTACAGTAATTCCATACAAGTGATGTCCAGTGAGTGAAGATGCCCTATCAAGTCAAATCACTGTCAACAGATTATAGTCTGTCCTGATGAATGGGATGATGCAAGTCTTTATGATACTGCTGCATGAAATTGTGTAACAAGTAGGCTACCCAATAAATGGGTTTGTGAAAAAACTACAGCTGAATGATCCATACCTACACAATTCCCTATTGGTTCAGTGCTTCCCCACAATAAAAATTATCCATGCAGTTTAGAATACTTTGGTGAGAGATGGCTAGCTTGTTAACCCTTAAACTGTCCAAACGTAGATCTACGTTTACATGCGTAGCGCTCCAAACGTAGATCAACGTTTTATTTTTCATTCCTTCAAATATGGCACAATAGGCTTGAGTTTCCTAGACATGAAAGAATGGGTCTGTGCACTCAGTGTGTGCACTATTAAAAAAATCTGGGAGTACTTAGTGGGAGCACCAGTTAAATTGAGCGCCAGCTAGAGCAAATAGCATGGCAAACACCAGGGATTCACTGATGCCATGTTGGATTAACACACCCATTTTAAGAGGAAAGTAAAAATAGGTTAGATAAATACATGAGTGTGGGTGGGTGTGAGTTGGACCTGACTAGCTTGTGCTACTTGGTCTGATGTCATGCTCCTTCCTTCAGTGGATGTGACCTGACTAGGTGGGTCATTTGTCTAAGCCGGGGGGGGAATGTGACATGTACCTGCCTTGCATGGGCCAGTAGGAATGCTGCAGTGTTCCTTCTTTCTTATGCATTTGGCAGGCTGGCTTGCTTTGGCTGTCTATCTGTCTGTATCTCTGTCTATATATCTATCTGTATCTCTGTCTATATCTCTATCTATATCTCTATCTATATCTCTATCTATATCTTTGTCTCACATGTACACATAAGTACAGTTATTATACATAGTGTAAATTACTTAGGATGATCCAAAAATTCCAGGCAAAGATAGACAGACAGATAGACAGATAAACATACAGACACACACAGACAGATAGAAACACATTAGTGTGTATCAGTGAAAACAAATAAAGCCAGGGTTCCCCCGAGCACCCATTTATCAAATGTCACCGAGCTGATAACAAATGTCATAACACAATTCTTCAAGGAGTTTGATATCCTATACTCCAGGCAGACAGAAAGATAAGCAGAGTCAGACAGACAGACAGAGACAGATAGATAGATAGACAGACAGGCAGACAGACAGACAAATAGACAGACAAGACATGTTTGTGTGTAACAGTGATAATAAATACAGCGAGGGTTAGCTAAAGCAGTGGGCATTTATCAAATGTCACTAGGCTGCCAACAGTTTAGGGATGCCTTTCATAATAACATGCTTCAAGGTATATGCCAGGGTATCTAAAACATTGCTGGGACCTATAAATACTTTGTATGTACTTCTAGACAATAGTAACCCAGGCAGGTGTAAATGTTCACCTGTCAATGTGATTGTGACTATTTGAACACTATTTCAGTACTTAATATTAGTGTCAGAACAAAGACTGACTATGAAATTACAAGAACTATTATAAATTGTAATTATCAGAACATAAAAGATATATAAATTAAAATAAAAACGAGACGAAAAGATATATCGGCAACACTTCTGCAACAGGTGCCAACAGGTGAGCATCCAGTGCCAACTTCACGGTCTTATATCTCAGTAAGTACTGACCCTAATTTTTTTTTTAGTTCTATAACATGTAGAAAAAGTGCTCTTCATTTAAAAAAAAAAAAAACAATTTTTTTATTTTTCAAAATATTCGGAGCACCACGCGAGTGAACGTAGATCTACATTTGGACAGTTTAAGGGTTAAAAAAAGTTGATTATCTAATATTTATATCTACAATATTGAAAAATATATTTTGCAACATGCATATATTAGTGGAAATAACATACCAAATATTTTATACAGTAAGCTCTAATTTTTATACATGTTTCGTCTCGTGGGAGGTGCCTTGACGCCAGTGAAGGTCTCTTGATCCAAAGAATTAAGTGTGGCTTCCTTTTCTTAGATCAAACCTGATATTCTTGGGCACTAGTGTATAATCCTTGTGGTTCTAGTGCTTCTCCATGAGCATGATGATAATACATGTTTCGGATACTAATGTGATAATACAAGGTATATCCATGTTAACCCCATAACTGTCCAAACATAGATCTACGTTCACTCGCCCAGCGCTTCGAATACGTATTTTGAATTAAAAAAAAAAACTGAAGAGGGCATTATTCTACACGTTATAAGATAAAAAAAAAAGACTGCGAAGTTAGCTCTGGATGCTCACCTGACAGCAACATGAAGTCCTGCCGCTTGCAGAAGTGTTGCTGATATACGTTTTCTTTCTCATTTTTATATGTTTATATAATTTTTGTGTTATGATAATTACAATTTATAGTAGTTCTTGTGATTTCATAGCCAGACTTTGTTCTGACACTAATACGTATTAAGTACAGTGGTCCCTCAATAATCGTCTGGCCTGAAAGTCGTCCATTTCGGAAATAGTCGCTTTATTTCATCTAAACATTGGCTTGCAAATGGTTCGTTAACTTGCTAATTGTCTTTTGTCCTGGACGCATACTCACGCGTCACCCAGCGAAATATTGCAGATCTATAGCCGAATGCCCAGTCTGTGGTGCCGACGACCATTCTGATACGTCTTGCAGTCGATCTCCCTCTTGCCTTAATAGTCATGAGGCTCGCCCTTCTTACTCTCGCCATTGCCAGGTCTACTTAAATGAGCATGAAATCCATTGCCTCAAAGAAGCAGAAGGTCTCCCTTATGCTATGGCAGTTTCTCATCTCCGCCTCCAAGGGAGACTACCCGTGTTTCTTATTCTCGTGTTTCAAAATGTCCCCCCACTTCTGGGGCCCCATCTTCTGCAGCCTCCTTTGTTGTTACCCCTCCCATAGTCACTCCTGTATCTAATTCTTTTGCTCAGTCTGTTCTGACATCTTCGAGTTCTCACTCACAAGCCCAGTATCAACAAGATATCGTACGACACCTTCTACCAGTTGCCCCTCTACTTCTGAGAAGTCCAAAAAATCCCCTTTTGCTCAAATCTTCTTTGCCCCCTCCTTCCCTCCTTCTGCCCCCACATTTTACCTTTACAGTCTCTGTACCTGGTTCTTCCCCTCTCACTGGCTCTATTACAAGTGTGGAGGTTCACCCCCCTCCTCATTCTGTGCCTCCCTCCCCTGTCCCCTCCCAAGTCTCTCCCTCTTCTGCTGCCTCCCAGGTTTCTGCCTCTTCTGTCCCCTCCCACACTTCTTCTCCAGTTCTCAACACTCTTTCGTTCCCCCCTACTTTAGTACAGTCCATTACTGTCCCAATCTTTACTCACCCTCCTCATTCTATCTCCAGTATTGTCTCCCATACAATGTCTTTGAATTCAGAAACACTTGATGCTATTTCAGAATATATTTCAGAGACTAAACCTTCAACGGACACTGATCCACCTCCTGTTCCTTCTCTTCCCTCTCCTCCATCTCCACAATTCCATTCTTTGCAATGCTTCATTCCTTTGCTGCTTGAACGTTTTCCGATGCCACCGCACATAGACTTTTCTAACCCCTCTAGTCCATAGGTGCCCTTACCTACGGATTCCTGATATTTTCCTCATTGCCAATCGTGGCCTATTTACAGTGGAATATCCGTGGCCTCAGGGGTAATCAGGGTGAGCTTCAGATGTTGCTTTCCAGGTTTTTCCCTGTTGGTGTTTGCTTACAAGAATCAAAATTACACTCAGCTGTTTTCCAACCTATCTCAGGCTATAATTTATTGTATTCTTCGGATCCTTTCTCAGATGGGACCTTTAATGAAAGTGCCCTTCTTCTACACAGTGATATTCCATACTGTCAACTATTTGTCCATACCTTGCTGCATTACACTGCAGCCCATATCCACTTGAATAAGTGGTTTACAATATGTTCTTTATATCTCTCTCCTTCTCGGGCATTTTCTATACCAGATTTTGCCTTTCTTGTTTTATCCTTACCACCACCACTTCTGTTACTTGGCAATTTTAATGCCCACCATTTCCTCTGGGGGGGTCTCAATGTGACTCACATGGCATTCAGTTGGAGGCTTTTCTCGCCTCTCACCCCCTCCATGTTTTAAATACGGGTACTCCCACCCATTTTGATCCTCGTACTCATACTTTCTCTTGCATCGATCTGTTGTTCTGCTCTTCCTCCACTACATTAGACTTCGCCTGGTCTGTTCTACCGGACTTACATGAGAGCGATCATTTTCCAATCATTCTTTCTTCTCCTTCATATTCACCACCTTTCCATAGCCCTCGCTGGCAATTTGATCGGGCGAATTGGGACCTTTACTCGCAACTCACTGATTTTAGTGAGGTTCCTTCTTCATCCTCCATTGATGAGCTCCTACACCTCTTCTCGATGTCAGTTTTAACTGCAGCTTCTCATTCTATACCTGAAGCCTCAGGCAGGCATTCTCAGAAGTGCGTGCCTTGGTGGTCTCCTGCTTGTCCTCGTGCAGTACGTTTGAAATGCGCTGCATGGGGCAGGTACTGGTACAATAGAACCGATGAGAGACTTCTTGATTTTAAGCAGAAGTGTGCGGTCACTCGCCGTGTCATCCGTGACGCTAAATGCACTTGCTGGCGAGATTATGTTTCCACCATCACCTCTGCTTCCTCTATGAGTGCAGTCTGGAAAAAGTGAGGAAACTGAGTGGTAAATACTCTCCTGACCCAGCTCCTGTTCTACGGTCGCCGGTGTGGATGTAGCAAGCCCTCTTGACGTTGCCATTGAAACTGGCACTCATCTGGTCCGTATTTCCTGGGAGCTCCATCTATGCCCCTCATTTCTTTCCTCAAATCTGCCAGATAGTTAACCCTTGGCTTTCTTCTCTTCACGAAAAAGTAGTGCCTTTACACTTCAGGAACTGGAGGCACTCTCAGCTTGCGATCATGCGCTGGCCGACGCTTCATAGGGGTTTCAACAGTTTATCAGCAAGCCCTTCTGTCCTTACATTTTAGAAACTTTGGTCACAAGGGTCCCATTCTGGGAAGCTCATCTATCCCCTTCAATCTTTCCTCAAGGTGCCATGGAGTCATACCTTGCTTTCTCTCCTAGCAGTGAACAGTATAAGCCTTTTACATTCAGAGTAATGGAGGCTATACACACAGCTTGCCGATCATCGCAGCTGGCTGACGTAATTAAGGCGGATGTTACAAATTTACATCAGTCAGCCTTGAAGTCCTCTTAATTCTTCGAAAACTTATTGGTCAATTTTATTTTTTTTTTTCCCAGCTGTGAAATCTGCCATTATTCCCCTTCCAAGCAGTGGCGAAAAAGGGAAAATTCATGATTCCATCTTGCCAGAAGTCTTTCATCATTTTTAACTGCACTATATGCACTTTGCAAAGTGATGGAACATCTGTAAATCGATGTTTAGATTGGTATTTAGAGCACGATCCCTACTCCACTGTCAATATGGCTTTAGTAAGCCAAATGTACCATAGTACCATAACTTTGTCATACGTATGCTCGAATGCCTTTGCGAATAACCCCCAGTTATTAGCCATATTTTTTGACCTTGAGATAGCATATGACACAACTTGGAGGTATAATATTTTGGCCCAAGCCCACTCCTTAGGCCTCCGAGGTAATCTACCATCCTTCCTTAAGAACTTTTTATCTGACAGACATTTCCGTGTTCGAGTAAATAATGTGCTCTCCCCGGACTTTGCCCAAGCTGCAGGTGTCCCTCAGGGATGTGTTCTGAGCACAACACTTTTTCTCCTTGCTATAAATGATTTGGCCTCTGTTCTTCCATCCAATATTTGGTCATCACTCTATGTAGATGACTTCGCTATTGCTTGTGCAGGCGCTGACTGTCACCTCATCACAGTTTCTCTCCAGCATGAGATCGACCATGTTTCCAATTGGGCCACCACGCATGGGTTTAAATTTTCCAGTAACAAAACTCACCAAATTACTTTCACTAGACGCTCTGTCATCTCCGATCATCCTTTGTACCTCTATGGCTCCTGTATCCCTGAACGTGATACGGTCAAGTTTCTAGGCCTTCTCTTTGACCGTAGGTTATCCTGGAAACCTCAAATTACCTCTCTGAAGGCAACTTGTCACAGTCGGCTGAACCTTCTTAAAACCCTTGCTCATTTTTCATGGGGAGCTGATCGTCGAACTCTCCTTCGCCTACATTCAGCCCTCATTTTATTGAAACTCGATTATGGTGACCAGATCTATTCAGCGGCCTCTCCTGCTACTCTCTCTAGCCTTAACCCCATCCATCACCATGGATTACGTTTATGCTTTGGTGCTTTTCGCTCTTCCCCGGTTGAGAGCCTCTATGCAGAAGCGAATGTTCCATCCTTGTCTGATCACCATGATGCCCATTGCCTTTGCTACTATGTATGCTCTCACGATCTCCACAAACCTTCCATTTATAGAATGGTCACCGATATTAATAGACATTATTTGTTCACTGCCCCTGTTTGCTCCATCCCTTCTCTCTTCGCCTACATTCACTCTTGTCTTCCCTTCAGTTACCACCTTTATATGTTCATGTAGCATCTCACTTTTCCCTACCCCCCTGGGAAGTTCCAGCTGTTTGGGTCTGTTCTTTCTCACTCTCTTGCTCGAAAGTCCAACTGCCTACGGTGGCTTCCTGCTTTCTTTCTCTTGACCACTTCCGCTCTCATTCTCATGCCATTGCAGTGTACACAGATGGCTCTAAGTCTTCTGACGGCGTCGGATTCGCAGCAGTGTTTCCGGACAACGTTGTGTGAGGGCATTTACTATCTTTGGCTAGCATTTTTACTGCTGAATTGTATGCCATTCTTGCAGCACTTACTCGTATCGCATCTATGCCTGTGTCATCATTTGTGGTTGTCTCAGACTCCCTTAGTGCTCTACAGCCTATACGGAAATTTGATACACGTCACCCCCTAGTTCTCTGTATCCAACTTTGGCTATGCCGTATCTCTACCAAGCATAGAGATATTGTTTTTTGTTGGGTCCCTCGTCATGTTGACGTACAGGGCAATGAACAGGCAGACACTGCTGCACAGTCAGCAGTACATGACCTACCAATTTCATATAGAGGTGTTTCATTTCCGGACTATTTTGCTGTAATAGCTACCCACCTTCACACCCGTTGGCAACAATATTGGTCAACTCAACTCGGTAACAAACTTCATTCTATTAAACTGAGCATAGGTTACTGGCTGTCTTCTTGTCATCAGTGCCGAGGTTGGGAGACTACTCTCTCCTGCCTTCGCATTGGCCACACTCATCTTACTCATGGGTATCTCATGGAGAGGCACCCTGTTCCTCTCTGTGAGAAGTGTCAAGTTCCAGTATCGATTAGCCATATTCTGTTAGTCTGCCCTCTCTATCAACGAGCACGCAGAATTTATCTCCAACATCGTCTCCGCTCTACTACTCTCTCTTTACCTTCCCTTCTTGCTGATGGACCATCCTTTAATCCTGACTCTCTCTTTGACTTCTTGACAACGACTGATATACTCCACAAACTCTGATGATGATACTTTTCACACTCCCCTCAGCTCTTTCTACCTGAATCTCTTGCTGCCCTATACCCTTTCACTATCCACTGCCCCGCTGTTCTCCGTAACCTACTACTCATCCCTCTCCCTTTTGCCACCTGATACCCTCGCTTCCTTCCTGCCCTGCAGCATTGTATAGGCCTTGTGGTTTAGTGCTTCTTTTTGATTATAATAATAATGAAGGTTCTCATTATCCATCCTGTCATTTTTCTAGCAGACGCAATTGATACAATGTTATGGTCCTTGAAGGTGTGATCCTCCAACATGATCACTCCCACGTCTTTGACATTAGTTTTTTGCTCTATTGTGTGGTTGGAATTTGTTTTATACTCTTGTGAAGTTTTAATTTCCTCACATTTACCATGTCAGAGTAATTGAAATTTCTCATTGCTGAACTTCATATTATATTCTGCAGCCCATTGAAAGATTTGATTGATGTCCACCTGGAGCCTTGCAGTGTCTGCGGTGGAAGACACTGTCATGCAGACTCGGATGTCATCTGCAAAGGAAGACACGGTGCTGTGGCTTACATCCTTGTCTATGTCAGAAATGAGGATGAGGAACAAGATGTGAGCGAGTACTGTGCCTTGTGGAACAGAGCTCTTCACCGTAGCCGCCTCAGATTTTACTCTGTTGACTACTACTCTTTATGTTCTATTTGTCAGGAAATTATAGATCCATCTACCAACTTTTCCTGTTATTCCTTTAGCATGGTCACACTTGTCGAAGGCTTTTGCAAAGTCTGTGTATATTACATCTGCATTCTTTTTGTCTTCTAGTGCAACTAGGACCTTGTCGTAGTGATTCAGTAATTGGGACAGACAGGAGTGACCTGCTCTAAACCCATGTTGCCCTGGGTTGTGTAACTGATGGGTTTCTAGATGGGTGGCGATCTTGCTTCTTAGGACCCTTTCAAAGATTTTTATGATATGGGATGTTAGCGCTATCGGTCTGTAGTTCTTTGCTATTGCTTTACTGCCCCCTTTGTGGAGTGGGACTACGTCTGTTGTTTTTAGTAACTATGGGACAACCCTAGTGTCCATGCTCCCTCTCCATAGGATGTTAAAAGCACGTGATAGGGGCTTCTTGCAGTTCTTGATGAACACGGAGTTCATTGAGTCTGGCCCTGGGGCAGAGTGCATGGGCATGTCATTTATTGCCTGTTCGAAGTCATTTGACGTCAGGATAGCTTCAGATAGGCTTGTGTTTACTAAATTCTGTGGCGCTCTCTTAAAAAATTCATATAGATCTTTGACTCTCAGTCTGGTTAGTGGGTTGCTAAAAACTGAGTCATATCGAGACTTGAGTAGCTCACTCATTTCCTTGCTGTCATCTGTGTAGGACCCATCTTGTTTAAGTAGGGGCCCAATACTGGATGTTGTTCTCGACTTTGATTTGGCATAAGAAAAGAAATACTTTGGGTTTCTTTTGATTTCATTTATGGATTTTAGTTCTTCCCGCGATTCCTGACTCCTATAAGATTCCTTTAGCTTTAGTTTGATGTTTGCTATTTCTCTGACCAGTGTCTCCCTTCGCATTGCAGATATATTGGCCTCTTTTAGCCGCTCTGTTATTCTTTTCCGTCGCCTGTAAAGGGAGCGCCTGTCTCTTTCTATTTTACATCTACTCCTCCTTTTTCTTAAAGGAATATGCCTTGAGCATACATTGAGTGCCACAGAGTTAATCTGTTCTAGGCATAAGTTGGGGTCTGTATTGCTTAGGCTATCTTACCAGCTTATATCATATAGGACTGGGTTTACTTGGTCCCACTTTATGTTCTTGTTATTGAAGTTGAATTTGGTGAAGGCTCCCTCGTGATTGATTCCATTTTGTCGGTCTGGCGCTCCGTGCATACATGTCTGAACCTCGATTATGTTGTGATCTGAGTGTATTGTTTTTGATATGGTGACATTTCGTTTCAGATCATCATTGTTAGTGAAGATGAGGTCCAGTGTATTCTCCCTTCTAAAAGGCTCTATTATTTGCTGGTTTAAGGTGAATTTTGCGCAGAGATTTAAAAGTTCGTGTGTGTGTGAGTTCTCATCTGAGCTGCCTCCTGGTGTTATCACTGCAACAACATTATTTGCTATATTCCTCCATTTTAGGTGCCTTAAGTTGAAATCCCCCTGGAGCTAGATGTTAGGGGCAGGAGCTGGAAGATTTTCCAGACAGTGGATCAATTTTCAACAGCTGTTCCTGGAATTGTTGGGATGCTGCATCTGGAGGCTTGTAAACTACCGCAATGACTAGATTTTGGTTCTCGATCTTTACTGCTAAAACTTCAACTACATCATTTGAGGCATTTAGCAGTTCTGTGCAAATAAGTGACTCTGCAATATACAGACCAACCCCCCTCCCTCCCTTTTGCCTGTTCACTCTGTTGCATCTGTATAGGTCGTAACCTGGGATCCATATTTTGTTGTCCAAGTGATCCTTTATGTGGGTCTCTGTGAAAGCCGCGAACATTGCATTTGGCTCTGCAAGCAGTCCACGGATGAAAGGTATTTTGTTCGTTGCTAGCTTTAGACCCTGTATATTTGCAAAGAAGAATGTCATCGGATTGGTGGTAATGGGGGTCACTTTTTTTCCAGCACTAATATCTGTATCTGTTGGTTTGGAGTGGAGGTCATCGACTGTGATTCCACTCCAGAAATGACTGGATTTGGTGTACGATTTCTGCCATTTCCTGCCAGTTTTTTTCCTTCCTGGCACTAAAATACCTCTCTCGAGAGGCTGTAGCTACCCAGGTTTTCCCATGGCCTGGATGTTTTGTATCTTTTTTGTCCCCTTTAAATAGTGTGCCTGGCAATGTAAGTTATAGCACTGTCTTTCCTGTACTGAAGTGGGACATATGTCAGGGTGAAAAAGCTTACAGGAAGGGAGGTTACATTTTCCTGTTGTCATATGAGCACGGCATTTTCTAGGGTGGTCAAAGTTGCACGTTCCATCTGTTTATCCAGATATTCCATGCCTGCAGATACCAAGTGAATAATATTTGCACAGGCTTGGCTTCTGTTTGCCTTGGATTTTTGTAACTGTATTCCCTGTTGGTGCATGTTTTCCTGTCTCATTTCTATCTTCACTAGTACTAACACTGGAGCTCTCACCAGTTGTTTCTGGTAATTTATCTTCACTATTACTAGTGGAGTCTCCTTGTTTGCTATCTCTTGTGGTATTGCTAGTTTGTAATATTAGTTTTATCTTGTCCTTGACTACACTTGTTTCCCCACTACAGCTCTTGTCTCCCTTGAGGCCACTAATATGCATTCCTCCATGCATGCAGTTACTGTCTACCTGGCCAGCACTTCCAGTCATACAGTTACTGTCGGCCAGGACAGCATCCGCACCAAGGGTGATAGCACCATCCAGCCCAGGTTACAAAATGAATTTTGTGAAAATATGGAATGTATCCTATCTTTATTCCAAAGCCTATTCTCTGATAATTTTAATTTTAAATGTGTTTAAAAATTGTAAGTTAAAATGGAGTACAAAAATAATTTAAATTAATTTAAGTCGTTTATCGTACGTCTGTTTGCGTGCGACTAACAGTAACAGCCTAGCTGATCTGGCCCTGATCCACCGCGAGGCCTGGTCACAGACCAGGTCACGGGGGCGTTGACCCCCGAAACCCTCTCCAGGTACCTTTTATATATTCATCAACATACCTTCCTTACACATACTCAGGTTTGATCCAAGAAATTGATTTAACTTTCCTTCAGGGTTTAGAGTCGGAGGGACAAGCTACACATCCCTTGTTTAACTGCAAGAAAATTCCTCGTGTTGAAAAAATAAATTATTTAGGGAGATGTAGACTCATTTTTCGTAATATGTATACAAAAAATTAGTTAGGGAAGGGAGACCCATTTTTCGTAGTCTATAAAAAAATATTGGGAGACCCATTTTTTGTAACGTGTTCTATTCAAAGCTATATAGGAGTTGTTTTTCTCTTGCTGCTGAACTTCAGACATGGACACCATTTTCTCGGGGTATCTTCTTGGGGCCCTCCGGGATTAGGGGCCCTGAAGCTTAAGCTACATTAATTTCATAGTAGGTTAGTCCCAATCCATCATTAGCTGCTAGGTGTGCACTAGGGACGCCTCCTCCAAGGTCCCTGTCAGCACTTAGTTTCCCTATTGCTATCAGAAATATTGTAAATGTTAGGAGACTCCAGGGGGAAAAAAGAAGCTTGCTTATTATCAAAGCAATAAGAAAAATTATGAGAAATACATTATTCACACTAAAAAAAAAAAATCACAAATTGTCTGGGACACATCTTAAAGTCTATCCTAAGAGAAATTATTACAAAAATCAATCTATTTTAAAGTAATTAATTTAATGAAATAACTTCACAAGACTTAGTAATCTCACGCAGATAATATAATTAGGCAAAGATATATATCATGATTATGCCTGAAAATAGGTTTATTATTATTTACCTGAACTACTGTTAATATAGGATCTTCCTGTCATTACACATTAGTGAAAAGCTAGGCTTCAAGTGTCCCTGAATTATACATAGTTTTTGGCCCCTCCAGGTTTTAAAAGCAATTATTATAATTATCTAATAATTCTCATTGACATAGCTCCAACGTTACCAAGTTTTGTGATCTCTGGGCAAGACTGTTCTTAATAAAAAATACTCAGTCACAAACATAACCTAGGTGTAAACTCCTTTGTGTAAACTCCCTTGTAAACTCAAACATGGGTTCGAATTCTACCGACCGCGATCTTTCTGTGAGTGTGTGTGTGTGTGTGTGTGTGTGTGTGTGTGTGTGTGTTTGTTTGTGTGTACTCACCTAATTGTGGTTGCAGAGGTCAAGACTCAGCTCCTAGCCCCGCCTCTTCACTGATCGCTACTAGGTCCTCTCTTTCTCTGCTTCCTGAGCTTTTTCATACCTCATCTTAAAGCTATGTATGGTTCCTGCCTCCACTACATCACTTGCTAGGCTATTCCACTTGATGACGACTCTGTGCCTGAAGAAGTACTTCCTAACATCCCTGTGACTCGTCTGAGTCTTCAGCTTCCAACTGTGACCCCCTTGTTTCTGTGTCCCCTCTCTGGAACATCCTGTTTCTGTCCACCTTGTCTATTCCACACATTATTTTGTATGTTGTTATCATGTCTCCCCTGACCCTCCTGTCCTTCAGTGTTGTCAGTCCGATTTCCCTCAACCTTTCTTTGTAGGACATTCCCCTGAGCTCCGGAAGTAGCCTTGTTGCAAACCTTTGTACTTTCTCTAATTACTTGATGTGCTTGACCAGGTGTGGGTTCCTAACTGGTGCTGCATACTCCAGTATGGGCCTGATGTACACAGTGTACAGTGTCTTGAGTGATTCCTTACTAAGGTATCGGAACGCTATTCTCAGGTTTGCCAGGCGCCCATATGCTGCAGCAGTTATCTGGTTGATGTGTGCCTCCAGAGACATGCTCGGTGTTATGGTCACCCCAAGATCTTTCTCCTTGAGTGAGGTTTGCAGCCTTTGTCCACCTAGCCTATACTCTGTCTGCAGTGTGTGTTTGTGTACTCACCTAATTGTGGTTGCAGGGGGCGAGACTCAGCTCCTGGCCACGCCTCTTCACTGATCGCTGCTAGGTCCTCTCTCTCGGCTCCCTGAGCTTTGTCATACCTTGTCTTATGGTTCCTGCTTCCACTACATCACTTCCACTTCCTGACAACTCTATGACTGAAGAAATACTTCCTAACATCCCTTTAACTAGTCTGAGTCTTCAGCTTCCAATTGTGACCCCCTTGATTCTGTGTCCCATCTCTGGAACCTCCTGTACTCACCTAATTGTGGTTGCAGGGGTCGAGACTCAGCTCCTGGCCACGCCTCTTCACTGATCGGTACTAGGTCCTCTCTCTGCTTCCTGAGCTTTGTCATACCTCGTCTTAAAGCTGTGTATGGTTCCTGCCTCCACTACGTCACTTGCTAGGCTATTCCACTTCCTGACGACTGTATGTGTGTTAGTTAGTTACCATTTGGTCCTTGGCACATGTCGATTAGACACTAGGCCTGTTGTATGTGCATGCCTGTGTGTGCGTGTGTGTGTGTACTCACCTAACTCACCTAATTGTGGTTGCAGGGGTCGAGACTCAGCTCCTGGCCCTGCCTCTTCACTGATCGCTACTGGGTCCTCTCTCTCTCTGCTTCCTGAGCTTTGTCATACCTCTTCTTAAAACTATGTATGGTTCCTGCCTCCACTACTTCACTTGCTAGGCTATTCCACTTGCTGACAACTCTATGACTGAAGAAATACTTCCTAATGTCCCTGTGACTCGTCTGAGTCTTCAGCTTCCAGTTGTGACCCCTTTCCCTGTGTCCCCTCTCCGGAACATCCTATCTCTGTCCACCTTGTCTATTCCCCGCAGTATCTTGTATGTCGTTATCATGTCTCCCCTGACCCTTCTGTCCTCCAGTGTCGTCAGTCCGATTTCCCTTAACCTTTCCTCGTACGACATTCCCTTGAGCTCTGGACTAGCCTTGTTGCAAACCTTTGTACTTTCTCTAGCTTCTTGACGTGCTTGACCAGTGTGGGTTCCAGACTGGTGCTGCATACTCCAGTATGGGCCTAACATACACAGTGTACAGTGTCTTGAACGATTCCTTATTAAGGTATCGGAACGCTTTTCTCAGTTTGCCAGGCGCCCGTATGCTGCAGCAGTTATTTGGTTGATGTGTGCCTCCGGTGATGTGCTCGGTGTTATGGTCCACCCCAAGGTCTTTCTCCCTGAGTGAGGTCTGTAGTCTTTGTCCACCTAACCTATACTCTGTCTGCGGTCTTCTTTGCCCCTCCCCAATCTTCATGACTTTGCATTTGGCTGGATTGAATTCGAGAAGCCAGTTACTGGACCACATGTCCAGCCTGTCCAGGTCTCTTTGCAGTCCTGCCTCATCCTCGTCCGATTTAATTCTACTCATCAAACTTCACGTCATCTGCGAACAGGGACACTTCAGAGTCTATTCCTTCCATCATGTCGTTCACATATATCAAAAATAGCACTGGTCCTAGAACTGACCCCTGTGGGACCCCGCTCGTAACAGGCGCCCACTGTGATACCTCTTCACGTACCATGACTCGTTGCTGCCCCCTGTCAGGTATTCCCTTATCCATTGCAGTGCCCTCCCTTTTACATGCGCCTGATCCTCCAGCTTCTGCACTAATCTCTTGTGGGGAACTGTGTCAAAGGCCTTCCTGCAGTCTAGGAAAACGCAATCTACCCACCCCTCTCTCTCGTGTCTTACTTCTGTTACCTTGTCATAAAACTCCAGGAGGTTTGTGATTCAGGATTTGCCTTCCATGAACCCATGCTGGTTTTCATTTATAATCTTGTTCCTTTCCAGGTGTTCGACCACTCTCCTCCTGATAATCTTCTCCATGACTTTGCACACAATACATGTCAGAGACAACAGGTCTGTAGTTTAGTGCCTCGTTCTGTTTCCTTTCTTAAATATGGGGACTACATTAGCTGTCTTCCATTTATCAGGTAGTTGCCCAGTTTCAAGGATGTGTTGAAGATTGTGGTTAGAGGCACGCACAGCATCTCTGCTCCTTCTCTAAGGACCCATGGGGAGATGTTGTCCGGTCCCATCGCCTTTGAGGTGTCAAGGTCACTTAAGAGCTTCTTCACCTCCTCCTCAGTTGTTTGTATGTCATCCAACACTTGTTGGTATATTCCCTCTTGATGTTCCCTTCTGTGCTGTTTTCCCACAGCCCTTCCTGTTCTATCTGTAAAAACTTCCTTAAATCTCCTGTTCAGCTCCTCGCATACCTCCTGATCATTTCTTGTGAGTTCTCCACCTTCTGTCCTTAATCTGATCACCTGGTCTTTGACTGTTGTCTTCCTCCTGATGCGGCTATACAACAGTTTCGGGTCAGTCTTGATTCTCGATGCTATGTCATTTTCATACTGTCGCTGGGCCTCCCTCCTTACCTGTGCATACTCATTCCTGGCTCTGCGACTGATCTCCCTATTTTCGTGTGTTCTCTGCCTTCTGTACTTTTTCCATTCTCTATTGCACTTTGTTTTTGCCTCCTTACACAGTCGGATAAACCAGGGGCTCGTGCTGGTCTTCCCATTGTTACTGTTGCCCTTGGGAATAAACTTTTCCACTGCCTCCTTGCATTTTGTTGTTACATATTCCATCATTTCATTTACTGGCTTTCCTGCCAGTTCTCTGTCCCACTGGACCTCCCGCAGGAAGTTCTTCAACCCTATGTAGTCCCCTCTTTTATAGTCAGGCTTTTCCCATTCAACTCCTGTTATTCTCTCCACTTGCAGCTCTACTATGTATTCAAAGCACAGAACCACGTGGTCGCTAGCTCCTAGGGGACTCTCATACTTGATGTCCTCAATGTCTGAGCTGCCCAGGGTGAACACAAGGTCCAATCTTGCTGGTTCATCCTCCCCTCTCACTCTGGTAGTGTCCTTAACATGTTGGTGCATGAGGTTTTCCAGCACGACGTCCAGCATCCTGGCTCTCCATGTTTCGGGACCCCCATGTGGCTCCAGGTTTTCCCAGTCGATCTCTCTGTGGTTGAAATCCCTCATAACCAGCAACTTTGCTCTGCTGGAATGAGCTTTTCTTGCCACCTCAGCAAGTGTGTCCACCATTGCTCTGTTGCTCTCTTCATATTCCTCTCTTGGCCTCCTGCAGTTCTGTGGTGGATTATACATCACTGCAATGACCACTTTGTGTTCTCCAGACTGAAGTGTACCTGCTATGTAGTCTCTTTCTCCCGTCTCATCTATGCCTTCCATTTTCTCGAATTTCCATCTGTTTTTTACGAACAGAGCAACCCCACTCCCCCCTGCCCCTTCTATCTTTCCTCATGATCTGGTATCCTGGTGGGAAGATTGCATCTGTTATTGTCTCCGTGAGTTTTGTTTCTGTAACTGCTATGATGTCTGGGGACTTCTCATTGATTCTTTCTTGCCATTCCTCATGTTTATTCATTAATCCATCTGCATTTGTGTACCAAACCTTCAACTTCTGTTCTAATACTGTAACTGTGGTGCGGGGGGTGGAAACAGAGGGATCGGTGTGTGATGGTTGGTTTGGATTGTTCAGTTGCCTTGGGGGTGTCGTGGCTGGAGTCCTTCTGCAGGTGTTTCTGGGGGGTGTGCTTGTCCTTCCATTTGATCCTGTGTGTGTGTGTGTGTGTGTGTACTCACCTAGTTGTACTCACCTAGTTGAGGTTGCAAGGGTCGAGTCCAAGCTCCTGGCCCCGCCTCTTCACTGGTCGCTACTAGGTCACTCTCCCTGAACCATGAGCTTTATCGTACCTCTGCTTAAAGCTATGTATGGATCCTGCCTCCACTACATCGCTTCCCAAACTATTCCACTTCATGACTACTCTCTGGCTGAAGAAATACTTCCTAACATCCCTTTGATTCATCTGTGTCTTCAGCTTCCAACTGTGTCCCCGTGTTGCTGTGTCCAGTCTCTGGAACATCCTGTCTTTGTCCACCTTGTCAATTCCTCTCAGAAAACAATATGAAGCTCAACGATGAGAAATTTCAATTACTCAGATATGGTAAACATGAGGAAATTAAATCTTCATCAGAGTACAAAACAAATTCTGGCCACAAAATAGAGCAAAACACCAACGTCAAAGACCTGGGAGTGATCATGTCAAGGACCATAACATTGTATCAATTGCATCTGGTAGAAAAATGACTGGATGGATAATGAGAACCTTCAAAACTAGGGAGGCCAAGCACATGAAGACACTCTTCAGGTCACTTGTTCTATCTAGGCTGGAATATTGCTGCACACTAACAGCACCTTTCAAGGCAGGTGAAATTGCTGACCTAGAAAATGTACAGAGAACCTTCACGGTGCGCATAACGGAGATAAAACACCTCAATTACTGGGAGCGCTTGAGGTTCCTAAACCTGTATTCCCTGGAACGCAGGCGGGAGAAATACATGATTATATACACCTGGAAAATCCTAGAGGGACTAGTACCGAACTTGCACACGAAAATCACTCACTACGAAAGCAAAAGACTTGGCAGACGATGCAACATCCCCTCAATGAAAAGCAGGGGTGTCACTAGCACGTTAAGAGACCATACAATAAGTGTCAGGGGCCCGAGACTGTTCAACTGCCTCCCAGCATACATAAGGGGGATTACCAACAGACCCCTGGCAGTCTTCAATCTGGCACTGGATAAGCACCTAAAGTCGGTTCCTGACCAGCCGGGCTGTGGCTCGTATGTTGGTTTGCATGCAGCCAGCAGCAACAGCCTGGTTGATCAGGCTCTGATCCACCAGGAGGCCTGCTCACAGACTGGGCCGCGGGGGCGTTGACTCCCGGAACTCTCTCCAGGTAAACTCCAGGTATGTCCCCCCTATCTCTCCTGTCCTCCAGTGTCGTCAGGTTGATTTCCCTTAACCTCTTCTCATAGGACATACCTCTTAGCTCTGGGACTAGTCTTGTTGCAAACCTTTGCACTTTCTCTAGTTTCTTTACATGCTTGGCTAGGTGTGGGTTCCAAACTGGTGCTGTATACTCCAATATGGGCCTAACGTACACGGTACATAGGGTCCTGAACGATTCCTTATTAAGATGTCGGAATGCTGTTCTGAGGTTTGCCAGGCGCCCATATGCTGCAGCAGTTATTTGGTTGATGTGTGCTTCAGGAGATGTGCCTGGTGTTATACTCACCCCAAGATCATTTTCCTTGAGTGATGTTTGTAGTCTCTGGCCCCCTAGACTGTACTCCGTCTGCGGTCTTCTTTGCCCTTCCCCAATCCTCATGACTTTGCACTTGGTGGGATTGAACTCCAGGAGCCAGTTGCTGGACCAGGTCTGCAGCCTGTCCAGATCCCTTTGTATTTCTGCCTGGTCTTCGATCGAATGAATTCTTCTCATCAACTTCATGTCATCTGCAAACAGGGACACCTCGGAGTTTATTCCTTCTGTCATGTTGTTCACAAATACCAGAAACAGCACTGGTCCTAGGACTGATCCCTGTGGGACCCCGCTGGTCACAGGTGCCCACTCTGACACCTCGCCACGTACCATTACTCGCTGCTGTCTTCCTGACAAGTATTCCCTGATCCATTGCAGTGCCCTCCCTGTTATCCCTGCTTGGTCCTCCAGTTTTTGCACTAATCTCTTGTGTGGTACTGTGTCAAACGCCTTCTTGCAGTCCAAGAAAATGCAATCCACCCACCCCTCTCTCTCTTGTCTTACTGCTGTCACCATGTCATAGAACTCCAGTAGGTTTGTGACACAGGATTTCCCGTCTCTGAAACCATGTTGGCTGCTGGTGATGAGATCATTCCTTTCTAGATGTTCCACCATTCTTCTCCTGACAATCTTTTCCATGATTTTGCATGCTATACATGTCAGTGACACTGGTCTGTAGTTTAGTGCTTCATGTCTGTCTCCTTTTTTAAAGATAGGGACCACATTTGCTGTCTTCCATGCCTCAGGCAATCTCCCCGTTTCGATAGATGTATTGAATATTGTTGTTAGGGGTACACAGTGCCTCTGCTCCCTCTCTCAGGACCCATGGAGAGATGTTATCTGGCCCCATTGCCTTTGAGGTATCTAGCTCACTCAGAAGCCTCTTCACTTCTTCCTCAGTTGTGTGTACTGTGTCCAGCACATGGTGGTGTACCCCACCTCTCCGTCTTTCTGGAACCCCTTCTGTCTCCTCTGTGAACACTTCTTTGAATCTCTTGTTGAGTTCCTCACATACTTCACTGTCATTTCTTGTTGTCTCTCCTCCTTCCTTCCTTAGCCTGATTACCTGGTCCTTGACAGTTGTTTTCCTCCTGATGTGGCTGTATAACAGCTTCGGGTCAGATTTGGCTTTTGCTGCTATGTTGTTTTCATATTGACGTTGGGCCTCCCTTCTTATCTGTGCATATTCGTTTTTGGCTCTACGACTGCTCTCCTTATTCTCCTGGGTCCTTTGTCTTAAATATTTCTTCCATTCCCTAGCACACTTGGTTTTTGCCTCCTTGCATCTTTGGGTGAACCATGGGCTCATCCTGGCTTTTTCATTATTCCTGTTACCCTTGGGTACAAACCTCTCCTCAGCCTCCTTGCACATTGTTGCTACATATTCCATCATCTCATTAACTGGCTTCCCTGCCAGTTCTCTGTCCCACTGAACCTCATTCAGGAAGTTCCTCATTTCTGTGTAGTCCTCTTTCCTGTAGTTTGGTTTCATTTGTCCTGGCCTTCCTGCTTCCCCCTCCACTTGTAGCTCTACTGTGTATTCAAAGCTCAAAACCACATGATCGGTGGCCCCAAGGGGTCTTTCATATGTGATGTCCTCAATATCTGCACTACTCAAGGTGAATACTAAGTCCAGTCTTGCTGGTTCATCCTCTCCTCTCTCTCTTGTAGTGTCCCTTACGTGTTGGTACATGAAGTTTTCCAGTACCACCTCCATCATCTTAGTCCTCCATGTATCTTGGCCCCCATGTGGCTCCAAGTTCTCCCATTTGATCTCCTTGTGGTTAAAGTCGCCCATGATCAGGAGCTTTGTCCTGCATGCATGAGCTCTTCTGGCCACTGCAGCCAGTGTGTCAACCATCGCTCTATTGCTCTCGTCATGCTCTTGCCTTGGCCTCCTGCTGTTCTGTGGTGGGTTATACATCACTGCAATTATCACCTTGGGACCTCCAGAGTGAAGCGTTCCCGCTATGCAATCACTTTCTTCTCCGCTGTCTCCTCTCTCCAGCTCATCAAAATTCTATCGGTGTTTGATCAGCAATGCCACTCCTCCACCCCCCCTGTTCCTTCTGTCTTTCCTCAGGATCTGGTATCCCGTTGGAAAGAGGGCATCTGTTATCATACCTGTAAGCTTGGTTTCTGTGATCGCTATGATGTCTGGTGATGCCTCTTTGACTCTTTCGTGCCCCCTCCTCCCACTTGTTTGTTATTCCATCAGCGTTTGTGTACCATACCTTCAGTTTCCTTTCCAACACTGTGGTTTGGGGGGCCTGTGGGGGTGGGAGAACTGGTAGCATACTGTGGGATTCTATGGTTGGGGGTTGGGTGGAAGCTGTGGGTATGGATTGTATTGTGTATTGGGATGGTGTGATAGGTTGTGGGGTTCTGAGGATAGTTGTGTGTGTGCTTGCCCTTGCTACTCTGTTCTGCTCTGACTGACCTCTGCTGGTTCCATCCTTGTCTCCTTTCCTAGCTCCTTTCGCTTTTTTGTCCTCTCCCTCAGCTGCTGTCTCTCTGTGTTCTGTCTCTGTCTAGGAACACCTTCTTGTATTCTTCTGAGCTTTTCAACCGTGGTTTCTCTTGGAGGATCCTGTTCTGCACTGTTTCTGTCCTGAGAATCAGCTTGATCGGTCGGTTTCTTCCCTTCAAGTACCCCCCTATTCTCTGAAAATTTACAATCTCGTCCATGTCTTCTCCCCCTATTTCTGTGATGATTTTCTCAGTCTCCTTTCTTTCTTCCTGCCGTCTTTCAGTGTGTCCTTTCCTCTCTCTCCCGAACCCCATGGATAAACACTGATTTTGCCCTTTCCTCCTCCCATTGCCTCTTCCTCTGTGACTCTGGTTCCTGTCTTTATGTGGTCATTTTCTCCCTTGATTTTTCCAGTGGCTCTTGGTAGCATGGTTGTGCCTCAGCATTCAACCTATCTCCCTCTCCTTCTGCACCCATCTGCTCTTCCCTTCCACTCCCTGGCCCTTCTTTGCAGGCTGATATGACCTTAGCATAATTCATATCTCCTTCCTTACTGTTCAGTCTCTCAGCTTCGTATGGTGTGTCTTTTCTGGTCACTACCCCTGAGACTTGCTTCAGCCTGTTTACCTCAAATTCTAGGACCTTTACCCTGGCTACTGCAGTTTCGACTTGTGCCTCCCAATTCTTTGTCTCCTTCTCCAACCTCTTTTCCCATTTCACAGAGAGCTCTTTCTCCATTTTTTCAGAAAGCTCTCCTAATTTTCTCTCCCATTCTTGCTCTATCCTTTTCCACTGCTCCTCCATCCATTCCTCCCTACCAGTACCATTGTCATCTGATCCCTGATTCCTGCAAGTCCCAACCATTTTTTTTAGTGAGAGAGAGAGAGAGAAAGAGAAAAAGAAAAAGGGGGAGAGAGTGAGAGAGAGGGAGAAAGAGAGAGAAGGGGAGGGTAGGAGAGAGGGGAAAAGAAGGGAAAAGGAGGAGAAAGTGAGAGAGAGGGAAAAGGTGAGAGAGAGAGAGGGGGGAGTGACAAGGGAAGAGAGAGAGAGAGAGAGAAAAGAAGAGGAAGAGAGAGAGGGAGAGAGAGAGAGGAAGAGAGAAAGGGAGAGAGAGAGAGAGAGGAAGAGAGAGAGGAAGAGAGAGGATGAGAGAAAGGGGGAGAGAGAGAGAGGAAGAGGAAAAGAGAGGAGGGGAGGAGGGAGAGAGAGATGGGGGGAAAGAAAGGGTTAGAGGGTCACTTCACAGGAAGGTGTGAAATCCTGTATATGTATGTGTGTGTGTGTGTGTGTGTGTGTGTGTGTGTGTGTGTGTGTGTGTGTGTGTGTGTGTGTGTGGTGTGTGTGTGTGTGGTGTGTGTGTGTGTGCATGCTACAGCTATTCAAGTGCCTAACAGCAGATCCTGTTCTCACTTAGTGTGTGTGTGCATATGTTTATGTAAACAGTCCTTATTTCCCACGTATGTACTACAAATATATTGCATATGTACCCGATCTCTTGGTTCCCACTGTACTGTCCTATGCATTTAAAATTACATTAAAAAATAAATACACTAGGCTTCGCCTGTATGCCACTACCTCTAAATTCTATTAATGCCAGTAAATGCTGTTTATTCTAATTCTGATAGCTCGAGGAGAGTGACCCCCAATTCCAGCTAGAGACAGGTACTATTGATCCCATGCAACTCAAACTAGGTGAATATTACTTGGGGCTGGCAGTGCAGTAACGTTGCTGGTCTGTCCTGTCCCAGAAGTTGAAGATGTTTGATGCTTCTCGGTAATTTTTCCACTAACTTCCTGTATGCACTATAGTCTCTAGCTCATCTAATTTTTTCACTCACTGTATTTACTGACACATCTATACATATCTCTTATCTCCCTGGTATTGAGTCACACTTATTCTTCAAATACTCCTCTGCATTATTATGGCAACACTATTTAGGCCTGACAACCGTTCACCCTTCCAATGGCCCCCACTAAACACTTAGTCACTATTTCCTTTGTTTTCTTTTCTGTGATCACTTATATTTCCTTTTTTCGGGGCTTAAGTGATTATATGCACTTTTATGCGTGAACACGCCTATATCCCATACTCTATTCCATATGGCACAGTCAGAAATTACCACCAAAACACGAGCTCAAACCGCGTGACTCCTCCACGAGTGTGTGTATGTGTGTGTGTGTACATGTGTGTGTGTACGTGTGTGTGTGTATGTGTGTGTGTACGTGTGTGTGTACGTGTGTGTGTGTGTGTGTGTGTGTGTGTGTGTGTGTGTGTGTGTGTGTGTGTGTGTGTGTGTGTATACTCACCTAATTGTGCTCACCTAATTGTGGTTGCAAGGGTCGAGACTCAGCTTCTGGCCCCGCCTCTTCACTGATCGCTACTAGGTCCTCTCCCTCTGCTTCCTGAGCTTTGTCATACCTCTTCTTAAAATTATGTATGGTTCCTTCCTCCGCTACTTCACTTGCTAGGCTATTCCACTTCCTGACGACTCTATGACTGAAGAAATACTTCCTAACGTCCCTGTGACTCGTCTGAGTCTTCAGCTTCCAGTTGTGACCCATTGTTTCTGTGTCCCCTCTCTGGAACATCCTATCTCTGTCCACCTTGTCTATTCCCTGCAGTATCTTGTATGTCTTCATCATGTCTCCCCTGACCCTTCTGTCCTCCAGTGTCGTCAGTCCGATTTCCCTCAACTTTTCCTCGTACGACATTCCCCTGAGCTCTGGGACTAGCCTTGTTGCAAACCTTTGTACTTTCTCTAACTTGTTTACGTGCTTGACCAGGTGTGGGTTCCAGACTGGTGCTGCATACTCCAGTATAGGGCTAACATACACAGTGTACAGTGTGTGTTGTGTGTGTGTGTGTTGTGTGTGTGTGTGTACTCACCTATGCATGTGTGTGTGTGTGTGTGTGTGTATGTGTGTGTGTGTACTCACCTAGTTGAGGTTGCAGGGGTCGAGTCCGAGCTCCTGGCCCCGCCTCTTCACTGGTCGCTACTACGTCACTCCCTGAACCGTGAGCTTTATCATACCTGTGCTTAAAGCTATGTATGGATCCTGCCTCCACTACATCGCTTCCCAAACTATTCCACTTACTGACTACTCTGTGGCTGAAGAAATATTTCCTAACATCCCTGTGATTCATCTGTGTGTGTGTGTGTGTGTGTGTGTGTGTGTGTGTGTGTGTGTGTGTGTGTGTGTACTCACCTATTTGTGGTTGCAGGGGTCGAGTCTTAGCTCCTGGCCCTGCCTCTTCACTGGTTGCTACTAGGTCCTCTCCCAGCTCCATGAGCTTTATCAAACCTCATCTTATAACTATGTATAGTTTCCGCCTCCACTGCGTCACTTTCTAGGCTATTCCACTGCCTGACAACTCTATGACTGAAGAAATACTTTCTAACATCCCTTTGACTCATCTGACTCTTCTACTTCCAATTATAACATCTTGTTTGTGTCCCCTCCCTGGAACATCCTGTCTTTGTCCACCTTGTCTATTTCGCGCAGTATTTTATATGTCGTTATTATGTCTCCACTAAACCTCCTGTCCTCCAGCGCCGTCAGGCCAATTTCCCTTAACCTTTCTTCATATGACATTCGCCTTAGCTCTGGAACTAACCATGTTGCAAATCTTTGCACTTTCTCTAATTTCTTGACGTGCTTGATCAAGTGCAGGTTCCAAACAGGTGCTGCATACTCCAGTATGGGCCTGACGTACGCAGTGTACAGTGTCTTGAACGATTCCTTACTAAGGTATCGGAATGCTGTTCTCAGGTTTGCCAGGCGCCCATATGCTGCAGCAGTTATCTGGCTGATGTATGCTTCTGGAGGCATGCTCGGTGTTATACTCACCCCAAGATCTTTCTCCTTGAGCAAGGTTTGCAGTCTTTGGCCACCTAGCCTATACTCCATCTGCGGTCTTCTTTGCCCTTCCCCGATCTTCATGACTTTGCATTTGGCGGGGTTAAATTCGAGAAGCCAGTTGCTGGACCAGGTGTCCAGTGTGTCCAGGTCTCTTTGAAGTCCTGCCTGATCCTCATCTGATTTAATTCTTCTCATTAACTTCACATCATCTGCGAACAGGGACACTTCTGAGTCTATCCCTTCCATCATGTCATTCACATATACCAGAAATAACACTGGTCCTAGTACCGACCCCCGTGGGACCCCGCTCATCACACATGCCCACTGTGATACCTCAGGTATTCTCTGATCCATTGCAGTGCCCTTCCTGTTATATGCACCTGTGTGTGTGTGTGTACTCGCCTATATGTACTCACCTATATGTGGTTGCAGGGGTCGAGTCATAGCTCCTAGCCCCGCCTCTTCAATGAATTCAATTCAATTCAATTCAAGTTTATTCTCTATAATGGTTACAATGTGGGGTTTACAGGTTTTGGGTATTTTGTGGTTTACATGTTATAAAATACTAATTACAGAGGGGGCCACTAGGACACCTAGCATGGCTAGGCATTTCGAGCAGACTTGGATTAATTCTTAACATTAAATCCTTACAGATTATAGTATTAAGGCTAAGTGACTACATAATTTTGAGTTTAGCAATGTGAATACTTTTGTTTTGGCACAATACAAGGTGTCTATATTTGAGTAACATAGGCAAACTTATGACTAGTTAGGATTTATTAATTTAAGATTAAGATTAGTATTTCTGGGTTTATAGTCAGTGGGTGAGTGAGTGTAATTTTGAACCACCAGGTGGTTATCATGTAGTTAGTTGTCAGGGTGGATCAGGGAGATAAGATGTTTTCTAACTGTAGTTTTGAAAGTGATGAGTGTGTCTGCAGTTCTAGAGTTTTCAGGTAGGGTGTTCCAGATTTTAGGTCCTTTGAAATATATTGAATTTTTGTAAAGGTTTAGTCGAACACGGGGAATGTCATAGAGATGTTTGTGTCTGGTGTTATGCCTGTGGATCCTGTCACAACTATCAAGAAAGCGTTTTAGGTCAAGGTTAATATTGGAATTTAAGGTCCTGTAGATATAGATTGCACAGTAGTAAGTGTGGATGTTCTGAACAGGGAGTAAGTTTAGATCTATGAAGAGTGGGGGGGGGGGGTGGCCAGGGATGGGATTTAGTGATTATTCTTACTGCAGCTTTTTGTTGGGTTATTATTGGCTTTAGGTGTGTTGCTGCAGTTGAACCCCAGTTGAACCTCTCTCTCCATGCTCCATGAGCTTTAACATACCTCATCTTAAAACTATGTATGGTTCCTGCCTCCACTACTTCGCTCGCCAGACTGTTCCACTTCTTGGCCACTCTGTGACTGAAGAAACACTTCATAACATCCCAGTGGCTCATCTGAGTCTTCAATTTCCAAGAGTGACCCCTTGTTTCTGTGTCCCATCTCTGGAACATCTTGTCTCTGTCCCCCCTGTCTATTCCACGCAGTATTTTGTATGTTGTTTTGTATGTTTGTGTTTTGTGTGTGTGTGTGTGTGTGTGTAGCAACGCTCTTCTTCCCAATAAAGCAAGCGAAAATTTGTGTATGCAATTATTTCGCAAAAAATCATTCTGAACCTAACGACAAAAATATATTTCATTGTTTTTGTTTATTATTAAATTATTTTTAAATTTATCTAAAATATATTTAGTTGGATTAGGCTAAATTAAATTTTGCTTGTTATAAGGTTAGGTAAGTTTTCTAAGGTACTTTTAGTACAAAATTATTAATTTTTATATTAATATAAATGAAAAAAATATGTGTTTAAACCCAAAAAGAGAAAATTTTAAAAAAGGACTTAATTTTAAATGATTCTGGCTAATTGATCAGTTTTGCCTATTCCGGCACGGCACATGTGAAAATTTGTCTGGACTGCCTCCAAGTGAGTCACCTACCCTGGAAAAACTGTTGACACCGAGCTCGAGGTTGGTACCTCACCTCAACAAGTTGGCTTATAGGACAGATTTTCACAAATGATTGATGTTGCAAGAAACTTGCCTGCATGCACGTATAAAGGACTAACTTGGTGTTGCAGCATATATCCTGATCTTCAACCTTCCTAAGCTTAGCCCCTTTGGACTTCCCCTCAGAAACCACGTGCAACGGGAGCCTTAATTCTGCAATATTCAATCGATATTAGTGACTTGCCTGCACCTCAGAAATTCCTATATCCAAGGGGGTGTGTATCCCCTAGTATAACTATGCAGACACGGACACTAGCTTCTAGACTGACAAAAGATGCTGGTACATACTGGACACGCACTGCCAGCTACACACAGGCCTACAGATCAACTCACAATTTTCCCCAGAAAACTGGCCAAAAATCCTACGGAAAGGTGGAGGTCTTTCTTACTGTAGGGGCCCTGACGGAGGAGGTCATCTAGGGTTTGCATCGAGGTGTCTCTACCAGATTTCCCCAGGTCTCATATGTGAAGACACGTGGGGGGCGCCGTCTGCTGATCACGGCACATCTTGTCCAGGTGGTGTATGGTCATGAAGAACGAGCTGATCCCTCCCGACCACGCCTCGTCATTCAAACTAGGGCTGCCAGTTCTCCCTAACTAGTTTAAAACCTAGTTTTTTGCCTACTTTAAATCGGCCTATTACTACCTATGTTAAGGTCTTAGGTCTACATTATTATTATCTACAGTTGCCTCAATAATCCTAATATTAGTGTACTAAGAGTAAACTACCTACTTCTTCCCCGAAGGGTAAATCTATAAATTAATAAGTGCTTACCATCCAACCACGCCAAACAGGGTGAGAATGTGTTTTTGTTTATGGGTGGGTGTAAGGGCCACCCAGCTCAGCTGTTCCATTACGGCCATGCTGGGACCCCTTCGTACGCCGTATCTGTCCTGTGGAACTTTAGGGACCAAATAAATTTACACATCCTCCTGCCGGCGAAGGTAGGCGCTAAGTCTAGATCAAGTCTGCCTCCCGCAGGCCCTCCCAGCGGGCCCTGGACTTGAGCGCCGTTCGACGGGTCATCTGGCCGCTCAGCTCGGTCAGCCTCTGGTCTAACTTCTCATGTGCCGGTCCCACCGTGTGGACCTCGAGAGGTCCACACGGGTCTTATAGTCTAGACACCATTCATTCTCACCTTCACCATTCTCAACCGCCCAGCCTTGTCTGGGTGGGTCAACACTACCAGGCCAAGAGGCCAGTATGCCCTGGGTGCCTCGGATTCTACTAGCACCAGGTCCCCTTCACTTAGCATCATCTTATTTGCCTTGGGGTCTGCACCATAGAAATGTTCCCGCAGGGCTGTCAAGTAATCCCTGCACCACACTTGGTTCCATTTGTCCAGGATGTTCACCAGTCTGTTGTGACTTCTGTGCAGTTCTTCATTGATGGGGGGACCATCTGGCCCATAATAATCCAGCTCCTTGGAAGACTGACTAAAAATTGCGGGGAAGGGCTCAATCCTCCTTCCAAACAGCATGTGATTGGGGGTGAGAGCTTCCTGCTCGTCAATTCCATTTTGCATGTAGGTCAGAGGCCTGTTATTGACTCTTGCCTCTATCTCAACTAACACTGTCCTCAGTTCATCAAAGCTCACCCCCTGCCATGCAAGACCTTCCGAATGCACCCTCTGACTGTGCCCACCATGCGTTCATAGAATCCCCCTTGCCAAGGCGCTCTGGGAGCTATGAACTTCCACTCACACTCTATTCTCTTCAGGTATTCTCGCACTTCCTCCGTTGTCCCTGAGATTCCTGAAAAATTTTCGGCCGCTCTGAAGCTGTGCCATTGTCCGAGATAATCATTCGCGGGCACGAGAATCTGGCTGTAAACCTCCTGAACAACTTCACGAAAGTCTCTGTCGACATATCTTCCGCCCACTCCAAATGCATGGCTCGATAGTGGCACAAGTAAACAGGCAGACATATACTTTCTGAGGGCCCCCCCCAAACTCTCCTGGGTTCTTCAATGTGATAGCCCCAGTATAGTCTATTCCCACAGCCTCAAAGGGCCTGTCACTATGTACCCACTCCTGAGGCAGCAGTGGTGGACCCGGGTACGGTAGGGTCCTCCCCTCGTACCGCCGGTGCAGACCGTGCAACTCTTTAGGGACCCTTTTGATGGCAGCTCGGCCCTTCAGTACCCAGTAATTCTGACGTAGGCAGGTGAGGGTATCTCCAAACCCATGTAAGGTCCTCTGATGGGCATCTTGTATCAATAGCTCTGATGCCTATCCCTCCTTTCCCAGTAACATTGGATGTTTGGCCCCATAGCTGAGCTCAGAGTTTTGTATTCTTCCCCTGCATCTTATTAGCCCAGCATGATCTAGGAACAATCCCAACGAGTGGACCAATTTACTGTTCCCTGAGTCGTTGTTGGACACACGTCCTGATGCCATAACCTGCTGCCCTGTCGCCAGTACTTCCAGCACTCCTGGAAACCTCTCCCTTTGGTACTGCCTTATCCAATATCTGGGACACATGAGAGACAACTGTCGACCCTGGCTTACCTTGTCATGCAGTTTCCTCACAAATCGAAATACCATTTCCGTGACTCCTGTAGGTTTCCTCCAAGAGGAGTAGCGTCTGGGGTCAAATAATTCAGTGTCGGGTTCCCCCACAAATTGTACTATGCTGCTGGTTGTCTCCCCAAATTTCTGCTCCGGCCAGTAATCCTTTGCCGGCAACCAGTCTGGGCCTTTGAACCAAATCTCACTTTTACTCGGCTTTTTGTGTGTCACCCCTCGACTTATCAGGTCAGCTGGGTTTTGATCTGTAGGCACGTACAGAATTGTTGACGTTGACTGTAGTTCCCCCTATCTCCTTTACCCGATTTTTCCCGACATAGGGGAGCTTAGACCTGTCTTCTGGACCCACTGTAAGGCCACCTCCGAGTCTGTCCATACATAGGTGTGTGTCACCCTCAGGTTATTCAACACCTCCTCTACATACTTACCCAGTCTTGCTCCCAGCAACATTGCCGTGAGCTCTAGCTTTGGGATCGAGCAATCCTTCAGGGGTGTCACCCGCGCATGACTGGTGGCCAGACTGGCCTGGTCCGGCCACCAAATACGCTACTATCCCATAGGCCCTGGGGGAGGCATCACGAAGACATGCAAGTCATATCCCGCCCGGTTTCACCCGATGGACCTGGGGAATGTGAACTCATGCAATTCTGCTAGATCTTTGCTAACCAGATCCCACTCCTGGCAAACTGTTTCTGGCAGTGGGTCATCCCAACCTAGGTTCAGCTCCCAGGTCTGTTGCACTAGCACCCCCCTGGGAATGGTGATGGGTGTCAACAAACCCAAAGATCGAAGGCAGTCTGCACTTTGCTCAGCAAGGACCTCCTGGTCAGCTTGCTTCCCTTCCCCAAACGTTTCCTCTTTAGCCTAAGTCTGTCTTCCTTGATTTTCCCACTCCAGTCCCAACACCGATGTTACCTCAGGTACTGAGTAGCCAGCATAGTCATGTTCCACTGTGCCCCGCAATGTTGGATTGTCACCCATTCTCTCAATGGCATGTTAGCCGAGAGCATCTCCTGATTAGACTCTCGGTAAATGTCCATCAACAGCCTTTCATCTGAGGTGGTACCTTGCATTGTTGTCTACATAAAATGGGTCTTCAGTAATTCTTTAAGCGGGTGTTACAGTTCACAAGGTGGTAGTCTATGGTGGCCTGTAATAGGAATTGTGAACTAGTGGCACCAAACAACACTGCCCTGAATCTGTAGGTATCATATCCTTGCTCGGGCAACTCCCTGTTAGCCAACCACAAGAACCTTGTGTAGTCCCTGTCTTGTGGCTGCAACCCAATACGTAGGAAGCTTTGCAATATCTGCCGCATAGGCATTACTGTTCTGTCCTGAATCTCAACAACACAAACTGCTAATTTCTGCGTCAGGGAGGGCCCTGTGAGCAGACAGTCTTCAAACGATGCTCTCGGGGACTCGCCTGTGAGCTGCAGTTGAAGACTACTCTGATGGGAGTGGTTACTGACTCCTTGGTGACTGCCATGTGTGGAAGATAATGGGGGTTTTCCCCCCGGGCTGGCATTGGGCACTTTCTCAAAGAACCCCAAAGGGGCCAACTGTTCCTTTAAAATATCATCATATTTCTCCACCAGACCCTTCTTGGTCAGGCTGTTCACCAATGAATTCAACTGACCCGCGCCTTCTTTAAATTAGTGGGCAGCATTGGGTGTACCGGTTTCCACAGGAGTCGCACCCATTACTGCCCGTCCCTAAACGCACATGGTTCAAGAAATCTCATACGTCTTTCGGTTCAGGGGGCGCGGGTCCCCCTTATCCCCACTACATCCAGGTCGATGTTTTGGACCGGCCTCACCGTCAGATAGCCAACTGCGTTCTGACGGTCTTCGTGCACCCAATCTGCATCCCCAGTACACCCTGTCGCTGTATACCGGAGCCCTCCTTTTCCCCGGGGTCGCAGGGAAGTGGTTGGTTACCCTCCCTCCTAGAGTACCCCCTGGAGTCCTTACAGCCCAACACCCCCCTTTGAAAACTCTTCTCGGGGCACGAATCGTTATGAAATCTCCTCTCCCAAGTTTCCCTACATTACAAATTTTGTCTTTTTAGCAAGGTTCTGGTTCTGCTAGTTCCACTAAATCCCTCAAATGCTTGACTGCTGCGGGCCGCCCCCTTATGGTAATGATTTTGGGGCGTTTCTTCATATAAAGGCTGAAATTCCCCCGTCGATCCCCGGCAAACCGCCCGACATTGACTACGGGGTAAGACCTGGTGGGACTTCCCCCCCAAAAACCCTTCCCCTTCTGTCAATTTTTACCCCTGTCTTCAGCTTAACCTAATTGCTAGCTCTTTTATAAAGGGTCTCTGTCCCCCCTGTCGAAGAAACAAAGGGGTCATTTCGATTCTTCCCATTCTAACCACCGCCATTATGGGGGGCAAGGCCACCGCCCTTTGAAACGCTCCCAAACAAATTCCCCGGTTTTCCCCACACTCATACACTCTCACGCTTCCGACTCGTCCTTGCTCTCTGCCTTTCTTGCGGTTTGCTCTCCATGCTTGTGGATGGGGTGTCGGGACGTGCCTGTGGTGCCTACCTTTCGGCAGCCCGACCCCATTGGTTGGGCGCTAAGTCCTGGAAAAAATGTTCCCAAAACACTTAAAACAAAGTCTCAACTCCCTTAATCTTAAAACCCTTTTGTGTAGGGGTAAGCTTGAGCCCCCTGAACTAGCGTGTTCTCCTTCACAAAAACAAGCCCTGTCTCATACTGGCCGCTTTATGGCTTCTCCCTTGGCCCTGGGGATGGGGGACTCCCCCTGGGCATAAACTCCCGACACTAGTAGGAGGTGGTTTAGGTCTATCTCTCGGATGTCTGGGGAAGTTGACCGACTTCCCCTTGGAAGGGAATTTCCCCCCCTGACCACGCTCAGGTGAGTTGAGACCCCCAACCCTTCAATAATTTGTTTTATCGTGAACCTATTCGTCGTTTTTTAAATGAACTCATGCACTGTAGGCTGCATTTCCCCTCTGAACACCGGGCTAGGCCCCCTTTTGAATCATCCTCATCATGCAAATTCAAAAAACTATTGTAAGCTCATAATTTAAATAGGAAACTTCTCTAGGCTTTGGGGGTCATTCGCAAGCCTTAGATCCAACAACCGAAAAGTAGGGCCCACTTTTATCTTTCAGGTTCCCAACAGTTTTCAAAATTTGGTTTTTTGGCATTTTTGGAATTAGTTGCCCAAAAATTGGTGTGGGGACAAGTCTGGGGGCTTTCCCCTTTGAGCTGTGACGCAAATACTGCAATTTAAGGGGCACTGAAAAATCGTTCCGTCATCTATTGGGTTTAAACTGATCCCGAAAGGGAAAGTACCGGGGTTCCCTCAAAAAGTCGGTAAATTCAATGGGGCAACCTGGGCAACATATTGCGGGGGTGTGGGCTGTTTGGGGTACCCGCGGTGTTCGACACCACCCTTGGTTAAATAGCCTTTAATTACTTAACTTATTTTGTACGTATCATCTCCCAGGGCAATTCTCATCCTTGGGAATTCGTCCAAGCCCCCGGAAAAACATCCTGGGCTTCACACTCAATGCCCGTAGCTCAATTGAAATGTTTTTCATAGGCTTCCCATTTTTCCCCCAAATGCTTCCAGCAGCTTGCAAAACATCGCAGTCTACGTTACTGCGTTGCAAGTAGCCGCACCCGTTAAGCATTTGTTCAGATGCCCCTTGGCCCCCATGATCGTTTTTTTTTGCTAACGCTACCGATTCCGAACTCCCCTCTGCCATTTCGAAGTTTAACAGGAGTGTGAACTAAAATTTTACTTTACCCCGTCCACCCCACAGCACGTCCGGTGTTAGGTAAGAATGAAGGTTCAAGGCTTTTCAACAAGCTTAACAATTCCCTTTGTTTATTGACTCTACTTGATTAAAATGTACCTGTTAGTCTCAAAAACTTAATCAAAATGTGTATCGATGTGAAAGCTTAACCCAACAATTTCCCGTACAATGCAGGGAAATAATTACATGACTTAACCTAGTCTCAGGTACAAAACACAAATCCCACATTGCTGAATCAAAAACAATGAAAATCACACAAAAAGGGGAGTATACAAATTAAAATCCCTTTGGTAAACAAATAAATTAAAATTCAATTTTGAAACATAAATGATAGTATGTAAACAGCTTGGCCTAGCTACTCGTTACTTGGGTGGTTGGATAAGGTAAATCCTAAACTAGAGTGTGCTATAGCTTAATTAACCTGGCTTTAAAG
>NC_069400.1:103385996-103405717 GCF_026875155.1 Cherax quadricarinatus
ACTACCTCTCTTTCCCTTTCCCTTCTTGCTGATGGCCATCCTTTAATCCTGACTCCTCTTTGACTTTTTTGACAACGACTGATATACTCCACAAACCTGATATGTACTTTTCCACACCCCCCTCAGCTTTTTTCTCCTGAATCTTTTGTGCCCTCTACCCTTTCACTATCCACTGCCCGCTGTTCTCCGTAACCTACTACTCATCCCTCCCTTTTGCCACCTGATACCCTCGCTTCCTTCCTGCCCTGCAGCATTGTATAGGCCTTGTGGTTTAGTGCTTCTTTTTGATTATAATAATAATGAAGGTTCTCATTATCCATCCTGTAAATTTTTCTAGCAGATGCAATTGATACAATGTTATGGTCCTTGAAAGGTGAGATCCTCCAACTTTGATCACCCCACGTCTTTGACATTAGTTTTTTGCTCTATTGTGTGGTTGGAATTTGTTTTATACTCTTGTGAATTTTTAAAATTTCCTCACATTTACCATGTCAGAGTAATTGAAATTTCTCATTGCTGAAACTTCATATTATATTCTGCGGGCCCATTGAAAGATTTGATTGATGTCCACCTGGAGCCTGCAGTGCTGCGGTGGAAGACACTGTCATGCAGACTCGGATGTAAATCTGCAAAGGAAGACACGGTGCTGTGGTTTACAATCCTTGTCTATGTCAGAAATGAGGATGAGGAACAAGATGGAGCGAGTACTGGGGCCTTGTGGAACAGAGCTCTTCACCGAAAGCCGCCCCTCAGATTTTACTCTGTTGACTACAAACTCTTTATGTTCTATTTGTCAGGAAATTATAGATCCATCTACCAACTTTTCCTGTTATTCCTTTAGCATGGTCACACTTGTCGAAGGCTTTTGCAAAGTCTGTGTATATTACATCTGCATTCTTTTTGTCTTCTAGTGCAACTAGGACCTTGTCGTAGTGATTCAGTAGTTGGGACAGACAGGAGCGACCTGCTCTAAACCCATGTTGCCCTGGGTTGTGTAATTGATGGGTTTCTAGATGGGTGGCGATCTTGCTTCTTAGGACCCTTTCAAAGATTTTTATGATATGGGATGTTAGCGCTATCGGTCTGTAGTTCTTTGCTATTGCTTTACTGCCCCTTTGTGGAGTGGGACTACGTCTGGTTGTTTTTAGTAACTATGGGACAACCCTAGTGTCCATGCTCCCTCTCCATAGGATGTTAAAAGCACGTGATAGGGGCTTCTTGCATTTCTTGATGAACACGGAGTTCATTGAGTCTGGCCCTGGGGCAGAGTGCATTTGGGGAAGTCATTTATTGCCTGTTCGAAGTCATTTGACGTCAGGATAGCTTCAGATAGGCTTGTGTTTACTAAATTCTGTGGCGCTCTTTAAAAAAATTCATATAGATCTTTTACTCTCAGTCTTGGTTAGTGGGTTGCTAAAAAACTGAGTCATATCGAGACTTGGGGTGATCACATCCCTTTCCTTGTGTCATCTGTGTAGGACCCATCTTGTTTAAGTAGGGGCCCAATATGGATGTTTTTTCTCGACTTTGATTTGGCATAAGAAAAAAAATACTTTGGGTTTCTTTGATTTCATTTATGGATTTTAGTTCTTCCCGCATTCTGACTCCAAAGATTCCTTTTACTTTAGTTTGTTTTTGCTATTTCCTGACCATGTTCCCTTCGCATTGCAGAATATTGGCCTTTTTTAGCCGCTCTGTTATTCTTTTCCTCGCCTGAAAGGGGGAGCGCCTGTTTTTTTTCATTTTACTCTACTCCTCCTTTTTCTTAAAGGAATATGCCTTGAGCATACATGAGTCCCACAGAGTTAACTTTCGGGCATATTTGGGGGGTCTTTATTGCTTAGGCATCTTACCCCCTTATCATATGGGACTGGGTTTACTTGGTCCCACTTTAGTTCTTGTTTTAAGTTGAATTTGGGGAAGGCTCCCTCGTGATTTATTCCATTTTTTCGGGCGGGGCCCGGCTACATGTCTGAAACCCCGATTATTTGTGATTGAGTGTATTGTTTTTGATATGGTGACATTTCGTTTCAGTCATATTGTTAGTGAAGATGAGGGCCCGGTATTTCCCTTCAAAAGGCCTATTTTTTGCGGGTTTAAGGGGAATTTTGCGCGGGTTAAAAGTTCGTGTGTGTGGGGGGTTTATTTAGCTTGCCTCCTGGTGTTATCACTGCAACAATTTTTTTGCTATATTCCTCCATTTTAAAGGGGCCCTTAAATTGAAACCCCCCCGGAGCAGATGAGGGCAGGAGTGGAAGATTTTCCCGACAGTGGGTCAATTTTTCAAAGCTGTTCCTGGAATTTTGGATGTGCAACGGAGGGTTTTAAAAAAAACCCCCAATGCTAGATTTGGTTCTCGATCTTTACTGCTAAAAATTTAACTCATCTTTGAGGCTTTTCAGTTTGGCAAAAAAGTGACTTGCAATATACAACCAAACCCCCCCCCCTCCCTTTTCCGTTCACTCTGTTTTATCGTAAGGTCGTAACCCGGGGTCCATATTTTTTTTGTCCCAGTGATCCTTTTTGTGGGGCCTTGAAAGCCGCGAACATGCATTTTGGCCCAAAATCCACGGGTAAAAGGATTTTGTTCGTTCTAGCTTTTTGCCCTTATTTTTGCAAAGAAAAATGTCATCGGATTGGGGGAATGGGGGTCACTTTTTTTCCACACTAATATCTGTATCAGTTGGTTTGGAGTGGAGGTCATCGACTCGAGATTTCCACTCCAGAAATGACTGGATTTGGTGTACGATTTCTGCCCATTTCCCTGCCAGTTTTTTTCCTTCCTGCACTAAAATAACCTCTCCTCGAGAGGCTGAGCTACTCAGGTTTTCCCATGGCCTGATGTTTTGTATCTTTTTTGTCCCCTTTAAAATATGTGCCTGGCATGAAATTAATAGCACTGTCCTTTCCATGTTGCTGAGTGGGACATAGTCAGGGTGAAAAACTACAGAAGGGAGGTTACATTTTCCTGTTTGCCATAAGAGCACGGGCATTTCTAGGGTGGTCAAAGTTTGCAACTTTCCATCTGTTTATCCAGAGTATTCATGCCTGCAGATACTCAAGTGAATAATATTTGCACAGGCCTTGGCTTCTGTTTGCCTTGGATTTTGTAACTGTATTCCTGTTGGTGCATGTTTTCCTGTCTCATTCAATCGTCAACTAGTACAACACTGGAGCTTCTCACCATTGTTTCTGGTAATTTATCCTCACTAATTTACTAGTGGAGTCTCCTTGTTTGCTATCTCTTGTGGGTATTGCTAGTTTGTAATATTAGTTTTATCTTGTCTTGACTACACTTGTTCCCCACTACGAGCTCTTGTCTCCCTTGAGTGCCACTAAATATGCATTCCTCCCATGCTTGCAGTTACTGTCTACCTGGCCACACTTCCAGTCATACAGTTACTGTCGGCTCAGGACAGCATCCCGCACCAAGGGTGATAGCACCCTCCAGCCCAGTAACAAAATGATTTTGTGAAAATATGGAGGATGTATCCTATCTTTATTCCAAAGCCTATTCTCTGATAATTTGTAATTTTAAAAGTGTTAATAAAAATTGTAAGTTAAAATGGAGTACATAATTAATTTTAAATTAATTTTAGAGTCGTTTATCGTACGTCTTTGCGTGCGAACTAACAGTAACAGCCTAGCTGATCTGGCCCTGATCCACCGCGGTCCTGGTCAAGACCAGGTCACGGGGGCGTTTGACCCCCGAAAACCTCTCCAGGTACCTTTATATATTCTCAACATACCTAGCCTTACCACATACTCAGGTTTGATCTCAAGAAATTGATTTAACTTTCCTTCAGGGTTAGGAGTTCGGAGGGACTAGCTACACATCCCTTGTTTAACTGCAAGAAAATTCCTCCGTGTTGAAAAAAATAATTATTTAGGGAGAATGTAGACTCATTTTTCGTAATATGTATACAAAAAATTTAGTTAGGGAAGGGAGACCCATTTTTCGTAGTCTATATAAAAAAAATATTGGGGACGGCCATTATTTTGTAAACGTGTTCTATTCAAAGCTATATAGGATTTGTTTCCTTTGCTGCTGAACTTCAGACATGGACAATCATTTCTCGGGTACTTATTGGGGCCCTCCGGATTAGGCCCTGAGCTTAAGCTACATTAATTTCATAGTAGGTTAGTCCCATCATCATTTAGCTGCTATGTGTTTTGCACTAGGGGGACGCCTCTCCAAGGTCCCTGTCAGCACTTAGGTTTCCCTATTCATCAGAAATAGATTGTAAAGTTAGGAGACTCCAGTGGGGAAAAAAAACTTGCTTATTATCAAAGCAATAAGAAAAATTATGAGAAATACATTATTCACACTAAAGAAAAAAAAATCACAAATTGTCTGGGTAACATCTTAAAGTCCTATCCAAAGAGAAAAAATTACACAAATCAAAAACAATTTTAAAAAGAAAATAAATTCAAGAAAGTCCCTTCACAAGACTTAGTAATCACACACGCAGAAAAATAAAAAAAGGCAAGAAAAATATCATGATTAATTCCAGAAAATAGTTTATTATTAATTACCCTGAACACTGTTAATATAGGATCTTCCTGTCATTACACATAATGAAAAGCTAGCTCAAGTGTCCCCAGACTTATACATATTTATTTATTGGCCCCCTCCAGGATTTAAAAGCAATTAATATAATTATCCTAATAATTCTCATAGACATAGCTCCAACTTACCAAGATTATGTGAGTCTCTGGGAAGACTGTTCATAATAAAAAAACACAGTCACAAACATAACCTAGTGTAAAACTCCTTTGTGTAAACTCCCATTGTAAACTCCAAACGATGGTTCGAATTCTACCGACCGCGATCTTTCTGTGTGTGTGTGTGCGGGTGTGTGTGTGTTGTGTGTGTGTGTGTGTGTGTGTGTTTGTTTGTGTGTACTCACCTAATGTGGTTGCAGAGTCAAGACTCAGCTCCTATCCCCAGCCCTTCACTGATCGCTACTAGGTGCGCTCATCTTTCCTGCTTCCTGAGGCTTTTCATACTCATCTTAAAGCTAGTATGGTTCCCTGCCTACCACTACATCACTTGCTAGGCTATTCAATTGATGATCGACTCTGTGCCTGAAGAAGTACTTCCTACATTCCATCCCTGTGACTCGTCTGAGTCTTCAAGCTTCCAACTGTGACCCCCTTGTTTCTTCTGTGTCCCCTCACTGGAACTCAGTTTACCTGTCCACCTTGGTCAATTCCACACATCATTTTGTTATGTTGTTATCATGTCCTCCCTGACCCTCCTGTCCTTCAGGTTTTGTACAGTCCGATTTTCCCTCAAACCTTTCTTTGTAGGACATCCCCTGAGCTCGAAGTAGCCTTTATGCAAACCTTTGTACTTTCTCTAATTACTTGAATGTCTTGACCAGGTGTGGGTTCTAACTGGTGCGTAAAAAGCTGCATACTCCAGTATGGGCCTGATGTACACAGGGTACAGTGTCTTGAGTGATTCCTTACTAAAGGTATCGGAAACGCTATTACTCAGGTTTTGCCAGGCGCCCATATGCTGCAGCATATCTGGTTTGATGATTGCCTCCAGAGACATGCTTGGTGTTATGGTCACCCAAGATCTTTCTCCTGAGTGAGGTTGCAGCCTTTGTCCACCTCAGCCTATACTCTGTCTGCAGTGTGTTTTGTGTACTCACCTAATTGTGGTTGCAGGGGCGAGACCCTCAGCTCCTGGCCACCCTCTTCACTGATCCTGCTAGGTCCTCTTCTCTCGGCTCCCTGAGCTTTGTACATACCTTGTCTTATGGTGTCCTGCTTCCACTACATCACTTTCCACTTCCTGACAACTCTATGACTGAAGAAATACTTCCCTAACATCCGTTTAACTATCTGAGTCTTCAGCTTTCCAATTTGTGACCCCCTTGATTCTGTGTCCCATCTCAGACCTCCTGTACTCACCTAATTGTGTTGTCAGGGTCGAGACTCAGTCTCCTGGCCACGCCTCTCACATGAATCGGTACTAGGTCCTCTCTCTGCTTCCTGAGCTTTGTCATACCTCCATCTTAAAGCTGTTATGGTTCCTGGCCTCCACTAACGGTCACTTGCTAGGCTTATTCCACTTCCTGACGACTGTATGAGTGTTAGTTATTTACATTGGTCCTGGCACTGTCGATTAACACTAGGCCTTTGTATGTGCATGCCTGTGAGTGCGTGTGTGTGTGTACTCACCTAACTCGGACATAATTGTGGTTGCAGGGGTCGAGACTCAGCTCCTGGCCCTGCCTCTTCACTTGAGCGCTACTGGGTCCTCTCTCTCCTCTCTTCCTGAGCTTTGTCTTACTCTTCTTAAAACTATGTATGGTTTCCTGCCTCCACTACTTTCACTGTGCTAGCATTCCACTTGCTAAGTGACAAACTCTAGAATGAAGAAATACTTCCTAATGTCCCTGTGACTCGTCTGAGTCTTCAAGCTTCCAGTGTGCCCCCTTTTCCCTGTGTCCCCTCTCCGGAACATCCTATCTCAACTCTGTCCACCTTGTCCTATTCCCCTCAGTATCTTTGTATGTCGTTATCATGTCTCCCTGACGCCTTCTGTCATCCAGTGTCGTCATCCGATTTCCTTAACCTTTCCTCGTACTACAATCCCTTGAGCTCTGGACTAGCCTTGTTGCAAACCTTTGTACTTTCTCCTAGCTTCTTGACGTGCTTGACCAGGTGTGGGTTCCAGACTGGTGCGCATACTCCAGTATGGCCTAACATACACATTGTAACAGTGTCATGAACGATCCTTATTAAAGGTATCGGAACGCTTTTCTTCAGGTTTGCCAGCTCCGCCGTATGCTGCAATCAGTTTAATTGGTTGATGTGTAGCCTCCGGTGATGTGCTCGTGTTATGGTCACCCCAAGGTCCTTTCTTTTCTTTCTCCCTGAGTGAGGTCCTGTAGTCTTTGTCCACCTAGACTATACTACTCTGTCTGCGGTCTTCTTTGCCCCATCACCCAATCTTCATGACTTTTTGCATTGGCTGGATTGAATTCGAGAAGCCAGTTCTGACCACTATGTCCAGCCTGTCCAGGTCTCTTTGGCATGTCAGAGTACTACCTCATCCTCTGTCCGATTTAATTCTACACATCAACTTCACGCATCTGCGAACAGGGACACTTCAGAGTCTATTCCTTCCATCAGTCTTCACAATATATCAAAAATAGCACTGGTCCTAGAAACTGACCCCTGTGGGCCCCCCGCTCCGGGTAACAGGGCGCCCACTGTGATACCTCATCACGTACAATGACTCTTGCTGGCCTCCCTGTCAGGTATATCCCTTATCCATTGCAGTGGCCCCTCCCTTTTACATGCGCCTGATCCTCCAGCTTCTGCACTAATCTCTTGTGGGGAACTGTGTCAAAGGCCTTCCTGCATTCTAGGAAAACGCAATCTACCACCCCTCTCTCTCGTGTCTTACTTCTGTTACCCTTGTCCATAAAACACCAGGAGGTTTGTGATTCAGGATTTGCCTCCATGAACCCAATGCAGGTTTTCATTATAATCGTGTTCTTTCCAGTGTTCAACCACTCTCCTCCTGTAATCTTCACCATGACTTTGCCACAATCATGTCAGAGACACAGATCGGTAGTTTTATTGCCTCGTTTTCTGTTTCCTTATCCTAAATATGGGACTACATTAGATGCTTCCTTTATCAGGTAGTTGCCCATTTCAAGGGATGTGTGAAGATTGTGGGTTAGAGGCACGCACACATCTCTGCTCCTTCCTAAGACCCATGGGGAGATGTTTTGTCCGTCCCAATCGCCTTTGAGGTGTCCAAGGTCACTTAAGAGCTTCTTCACCTCCTCCTGCAGTTGTTTGTATGTCATCCAACCTTGTTTGGTATATTCCCCTCTTGATGTTCCCTTCTGTGCTGTTTTTCCCCACAGGCCCTTTCCTGTCCTCTACTGTAAAACTTCCTTAAATCTCTTTCTGCTCCTCGCATACCTCCTACATTTCTTTGTGAGTTCTCCACCTTCTGTCCTTAATCTGATCACTCTGGTCTTGACTGTTGTCTTCCTCCTGATGCGCTATACAACAGTTTCGTGTCAGTCTTATTCCTCGATGCTATGTCAATTTCATATTTCCAACTGTCGCTGGCCTCCTCTCCTTACCTGTGCATACTCAATGTCCTGGCTCTGCGACTGATCTCCCACTATTTTCCGTGTGTTCTCTGCCTTCTGTACATTTTCCATTCTCATTGCACTTTTTTTTGGCCTCCCTTACACAGTCGGGATAAACCCAGGGGCTCGTGCTGGTCTTCCCATTGTTACTGTTGCCCTTGGGAAATAAACTTTTCCACTGCCTTGCCTTGCTTTTGTTGTTACATATTCCATCATTTTCAATTTACTGGCTTTCCTGCCAGATTCTCTGTCCCACTGGACCTCCCGCAGAAGTTTCTTCAACCCTATGTAGTCCCCTCTTTTATATTCAGGCTTTTCCGCATTCAACTCCTTTATACTCTTCCACTTGCAGCTCTACTATGTATTCAAAGGCACAGAAACCACGTGGTCGCAGCTCCTAGGGGACTCTCATACTTGATGGTCCTCATGTCTGAGCTGCCCAGGGTGTACACAAGGTCCCAATCTGCTGGTTCATCCTCCCCTCTCACTCGGTAGTGTCCTTAACATGGTTGGTGTCATGATGTTTTCCAGCACGACGTCCAGCATCCTGGCTCTCCATGTTTTCGGGACCCCGCATTGGCTCCAGGTTTTTCCCAGTTCGATCTCTCTGTGGTTGAAATCCCTCTAACCCAGCAACTTTGCTCTGCTGGAATGAGCTTTCTGGCCACCACAGCAAGTGTGTCCCACCATAGCTCTGTTGCTCTCTTCATATTCCTCTCTAGTTGGCCTCCTGCAGTTCACTTGTGGTGGATTATACATCACTGCAATGACCACTTTTGTGTTTTCTCCAAGACGAAGTGTACCTTGCTATGTATTCTCTTTCTCCCGTCCATCTATGCTTCCATTTCTCGAATTTTTCCATCTGTTTTATTTAACGAACAGAGCAACCCCACCTCCCCCCCTGCCCCTTCTATCTTTCCTCATGACCTGGTAACCTGGTGGGAAGAAAACTTGCATCTGTTATTGCCCTCCGGAGTTTTGTTTTTTCTGTAACTGCTATGATGTCTGGGGACTTCTCATTGATTCTTTCTGCCATTTTCCTCTTGTTTATTCATTAATCCTTCTGCATTTGTGTAACCAAACCTTCAACTTCTGTTCTAATACTGTAACTGTGTGCTGGGGGTGAAACAGAGGGATCGGTGTATGATGGTTGATTTGGATTGTTCAGTTCTTGGGGTGCGTGGCTGGAGTCCTTTCAGCAGGTGTTTTCTGGGGGGTGTGCTTGTCCTTCCATTTGATCCACGTGTGTGTGTGTGTGTGTGTGTACTCACCTAGTTGTACTCACCTATTTGAGGTTTTCAATGGTCGATCCAAAGCTCCTGGTCCCCGCCTCTTCACTGGTCCCGCTGACTAGTCACTCCCCCCTGAACGCATAGCTTTATCGTACCTCTGCTTAAAGCTATGTATGGATCTCCTCCACTACATCGCTTCCCAAACTATTCCACTTCATGACTACTCTCGGCTGAAGAAATAATTCCTAACATCCCTTTGATTCATCTGTGTCTTCAGCTTCCAACTGTGTTCCCCGTTTTCTGTGGTCCAGTCTCTGGAACATCCTGTCCTTTGTCACCTTGTCAATTCCTCTCAGAAAACAATATGAGCTCAACGATGAGAAATTTCAATTACATCAATATGGTAAACATGAAGGAAATTAAATCTTCATCCAGAGTACAAAACAAATTCGTCTGGCCACAAGTAATAGAGCAAAACACCAACGTCAAAGACCTGGGAGTGATCATGTCAAGGACCCATAAAATTGTATCAAATTCATCTGGTAGAAAAATGACTGGATGAGATAATGAAACCTTCAAAACTAGGGAGCCAAGCACATGAAGACACTCCTTCAGTCACTAGTTCATATCTAAGGCTGGAATATGCTGCACACTAACAGCACCTTCAAGGCAGGTGAAATTGCTGACCCTAGAAAATGTACAGAGAACCTTCACGGTGCGCATAACGGAGATAAAACCACATCATTACTGGGAGCGCTTGAGGTTCCTAAACCATATTCCCTGGAACGCAGGCGGGAGCAAATACATGATTATAAACACCTGTAAAATTCCTATAGTGTACTAGTAACCGAACTTGCAACAGCGAAAATCACTCACTCTACGAAAGCAAAAGACTTGGCAAGACGATGTCAATCATCCCCTCAATGAAAAACATCGGGTGTCACTAGCACGTGAGAGACCTTACAATATGTGTCCAGGGGCCCGACCTGTTTCAAACTGCCTCCCAGCATAACATAAGGGTGATTTCCACAGACCCCTGGCAGTCTTCAGTCTGGCACTGGATAAGCACCTAAAGTCGGTTCCCTGACCAGCCGGCTGTGGCTCGTATGTGGTTTGCATGCAGCCAGCAGCAACAGCCTGGTTTGATCAGGCTCTGATCCACCAGAGGCCTGCTCACGATACTGGGCCCGGGGGCGTTGACATCCCGGATCACTCGCTCCAGTAAACTCCAGTATGTCCCCGCCCTATCTCTCCTGTTCCTCCAGTGTCCGTCAGTTGATTTCCCCTTAAACCTCTTCTCATTGACATACCTCTTAGCTCTGGACATATCTTGTTGCAAACTTTGCACTTTCTCTAGTTTCTTTACATGCTTGGCTAGGTGTGGGTTCCCAAACTGGTGCTGTATACTCCAATATGGGGCGCTAACGTATCACGGTACATAGTGTCCTGAACGATTCCTTATTAAGATGTCGGAATGCTGTCTGAGGTTTGCCAGTCGCGCCATATGCTGCAGCATTATTTGGTTGATGTGGTGCTTCAGAGATGTGCCTGGTGTATACTCACCCCAAGATCATTTGTGTCCTTGAGTGTTGTTTGTAGTCTCTGGGGCCCCCCTAGACTGTACCTCCTGTCTGCGGTCTTCTTTGCCTTCCCCAATCCTCATGACTTTGCACTTGGTGGGATTGAACTCCGGAGCCAGTTGCTGGACCAGGCTGCAGCCTGTCCAGAATCCTCTTTCGTATTTCTGCCTGGTCTTCGATCGAATGAATTCTTCTCATCAACTTCATGTCATCTGCAACAGGACAAACCTCGGAGTTTTATTCTTCGTCATGTTGTTCACAAATACCAGAAACATACACTGGTCCTAGGAACTGATCCCTGTGGACCCCGCTGGTCAACAGGTGCCCACTCTGACACCTCGCCACTACCATTACTCGCTGCTGTCTTCCTGACAGTATTTCCCTGATCCATTGCAGTGCCCTCCCTTGATATCCCTGCTTGTCCTCCAGTTTTTGCACTAATCTCGTTGTGTGGTACTGTGTCAAACGCCTTCTGCAGTCCAAGAAAATGCAATCCACCCCCCCTCTCTCCTCTCTTGTCTTACTGCTGTCACATTCATAGAACTCCAGTAGTTTTGTGACACAGGATTTCCCGTCTCTGAAACCATGTTGGCTTGCTGGTGATGAGATCAATCCTTTCTAGATGTTCCACCATTCTCTCCTGATAAAACAATCTTTTCATGATTTGCATTGCTATACAAGTCAGTGACCACTGTCTGTAGTTTAGTGGCTCATGTCTGGCTCCTTTTTAAAGATAGGGACCACATTGCGTCTTCCATGCCTCAGGCAATCTCCCCGTTTCGATAGAATTGTATTGAATATTGTTGTTAGGGTACAGCAGTGCCTTCTGCTGCTCCCTCTCTCCTGACCCAAGGAGAGATGTTTATCTGGCCCATGCTTTGAGGTATCATATCTCACGTCGAAGCCTCTCACTTCTTCTCAGTTGTTGGTACTGTGCCAGCACATGTGGTGTACCCACCTCTCCGTCTTCTGGAACCCCTTCTGTCTCCTCTGTGAACACTTTCTTTGTAATCTCTTGTTGATCCTCACATACTTCACTGTCATTTCTTGTTGTCTCTCTCCTCCCTTCCTTCCTTAGCTGATTACCTGGTCCTTGACAGTTTTTCCCTCCTGATGTGGCGTATAACAGCTTCGGTCTGATTTGGCTTTTGCTGCTATGTTGTTTTCATATTGACGTTGGAGGCCTCCCTCCCGTCTTATCTTGCATATTAGTTTTTGATATAAGAATGCTATATATTATTATCATGGGTAATTGTATTTAATATTTATGCCATTCCCTAGCAACTTGGTTTTTGCCTCCTTGCATCTTGGTGAACCAATGGGCTCCCCCCACAAATAATTCCCCGGCTTTGGATGGTTGAAGGTTAAATGGGTACAACATCTCCTCTGACTACTGCAAATTGTTGATAAATATTCAATAACTCATTAACTGGCTTCCTGCCAGTTCTTTCTCTGTCACACATGAACCGCATTAGGAAGTTCCTCATTTCTGTGTAGTCATCTTTACCTGTAGTTTTGGTTTCCATTTGTCCTGGCCTTCCTGCTTCCCCCTCCACTTGTAAGCTCTACTGTGTATTCAAAGAAAGCTCAAACCACATGATCGGTGGCTCCAAGGGGTCTTTCATATGTGAGTCCTCATATCTGCACACTCAAGTGAAACAAGTCCAGTCTTGCTGGTTCATCCTCTCCTCTCTCTCTTGTAGTGGTCCCTTACTGTTGGTACATGAAGTTTTCCAGTACCACCTCCATCATCTTATTCCCTCCATGTACTTGGCCCCCATGTGGCTCCAAGTCTCTCCCATTTGATCTCCACTTGTGGTTAAAGTCGCCCATGATCAGGAGCGTATTGTCCTTCATGCATGAGCTCTTCTGGCCACTGCAGCCAGTGTGTCAACCCATCGCTCTATTGCTCTGTCATGCTCTTGCCTTGGCCCGTCCTGCTTTTCTGTGGTGGTTATACATCACTGCAATTATCACCTTGGGACCCAGAGTGAAGCGTTCCCGCTAGTGCAATCAACTTTTCTTCTCCGCTGTCTCCTCTCTCCAGCTCATCAAAGATTCTATCGGTTTTTGATCACAAAGCCACTCTCCACCGCCCCCTGTTCCTTCTGTCTTTCCTCAGATCTGTATCCCGTTGGAAAAGGATGGCATCTGTTTACATACCTTAAGCTTTGGTTTTCTGTGATCGCTATGATGTCTAGGTGATGCCTCTTTGACTCTTTCGTGCCACTTGATGCCTCCCACTTTGTTTGTTATTCCATCAGCGTTTGTGTAACCATACCTTCAGTTTCCTTTCCAACACTGTGTTTGGGGGCCTGTGGGGTGGGAGAACTGGTAGCTATACTGTGGGAAATTCTATTGGTTTGGGTTGGGTGGAAGCTGTGGGTATGGATTGTATTGTGTATTGGGATGGTGTGATAGGTGTGGGGTCTGAGGATATTTGTGTGTTGCTTGCCCTTGCTACTACTCTCTGTTCTGCTCTGACTGACCTCATCTGTTCCATCCTTGTCTCCTTTCCTAGCTCCTTTCGCTTTTTTGGTCCTCCTCCCTCAGCCTGCTGTCTGCTCTGTGTTCTGTCTCTGTCTAGGAACACCTTCTTGTATTCTTCTGAGCTTTTTTCCAAAAAACCGTGGTTTCTCTTGGAGGATCTGTTCTGCACTGTTTCTGTCCTGAGAATCATCTTGATCGGTCGGTATTCTCCCTTCAAGTACCCCCCTAAATTCTCCTGAAAATTTACAAATCTCGTCCATGTCTTCTCCCCCTATTCTGTGATGATTTTCCTCTCAGTCTCCTTTCTTTCTCCTGCCGTCTTTCAGTGTGTCCTTTCCACTCTCTCCCGAACCCTCAGGATAACACTGATTTTGTGCCCTTTCCTCCTCCCATTCCCTCTTCTCTGTGACTCTGGTTCCTGCTTTATGTGGTCATTTTCCTCCGCTTGATTTTTCCAGAGGATCTGGTAGCATGGGTTTTTGGGCCTCAGCATTCAATCCTACCCTCTCCTTCTGCACCCATCTGCACTTCCCTTCCACTCCCTGGCCCTTCTTTGCAGGCTGATATGACCTTAGCATAATTCATAGCTCCTTCCTTACTTGTTTCAGTCTTCTCAGCATCGTATGTGGGTCTTTTCTGGTCACTAACCCCTGAACTTGCTTAAGCCTGTTTACCTCAACTTCTAGGACCTTAACCCTGTCTACTGCAAGATTCGACTTGTTGCCTTCCAATTTCTTTGTCCGTCCTTCTCCTACCCTCTTTTCCCATTTTCACAGAGAGTTTCTCTTTCTCCATTTTTTCAAGAAAAGCTCTCCTAATTTTTCTCATCCCATTCTGCTCTAAGTCCTTTCCACTGCTCCTCCATACATTCCTCTCCCTACCAGTACCATTGACATCTGATTCCCGATTCCTGCAAGTCCCAACCATTTTATTTTTTAGTGAGAGAGAAGAGAGAAAGAGAAAAGAAAAAGGGGAGAGAGTGAGAGAGAGGGCGAAAGAGAGAGAAGGGGAGGGGGTATGAGAGAGGAAAAGAAGGGAAAAGGAGGAGAAAGTGAGAGAGAGGGAAAAGGTGAGAGAGAGAGAGGGGGGAGTGACAAGGGAAGAGAGAGAGAGAGAGAGAAAAGAAGAGGAAGAGAGAGTAGGGAGAGAGAGAGAGAAGAGAGAAAGGAGAGCGAAGAGAGATGGAAGATAGAGAGGAAGAGAGAGGATGAGAAAGAAAGGGGGAGAAGAGATAGAGAAGAGGAAAAGAGAGGAGGGGAAGAGGGAAGAGAGATGGGGGGAAAGAAAGGTTAAGGGTCACTTCACAGGAAGTGTAAAATTCCTGTAAATGTATGTGTGTGTGTGTTTGTGTTGTTGTGTGTGTGTGATGTGTTTGTGTGTGTGTGGGTGTGTGGTGTGTGGTGTGTGTGGTGTGTGTGTGTGTGCATGAGTGTGCAGAAGCTATTCAAGTGCCTAACAGCAGATCCTGTTCTCAACTTAGTGTGGTGTGTGCATATGTGATGTAAACAGTCCTTATTTCCCACGTATGTACTACAAATATATTGCCATATGTACCACCCGATCTCCTTGGTTCCCACTGTACTGTCCTATGCATTAAAAATTACATATAAAAATAATCCACTAGGAGGCTTCGCCTGTATGCAAAACTAACCTCTAAATTCTAATAATGCCAGTAAAGTTCTTTAATATTCTAAGTCTGATAGCTCGAGGAAGTGCACCCCAATTCCAGCTAGAGAACAGGTACTATTGATCCCATGCAACTCAAACTAGGTGAATATTACTGGGCTGGCAGAGCAGTAACGTTGCTGGTCTGTCCAGCCAGAAGTTTGAAGATGTTTGGATGCTTCCTACGGTAATTTTTCCCACTAACTTCCTGTATGCAACTAAAGTCCTCTAGCTCATCAAATTTTTTCACTCACTGTATTACTGACACATCTATACATTATCTCTATCTCCCTGGTATGAGTCACACCTTATTCTTCAAAATACTCCTCTGCTTTATTATGGCAACACTATTTAGGCTGACAACCGTTCAACTCCATATCCAATGGCCCCCACTAAACACTTAGTCACTATTTCCTTTGTTTTCTTTTCTGTGATCAACTTATAGTTCCCTTTTTTTTCGGGGCTTAAAAGTGATTATATGCACTTTATGCGTGAACACGCCTATATCCCATATCTTTCCATATGGCACAGTCAGAAATTACACCAAAACACGAGCTACAAACCGCGTGACTTTCCCTCCACGAGTGGTGTGTATTTGTGTGTGTGTACATGTGTGTGTGTACGTGTGTGTGTGTATGTGTGATGTGTACAGTGTGTGTGTACGTGTGTGTGTGTTGTGTGTGTTGTGTGTGTGTGTGTGTGTGTGTGTGATTGTGTGTGTGTGTGTAAACTCAAACCTAATTGTGCTCACCAAATGTGGTTGCAAGGGTCGAGACTCAAAAGCTTCTGCCCCGCCTCTTCACTGAATCGGCGTAACTAGGTCATCTCCCTCTGCTTCCTGTAGCTTTGTCAACCTCTTCTAAAATTATGTATGGTTTTCCTCCTCCGCTACTTCACTTTCTACTATTCCACGTCCTGACGACGCTATTGACTGAAGAAAATAATTCCTTACGTCCCTGTGACTCGGTTACTGAGTCTTCAGCTTCCAGTTTGTGACCCATTGTTTCTGTGTCCCCTCTCTGGAACATTCCTATCTCTGTCCAACTTGTCTATTTCCCAGCAGTATCCTGATGTCTTTCATCATGTCTCCCCTGACCATCTGTCCTCCAGTGTCGTCAGTTCCGATTTCCCTCACTTTTCCTCGTACGACATTCCCCTGAGGCTCTGGGACTAAGCCTTGTTGCAAACCTTTGTACTTTCTCTACTGTTTATTTACGTGCTTTGACCAGTGTGGGTTCCAGACTGGTGCTGCATACTAACAGTATATGGCTAACATAACACAGTGTACAGTGTGTGGTTGTGTGTGTGTGTGTGTGGTGGGGTGTTGTGTGCGTGTACTCCCACCTAGAATGTGTGGTGTGGTGTGTGGTGTATGTGTGTGGTGTGTACTCACCTAGTTTGAGGTTGCAGGGTCGAGGTCCCCGAGCTCCTGCCCCGCCTCTTAACTGGTCCTACTTACGTCACTCCCTGAACGTGAGCTTTATCATACTGTTCTTAAAGCTATGTATGGATCCTGCCTCCACTACATCGCTATCCCAAACTATTCCACTTACTGACTACTCTGTGGCTGAAGAAATATTTCCTAACATCCCTGTGATTCATCTGTGTTTGTGTGTGTGGTGTGTGTGTGTGTGTGTGTGTGTGTGTGTGGTGTGTACTCACCTATTTTTGTGGTTTCAGGGGTCGAGTCTGAAGCTCCCTGGCCCTGCCTCTTCAACTGTTGCTACTAGGTCCTCTCCCAGCGCCATGATCTTTAATCAAACCCATCTTATAACTATTATAGTTTCCGCCTCCACTGGCGTCACTTTCAGGGCCTATTCCACTGCTGACCACTCTATGACTGAAGAAATTCTTTTCTAACATCCCTTTGACACTCAGACATCCTTCTACTTCCTATTATAACATTTTGTTTTATGTCCCCTCCCTGGAACATCCTTCTTGTCCACCTGTTCTATTTCGCGCAGTATTTATATGACCTTATTATGTTCTCCACAAACCTCCCTGCTGTCCTCTCAAGCCGCCGACAGGCCAATTTCCCTAACCTTTCTTCATATGACATTCGCCTTAGCTCTGGAACTAACCCTGTTGCAATCTTTGCACTTTCTCTAATTTCTTGACGTGCTTGATCAAGTGCAGGTTCCAACAGGTGCTGCATACTCCAGTATGGGCCTGACGTACGCAGTGTACAGTGTCTTGAACTATTCCTTACTAAGGTATCCGTAATGCTGTTCCAGTTTAGCCAGGCCCATAGGCTGCAGCAGTTATCTGGCTGATGTAATGCTTCTGGAGGCAGGCTTCGGTGTTATACTCACCCCAAGACATCTTTCTCCTTGAGCAAGGTTTGCAGTCATTGGCCACCATAGCCTATACTCCATCTGCGTCTTCTTGCCCTCCCCGATCTTCATGACTTTGGCATTTGGCGGGGTTAAATTCGAGAAGGCCAGTTTTGCTGGACCAGGTGTCTCATGTGACCAGGTCTCCTTTGAAGTCCTGCCTGATCCTCTCTGATTTAATTCTTCTCATTAACTCACGATCCCCAAAATCCTGCGAACAGGGACACTTCTGATCTATATCCCTTCCATCATGTCATTCACATATACCAAGAAATAACACTGTCCTAGTACCGACCTCCGTGGACCCCTGCTCATGCACACATGCCCACTGTGATACCTCAGGTATTCTCTGATCCATTGCAGTGCCCTTCCTGTTTATGCACCTGTGTGTGTGTGTGTACTCGCCTATATGTACTCACCTATATGTGGTTGCAGGGGTCGAGTCATAGCTCCTACCCCCGCCTCTTCAATGAATCAATTCAATTCAATTCAATTTTATTCTCTATAATGGTTACAATGTGGGGTTTACAGGTTTGGGTATTTTGTGGTTTACATGTTATAAAATACTAATTACAGAGGGGGCCACTAGGACACCTAGCATGGCTAGGCATTTCGAGCAGACTTGGGATTAATTCTTAACATTAAATCCTTACAGATTATAGTATTAAGGCTAAGTGACTACAATAATTTTGAGTTTAGCAATGTGAATACTTTTGTTTTGGCACAATACAAGGTGTCTATATTTGAGTAACATAGGCAAACTTATGACTATTAGGTTTATTAATTTAAGATTAAGATTAGTATTTCTGGGTTTATAGTCAGTGGGTGAGTGAGTGTAATTTTGAACCACCAGGTGGTTATCATGTAGTTAGTTGCCCGGGGTGGATCAGGGAGATAAGATTTTTCTAAACTGTAGTTTTGAAAGTGATAAAGTGTCGGGCAGTTCTAAGTTTTCAGGTAGGTGTTCCAGTATTTTAGGTCCTTTGAAATATTGAATTTTTGTAAAGGTTTAGTCGAACACGGGGAATGTCATAGAGATGTTTGTGTCTGGTGTTATGCCTGTGGATCCTGTCACAACTATCAAGAAAGCGTTTTTAGGTCAAGGTTAATATTGGAATTTAAGGTCCTGTAGATATAGATTGCACAGTAGTAAGTGTGGATGTTCTGAACAGGGAGTAAGTTTAGATCTATGAAGAGTGGGGGGGGGGGTTGCCAGGGATGGGATTTAGTGATTATTCTTACTGCAGCTTTTTGTTGGGTTATTATTGGCTTTAGGTGTGTTGCTGCAGTTGAACCCCAGTTGAACCTCTCTCTCCATGCTCCATGAGCTTTAACATACCTCATCTTAAAACTATGTATGGTTCCTGCCTCCACTACTTCGCTCGCCAGACTGTTCCACTTCTTGGCCACTCTGTGACTGAAGAAACACTTCATAACATCCAGTGGCTCATCTGAGTCTTCAATTTCCAAGAGTGACCCCTTGTTTCTGTGTCCCATCTCTGGAACATCTTGTCTCTGTCCACCCTGTCTATTCCACGCAGTATTTTGTATGTTGTTTTGTATGTTTGTGTGTGTGTGTGTGTGTGTGTGTGTGTGTAGCAACGCTCTTCTTGCCGAATAAAGCAAGCGAAAATTTGTGTATGCAATTATTTCGCAAAAAATCATTCTGAACCTAACGACAAAAATATATTTCATTGTGTTTGTTTATTATTAAATTATTGTAAATTTATCTAAAATATATTTAGTTGGATTAGGCTAAATTAAATTTTGCTTGTTATAAGGTTAGGTAAGTTTTCTAAGGTACTTTTAGTACAAAATTATTAATTTTTATATTAATATAAATGAAAAAAATATGTGTTTAAACCCATAAGAGAAAATTTTAGAAAGGACTTAATTTTAAATGAGTTCTGGCTAATTGATCAGTTTTGCCTATTCGGCACGGCACATGTGAAAATTTGTCTGGACTGCCTCCAAGTGAGTCACCTACCCTGGCAAACTGTTGACACCGAGCTCTGAGGTTGGTACCTCAGCCTCACAAGTGGCTTATAGGACAGATTTTCACAAATGATTGATGTTGCAAGAAACTTGCCTGCATGCACGTATAAAGGACTAACTTGGTGTTGCAGCATATATCCTGATCTTCAACCTTCCTAAGCTTAGCCCCTTTGGACTTCCCCCAAAAACCCCGTGCAACCGGGGGCCTTAATTCCTGCAAATCAATCGATATTATGACTTTCCTGCCCTCAGAAATTCCCATATCCCAAGGGGGTGTGTATCCCCAGTATAAAT